>CM060682.1:86535744-87193744 GCA_030686995.1 Artemisia argyi | reverse complement strand
GCGAATAGTAGCACCACAAACAATGCCCAATCGATTTTGTACATGGCTTAGATCTTGTGAGAACTTCCCTATTCATTCCTGTCGTTTTCTTGGATGCACATTGTTAGTTTCCTTGCCATTGGGGAGCATGGGTGGTGATAGGGAATGTTGTAACACGTTTCAAGCTTATCCTTGCATATTGAGTTTGGTGTTTCACTTGGGTGGTTTCTAGGGTAGTAAACATGTGAGAGGGAGTGTGATATCTATCGTTTCTGTTTCTTTGACACTAGGGGAGACGAGACAAGCAAAAATATTTGTAGGTTATGTGTAGAAATCGTAAAAACATAGGGGTGTTTTGGGTGTGGTCGCGACAGGGAACAACGAAAAGAAAAAGAAAACATTAAGGGTGCGTTTGGGCTTAAAGCCTGGTGGGCTTGTGGTTTACATCGGCCCAACTGAAAAAGAAAGAAATAAAAGAGTCCGTTTGGTTTGTATGTTGGATTTCATGGCCCAATGAGTATTGGGGGCCCACATGACGTGTCTCGATTATCGTGTCGAAGTTCAAAAATATTAGTGAGCATTCTCGGGAAGTTTCGTAGGTTCGGGGAATATAAAAATAGTACACGGTATTTAAACAAAATGTATTGTTTTAAATATAAACGTTTTATATATATTTATCGTTCGCAATAATCATAGGTTATCTAGGTCGTGTGTAAGCATCGTTCCTGGGTAAACGGTCAATCACAGTTATCGTAGTGGTTCAATATCAAGCCATATCATAAAAAAAAATTGTTACCCGTAAAATGGTGTTAAGTTATCGTAACATCATTTTATTTATTCGTATGCATTTACTAATCGTAAGGGAAATTTACGAGAGGTTACACACAGCAAGTAGGCTAGACCTTCTTTTTGCCGTATGCATGTGTGCCAGATATCAATCCAAGCCCACCAAAAAGCACTTGGAAGCTGTCAAGAGAATCTTCAGATATCTCCAAGGGACAATCCACATGGGTCTCTGGTATCCTAAAGACAATGCAATGGCTCTCACGGCCTACTCTGATGTTGATCATGCGGGGTGCCAAGATACTCGCAGAAGTACTTTCGGAGGTGCTCAATTCTTGGGTGAGAAACTTGTCAGCTGGTCCTCCAAAAAGCAGATGTGCACTTCAATATCATCCACCGAAGCAGAATACATAGCCATATCCTCATGTTGTGCTCAAATTTTGTGGATGAGATGTAACACCTAAAATCCGAAAGCATGTGAAAAGACCAAAATGCCCCTACAAGTTAAAACTTATATAAAAGCTTATTAAGTACCCAAATAAACCCCAAACTTCAAACAATGCACAAGTTATGTATCCAAATAATTTTAACAATTACATTTAACATTTATACAAGTAGTAAAATTACCAAATTACCCCTCTAAGGGCCGATTGGGATAAGACTTATTCTAAAGTGATTTATTTGGTTTAATTTGATCTAAATTTGGTAATTTAAGAAGATAATCACCAAGGAATATTTTGTCAATTATAATTCCGAAATTATGGCCCAAACTCTCCCCAAAACACACGGCATTACTCTTTTTAAGTCAATACATATCTTTTTATTCTAAACCCTAAAGTGCCGATCAAGAAAATAAACACACAAACAAATCACAAGCCTCCATTCGACTCTCCCATCACTCTCAAGCATTTTTATGTGATTCATCAACATCCTAAGAAGCGAAGAAAAATCCCATTCGAATTGTTGAAGCCTTACACGATCGTAGCAATGTTTTCTTTGTGTCGAGCCCTAAAACAAAGGTAAATTCGTTATGCTTCATACGACCTCCATAAAAATGATTTCTTATTTTTTCGATGTTCCTTACATCATATAAGACCCATGAAAATTGGTTTCAAGGTTGGAAGATCATTGGTGAAGTCGTGGTGATTTTTGGATCGTTTCGGCTCTACCCGTGTGCTATAAATCGTACAACCCTCTCCACATGTTCAAGTCTTGGTTTGGTATTTTTCTCAGGTCCCTTACACCTTATGAACATGAAATAAAATGTTCCATTCGATCCATGCACACTATGTATCATATTCGTGAATTAAAACCCTAAAAACGTGTATAATTGTAAAAGATATCATGCGAACCAAAATAATTCTAAATAAAATTTATACACACTTATTATGATGTATTTTAACCTGTAAAATGGTTGAGAAAAATTATCATGGCTTGAATCATGTGTTTCGAATTTATTTTGATTTATTGAGTTTTGTATAAAACGTATAAGGAGAAAAAGAAAATAAAATCGTGGGATCTAGGGTTTGTGTTTAGGGCTGGAAATTTGTGACTATTAATGATCTTTAATGATTTGGTAATGATTAAAAATGGATTGGATGGATTAGGGTTTCTAATTTCTTTATATTTGTGTTATACGATTTGGCTAAAAAGTTTTGGGTGAGTTTTGTGAACTTTAAAAACTTCAAGGTTAATTCTGGAACTTATTTGGGCTGTATACTATTCGACAAAAATATAACCTAAGGGTGCTAAGTGTAAGTTTTGCATTTAAATGGATTAAAATGTATTTAATGATTAATTAGGGTTTGTTTTGAAAATAATTAAAAGAGAGGGACTAAAAATGTAATTTTCAGAAACTTGGAGCTGTTTTGAGAAATTAAAAGTATTCAAGGGATTATGTGCTAATTTGGTAAATTAATGGCTTAATATGTAATTATTAAGAATTAAAAGTTAAAATTGTAAATTAAAGGGTTAAATATGTAACTTTGATAACTTGAAGGACTTAAAGTGTAAATTGTGAATACTTGAAGATATATTCGTATAACATGATAAAATAAGGGATCATTATGTAAAATGGATAAGTTAAGGGTTTAAAGTGTAACTTTGAATACTAAAAGGTTTAAAGTGTAATTTTGGAAATATAAGGGTGTAAAAGGTAAAGTTATGAAACCCTAAGGACCAAATGTGTAAATATGTTAAAAGATACTTTGATTCCATTAATAATGACTCAACTTTCTAATTATGGAAAATTTCTAAAAGTGGAAACTTACTATTTATGGAAACCTGTTAAAAGTGGGAAGTCACTTTAAATGGAAAGTTACTAAAACTGGAAAGCCGACTAAAATGAGAAATCTGAATTGAATAAGTTATTAATAATAAGCCGATCATTAATTCGTGTAGATTCATTGAAGAAGGAGTGTTTCCATATGCTTACGTATGTTATGATTTCGATGGCGATTGAGGTATAGATATTCTGACCTTTCTCAAAAGGTTTCTCATGATCTCTTTCGTATTTTGATCCGTTAGTTCCCGAATTGATGCCATTGCTATGATCCCCTTTACTTGAACTTTCTCTGTTGATCCCACTTGATATGACCTCCGTCATGAAACCATGCTATGAAAACCTTTTAATGATACCATGGAAATGTTTTGAGAAGAACCGATTTGAAAAGATGTTTATAAATGATGCTAAATTTCTTTTTTAAAAGAAAGGTTATATTACTTTCATGAACACTATATTTTGAAAGACCATTTTTATGAAAACTGTTTTAAAAGATTATTTAAATTGGACTTTTAATAGAAACTTTTGAAACGGACTTTTGAACTGAACCATGAATTGATTTTTGAATATGAACCTTGACCTGATAAACTCTGATTGGACCTTGAATACTATTTCTGATATGAACCCTTTGTTATGAACTGCTATTATGAACCTTTGATATGATTCTGAGATACACCTTTGCTATATGACCTTTTGCATGACTTTGAGACCTGACTCTTAGTTTGATACCCGAGCCATTTATGTTTCTCCTACCTATAGAGGTACCATAGGCATGTCTGTGATGCACCACTGGCATGACTCATGTGTGGGTGAGTGATTTCTCACGCCGTCCCTTTTGATGATTACTATTATGGCCATTATGACTTTGAGTATATGACTTTGAGATTGACTTTGAGTAAGGGGCGTATGGGTTGCAATCCTAGACATGTATGCTTAGTGGATTTAACTATGACTTTGAGTTGACTTTGAGGTGATTGGTACTGTGTGCTATACATGCCCTTCACAACCCCTGGGAGCTGATCACTCCACCCTTATGATACATGAGGACACCCCTCATATTATCTGGTTGCCTGAGAGGTATCCCCTCTGATTGTGAGATTATGAATTGAAGGCTTATGACTTTAAGATATGACTTTGAGTTTTGGGCTCGTGGTGGAGGACTATCCTATTCCTTCATTTCTATTATTCATTTGTTTATTCCTTATTCTATTTCCCCAATGCACTATATTTCAGTTCTGTTTCATTATCATTGCTTTGTATATGTATCTGTTCACTGGGCTTTTTAAGTTCAGCCGCATTTCCTTTTCCTGCGGCAGGTTTTAGTGGGAAGCTGGGTTATGGGAAGAGAGTGTGACTGGACTTAGAAGACTATGCTTTGGACTAGAGACGATTAGATGAAGTTTCACTTTATTAGACATAGTATTTATTGTTTTGTAACCTTGTAGTTTCAGATTTTCATTTGTAACCCTGAATTTCGTTGTATGTATGAATCATATGCTTGTGTTTGTTCTGATGTGTCACTGTAATGTAATACTTCTACCCTTATCGGGTTGGGGTGTTACAATTATGGTATCAGAGCCCAGGCTGCGATTCGTAATACATTTACCCTTGACCTGTGAAGTTTGGACCCCTAAGTTTCCACTGTAAGCGCTCATAAGACAACCTTTGAAACTTTACATTAGGATTCCCCATAGGAACCTAAGTTATTACCAGTGAGGAATGGGTAGACTAAGACATTTATGTAAGTATCATTTGCTTCCGTATCACTCTGATCGTGCCTTTGCTCTTAGATAAGCCTTATAAGGACCTTTGTTTCAGAAGTTAGAAGTTTTGCAACTTAAGCTTAGCAACCAAGTAAGTTTGGAATACCTCGGGAGGCTAACTGGATACCTTACACATTTAAGTTTCACCTTCAGATTTTGATCTCCGCCTCCGATTTGTTTGATAAGCTGTTTGACACCTTTTCGACCACATCGTAGGTCATTCAACCACAATGTGTTCGACACATTCTGTGAATTCATTACTTATGATGGGTATGAATGTACCATCCGATACTACTTAACTCTATATGATCCATTATTAATCCTATGAGAATTTTGGTAATTATGAACCACGAATATGAGAAGTTTTGTTTCCTCTCTTTGAATGATGAACCTTGTTCTGCCAACCGTTTCCTTTGGAAGGGTATTATGTAAATACTATCTCTATATTGATTTGTTAACTAAGCATGATGATGCTGATAACTGAAATTCTGTACCTCTTACAATTGACGATTATACGATATTCGTATTACCAATGATACACATCCTACCTGCTACTTATGCTAAGAAGCTAAACGAAATTCCCACACATTGAACTGTTCGTTTATCCATCCCAACATTTTTGTTGAACCATGTACTTGACTCTGATATATGAACTATCTGTATGATTTGACGACTGTATTCACTCTATGAATCCTTTGACTTTGAGATGTCTGATTGTACGGTCTTTTGGACTAAATGGATATTCGTGAAGATACCATAGACTACCATATCTGAAATGTGACCTTAAAAATCTGCTTCACCCTATTCCATTATGATGACTCTCTACATCTGCTAAAATTTCTGCCACTATGGAAACACCTACCCCAAACTCATGTGATTACCAAGTTGTCCTGAAAACCATTATTACCAACCCTTGGAAAGTTCTACTATTGGGAAATATTTTGTCATACGAAGATTTTCTGGTATTCTCTGATGAACCTTTTGGTACTCGTTCCTGCTTAAGAAGTAGAGTGGACATTGAACTGATATCAGTGAAGAAACCATGGTGCCATAGAAGTTGAGAGATTGAAGGAGCTGATGGAATATGATTTTTAACCTTGGTGATTCTCTTTAGATGCTCTTGTTTGTTTATGAAGAAGAACGAGAGAAGTATGCGATGACGTATCGACTATCGTGAACTTAAACGTACCACTATCACTAATCATTATCTGTTTCCGCGTATCAATAATTAATTTGGTCTTCCTTTGAAACTCCGCGTCTGATTGCATCATTTTAGATTTGAAGGACTGAAGAAGCAACCACAAAAACTTCTAAGAAGGGGGTTAACTAACCGAGAGTAACCTTTGGGAAGTATTTCAGTTCCTGAAGAAGAAAGAAGGCGATGTGAAAATTCCCTGAGATGATTTCTGAAGTTGCCTTTGCACTCGTTACAACATTTATGAACTTGAATGATGCCAATGGTGTTGGCTAGAATAATCATGTTTTTCGCGTGTTTTGGACAAATTGTCATAGTATGACATTGTGTTGTGTTCTAAAACGAAAGAAGAACATAGAGATTATTGGTGAGACGACCCTTTGTTCTGGAAGAGAAATTTGAGAAAGCATAATAGACAACACTACCCTGTATAATGTAAAGACAGAGCTTTCACAAGAAGGACCAAGATCGAAGATCGTTATCGGAGTTAGAAACTTGGTGGAAGAGTCGTAGAAGATGGTTGCGACAAGCATTACCATGGAAGAAGCATACAAGAAGAAGTGAGGAACTAGGATAGTGCTCAATCATGCATCACGCAACACGTGAAGATTTCAGTTTGGGCACCAAGACAACCAGACCAAAGAAGACGAACCATTCAACACACAACCTGGAGTCGACAACAACATCATGTACCTTAAAACCTGGAGCTATGTTAGAAGACCTGTCGAAGAAATGCAGTCTTGTTTCTCTATTCATTTTAGTTGTACTAAGATGAATTGAGAGCAGAAGCAGACCTGCGGATGGAGGGATGCACAGTGATCGTGTCAGAGACTGCCGCTACGACGCCACAGTACCAAGAAGAGTTGCTGAAGGCTTGAGGGACCAGACTCGAATTTTAAATTCTCTAAATCATGAGGTAAGACGGACAAGAATAAACAGACTACTCCAACTTGGAAGAAATTTTGAAATTTGTAAATGAGTGGACGGATTTGAAAGCGGACATTGTGTTTAGACGAGATGATGCTGTAAAGAATTGACGTTACTGATGACGTACCTTAATTTTGAATGACATTCTCGGATCTCCGTTACTCTTCGAGTAATTTCGTTCTCTTAGTTATGTTGTTTGATTTTGGTGACCTCTGAGACTATAGGTGGACTAGGTGGATTTAAATAAGTTTGGGTGTTCACGACTTGAGATAAAGTATGATCATCATGAGGGCATATGTATATGATGCCAGTATTATGACGCCTGGCCAACGTGATAATACTTACATCATATAACGTGCACTTATGGTGGGCATATGATATTTTAAGAAGTGCCTTAGAAGCTTTAGAATTCTGGCATCTGATCAAGATCATCTGAGTTTAGTGAGACTTTAGGTTCATTCTACCTATACGTTTGATATGCTGTCCTTGTTATACGATTCGATACGTTTGGACTCTCGACACGTGTTTTGCTGATCTTTGCAACTTCTGATAAGGATCTTAGGTTCCATTATGAAATTTCTGCTGTTGACGATATCTAACGATATGCTTTCTGTCCGTATACGATTCGCATTCGTGAAGTTGTTCATTATGATCTGCTATGAGTAAAATATGTGATTGTGGACTTTGAGGAAATGAGACCTGTTTGTTTATGAGAATACCTTTGGAAGGTTATCTAAAAGCCGAGACTATCTGAGAAGCTGAAGGGTTAAACCGTATATCACCCCATGTTTGCTACAATTCAATATATTCTCATCTGATTCGCCTGATCAATTCGATGGAAATCCTATGTATTTTTATACCTCTTCCTGCAGAATTCGTTTATCATCCGTTATGTTTGGTACATTATCCTTTTGATTCAAATTCAATATGATATGCCATTCTGAGAAATCTGAAACTGTTTTGACAATAATTACGAGTCATGAGAAACCAGTTGGTCTGAATATCTTTTGGAAGAACCTCCCCGGGCGTGAGAATGTTGTGACGACTTTTGCGGTTTGCTACGACTTCGTCTAACTTTGCGACTTCAAATTTCGAGGAAGAAATTTTTCTTTTTAGAGGGGAAGAAGTTGTAACACCTAAAATCCGAAAGCATGTGAAAAGACCAAAATGCCCCTACAAGTTAAAACTTATATAAAAGCTTATTAAGTACCCAAATAAACCCCAAACTTCAAACAATGCACAAGTTATGTATCCAAATAATTTTAACAATTACATTTAACATTTATACAAGTAGTAAAATTACCAAATTACCCCTCTAAGGGCCGATTGGGATAAGACTTATTTTAAAGTGATTTATTTGGTTTAATTTGATCTAAATTTGGTAATTTAAGAAGATAATCACCAAGGAATATTTTGTCAATTATAATTCTGAAATTCTGGCCCAAACTCTCCCCAAAACACACGGCATTACTCTTTTTAAGTCAATACATATCTTTTTATTCTAAACCCTAAAGTGCCGATCAAGAAAATAAACACACAAACAAATCACAAGCCTCCATTCGACTCTCCCATCACTCTCAAGCATTTTTCTGTGATTCATCAACATCCTAAGAAGCCAAGAAAAATCCCATTCGAATTGTTGAAGCCTTACACGATCGTAGCAATGTTTTCTTTGTGTCGAGCCCTAAAACAAAGGTAAATTCGTTATGCTTCATACGACCTCCATAAAAATGATTTCTTATTTTTTTGATGTTCCTTACATCATATAAGACCCACGAAAATTGGTTTCAAGGTTGGAAGATCATTGGTGAAGTTGTGGTGATTTTTGGATCGTTTCGGCTCTACGTGTGTGCTATAAATCGTACAGCCCTCTCCACATGTTCAAGTCTTGGTTTGGTATTTTTCTCAGGTCCCTTACACCTTATGAACATGAAATAAAATGTTTCATTCGATCCATGCACACTCTATATCATATTCGTGAATTAAAACCCTAAAAACGTGTATAATTGTAAAAGATATCATGCGATCCAAAATAATTCTAAATAAAATTTATACACACTTATTATGATGTATTTTAACCTGTAAAATGGTTGGGAAAAATTATCATGGCTTGAATCATGTGTTTCGAATTTATTTTGATTTATTGAGTTTTGTATAAAACGTATAAGGAGAAAAAGAAAATAAAATCGTGGGATCTAGGGTTTGTGTTTAGGGCTGGAAATTTGTGACTATTAATGATCTTTAATGATTTGGTAATGATTAAAAATGGATTGGATGGATTAGGGTTTCTAATTTCTTTATTTTTGTGTTATACGATTTGGCTAAAAAGTTTTGGGTGAGTTTTGTGAACTTTAAAAACTTCAAGGTTAATTCTGGAACTTATTTGGGCTGTATACTATTCGACAAAAATATAACCTAAGGGTGCTAAGTGTAAGTTTTGCATTTAAATGGATTAAAATGTATTTAATGATTAATTAGGGTTTGTTTTGAAAATAATTAAAAGAGAGGGACTAAAAATGTAATTTTTAGAAACTTGGAGCTGTTTTGAGAAATTAAAAGTATTCAAGGGATTATGTGCTAATTTGGTAAATTAATGGCTTAATATGTAATTATTAAGAATTAAAAGTTGAAATTGTAAATTAAAGGGTTAAATATGTAACTTTGATAACTTGAAGGACTTAAAGTGTAAATTGTGAATACTTGAAGGTATATTCGTATAACATGATAAAATAAGGGATCATTATGTAAAATGGATAAGTTAAGGGTTTAAAGTGTAACTTTGAATACTAAAAGGTTTAAAGTGTAATTTTGGAAATATAAGGGTGTAAAAGGTAAAGTTATGAAACCCTAAGGACCAAATGTGTAAATATGTTAAAAGATACTTTGATTCCATTAATAATGACTCAACTTTCTAATTATGGAAACTTTCTAAAAGTGGAAACTTACTATTTATGGAAACCTGTTAAAAGTGGGAAGTCACTTTAAATGGAAAGTTACTAAAACTGGAAAGCCGACTAAAATGAGAAATCTGAATTGAATAAGTTATTAATAATAAGCCGATCATTAATTCGTGTAGATTCATTGAAGAAGGAGTGTTTCCATATGCTTACGTATGTTATGATTTCGATGGCGATTGAGGTATAGATATTCTGACCTTTCTCAAAAGGTTTCTCATGATCTCTTTCGTATTCTGATCCGTTAGTTCCCGAATTGATGCCATTGCTATGATCCCCTTTACTTGAACTTTCTCTGTTGATCCCACTTGATATGACCTCCGTCATGAAACCATGCTATGAAAACCTTTTAATGATACCATGGAAATGTTTTGAGAAGAACCGATTTGAAAATATGTTTATAAATGATGCTAAATTTCTTTTTTAAAAGAAAGGTTATATTACTTTCATGAACACTATATTTTGAAAGACCATTTTTATGAAAACTGTTTTAAAAGATTATTTAAATTGGACTTTTAATAGAAACTTTTGAAACGGACTTTTGAACTGAACCATGAATTGATTTTTGAATATGAACCTTGACCTGATAAACTCTGATTGGACCTTGAATACTATTTCTGATATGAACCCTTTGTTATGAACTGCTATTATGAACCTTTGATATGATTCTGAGATACACCTTTGCTATATGACCTTTTGCATGACTTTGAGACCTGACTCTTAGTTTGATACCCGAGCCATTTATGTTTCTCCTACCTATGGAGGTACCATAGGCATGTCTGTGATGCACCACTGGCATGACTCATGTGTGGGTGAGTGATTTCTCACGCCGTCCCTTTTGATGATTACTATTATGGCCATTATGACTTTGAGTATATGACTTTGAGATTGACTTTGAGTAAGGGGCGTATGGGTTGCAATCCTAGACATGTATGCTTAGTGGATTTAACTATGACTTTGAGTTGACTTTGAGGTGATTGGTACTGTGTGCTATACATGCCCTTCACAACCCCTGGGAGCTGATCATCCACCCTTATGATACATGAGGACACCCCTCATATTATCTGGTTGCCTGAGAGGTATCCCCTCTGATTGTGAGATTATGAATTGAAGGCTTATGACTTTGAGATATGACTTTGAGTTTTGGGCTCGTGGTGGAGGACTATCCTATTCCTTCATTTCTATTATTCATTTGTTTATTCCTTATTCTATTTCCCCAATGCACTATATTTCAGTTCTGTTTCATTATCATTGCTTTGTATATGTATCTGTTCACTGGGCTTTTTAAGTTCAGTCGCATTTCCTTTTCCTGCGGCAGGTTTTAGTAGGAAGCTGGGTTATGGGAAGAGAGTGTGACTGGACTTAGAAGACTATGCTTTGGACTAGAGACGATTAGATGAAGTTTCACTTTATTAGACATAGTATTTATTGTTTTGTAACCTTGTAGTTTTAGATTTTCATTTGTAACCCTGAATTTCGTTGTATGTATGAATCATATGCTTGTGTTTGTTCTGATGTGTCACTGTAATGTAATACTTCTACCCTTATCGGGTTGGGGTGTTACATGAGATCACAATTATCAGATTATGGGTATAATTTCAACAAGATCCCAATGTATTGTGATAAAAAAAGTGCCATCGCCCTATGTTGCAACAATGTCCAACACTCCAGAGCCAAACATATCGACATTCGTCATCACTTCATCAGAGAACAAGTGGAGAAAGGGATAGTGGAACTCTACTTTGTGAGAACGGAGTTTCAGTTGGCAGATATTTTCACAAAGGCTCTGTCTCGAGAAAGATTTCAGTTCATTCTCCCACGACTTAGAATGAAGAGCCTAACTCCAGAAACTCTTAAGTCTCTCAAAGAAGAGAATGAGGATTGAAGGATTGGCTTCACATATCCTTTGTACATAACATATATAAAAAAGAAAATAGAAAAATATAAAATTTATAAAATCCATAAAAATCTGAAAATTCACAAAAATCCAAAAATATTCTTCTCACGACATGTCTCTTGTGTAATCAATATTATGTACGATTCTAGAAATGTCATTCAATAATGACACGGAATCATACATATGCTTGAGCAAGAGTTTTTTTGGTCTCAAATAAAGTTTTCTTCTAAAACATGTCGTTCCTCAAAATACTCTTCAAAAATATGGCTTGTAGTCATTTCAGGCTACAACCCGGACTTCAAAAATATGGCTTGCTATTACTTCAGATAGCAACCCGTTTTTCAAAAATGGGGAAAACACGTCGCCAAAAAGACATTTGTTCCTTGTACCGGGTGAAGTTCACCTGGGCATGGATTACTTTATATCCATGTTTCCTCGATCTAATGTACGTTTCAGTGCATTATTTCTTGATAAAGAAGAGAAATCTTCTTTTTATCGCCAAATATTTTCCCTTCTATGATTTTTCCGGAAAATATTTGTGCAAAACTTGGTGGTACCATGAGATTTTGTTTGGCAATCAATTTGATCTCAAACTTTGATAAAATTTTTCACTCAATCAATGACATAATTTATTTATGTTTTAACATCCGTCATTGATTGAGGGGGAGAGTGATTTCTCATAATTTTATGTATCATCAAAACTCCCCACACTTTATACAAAACCTTGCAATAAAACGATTTGTGATGGTTATGTGTCAGAATGAGAACATTTTAAAAGAGTTTTCGTTAAAACTTCAAATCTTTTATGAACTCATGAAATCTGACATATAACAACCTCCCTCACAGATTGAGTGGGAGCAAGAAACAATTCCTTTTATCAGAAAATATTAAAATTGACCGCATTTCTCTCCCAAAAATGCTTCCTAACTTATTTAAATCAATTGAGATCAAAAATCTCGAAAGATTTGATATTTTTGATCGGGGGAGAGAATGTGATTTAAATATGAAATCTGATAATCAAAAGTGATCCTTTGGACTCAATAAATAGGCTCCCACATATGTGCTAAACACTTTCGAATATCGATGCACATATTGAGGGGGAGCAAAAGGCGTTTGTGGAAGTTATACCAAAGACCGACCATTTATCTTTATGCATGGAGTTATAAGGTTGGTTAAGGTTAGGTATGAGTTCCCATGATCCACCAGAACCGGAAGGATCTTCCCAGGGACAATCCTCTAGATAGATTAGAAGTCCTTAGGAATGATTGAAAAAAGGAGTAAAGTGAGAAAGGGAAGAGTGCGGACTGAGATAGAGCTAGGACTGGAACAAACCTAACAAGGTTCTAGTGATGAAGTCTCTGTAAGCACTGAAGGGGTTGAAGAATGAAAAAGAAATGAAATGTGAAAAGGGTGAAAAGAAATAGCCCTCCATATATTCAACCTTAGGGCAGAAACCGGGTTCAACTCATAATCTACAGGCGGTTACTAAGGTAACACCGGTATTGAAGACAAGACGTCATGGACCAAGTGACGTACTGCACTAAACTTTCCAACCACTCAAGTTCTCTTAAAAGAGCTTGTTTCATTCTCACGGGAAACCCTGTGCAATGTATCGACCGCTCATTACAAGCTATGTTGATACCTAAAACAGGAGACGCCTTCCCATTCTCCAGGAGCGGATCAAAATGCACTATTGAGTCTAGAGCCATGAGATCATCCATAAATCTCGATAGGACACATTCCAAATATGCTTATTGATTCACACAATGTGGAAAATAAGATAAAATATTTAGAGTCCTACGCCTTATCCTTGTGGTATTGCCAGAACATCCGAGTGATATGAAAATATTCACAATGAAGATGGAAATCCTTCTAGAGCGAACATCTTTCAAGCTCTTGGTAGGTAACATGTGAGATCCATCTTGGATCAATGATCAAGTGACAACTGGAAAGCAACGATGGTGCGATTCAACATTGAATCAAACTTGTTCCAGGATATGGATTGATGGATACTTTTTCAAAAACCTTTCAAGGTGCTCACAAACTTACTTTCGAGCATGTTGATTGTGTATATCTTTCAAAACAAAAGTATTTTTGATGGAAATATGATTCAAAACTTAAACTCTCGCCGTGTCTCAAAAATGTTTATCATATGACACGAGAGTGATTTCTATAAATCAATTTTTCATCAATCCGTGAATATCAATTCACTGATTCACTCTATCGTGTTGTCTGCTTTGAGACGTTCCGGAATGAGAACATGCTTAGTATGAAGATTCCGAAGTGGATTCTTTGGAAAATTCATTACTACTAGTTGGAAATTCTTGTCAAGGAGAGTCTTCTTTAAAAGAGACTCTACCTGATCACAGGTCTGTTTTTACAAAACCAGAGGGTAGTCTGTCCTCGCAGAACGAATGACAAAGCCATATTCGTTCTCTATCTTTATTTCTAACTGTTTTATTTCAGGGACACATATAAAGAATGGCGTTGATGGCTCCTATTTCTAGCAGAATCAGGTCAATCCATACCTCATGCTCATACATCCTCCTCACTATCAATGATGATGAGAGACTTACTACAACGAATGCTGAGAAACTACCAACAACGTTTCCGCAACTCTGATGAAAAGTCTCCTGATCCGCAACTCTGATGTGAAGTCTCCTAATATTGAAGGGTGTGAGCATGACGGTCCTAAGGTCACTACATCGCATGAAGGCGATACTACTATGGATGAGCTTGGAGATTTACTATGGCTGATGATCTCAAAGAAGCTCAAAGATCACATATCACAAAGGAATCCAAATCACAAGTTCATTTGCTTGAAGTACAAAGTGTGCAGAAAAGTGAAGAATCAGAACCTACGAGCTACAAAGACAAAAGAATGCTTAAAGACCAAAGAGCTTAATTTCAAAGGTGACCTCGCTTAGGGGGAGATTGTTAGGAATATGGATATTCCTGTAAAAGTCTCGGTCACCTTATTATTGTAATAGCATTTAAGTTAGCTCGTAGTTAGTCTATTATTTAGTTAAGTATTAGTTTAGTCTAAGTAAAAACATGGAAGAACGACGGGTCTTACCCATTGTATGCCTGATCTACAGCCCGGGTGTGGGCGTTTTTATGTCTCTTTGTAAGATAAGTATAAATACCCCTCTCCACATGTGGAGAGGGTTGGACCTTCATTTACAACCTAATACATCTCTAGTTTTCTCTCAAGGCTCCCATCTCTTTCTCTCTCTAAACTCTCTCTCTCTCTCTCTCTCTAAAACTTCACTTAATTCGATCCTAATCACAAGAACCATTCATGTTTGTGACTTGATTGATACTCTACACACTGCTTGTTTTGTGCTTAATAGGGTGTTGATTACTAAACCACATATTAAGACACCTTATGAGCTTTTGACTGGGAAGAAACCTACCATTGAATACTTGAAACCTTTTGGATGTTAAGTGACTATTCTGAATATAAGTGATCACTTAGGCAAATTTGAAGAAAAAGCTGTTGAAGGGTACATTGTTGGTTACTCAGCTCATAGCAAGGCCTACAGGGTATATAATTTGGCTGCAAAGAAGATTGAAGAGACTCTTAACCTGAGATTTCTGGAGGACAATGAAAATACTCAGGGTAAAGGTCATGAATGGTATTTTGACCTTGACTACTTGACAGATCACTTGGGGTACACAAGATTTAAAACTAACCCCTCTACAGGTACACAAGTGTCACCTACTAACATTGCAGGTACCCTGGAAGATGAATCAGACAGTGATTCAGAATGTGATGAACCCACTATTGTTGTTTCTTCTCTCCCTATTCATGTTGCAGGTCCTAGTAACAAAGAAGCCTCTGATGCCAAAACTGCTGATGATGTGGAAAACTCAACTTATGTAGAAGGTCTTGCTAGACTCAAAAAGCAAGAGCATGCAGCTGCTGAAGATGCTAAAAGGCTTGGTCTTGAGTTTGCTCAAGACACTGAGTCACTCTTGAGACAATCTGCTATGATGCCAGCAGAAAATTTATTTCTGCTGATGAATCTGCTGATGTTGCTGCTGCCAATTCTCCTGAAGGCATTTCTGCTGAAAAATCTGTTTCCACTACTCCTTCCATTACTTTAGAAGAACCATTTGGCAGGTTTCCCACCCCCTCAGATCTTGGCAATCATGAACAAAGTGTTGGCATTTTTCAATCAGCTTCTTATGATGAAGACTTTGCTCCAACTCTGACTAATCTTGAAACCTCTGTTAATGTTAATCCTGTTCCCACTAAGAGGATCAACACCATTCATCCTCAAGATAACATACTTGGTGATCCAAATGCTATGGTTCTAACTAGAAGTGCAATAAAGCAGACACAGTTTGGCCAATGCGACTTTTTCACATATGTGTCTAATCAGAAGAGAGACAATCACACAGATCAAAAGCATTGCGTGTTTGCTTGTTTCTTATCACAAGTAGAACCAACTAGCATTAAACAAGCTTTGACTAAACCTAGTTGGGTTGAAGCTATGCAGGAAGAGATGCAACAATTCAAGAATCAAAATGTATGGGTACTTATTGATCTACCTGCAGGTAAAATTGCTATTGGAACCAAGTGGATATTAAAGTGCAAGAGGGATGCTAGAGGCATTGTGGTCAGAAATAAATCAAGATTGGTAGCTCAAGGTTTCAGACAAGAAGAAGGGATTGATTATACTGAAGTATTTGCACCTGTTGCTAGGGTTGAGGCAATTAGGTTATTCTTGGCCTTTGACTCATACATGGGATTTGTGGTATATCAGATGGATGTAAAAAGTGACTTCCTCTATGGCAAAATTGAAGAGGAAGTCTATGTCACTCAACCACAAGGCTTTGAAGACCCACAAAATCCTAAGAAGGTGTACAAGGTTGTCAAGGCACTCTATGGACTTCATCAAGCACCAAGAGCCTGGTATGCTAGGTTATCTACATTCCTTTTGGAACATGGCTACAGAAGACGAGCCATTGACAAGACTCTCTTCATCAAGAAAAACTCCAGGGATATCATTCTGGTACAAGTTTATGTGGATGATATCATTTTTGGCTCCACAAAGGAAGAATGGTGCAGGGAATTTGAAAATTTGATGAAAGGTGAATTTCAGACAAGTGCAATGGGGGAATTGACATTTTTCTTGGGGCTACAAGTCAAACAACAACCTGATGGGATTTTTATCCATCAGGAGAAATATGTAAAAGATATCTTGAAAAAGTTTGACTTTGAAATACTGAGGACTGCAAATACTCCCTATGAACCTCCCAAGCTTCAAAATCCAAATGAACAAGATGAAGCAGTTAATGTACACCTATATAGATCCATGATTGAATCACTCATGTATCTCACAGCTTCAAGACCTGACATCACCTTTGTTGTCAGTGCTTGCTCAAGACATCAAGTCACTCCATTGACTTCCCACCTAACTGCTGTGAAGAAGATTTGCAAGTATCTCAAAGGCCAACCCAAGTTAGGTCTTTGGTACCCAAAGGATTCACCATTTGTGCTGGAAGCATACAGTGATAGTGACTATGTTGGAGCTAATTTAGACAGGAAATCTACAACAGGAGGTTGTCAATTTCTTGGTAGAAGACTCATTTCTTGGCAGTGCAAGAAACAAACCATTGTGGCCACCTCTTCTACTGAAGCAGAATATGTTGCTGCTGCTAACTGTTGTGGTCAGGTACTCTGGATTCAGAATCAAATGCTGGATTATGGGTTCAACTTCATGAACACTAAAATCTATATTGATAATCAAAGTACCATTTCCATTGTTAAAGATCCAGTTTTTCATCAAAGAACTAAACATATTGAAATTAGGCACCATTTTATAAGAGATGCAAATGAGAAACATCTAATACAGGTGCTTAAAATTCATACTGACGATAATGTGGCTGATTTGTTAACAAAGGCTTTTGATGGACCTAGGTTTAACAACTTAGTTGTCCACATTAGGATGGTTAACCCTTAAATGCTATGTTTGAGGGGAGGCATATGCCTTTGGGGAGGATTGTAATTGATGTTGTATAATTTGTATATTATTATGTTTACTAACTTTGTTTTGCAGGTTTATTACTAATAAGTATGTATAAGTTGTCTCTTGTGTTCTGGGTTAGTGTTTGGTTTGCAGGTTATGTTCCTGCTGATGGACAAAGATCTACACAACTTATATCAGTGCAACAAGATGTAAAAGACAAAATGAAAAGTTCATTCATTATTTAGATACTGGAGTACATCATCACAACTACCAAACATCATTACAGGACTACAAAAGACACAACCTAACAACCTAACAACCAGCAACCTTCTAAACCACAACACTACCACCTTCAATAGCCCAAACTCCTACTCCATCTTCCTCTTCCCTTTTCCCATGTCCTTGGGGTCAGGCATCCTCTTGTGGACCCCTCTGGATTGCATGTCATTATTCTAGAGCTTGGGAGCAGTAAGTCCAAGGACAACCTTTAGTGGACCCTTGTTCCTTTGAGACGACTGTGGCTCCTCAGGGACAGAGATCTTCCTCATATTAGCACAAACCCTTTCTATCTCACTAGTAAGGAATGCTGTGACTGGAGTAAAATCAGGGACAAAAACTGCAAGAAGAGTTGGAGCTTCCTCTGTTTCCTCTGATGAGGAAGGAGATGGACAGAACTCAGATGGTCCTTCACCAAGATAGTAGTATGCTCTTTGTATTTGGGGAATATCAAAGGTGGAATCAGAAGAAGAATCAGAGGAAATATCAATAACTTTGGGGTTTGACTTCATGACTGGTGTATTTGGGAAGACTTTGGTATGTTGGAATTAGTGTGTAATTTGTTTTTGGGTAGTTTGTGCTTTGAAGACAACTTTATAGGCCTGAGTGAGGATTAATGAGAGTTAATGTAACTTAATGGGAGGTAGTTGAGTCTGTGGCAATTACTAATTGTGCAAGTTGTCCATATAAATGGATTCTATGGATGAAGGTTACTAAGGTTTGACCAATTGCTGCTGATGACACAAGTTTGATGATTGATGATTTTCGAAGTATGTTCTTGCTGATAGTTTCTGCTAGCTTATTTACATCAGGGGAATGTGCATTCATCAGAAGCAAAACAATCAAGTAATTCCTAACAAAGGAAACAAGTTTTATTGATGATCATTCAAAAGTACAAACAGAAGAAAGTTTGAAAGTTTCATACAAGCAAACTAGCCTATCAATCCTAACCCTCCTATTCTACTTTTCCCTTGCCCTTTCCATTCACATCAACCATCTTCTCTTTGCCCTTGTTGTTGGGGACAAGGCAACCCAATCACCACTGCCCTGGTCTTTGCCAATGGTGGATTTGACTTTCTTGGTCTTGATGGTCGCCTTGGACGGGAGGATTGGGGCCTCTTAGGTGTTGAAGGAGGATTGTATAGAGTATCATTCTCATCATCATCTTCATCAGAAGAAGTGTATATGGAGGGAGACAAAACAGGATTGGGGGCTCTGCTTGCTTGACCCTTCTCCAATGCATTCCATCGTCTCTCTAGCTCTCTAGCCACATCAGAATCATCTAAATCAGAAGGATAAGGTGGAAGATCCTCTGATGATGATGAACTAGGATGAGGTACATCATGTTTCTTTTTCTTGGCCTGCTCTTTGGTCAAACCCCGTGGGAGGGTTGGCAATCCTAATGGTGGTGGAGATGTCATTGAATCTGTAGAATCAGATTAGTCAGAAGAGATGTTGATTATGCTTGGATTGGATGACATGGCTATTACTTGATTGGTGGATATGTAATTAGGGATTTGGTTTAAATTTGAGTGGTGAGATTTGGGGATTTTTACCCTATATTTATAAGGCCAAGCAAACCGTGTGTGTTTATTACCATAAATTCGAGGTGGTTTACAGATAATTAAGGGTGAAAGTTTGACTAAAAGAGATTTTCACTGAAATTTGGTTATCACTAATGACCTGTTCCTGTTGTTTGGTTGCTGCTGATACAAGGAATTATTGACCGTAGTCAACATTTAATTGGATTCTGCGGATTGACCAATTGGTTCCTGCTGTTTGACTTGGTTCCTACGGATGGGTCAGTTTACTTGGGGATTTATTATAGTCAATTATTAGTCAAAGATTGTTTCCATAATTCTTGCCAATTACACTCCACGTTTGGAAACTTACCCCATTTAACCTAGACGTGCAAATCCTACTTCTAAATAACTGATTCCCTCTTGTTATAAAATTTCAAAAATCATTTCAACCTCTCTCAGCACTCTAAACCCTATCTCTCTCTCTTTTCAAATCTATGGCTGAACTACTCTTCAAAGGTGATCATAACAAGCAAGCTTTCTTGGGTCGTGGCAAAGGCGATGGTCATTATGTTGAGATGATGGAATTTCTCCAAAGATCCAAGATTCATTATGCCTTAACCCGATATCCTGATGTTATCCATGAATCATTGGTCACACAATTTTGGAGAACGGCACGTGCAAGGTCTGTTGAAGATGGACCAACAGAGATTGTAGCTACTGTTGATGGGGAAGAATGTGTTGTCACTGAGTCATTGGTACTGACTCAATTACAATTGGATGATGAAGGTGGGGAACACGAATTGGCTAAGGAAGAGATACTTGCAGGTCTTCAGGCTGCCGGATATCGTGGAAATGGGAAGGTCAGGTACAAGAATCTGTTTTGCCCTAAATGGAGGTTCTTGACACACACTCTGCTTCAGTGTATGAGTTCCAAGTCTGGTGGATGGGATCAATTTTCCACAGACATTGCTCTTGCCATTGTGTGCCTGTCTCAGGGGAGAACCTTTAATTTCTCTAAGTATATATTTGATGAAATGCTTAGTAATGTTAAGGATTCCAAACTTAAATTTTTAATGTATCCTAGGTTTCTTCAAATAATTTTAGGTATCCAGACCAATGACACTCCCCATCTGCCTATTAAAGGTTTATCTAGTAAGTTTTTTGCTTCTATGAAAACCAACTATAAGGGAGATCATAGGCCTTTACTACCTGCTATGTTGCCCCCTGGCAATGCTGCTGATGAAGCAGCTGCTAATGCAGCTACTGGTGGTCAGGATCCTGCTGATGTTCAAGCACCAGTGGATTCTCCTGATAGGGCTGAAGTTGCTCCTGATGTAAGTGCATCAGTTGCTGCTGATGCCCCACCATCACTATCTCCTAGGCCATCCACACCTAGTCCTCCATTACCTATACCTTCACCAACTGCCGATGCTCCTACTGAGCATGTAGTTACTGAAGATTTTGGCCCTGCCCAACCTGTACAATCTCCACAAATAACACGACTTCCCACACCAAGTCCATTAAGCCCTACTTTTTAGGAGAATGTTGATATAGATGAAGACTGGTTTAACTCTCCTGTTAGGACCAATGATGCTCCCAATACCACAGATATCCCTATTGGTGGAGCTGAAGGTCCTGTTACTCTCACTTCTTTGTATCTTTTATTGGACAGGTATGTACATAAGATGGATACTTTAGAAAAGGAGCTCAAACACACCAAGCAGACACTTGGAAAAGCTGTGGTGACACTAGTTGAAAGAGTCAAGAAATTGGAGAATAAGCTCAAAACAAGGAAAAGAAAACGTGTTGTGATTGATTCAGATGAAGAGGTTACTGTGGAGTCTGACAAACTTGACTTGGAAGGGCTTCATCTTCTTGCTACCACTACGCTAGAGAGTGATCAGCATGATGCTCCTGTTTCTAGGCCTGCAACAACTGCTCCTTCTGCTGACACATCCACTCCAAAAGATCAGAAAGTGTCTTATGCTAGAAGAAAGTATTTGGTAGAACTTCACAAAACAACAGATGATCTCTCTTCTGTTGATGTTGATATGAGTGATGTTCCTGCTGACAAGACTCCTGCTGATGCTTCTCAGTCACGAGATACTGTCTTTGTTGCTGGTCAAGAATATGTAGTCTCATCTAGAAAGGAAACATCTACTGATCCAATGCCAAAGGTGGTTCCTTCTGATGAATCAGCAGATTTACATGTTGATTGTCCTGATGGCTCTCAGGCAATAGCTTCTACTGTTCAGCATTCTGTTCCTCCTGAAGCTACTTTAACTCAGAAGGATAAAGGAAAATCTATTATGGTTGATCAAGACATTCCTTCTAGAAAGAAATCTAAGCAGGAACTAGCTAATGAAAAGCTAAGTGAACTAATTGCAGCACAGTTGCAAGCTAAAGAGGATGCTGCAAAGACTAAAAGGGATTTAGATATGAAGCCATCTGAGAAACTTGCTAGGAAGATACAGGCTGATTTGGATAGAATGGGTACTCCAATTACTCATACTTTACCTGTTGAAAGACAAAAGGAGCTAGATGAAATTGCTAAGAGTTTATCTGCTGAGCAGTGGGACAATTTGGCTACTCAAGTCTCTGCTCAACCTGATTTGGCAAAGTATGTCCTTGGAACTGATTATCATGAGACTAATTTTGCTAAAAGGATGGTTGAAACTGTTAAACTACAGAAGAAGGCTGAGGCAGAGAGAAAAGCTAAAGAGATGAGAGACAAACCCTGGACAAAAGTAAAGATTAGAAATTACATGAGGAATTTTGTCAAGAATCATGGGTGTGCTATGTATGGATCAGGATGGACTCAAAAGAAAGTTGGGAAGCTTTCAGACACTCAGTTAACTACACAGTATGATAAGCTCATTTATATTCTTCATTCATCTGGTATTAATGTTCTAGATGTTTTAGAGAAGCATGGCAGACTTATGGGTGAGCCTGTTGCTAAGAGGATAAGGTTTGATGCTTCTGCTAACATTTCCAAAGATTCTACTGAGTCTTCATTTGCTGCTCAGGATCATATTCATTCTCCTTCAGTGTTAACTCAAGTTGACGAATCTACTGATGGTGTTACTTCACCATCTGCTGATGTTGCTGCTGATGCAGATGTAGAGCCTTCTGAACCTACAAATGTTGGTGGATCTACTTCTGATCCTGTTGATGATTCATCAGATGTTCCTAAAGTTCCAGAGTCTGTTTCTACAGAAGTTCCTACTACTGAATCTATTCCTACTGAAGATCCAAAGAATGTTTCTCCTGATGCTTCAGAACCAGTTCCCACTGTAGAGACTTCTGATGGTCCTCCACTTGATACTTCTTCTCCTTCTACCCCTGGTCTTAGGAAGAAGACATTTGCTAAGAAGAGGAAGGCTTCTAGGGGTGAATCACCAAAGGATAGTACATTCATTGAATTTGATTTTGATGATGAAGATCCTGTTGTTTAGGAAAGAGTGGTTCAATGGGAACTTATTGAGTCTCCAACTGGTCAAGGACAAGTCAATGTGCTTCACAGACAAGATGGATCTACCAAACATTTTACTTTTCTTAGTGAAATTCTACATACGGTGGATAGGCAAGACATTCTTTCCTTATATGGATGGGTTGTAGAATATTATAAGTCTCATCAACCTGAAGGGATTAGTATGTTTTTGCTGGGAGACTTACATGTGCTCTGTGATTCTCATCTTTTTAAGGGTACTGGATTTCATGTTTGGAAAGGTCAGAGGAATTAGATAGTTGATACTTGGAAATATTTTCCTCTTCCTAATGTTCATATGATCATAACTACCACTGGCAAAACCTTATATTGCTGGGCAGATGTGATATATCCAATCACTATAGATGTGATGAAACAAATGCTGGAGGTGAAACTCACTGTTCCTCTGGATATGATTGGGAATCATATGCATCTTGCTGAACAATTGATTCGGGCTATCAGAAGAAATATTTTGGTTAAAATGGAGTTGAAATCTCAGCATGCTGTCCATCTTGAAGCTTATCTACAATGATTGGTTATTTGTATGGTATTTTGTTGTATATTTCTTTATTTTCTTTATATATATATATATATATATATATATATATATATATATATATATATATATATATATATATATATATATATATATATATATATAACAGATTGGTATAGTATTGTGTATGTTGTTTGCAGGATTGGGTGTTGGTTATTTCCACACCTTCTCTGGTTATCAACTTACCTGATGTTGACTATTCCATCAAAAAGTTGGCTAGTCCAAAGGGTACAACTTTAGTAAAGACAAGTCAAATCTGTTGATAGCTGTAATAGTTTGCTCAAAACTATTGGGTACTCAACTCACCCATGCTTAATAGCTGAGAGTTGGATGGTTGTCAATTGACCATGGATTTTTCCTTATGGATTCCCAATAATTGGCTAGCCCACAAGTGTATGGCTTGTGGTAAAGGCAGTGGAAAACCATATTTGGTATTCAATTGACCAAGGTGATTTTCTCCCCCAATAATTGACTAGTCCTGAGCAAACGACTACATGTAAAGACATCTCAGATCCATTTATAGCTGATGATTTGCTAAAAATCATATGGTCATCAGTGTACCATAGTTTGTGAACTGAAACATTTGGCTACTCCAGTAGTAATGGCTATTGGTAAAGAGACATCAAATCCATTATTTTCAATGATTCACCTCTCACAAGAGTTAACACACCTGGATGTGATGAGAATAGTATGAAACTTATGTTTTGATGTACATTTGGTCATTTGTTGCTGCAAAGAATGGTGTTTTTCAACTTGTTGCTGATCATAGACGTTCTGCTGATACAGATTCTTTGCTACTGAAGTTCATCCTCAATCCTCTTTTTCTTTCCTGTGAAGATCTATCAAGAATCTTGGAGTTAACCATGTCAACTTCAAGATTAGGGGAGGATTGTAAGGAATTATTGAAGTCAGTATTTAGATACTGCTGATGGATTCTACTGACAGGTTCCTGCGGATACATATAGTTGATTCTGCTGAAAACTGGTTCCTGCTGATTTAAGGATTCTGCGGATATAGTTAATCCGTGGATAGAATTTGTTTATTTTAGGACAAGATATGTAGAATATCTTTTATTAGTTTAATGTTATTCGTTTCTTGTAAGAAAGGTTAGGGTTTCCACTAGTATATAAGGAACCCAAGGTCATTGTATTATGTACGTTTCTCAAAACAATTGTTAGTGAATAATATCGATCCATAGAGGATCAAGAGTTTAGCATATAGTTTGTATTTATATTCCACAATAAATATAAGCTCACAGAGATTGTCTATTTAGTTTTACTAGTGATTACATTAGTATACTAACGATCTATTGGCTCGAGATCTATCAAGTGTAGATCCTACAAGCGATGCAAGCGATTTTTCAGTCAGAGCTGTTTTAGGACAAAAAGATGGTAGTCATTTCCATCCTATTTACTTTGCTAGCAAAACACTCAACGCTGCTCAACAGAACTATACGGTCATTGAAAAAGAACTCATGGCTGTTGTATTTGCTTCGATAAATTCCGCGCCTATCTAGTTCTATCTAAAACTATGGTCTATACAGATCATTCTGCTCTCAAATATTTATTTAAAAAGCAAGATGCTAAACCACGTCTCATTCGTTGGGTTTTGCTTTTAAAAGAGTTTGATATAGAAATCAAAGAAAAAAAAAGGTGTTGAAAACGTAGCCGCCGTTCATTTGTCTCGTTTAGAAAATGAAGAAGAAGAAATAGAAATTGAAATAGATGATAATTTTCCCGATGAAACTCTTAATGCATTTAGTTCTCCAGACACGCCTTGGTTCGCAGACCTTGCAAACTCTCTGGCGGGGGATATATTACGAAAGGGAATGTGTAAAACTAGGGATGAGCATTTCGAACCGAATCCCAGAACCGAACCGGAACCGTACCGGTACCGTACCGAAATGGTACCGTTCCTGATATACGGTACGGTACCGGTACTACGAAATAAGGAGGAAAAAAGATCGGGACCACTAATTCGGTATGGGACCGGTACCAAATCGGGAAATTCCCGAAAAAAAATGGGAAAAAACCGATTTCCCGGTACCGGTACTGATACCTGTACCGGTATCCGAATCTCGTTCAGTACGGTACCGGTACCACTAATTTATGCTCGGGAAATATTCGGTACCACCAATTCGGTACGGTACCGGTACCGTGCTCATCCCTATGTAAAACCTAAAATCCAAAACATTGAAAAATTACCAAAATGCCCTTATAGCTTAAAAACGAAATAAATACTTAAATAAAATCCCAAATAAATCCCAAACACTTGGAATTTAGTACCAAATGATTAATATCAATTTTTTTGGAACATTTGAAATATTTAGAACTTAGATAAAATATTGTACACGCCTAAAAACAATTCTACAAGTCCAAAATGTTTTAATTATTTGTACATAACTTTTAATTGAAGGATAATATCAAAATAAATATGGGAAGTATTATTTCTGACTTTTGTTCAACTACTTAGCCCAAAAACTCGGCCAAAACCCACCCATAACTCCCATATATTTTTATTTAATCTATTTCTCTTTTTAAACACTTTTAAAAACCCTAAAATCCTCCGAAAATGATACCGGCGGGACAAAGGCTCCCCAAGGGCAAAAACCATTTTTCTTGGACATGTTATGGCTCATAGGAGGACGGTAAAATATTTGATAGGTCGTGGACTAATCGGGGGAGGCTTTGGAAATTCTTTTGTGTCGTATTTTTCACCCCGAGAAGAAGAAAATCACATATCCTTTGATACCGGCGGCACAAAGGCTCCCCAAGGGCATGTTTTGTTTTCATCTGCTCGGTTTGATAAATAAAGGGTGCGAAATAATTATGGTTAGGGTTTTGGGGTATTTAGATGTTGTAATTAATGCTTAATGATTGGTTATTAATGATTTGATGATTGGGGAAAATTAGGGTTTGTGATTTTGAATTAAAATGTAAATCGTATGGGATTTTTAAATAGAAGGGTGTGTTTTGTAAATATTTAAACTTGAGGGTTGTTTTTAGAAATCATATAAGATCAGGGGTATACGGTGTAAAATAGGTATAGAGCTAAATGGGTAAGTTTTATATTTAAAAGGTTTAAATTGTAATATATATAATTAATATATACGATTTGCATTTAATTGAAATTAGAGGGTTAGTTTTGTAATTTCTGAAAAATTAAAGTTTATTTCGTAATTAAATAATGTTGGAGGGCTAAGAATGTAATTTTGATAATTAAAAGGGACTTGGTTGGAAATTAGATAAATTAAGGATATAAAATGTAATTATTTAAATATAAGGGTTAAAAGTGTAATTTTTGGAAACTTGAGGGTGGTTTGTACATAAATTAAAGTAAAGGGTAAAATGTGAAAATTCTGATAATTAAGGGTTAATTGGCTGATATGGAATTATCATGGATGTTTTTGTAATTTAAATAGTTTAAGGGCTAAAATTGTAAATAATAGAACTAAAGGGTTTAAAGTGCAATATTTGTAAACTTGAAGGTTTGATAGTATTAACTTCTGTATAAATTGTGTAAAATATGAAAACTTATGATAATTACATAATAGACCCTTAACTATGGCACATTTACAATTGAAACCCTAATTTATTGAAAGTTAGTTATTTAAACCCTAAACTTTCTATGACTTATTAAAATGAACCCTAAACTTCATAATAATGTTTAATAAATGATTTAACTTATGTTTTGATGTTAATTCTTTCTGATTATGGAAACCTGCTATTTCTGGAAGCTTACTAAATAAGGAAACTTTCTAAATATGGAAACTTACTAATTCTGGAAATCTGCTAAAAAGATAGAAAGTTACTTGAAATGGATAAATCTACTTAAAGTGGAAACTTACTATAAATGGAAAGTTACCAAATCTGGAAGTTACTAAAAATAGAAACCTGTTAAATATGGAAAGTTTCTAAAAATGGAAAGATAACCTAAAAAGGAGTAATTTGATTTGAAATGAACTATTGAATAATTCTCGACTTCTAATTCATCTAGGTTCTGTGAAGGAGGAGTGGTCCCTATTCCTGTTTGATCTTTCTTGTGTCTACTTTGTTATCGGGTTGAGGTACAGATATTCTGACCTTTTCAGTAAAGGTTGTCTCATGATCATTTCTTTCCTTTTGATCTCTCATTTGTTTAGGATTTCCTATGCCATTGCTATGATCCCCTTATTATTTGAACCTTTGATATCTGAACCACTCGCTATTTGAACTCTTACTATCTGAACCTTTGACACCTGAACTTTTGATATTGAAACTATTTAATCTGGACCTCAAATATATGAAACGTATGATCTGAACTTTGATATATCTGAACATTTTGATTTGATAATTTGATCTGAAACCTTTGAACCATTCAGTATGATACCTGGGCTATTACTAGGCATGGGGGTTCCATGTCAGTAGCATTGATGTACCAATGTTATGACTCTTGTGTGGCCGAGTGATTTGCCACACCGTCCCTTTGATTGGTCTGCATGTGATTGGGTAGGGCGTATGGATGCATCCTAGATCTGTTATCTGTTATCTGGTGAATGTGGCTGTGTGTGCAATACACGTTCTCCACAACTCATTGAGGTGACCCCTCTGATCACATCTGATATTCTGAGGCCTCCCCTCTGGATTTCATATGAGGCTACATATGGTATGATTTGATCTGATCTGGGCACGTGGTTGAAATACTGAATAACCTAAACCTAAACTTAACCTTTACCTTTACACTACATTCATATTATACTTTCTGATACTTACCCAATGCAACATATTTTGTTTCTCATTCATGATTAAATTTTCATTTGATTCGTTTGCTATTCCATATTCATATTTTTCATTTGATTATATTCTTTCAGTTCTACTATATGTTCCATATCCCTTGACCTTTGTCTCAGCAAGTTTCTTGGATTCGTTTTCACATTCAATTGCGTTTTCTTTGTTTATTAGTTTTCATTTGTTTATATCTGTTCACTGAGCTTTTTAAGCTCAGCCGCGTTTCTTTTCCCGCGGCAGGTTTTAGAGGGAAGCTGGGATATGAGTGAAGAGTGCTAAGAGCTTAGTTGGATTTCACCTTGATAGCTATATTCTGGATTAGAGATGACTAGAAGAGATTGTATTTCAGACTTAGTATTTCATTGTTGTTTCTTTTGTAACCTTGTATTTCAGAATAATCCTTTGCAAACTTTGGAATTATTTTGTATTACTTATGTTGTATGTCTGTATATGCTCTGATATGTCACTATAATGTAGTACTTCTACCCTTATCAGGTTGGGGTGTTACAGAATGACTCACCAAGAGAAAAGAAAATTCTTCTCAGATGTAAAGAAATATTTTTGGGATGAACCATACTTATTCAAAATATGTCATGACGGAATAATCCGTAGATTTATCTCTGGACCTGAAGCTCGTGCTATCCTTGATAAATGTCACCATGGACCTACCGGTGGACATTATGGTGCTACCATTACTGCTAAAAAAGTATTTGAATCCACATTCTGTTGGCCAACAATTCTGAAAGAACACTTGAAAAAACAGTTAAAGAAAATTCCGCTGTTTGGTCAAGTAAATTAGATGATGCTCTATGGACCTTTAGGACTGCTTATAAAACTCCAACTGGAACAACACCATACAAACTAATTTATGGTAAAGCATGCCACCTCCCATTTGAATTAGAACGCTGTGCATACTTGGCACTTAAAAATTGTAACCTAGATTTAATTACAGCAGGTGAAAAACAAATGTTTCAACTTCATGAATTAGACGAACTATGCTTTTATGCTTATGAAAACTCTCGTCTTTATAAAGAAAAAACTAAAGTTTGGCGTGATAGAAAATTAAAAATGAGAAAAGAATTTAAGAAAGGAGATAAAGTCCTCCTTTTCCAGTCAAAGTTCAAAATCAAACAACCAAAACTTACAAGCCGATGGATTGGACCTTATATTGTTAAACACCAATATCCATCCGGATATGTTGAACTATACGGTCTGGATGATAAAAGCTTTATAGTCAATGACTCAATGGTCACAGGCTTAAATTATACCATGAGGAATAAAGTTTCAACGATAAAAGGGAAGAAGAATCAACACCTTTCTTCCCAAAAGACTAAATCATCCTACTCACATGAGTCGAGCTATAGACTCTGAAATTAGCGCTTGGCGGGAGGCAACCCGTTTCATTTTGTTTTATTTTTCACTTATTTAATTAACACTTTGATTAAACCACACTGTAAATCTTAAGTGTGGAGGTAAAAAGCAAAAATAGACAAAAATATATAAAACACCAAAAACCCAAAAAATATTTTCCATTTTTGTGTGTTTGTTTTTATTTTTTGTAGATTATTATGAAGACCGCATTTGGGAAGCACATCTCTTCATGCTTTCTCATATGGCCTGGGAAGTTACTCTCTTTTTCTACTAATATTTCCCCTATTTTCGTATCTGGTTATAAACATTGAGGGTAATGTTCAACTTGAGTATGGGGGGGGGAGTCAAATAGTAAAAATATTTATTTCACAAAACCGATTATATGACTAAACCATTGCTCCCTACTAAAAACTTAAAAAATTATAAGTTTTCACAAGTTATTAAGGCAAATCCACTTGGATTGACACTATAGCTAGACACAATTCCATTCACGACAAATGTGAGATAATTACAAGCCTTTATAAGTGTATATCTTCTACACTTTCTCCAAAATATATGAGTGAGCCGACGATTTAAATTAGCTCTAGAACTTGCACTTATACATATATAACAAATATCGCAGTGAGATTGCATAATTTTTTATGCTTTATAGACAATTTTATATGATATTGAGGCAAACTTAGGATTTACACCAAAAAGCCATCCTATGAAATCATAATCTAGTTGACTAGACTAGTCACTAGTATATTCCTTATTTTTAAACCACTTAGAACAACATGCTTGATTATTACTGCGAATATTCCTTATTTTTAAACCACTAGTATATTCCTTATTTTTAATCTAGTTGACTAGACTGGTCACTAGTATACTCCTCATAATCTAGTTGACTAGACAATTTTATATGATATTGAGGCAAACTTAGTGCTATTGCCACTTAGAACAACATGCTGAGCCTAACCATTTTCCTTATTTTTAAACCAAATTACTTATGCTCTATATGAATGAAGATTGATTGATTATTACTGCGAAATGAGAAAATTATGAAAGAAAGAAAAAGTTATGAGAAATATTGAGAAAGGAAAAAAAAGAAAAAAAAAGAAAGTTATGTTGGAATGGAAAAAGAGAAAGTATAAAAGATCTTTGTACATCGATGATCAGCAGCTTCTTAGTAGTATATTCTTCTACAAATCCTACAAGAAACAACAAGAAAAATTATCCATACCTTAGTCATACCCTTAATCCCTAAGCAAGCCCGAAAAAGTCCTCATTGATATCATTATCTGGTGCTTACGCCTTATCGGAGTTGTCTTTGTGTTTTGTACAAGCCTATGGTAGCTATTTAGTCGTGTATGTGCAAATATTGAGTGAACTTAACCCTATTTGAGTGAATTGTGTGAATCATTTAAAAATAATCCTTCGTGAGGTGTTTTTAGTTATGTGTCAATGCCTTTCTAGCAAAATAATAAATTTGATAATATATCTCCATGATCACAAAACAAATTGAATTTTCTCGCTTGATTGCTTGAGGGAAAGCAATAGTTAAGTGTGGAGGTATTTGAAGACGCTCTAATTATATATTCCTTGAGCATTATATTATATGTTTTATGATCATTTAATATGAACTTTTGGTACTTAATAGCATAAAATGAATGCAGGTTCACTCTCGGATGATCTGAGCATGATACATCTCAAAACCTACTATTTCGCCACTTGAAGTAAATAAATAAGAAGTCTTCCATGATTAGTTTTTCATGCAAGCCAAGTGCGCCGGATTTCTAGTCATGTGCGCCGCACTTACATCACGGTCAAAGAAAGTCAATATATAATATTTAATAAAAGTGTGCCGGTCTTACAAATAAAGTGCGCCGTACTTCCTCTGCATTTATGAAACTTTGGCACCAAGAAAATAAGAAAGTGTGCCGCACTCACAAAGAAAGTGCGCCGTACTTCGCCTATCAAAATGCCTATAAATAGAGATCATTTGCAAGCATTTAAACTCTCCACTCTATAACCAATTTCACTAAGTTAAGGTCTGAAGTAATACGTGATCCAGAGCCATTTGCAGAGGTGAACGAATCAGAACAAGGGGTGTTATATACTTGTTGGTGTTGAATTCTTGGTTACTTGTGACACTTGTGTAATCATTTGATCAATCCAATCTGTATGTCTCTTGTTTACTATTTACTCACTTCCATTGTTATGAACTCATTAGCCATGAGAGGCTAAACCTCTTGTGATTACTTGGATATGTGAATATAATAAAGCGACTTATGATTATGTTTTGATCTCTACCAATTTCAAGTTTATATTGTGAACTATTTCATCTCTAATCTTATTATGTTTATTTGTTGAAACTGGTTGAATATAATATGTTGGGATAGGTCAAAAGAACCAACTTGTTAAACGCAATTCTAGGAACTTGTCTGCATTTCTAGTCTTTGAATGGAGAAAACCACTAAGAAGAATCAATAATAATCTAGAATTGATATGAAATACTATTTAGAGAGGAATCACTTAATGGGTAGATATGAATCTTGAATTGAACCTACGAGTTATGAAATTGCTCTTTTGACGAAAATAGCTTTATTATAAGTTGTGCTCCTTTATCAAACTCAGATCAAACATAAGCATTGTTACTTGATTATCTAAGCTATCCAAGCATTCATTTGTTTTAATATTTGAATTCCTCATATTACCATAATCGTTACTTGTCTTGTTTTACTAATTATTTATACTTAATCCGAACGAACTAAGTCCCTGTGGATACGACATGGTCTTACCTTAATCTAATACTACCAACGAGGGTTATACTTTACCCGTGTGTTTGGTTTTTTAAAATCGGTGAAACTAGTATTATAAATTTAAAGCTTTCCTTACACATCACTAACTCTAAACAAGATGAAATCCAAAACTGAAATACAAATCCAACTAAATCTAACTGGAGCTAAAACCAAGTCTAATCCAGAAGCAAAAGGCATCTATCATCAAGGTAGTCCACTAAGTGCTCTTATGCACTCTTCACTCAAACCCCAACTTCCAACCTAAAACTTGCCGCAGGAAAAGAAATGCGGCTGAGCTTAAAAAGCCCAGTGAATAGAGATATAACAAAACAAATAATCGAAACATATATAAGTATAAGGAAATAAATCATAAACTCCTGCATAAATGAATATCATTTGTCAAATGAATAAGAAATCAACGATCAACTGAACAAATATCATAAGTCAACTGAATAAAGAACAAGACAAATCAAATGATAATATGAATCATATAGTAACCAGAATCAAAGAGCACGTAATCAACAAAGGCTTGTCTACCCGAGCCACTCAAATAGACATAAGGACATAGGAAAGCCATGAGCCGACCTACCAGAGCCACTCGAATAGGTCTCAAAATCACATAATTACATATCCGTCAAATCATAAGTTGTACAAGGAGTACCTAGCTACAATGTACCAGAAGTGAAAGGGGTACAAGGCACGTACAGCCAGTCACTAAGCCAAATCATATCATATCATATCATATCATATCAGAACAAAACTTAGGATGCATTCATACGCCCCCTAAAAACAAAGTACATATGTCAGTACTAGACTGATCATACATATACATAATGGCCAAGAGATCTCATACCATATCATATCGAAAGGGGACGTCGTGGATCAATCACACCTCCACAGAAAGTGTCATGCCATTGGTGCCATCAATGACATGGCCATGGTACCTCCATGACTAGTTAATAAACTCGGGTATTGGAACAGAATAAATTAGAACAAAGCTATCCATAATCAAAGCAATCATATCATAATCAATCATAGCATATCATCATAACAAAATCCCATATGAATGAGATAGTATACAGATCATCGTAACAGAATGGATAGCAAACAAAATCATATAAAATGATAATATCAAACGGATCATATCAACAAATTATATTAAACGGATCATATCATAGCAAATGAATCAAAGTCAAGGATCGAAAAGTCATGAGAAACCTTTACTGAGAAAAGGTATAATATATGTACCTTATACACCACAGCTGAAATACCTCAAAGCAATAAGTATAGCCCAAACTTAAATCTCATCTCACACGATCTATATAATGCATAGAATAGTTATTAATATGAGACATTACTTACGCATGAAATATATGCTCTGTTCGTATCATTATTTATAGAACCATTACGTATCTTGCACTATCCCTACTTATTTGTTAATAGACATTGCTACAACTATGATTTAATTCAATAATAAAATGCTAGTTTTATCATATGTGGTGAAATTAAGCGAACAATATTTTGTTTCTTTCACTAATTAGTATAATATATTTGTCATAAACAAAGATAAAAAACTAGTCTCTTCTCTTAATTATATATGTACGCATGCATGGTTTAAATATGATATAACAGATTACGTAAAATATGATTGGTAGCAAATATGATTATAGGTCAAGATATACCTCAACTGAAACAAAAAATCCAATTCTAGGACCACACTGAGACTCGATCGAAACTCACAACCAACTTGTAAAAGAAAAACGTCACCCATAACTCGTACATGAACCAAATCCGAGTAGCCTAACCTCGAAACTTGAACGAAACAAGAACTTCTGCTACTGAAACTACGTCCTTAACCTTAAACAAAATTTGATATGAATAAACAACAACCGAACCACACTCGAACAAGAAAATGAAACCAAACTTTAGAGTACTTACACGAACCAAAATTTGAACCAGATTAAAGTCGATGTGAACCCAACTCCCATTATCTGAATTCAAACAAGAACAACCAACCCGACACCCTGAAGACATAGTTGTAGTTCTCTTCCTCCCTCCGGTTTGTTCTTCGACATCATATTAGGGTTCTTGTGTTGTGTGGTACCAGATTAGTGGAAGGAGTCAAAGGTTTTGTTTTAGGAATTATAAAAGGAGCATCATGTTACTGATGGCAGGTTCTTGACAAGGTGGTATTGGGTTTGTTTTTTTTTTTATTCTTATGGTTGTGTCGTCAATGATGAGAGGCGGTGGGTATATAGAAGTGGCTGTGGGAGAGATATAAACGTATATGTTTGATAAGATCGTATCTTCTCTAAAAAAATAAACGTGTGAATTAAAGAAAAAAATACGGATCATGGTGTTGGCAAGTTTCTCCTTCTCGTTTAGTAGTCTTTTTATGATGGTAATGTTTTAATGATCAGTTAGAGTTCATGGGTATAAAACGGTGTTATAAGCCGATAAGTCGGAACGTAAGAGTAACCGCTTTGACCAAGCACTTAATGAAAATGTGTTTGTTGATATGGTCGACTTCTTGTATGAGTATATCTTCTAAAAAAATGTAGCGTTAATGGTTTTTAAATAGGGCAAGAATAATGAGAATGTGATTTGTTCTTATCTTCAAAGTGATGTGTACACATTTTATTAAAACCTGACCCTCATAGGACTAATTAAATCGTGTGGTATGTATCATAGTTTAGGAGTGTGTCATTTTATTTTGTAACATAGATTAGGACCTTTATTTTGTAGTTCAACTTATAATGTAAGTGTTAAAGGTTCATAGTCTTTGAGTATTAGCTGTATCAATATATTCAAATGTCGTTTCAAATTTTTATGTTATTATAATTCTTCCCCTCTAAAAGAAATTTCGTCCACAAAATTAGAAGTCGCAAAAGTTAGACGGAGACGTATCAAATCACAAAAAGAACGACAACAAATAACCTCACGCTCGGGGAGGTCCTTCCAATAGAATCTTCAAATACGGAATATTTTTCTCATGACTCAATCCCGAAAAACTAGGATAGCCCCAGGCTCTCCACAGAACACAAATCATAACAAATCTCGAATACGAAACAAATATGTAACAGATGACAAATGATAGTTGTAATCTCACAAAGAGGTACATGAAACACATATACCCACGAGGCAAGCATAGAGATAGTACTAAATGAAAAAACTTCATCAACTCCTACCAAATTCTAAACAAACAAGGGAACTTGTTAAAAATCAGCGAAGTACAAATCGAATCATCAAACGTAACAAGAGTCTCATAAAGAGAGGGGTAACATATTCTTACTGATGATCAACAAAACACAAATCAGAGTATCAAAACATATCAGAAGGCATAACAGAATAGGTAGAATCATCGTACGGATAAGAACGAATCCAAGATCTAACGTGTCGCGAACTGAAGCTTCCTTAAATGCCACAACGTCTAACCCTTCTGTACTGAATAATCATATGGAACACACAACTCCCAGTCTAAATTTCAAATTCCTCTCTGACTATAATAACTAGTCCATTAGTTGCTGTAATTGATTTTGAACCTTCAGTAAGCAGCTCACCGACCTTATTCCAACCAAAAGTATTCAACATCTTCATTCATACAAAATTCTAGAAGAACCTCGTGTCACTTATATGCCATCTTCCTTAGTGAGCAAACATAACCAAGCTAAACACTCGTCAAATTTCATGCTCCACACATCTTCCAAGTTCAAATAGTTATTCTGTTTGTCCATCCATCTGAAGATGAGAAGTCGTACTAACATCACGAGTCAAATCCCCATAGGCTTATGTGCTTCTTCTGAAAGTGTGCTGCAAAACATGATTCTCTGTCACGATCATTGTAGGTGCGTTAGGTAGCTTGAATAATCTTATGTTGAAAGAAATCTCTGCCGATCTTCTAAGCAAGCCGTCCTAGTCAATGCTCCACAATAACTCCACTCGTGTTGTCCTTCCTGTCTGTGCATGGAAATCTTGTTGTAGTCACCACCGTCTTCATACCATCCTGTCCAGCTCCTGCTTCAAGACTCTATACATATCAGTACAACTAAGATGAATAGAGTAGATAGAACTGTGTGCTTCACTTCAAACCTACTTCCTTCCGTTTCTTAACATAGTTAATCTTCTACCGTCTTGCTCTTAAGCTTCTTCATGTCTGCCATAATTCACTCTCAGTTCATGCGTCGGGTAGTTGACCTCCTACGTTTCTAGCTGTATTGATGCATAACCAAAATCATCTCGTCTTGCATAAGGACATAACAAATCCTCCTCCTTGAGTAGAAACAAATCTCTTTCCAGCTTTTCCAACATCTCTCCTCATTCTTCCTCCAATGAAAGTTACTCTTCGAAATATCACATGGAGTTTCTTCTGGTGTAGAAATGTCAACACAAAAATACGAAGATGATCCTCGTGTTTCTCTTTCATCTCCGAGCATACTAATATGTCATACTATGACAAATTGTCCAAGTATTCATGAAAACACGATTTATCAAATCTATAGGAATAGTCAGAGCAGTAGCCAATACAATTGGTATTACTTATACTCATAAAGACCATAACCAATACGAAGGGTAATTCTAGAAACATCACGCACCTTCATGCAAAACATGATATGATTTAGCTTCCATCAATCAATTTACCACCTCATGCTATCATCATTCTTTTCCCCGAATAAAACAGAAGCACATCAAAGATGCTTACTTGCACAGATGAAACCACTTCTTTGAAGCTGGTTCTTCAATTCTTTCCTTTCTACCTAGTAGTTCTGTTGGGTCACTAAATTCCCTAATCTTCCTCTAACAAGGATTTGAACATAAAATCACCTAAGTGTTTAATATCCGCAAACAAGTCACTGAGTGAACAATATCTCAGTGAGTCATCTTCAGGATGTTTAGAACGAGCCTATGAAGAAAGGCTCACCATTCAGTGACGCGGAACTCAGCGAGTGGCATCTAAGCCAAGAAGAAGGTGATGGGTTCAGTGAGGATGACAATAACTCACTGAACCCCCAAGACTCCTCAACAACGATTAAGGTACTGAAGACTGATGACTTGAAGACTGAAGATTTGGCGGGACTGGGCGGGAAAGTTTGAACTGGTTCACTAAAGTGCTTTATCACTTTAAGGTCAAAGTTTCCCCAAATGGCTAAATCCAGTCTGTCATCAGAAAGCACCTTTTGGACTTAACCCAAAGAAGGTTCCCTTGCCAGAAAATAAAATCTATCAAGATTTTATTAAGGAAGTCTTATGCCCATTGTGTATTATAGTTGTTCATACTTGTGTATAAATAGATAACATAAGTGAGGAGTAAAAGTTGACAAGTTTGTGCATTTAATGCTAAGCATTGACAAACCACTTTTACTCCTCCAAAGAACAACAGTGTCCCTGAGATAGCTCAGTTTGACCTATAGTTGTCACTCAAACGTTGTTTGAGTTTAGTGAGGAGTTCATACCATACTTGTCATTTCAATCCCAAGTGTTATTCCGCAAACACTTGGGTATAATTCTTTGATTAACTTCTAATAAGAATTAAACGTTGAAAACTACTCTTTTTTCTTTACATTTATATTTGTTGTTAATCTTTTATACATGTGTGTTAAAAGTCATATATCTTGGTCAGTTTAACTCTCTAGTTACTATTAACCAAGTAAACGGGACCAACAAGTGGTATCAGAGCTTCTGATTTGTAAAACTTCTCTAAATCTGTTTTCAAAACAAAAGAGTGCTCAAAAGTTTTTAAAATCAAGATCCCACCATGGCTGACTCAGATGTTCCCCAACTTGTCGACAAAAAGGGTGGAAGTTATTCAGCAACTGTCCCTCGACTTGAAGTTGGAAAATTCAACAAGCGGAAGAAGCGCATGCTCTGCTACTTGACTAGGATGGAACCATATTACATTAAGTTAATTAATGATGGTCCATATGTCCCAACAACTGCTCAAGGTTTAGTAAACCCTGAAGCTCAGTGGACCCCAGATGAAAGGAGGGTGGTTAATCAGGACCAACACCTGAAAAGCATCATTATATCATGTCTTCATGACGATATAATGGAATCAGTGACTAACTGTCCAACTGCCAAGCAGACCTGGACTGACCTGGTTCATAGCTATGAAGGCCTTATGATACCAAGGAGAATAGAATCATGGACCTGAAGCTTGAATACAATACCTTCAGGGCCAAAGATTCTGAGAGTATCTCATAGACTTATACTCGGTATAAGACCCTCCTGAATGAGCTCACCAATGATGGTGTAATTCTGTCAAAGCATGAAATCAATGTTGGCTTTGTCAACAGTCTCCCTGAGAAGTGGTTAAACTTACCTCAGGGGTTGAGAAATGCTAACCATATCCAGAACCTTGAGCTCCCTGCAATTTATGTAAAGTTTGTCTATGAAGACAACTTAATCACCAGGAGATACCCTGGTAAAGCTCAAGAGACCAAAAAGGCCTTAACAATTTCACCTATATCAACTGCTTTCTACTCCAATGGTGTTGTGCAGGATTTCCAAGATGAGTCTGATGATGAGGTTGATCAAAGAACCAGTGAGGAGTACCTGAATGACTTACAAACTGAATTTCATGAAAGGGCACTCCTTGCAAACTCAAGAAGGTTCTTTAAAAGAAACAAACATTTTTCTAACTCAAAAGCAAATGACAACTCTGAGTGTTTTAAATGTGGTAAAGAAGGTCATTTTGCAAAAGATTGTTTCTCAAAAACAAATTCTGAACCATCTTACAAATTTTCAGGAAAAAACTCTGTTTCAGGAACTAGCAAGTATCAACCTAAAATGCTTCAATCTAGTCAGTCTTTTCAAAATAAAATTGAAAAAGCTCCTCAAATAGATTTTGAAGCCAAATACAGGAAGGCTAAGGCCAAACTTGCTCTTCTTGAGTCACCCTCCACAGTCAGTCAGTTACCTAGGCTCCAAAACCTTCTCAGGCAAAGAACAAGGGGCTTGTAGCTGAAACATTTGACTGAGATAAGGTTGAAGTGTCCTCTGCTGATGATGAAGAAGTTCACATCAGTGCCCTGATGGCTCTCTCAGAGGATAACAAGCATGCTATTGGAAAAGGTCATGCCAGGAATGGTGAATGGGTGAACATCACAATGAGAAAGGTAAACATCTTACTTTCTATGGATGATGATGCTGATTGGAAATCTTACTTAGATTATATTAATGTTGATCTTAAGTATGTAGAAGAGCAGAGACTTAATTTGTTTTCAAAATTTAACAAACTGAGTTTTGAATTAAATTAGTGTAGAGATGAACTTCTTGCTTTAAAACAAGCTAAAGTTGAAAGTGTTACACTTCAAATTCAAATTCTGAACTTGTAAAACAAAATCAAGCTCTTCAATAAGAACTTAAGAAATAAAAGGATGTCATTTGGAAATGGACTCAGAAGAACCCCAAACTCTTCGACACACTGAGTCTCACACCCAACACCAAAAAGGCTTTTCTGGGTGAAGATCAACTCACTAAAGTGTTTGGGGAGAGTAGCCATTCAACAGCCTTTCTATCAGCAAATATACTCTCTAGCAAAGAACTTACTCCTAAACCTAGTGATTGGATTGAAAGAGTCAATCCTGACAGTAAACTGCCAAACTTTAACACTGGAAGAATTCTAGATCCTGAAAGTCAGGCTATTAAGGAGTTGCTATGAGTCACTGATGAACCCAGTCATACTGAGTCCATCACTGAGTCTAGTTCAGATTCACATTCACCACTCCCTCCACTGAAACAACTTCAGGGAGCAGCACCTAGTTCAGACCTTGCACCACCAGTTTATTACCCTTACTCTCCTAAGGAGAAAACAAATTTAGGAATAACCATCCTGAAGAGACCTACCTCAGTACCTCCTGAAAACCACACACCTTCAGTAACTACTGAAGTGAAACCTGATAACACTAATTCAAAAGTTGATGAGCTAGCTGAACTTGTCAGGATGCTAAGTGAAAAAATTGAGTCCACTGAAAAACCCTCTGGCTCAAAATCTAAACCATCAGCATCCTCAAGTTCCTCCAAACCTAAAACCACATCCAAACATTCAGTAAGATGTGAGCTGTGCAATTATCTAAATCATACCACTGATAAATGCTACAGAGTCCTATTTTTCATGATATGCAAACAAGAGGACCACAGAACATGTGGACACATCTCTCACACTGCCTCTTCAAAGGCACAAGGTCTCTACAAAACACAAGGCTATCAGTATGCCTCATCTTCTAAACAGAGACTGAAGGCTAAGCCTTACCTGCCATGTCCTCACTATGGTTTCAACGATCATCTTCCTGATGATTGTATGATGAAAACCTGTTGTGACATCTGTGGAGATCCCTCCCATGAAACCAAGGGGCATGACAAAATCATTCAATCCAGAAGAAAAACCCTAACAAACACTTCTCAGTCTACTGAGTCAACAGCTACCACAAAGTGTAAAACATGTGGTAGCTCAGTACACTCAACTTCAGATCATGATTCATTAGCTAATTTCAAAAAGTCCTTGAGGACTAAGCCCACTAGGAGGTGGGGTAACAAGAAAAACTAACCCAGTTTACTATTTGTGCAGAAACACATCAGGGATCCTACTTGGCACCTCGATAGTGGATGCTCAAGGAGTATGACTGGTGTGAAGAGTTACCTGCACAAATATGTGGAAGAACCAGGACCCAAGGTAGTATTTGGTGATAATTCATCAGCTCCCACTAAAGGTTATGGTTCAATAAACTGCAATGGTATAGTTTTTACAAGAATAGCTTATGTCAATGGTCTCAAGTACAATCTGATAAGTGTGAGTCAACTATGTGATGCAAAATACATAGTTCATTTTGATGACAAGAGAGGGACCATCTTTAATGCCAACAAGGAAGTAGTGTTGATTGCCCCCAGGAGGGATGACGTTTATGTCTTAGACATGTCATCCCTTACTCAAAATGGGACTTGTCTATTCTCAAAGGCAAGTGAGACAATCAACTGGCTCTAGCATAAGAGACTCTCTTATCTCAATTTCAAGAGCATCAACAACCTGGCCAAACAGAACAAAGTTCTTGGCCTTTCATCCCTGGTGTATACCAAAGACAAGCCTTGTTCTGCTTGTGAAAAAGGAAAACACCACAGGGCATCTTTCAAAACCAAACAATCATTCTCTATCAAAAGCTGCCTGCATCTTCTCCATATGGACTTGTTTGGACCTGTCAGTCCCATGTCCATTCATCATGAGAAGTATACTCTGGTCATTGTGGATGAATACTCAAGATACACTTGGGTTTACTTCCTGACCAAAAAGAGTCAGGCAGCTGACACAATCATGTCATTTGTCAGGAACATTGAAAATCAAAATGATGTCAAAGTTAAACAAATTAGAACTGACAATGGCACTGAATTCAAAAACCATGACCTTGAGTGTTTCTGTGATGAGAAAGGGATTTCTTAGAATTTCACTTCTCCCTATACTCCTGAACAAAATGGAGTAGCTGGAAGGAGAAATAGAACACTCATTGAGGCAGCAAGGACAATGTTAAATGGCTCAGTCCTCTCAAAACACTTTTGGACTGAGGCAGTCAAAACAGCCTGCTACACTCAAAATAGGTCCATCATTGTGAAAAGGCACAATAAGACTCCTTATGAGATATTCAAATGAAGGATCCCTGACATCAACTACTTTTATGTATTTGGGTATCTTGTGTTTATTCATAATCACAAGGATCACTTGGGTAAATTTGATGCCAAAGCTGATGATGGATACTTCCTGGGATATTCTCTGGTGTCCAAAGCCTTCAGGGTGTTTAACATAATGAGACAACAAACTAAGGAAACTTATCACATAACTGTTGATGAGAGCACTGAATCCATCAGGTTCTCCAGTTCCTCAGTTGAAGAAATTGGTATTGATGATTCTTCAAGGTATCCTCCTGATGAGTATCTACCTGAGAATCACCCTTCAACTCAATACCAAGCTGATGCTGATGTCTCTTACTACATCATCCCTCACAATCTACCCCTACCAGCCATCAGTGAGTTCATTGAAACTCAACAAGTCTCAAATGAGACAGCAACCACTGAACCAATGGTTCAGGAATCCTCATAACAAACTGTTCCCACTAATGTCACTGAAGTACATAATCTTGAGTTGCCTCAGGTTCCTGTAACTGAACCCACTCCTCAAGTAAATCAGGCTTCTACAAGCTCTAACTCATATCCTGGACCTCAGGATAGATGGACCAGATCCAAAGTAATTGAGCTTGTGAACATTATTGGTGAGCCCACTAAAGGCATGCTACCAGAAGCATGGCTGCTAAACTCAAGGCAGCCTCAGCCAATATATGTCTTTATGCTGACTATCTCTCTGAAATAGAGCCTAAAAATATCAAAGAAGCCCTGACATATGAAATTTGGGTTCAGGCCATGAGAGATGAATTGGAACAGTTTGACAGAAATGATGTCATGACCCTTGTCGAATGCCCAAATGGTGTTTTGGTCATTGGTATGAACTGGGTCTTCAAAAACAAGACTGATGAGAATGGCACTGTCGTCAAAAACAAAGCAAGACTAGTTGCCAAAGGATATAACCAACAGGAAGGTATAGACTATGAGGAAACCTTTGCACCTGTTGCTAGAATGGAAGCCATATGGATCTTCCTAGCCTATGCAACCTACATGAACTTTAAAGTTTACCAAATGGATGTCAAAAGTGCCTTCCTGAATGGTAACATCAAAGAAGATGTCTATGTGCAACAACCTCCTAGTTTTGAAAGTAGTGAATTTCCCAACCATGTCTGCAAGCTTAACAAGGCACTTTATGGACTGAAACAAGCTCCCAGGGCATGGTATGAAACACTTTCAGCCTTTCTGATCCCAAACAAGTTTTTCAGAGGAAAGATTGACAACACTCTGTTCATCTACAGAACAAAAAGTGATGTCATCCTGGTTCAAGTGTATGTTGATGACATCATCTTTGGCTCAACAAGTTACAAACTTTGCAAACAGTTTGAAAAACTGATGACCACAAAGTTTGAAATGAGCATGATTGGTGAACTCACTTACTTTCTTGGACTTCAAATCAAACAAACTGACAGAGGAATATCCATTTGTCAAGAAAAATACCTGAGGAACCTACTGAAGAAGTATGAGCTCACTGACTACTCTTCTGTAAAGACTCCTATGGTTCCTCCAAACAACCTTGGCCCTGACCTCACTGGCAAATCAGTGAACCAAACCCAATACAGGGGAATGATAGGCTCCCTGATGTACTTACTTGCATCAAGGCCTGATATCCAATTCTCAGTCTGCCTGTGTGCTAGATATCAGGCTAATCCAAAAGAGTCTCATCTCACTGCTGTCAAGAGAATGATCAGGTACCTAAAAGGTACACCAAACCTTGGTTTGTATTACCCAAAATGCTCAGGATTTGATCTCAAAAGGTACACTGACTCTGACTATGCAGGCTGCAATATGGATAGAAAAAGTACCTCAGGATCCTGTCAATTCCTTGGTGGTAAACTTGTATGTTGGAGTACAAAGAAACAACAGTCAGTGCCCATGTCCTCAGCTGAAGCTGAATGTGTGGCTGCTGCAGGATGTTGTAAAAATGTACTCTGGATGAAGAGCCAACTGAGTGACTACGGCATTCAGTATAAGATGGTACCCATCTTTTGTGATAACACAAGTGCCATATCCATCTCCAACAACCCTGTGCTTCATCAAAGAACCAAACACATTGACATCAGATACCATTTCATCAGGGACCACATAATGAATGGAGAAATTGAATTACATTTCATCCCCACTGAATATCAGTTAGCTGATATCTTTACCAAACCCTTGGATGAACCCACTTTCACTAGACTGAAAGCTGAATTGGGCATGTTGGACATAGAATCAGGCAACTGATTTAAAATGTTCCATTCTGATGTAAATTCTCTAGGTCCCTGAACAAACCCATTCCTGAATGATAAATCATTCGGGGGGCTTAAGATGTCAAATGGCATTGAATACCCTAACTAAATGCTCTAAGTACTTAGTTAGTAAATGTGCCAGGTAGGTAACTGATTCCTATTAAATATAGGAATATATGTCACTTACACAACTGGTATCCACATCTTGGGCCCCCACACCTACCTCACCAATACCACTGAGCATTAAATGCTCCCTCACACACATATATTTATGATGACATCACTCTGCAAAAGCGTCTCTTGCAGAACCACATAACTGTTCATCCCATCATGTTGCGAGAAAAAGGGAGCAATGGGAATCGTGCTATTTAATGCGGATATCAAACACACTTTCTTACAACCTTTTGAATTAATATAAAAAACTTTTGATATCCTCAACATCAAAACCCTAATCCATTCCCTATAAATACCCTCACAAAGAAAAATACACACACGCTTTCAAAACTTATCAAAACTCTTGCAAAATTATTTCAAGAAAAAATCTGTTTGTTCAAACTGTGTGTGTTTCTTCTTTGATGCTAATTTTTCTCAAAACCAGACCTTTCTCAAAACAATGGCTTCTTCTGAAGTCATCAAATATGCTCCAAATGTGGATTTCCAAATGGAAAGCGTTGACCTGACCAAGAACAATATGGTGGGAAACTTTGCCTACCCTCAAGGGTTCCCTGAATACAGGGATGTGGTGAAGTTTCTACAAAACTGTTTCCTCAGCACCACATTCACAAAAACCCCCCTATGTCATCTATCATGACTATTTGAGGGAATTTTGGTGCACAGCGGCGGTTGAAAACCCTGATGCACCAAAGGAGGCCACTATAAGGTTCTCGGTAAAGAATGGGACTAAGTTCCTAACTCGTAACTACAAGACCTTTGCCAAAGCCACTGGCCTTGACTATGCTGAGACCTTCACTGCCCAACCCACAGAAGAGGATGTGAAGGCAATTCTACTGGAACTTGGGCCCTATGACAAAAATCACCCTGAGGTGACACCAGGGGACCTCCTATCCAAAGCCCCAATCATTAAAACCTGGTTCCCAGCCCCCTGGAGGATCCTGATGACCTTTGTCATTCAGGTCCTTTGGGGAAATAAATCATCCATTCAACAATTGAACACAACTCAAGCAATGATAGTGTACTGTCTCATAGAGGGTAAAAAGATTGACTTTGGAGAAATTATCTTCAGGGACCTCATAGCAAAGTTGGGTGGGAAATCTAGGCAAAAACTCATGTCATACCCTAGATTCATTTCATGCACCCTGAAAGACTTGCTAGGGTCCGAGTATGTTAAGCCTGATGAAGTAGGCTTTGAGCCTGATGTCTTACGCAAGGCAAATTATTCTCGTGACCCTATTGAGGTTACACATGTCGCCCTGACACAATATATGCTTACTGCTATCCAGGGTGACAACAAGATCTCACCAATTCCCTCTCCCACCAAGAAGGTGAAGAGGAAGAAGGGTCAGGGTCCAGGAAGGTGGCTCAACCCAAGTCACTCGCCACTGAAACCTCTGTTCCCAAGCCTGACATAAGGGGGCAACAACAATAACAGACCCTGACTATCGACACCCTCAGGATAATAACCCAAACTTTGGCCCCAAAACAAAGGCCAACGGAGGGCACTGAGACGTCACACTTAGTGTCCTCGGGCAAACCCATTCCCAAAGGATCTGCTGACATAAACAAGTCAGTGGAGTTGGAATCAAACCAACCTTCACATCATCTTAAAGGCTCTGGAAAATCACAACCAGGGTCTCAGGGAGCAAGGGGTCCTATATCCTCGGTGGGGCAGCACTACTCCACTGATGAAGTAGGCTTTGAGCCTGATGAAGTAGGCTTTGAGCCTGATGTCTTACACAAGGATAATTATTCTCGTGACCCTATTGAGGTTACACATTTCGCCCTGACACAGTATATGCTTACTGCTATCCAGGGTGACAACAAGATCTCACCAATTCCCTCTCCCACCAAGAAGGTGAAGAGGAAGAAGGGTCAGGGTCCAGAAAGGTGGCTCAACCCAAGTCACTCGCCACTAAAACCTGTGTTCCCAAGCCTGACATAAGGGGGCAACAACAATAACAGACCCTGACTACCGACACCCTCAGGATAATAACCCAATCTTTGGCCCCAAAACAAAGGCCAACGGAGGGCACTGAGACATCACACTTAGTGTCCTCGGGCAAACCCATTCTCAAAGGCTCTGCTGACATAAACAAGTCAGTGGAGTTGGAATCAACCCAACCTTCACATCATGTTAAAGGCTCTGGCAAATCACAACCAGGGTCTCAGGGAGCAAGGGGTCCTATATCCTCGGTGGAGCAGCACTACTCCACTGAGAAGGGGACCCACACCACTTCACATCCTGCTAAAGGCTTGGGTAAATCACAACCCAAGCATCAGGGAGTTACTGCCTCTAAATCTTTAGCAGGCCAGCGCAAGCCTGTTGGAAAGGGGGGCAAAACCACTCAGGTGCCTGATGAGGACATTCACAAATCAAAGCTTTTGTCTGAGGGCACAACAACTCTTCCCAAAGACTCAGAGGGAAACATACAACCCGCTGATAGGGAAACAACAATCACGATTCCTAAGGATGACACTGAGAAACACCCATTAGTGTCTGAAGGGGTCACGGGGACGAAGATTCAGAGAGAAAAAGGCCACCCGCTGATATGGAACCCATAACCACTCCTGGAGGTGCCCATAACTTGGGAACTGGCTCTAAGGACCAGGTAGATAAAACCCAGTCTACTGGATTAGAGGGGTCAGGACCTGGCCAAAACGAAGGCAAGTCTTCTTATGAAGAGGAGCCGGATAACCTTTTGTTGCAGATTCAGTCCATGGCTGATGTTTAGGCAGCCCTGTCCTCTGATGATGACTTCCACAGTGATGAGGAGGTTTTTGAAGCTGGAGATGATATGGTGGTTGAGGAGACAGTCCCTGAACCAATCCCTCAGTCTCCTCTACCCTCTGACACTGAGGCTACTGAAACTCACTCCGAATCAGAATCCTTAGGAGACGATCAAGCTCCTCTCACTGGAAAGTTATTTACTAAGTTCATCAAGAAGGCGACCAATTCCTTGTTCAGGGGAGTCACTGATCAGGTTTTTGACATGCACACTGAGCAGGCGGTTCATTACTTCAACATTAAAGGCGCAGTTGTAGAGTATAATGACGATGTCAGGGACTAAAATGCCTCGGTATCCTTCTCCCTGACACAGATGGTCGCCCACCTTAACAAGTTCCTTGAATCACTCAACAAGCTGAATACAGGGGTTCAATCCATTCAAGAATCAGTTAAGGATGATCCTGAACTTACCAGAAAACTTCTTCAGGCATCAGAGACCTATCAGCTCAATTCAGTGCATATCATTGAGCTCCTCAACCTGATGAAGTAGTCCATCACCTCACTGATAATCAAATTCAGGCCTACTTGTAGAGAGATGAAATACTCAAAATGGTGGCTATTGAAGAAAAGATGAGTGATGAGTGCTCAAACACTCATCATTTTTATCGTATCTGAACTGCCAAAACATCCAAAAACACCCAAATACGCATCAAAATACACAATTTATTCCAAAAGTGTGTTTTATATGTCTTAGATGTAAAATGTTTAAAAACAAATGAAAAATGAACAAAGTTTGCACAATTGGCAGTTTCAGTCCTTCAATTATCAAAATTAGGCAAAACTAGTCCCTAGAAGTTTAAAATGAGAGAAAAGTCAACCCAAGGCAAAGAAAAGTCAAAAATTGTCAAAATAAGTCCTTGGGTGAAAAAGTTTGAGAAAATTACACTTTTACCCCTTAAAATCCAAAATTGCAATAAAAGGTCCCTGGAGTTTCAGAAAATGACAAAATTGGTCCCTGGTGGGATATTTTTGAAAGAAAAATCATTTTTGGTCCTTGAAAATCATAAATTATCAAAAATGGACCTTGGGAGGAAAGTTTGAGGAAATTACAAGTTTGGTCCCTCATGTTTGGAAAATTACATAAATGGTCCCCGGGAATTTTAAAAAGTGGAAAATGTTCATTTATGGCATCTTGGGTTCTTGTATTATTAAAGTTTGGCAAAAGTGGTCCTTGTGAGTGCTTGGGAAGTTTTACATTTTCAGTCCCTAATCTTTCACTAAATTACACATTTGGTCCTTGTTTTCACTAAATAAACCAAACCACTCTTTTGTAATACTTATACCCGGATCCAAAACAAACTCCTAGCCCACCTTATATCACCACACCCTCACCAAAGCCCATTCCCAGCCCACTCCAAAAAACCCACTCCCCGTTTTTATAATAACCAGGTCAACCCATGACCTTTGACCCTCCACCTCACCATCTCTTCCACATCATCCGCCCACCATCTGCTACCAGCCAACCCCCCACCCCCCATCATTACCCTACACTGCCTTCCCCTCCTACACACTCAACCCTCACCCTTATCACTCCAAACAACCACAAAACTCCAAGAAACCCTCTGGCATCAAGATATCAGAAGCAAAACTCCAAATTGCATTTTGGCGCCAAAAACACCAATGGCCAAGATCAAATTGCAATCATCCAATGGTTCTAGTTTTTGTTAGGAAACACTCCAGTGGGTCCCACAAGCTCAAAAGGCCAATATAAATGAAGAATGAAGCAAGCAGAAGGGAGCTGGCTAGTTAGTGGGTTTTAGATTAGTTAAGTAGAAGTAAAATTTTAATTAAAATGTAATTTTATATTTCAAGTTCAGTTTAGTTTAAGCTTTCAAGTTAATCTTATGTACTCAGACTTCAAATTTGTACTCAAGCTTTTAAAGTTAATGAAAAATTAATGTTGCATGACTCAATTCTAGTTTAAGCTGATTACTCATTTCAAAAGTTGCTTAGATAAATTCAAAAGTTCATACAAGTCATTTCATAGCTTAGGGTGAGTCTTTGAGACATTTGGTTCCTCAGCAAGGATCTAAGTTTAAAAACTCACATAGTCAACAAAAGTCAAAGGTGGTTATTCTTGGTGATTCTGGGATTAGAAAGGATTAAGAGGTATGGTTCCTGGGTGTTTTAGGCCTATCCTAAGATAGGCTATGGTGAAAGAAGGTCTCTGTTGAGCTGAGGTCTAAACTTGTAAGCTCTCATTTAGAACTTTTCAGATTTAACTTGCATCTCAGTTTTAGTGGCTAGTCTTTGTTCATTTATTCTAAATTTGCTTTTTGTTTGTAATCTTTATCCAATACTGCTTGTTGTATGCTTGTTGAGAGGTTTTAATGGATTCTATTTCAGTTGAGTTGCACACTGCTTAATTATGATCAATTCAGAAATTAGGAATGGTAGATGTTAATTGTTGCATTTTGTCAGTAATATTACTTCTTATGTTGATTATGAATGTAGTTTAATCTTTGGTTTACAGTTTCATAGTTTAAAGCATCAATTTGATTTGAAAATCTCAATGTACTGTCTTTAAAGGGGTGTTTGGATTTGGGTATTACACTGAGTAATTAAGCTTGTCAGGGGGTAACTCTTATTTAAACTTCATTCTCAGTATCCATTTAGATAAGTTCAGGTCTCACTTTGGTAGTTCTTGAGGCAAAAGTCAAAATTAGCTTCTAAACCTATTTGTGCATTAACTGTCAAGGTATTAGGTTCATAAGCTTATCATTTCATTGCATATGTAGTTAAAATAGTTTAAATCAGCTTCATTTTCTCTCAAAACACTTGTCTCAGTCATTTAAGATCAACCAAATCTCATCTAAGTCAACTTAGATCATATTAGTGAAAAGTCAAATATCATAGTTCATGAAAAATCCAATAATTCCAAGAATTTTCTTGAATTGTGTGTTTGGAATGAAGCTTTGAAATTTGTACTAGTCAATATGTGCCAACTCAGCTTTAAGAATCAGCATTTAGCTTATTTTTATAATTTTTCTTTGTGGCTTATTTTGGTAATCAAAACAGCTTGCAGGGCATGCTTATGCCCTGCACCACAGATCTTGTGTCATAAGCCCATTTTCAAAAGCCTCTAGTCACTTCCCTAGTCAAGCTAAGCTTTAGTTTTTTATTCTTTTGAAAAGCCCAGTGGCTAATCTTTCTAGTTCAAAGCTTGTTTTAAGCTTTCTAGCTTATGGGATAAGCTTATATAGGCCTGCAAGATGCCTATGTGACCTGTTAGTTTGGCAGTTGGTTTGGTTTTGCTTATTTGCTTATTTGTGCTTATCCACTATTATATTTCATTTGTTCTAGGCTTATTTAAACTTGTTTCATTGGTATTTAGCTTACTCCACCTTTGGGTCCAGTTTTTGATCTTATTGTAAGCTTTCACAAGCTTAATATCTCAATTAAGCTTAAAAGGGCTTACTGTTGAGCCAATAAGCTCCCACAGAGCTTATCTCTGTGTTTCAAAAAGTTTTCCCTTATAAAAGGTGGTTAAAATTAGCTGTTTATTAGTTATGTAAAAAAAAAAAAAAAAAAAAAAAAAAAAAAAAAAAAAAAAAAAAAAAATTGGCAAAAATGTTGGGTGTGGGATTCGAACTCAGGACCTCAGGCTAGTAACATGCATATTCCCCACACCCCTTCCATTGCACTGGGGCACCAGTTCCGTTGTAATATGCATTCCATGCATATTTATATAGGTTTTTAGTTTAGTTAGCTTATTAGTCCTAGTTAGCTTATTTAACTGCTTATTTGTTAACCTTTTTAGCTTTTTATATTTTTTACACATTTCTGTCAACATTTAATACTTTAATAAAAATTCTCAGATTTTTAGAAAATAGTTTAGTATTTATTAAAATTAAAAATAGTTAAAATAGGTATTAAATAATAATTACTATTAAATTATAAAATTAGCTTACTAATTAGTTTTTAGGAAATTTTATATTTTTATAAAGTTTCTATTACTTTAATGTAGTTGTAAAATAATTTTTATAATTTTAACTTTTAATTTAGTATTTATTATAATTAAATTAGTTTAAATAGTTTAATTAAGTCTAGTTAGTAATTAATTAATAATAAATAATTAAAAAGTCCAAAAAAATAATTTTCTTTTTTTTTAAATTTTCTTTTATTATTAGGTTCATAAAAATATAATTTTCATGTCCGTAGGGTTTGCGTAGCGTAAATTTCACGTTTTATTTTGCGCACTCGCGTTTATTTTGATTTTAATTCGCGTTTTATTTAAATAACTTTTACGTTTTTAAATTTAGGTTACGTTTGTAAAAGTAGTTTGTTAAATTAAGAAAAACCAAAAACATAAATAAAGTGATAGCTTCTATTTAACCCGTTTGGCTTATTTTTCTGCTTATTTATAAGCAAATTCTAGTTTTAAATTTTTAGCTTACGTTTTAAGTTAACTAGGTTTCACGTAATTGTTAATATAGTTCGTTTAAATCGTTCTCATTCGTATTTCTTTAGTGTAATCACTCAAACTCACTTATACCCATTTCCGTCGAAATTCACCCGATCACAAACCGTTTTGATTACCATCCACACCTCGTCGGGACATAACGACCCGGGGAAACCACTATATTCCGCGGAGCATTGACTCTAGGCTGTTTGACCTTGTTGACCATCACTGGTCAGTTTAGGTTGACCGTTTGGAGTCAATCAATGAGCAAACCTGAACTCATAAAGGTTGTTCATGAAGAGGCTGAGAAGATTGATTTGGCAACTGAGGAACTGGCTACTGAGCAAGCTGGAGCTGCCTTCAAAAAGGATCAGGAGGAAGAGATGAGCGCCCTGAAAAAGCAAAGAGAAGAAAAGCTCAGGAAGGATGCTCATATCAGGAAGACCAGGATTGAAAGGTACACTTGGGTGATGAAAGAAAGACTCAAACCTGAAACCATCACTGACATCAAAATTCATCGCAACACCAAGCCTGCAATTGTCACAGTCTTCAGAGGGCAATACCAAAGAGTGATGGACATCCATGATCCATTCAGGTTCGCTGACTTTGGGATCTCTGAGTTGGATGAACTCCGACCAATCATCTCTAAGAAGACTAATGTGGTGGTTCCTAGTCTCCTGAAATCACTAAAGCTCGGGTATGAAAGACTGATGGAAATGCCTGAAGCTCTTGGCATTCCCTCCCTGCTTCCAGCTCCGTCTACTCAACTTGCTCCACCAAAGGTCACCAAAAGGAAGAGGAAGCAAATTGAGTCGAAGCCTGAGATAAAGGTCCCAGGATTGGATTGTGACAGGTCTCTTCATGAAGGAATCATCTTTATGGAAAATGTAGTGTTTGAAGTCCCTGAAAGAGGTATGTGCTTTACTGATGAGTATGGAAACCCAGCTTTCCAAAGATGGTCAGACATTGACAAGGCAGGGATTAAGGCGATGTGCATGTACCTGATGCTGGCTTCTCCTGTTAGGTGTACTGAAAACATAAGGTTCTGCCAGGACCATAGAGCTAAGATTGAGGAGCACCCTGAGAAGCACCTCCTGAGATCCAAGAAGGCAAAGCTTGATGCACATGGCTATCAACTGAATATCTGAATCTGCTACCAACTATCTTTTTGTGTTTGTATTATCAGTAGGAATTGTAATAACTATTAATAAACTTTGATGTTCTTTTAAGTTATCTGTGTCCTACTATAATTACATCAACACTCAGTGAGAGAAGAAGACCCCTGCCAACTCACACTGAATCATGAAACACTTAGGCTATTTGTGTGTCCAAATAGGGGGAGACTGTTAGGTCACTAAATTCCCCAATCTTCCTCTAACAAGGATTTGAACATAAAATCACCTAAGTGTTTAATATCCGCAAACAAGTCACTGAGTGAACAGTATCTCAGTGAGTCATCTTCAGGATGTTTAGAACGAGCCTATGAAGAAAGGTTCACCATTCAGTGAGGCGGAACTCAGCGAGTGGCATCTAAGCCAAGAAGTAGGTGATGAGTTCAGTGAGGATGACAATAACTCACTGAACCCCCAAGACTCCTCAACAACGATTAAGGTACTGAAGACTGATGACTTGAAGACTGAAGATTTGGCGGGACTGGGTGGGAAAGTTTGAACTGGTTCACTAAAGTGCTTTATCACTTTAAGGTCAAAGTTTCCCCAAATGTCTAAATCCAGTCTGTCATCATAAAGCACCTTTTGGACTTAACCCAAAGAAGGTTCCCTTGCCAGAGAACTAAATCTATCAAGATTTTATTAAGGAAGTCTTATGTCCATTGTGTATTATAGTTGTTCATACTTGTGTATAAATAGGTAACATAAGTGAGGAGTAAAAGTTGACAAGTTTGTGTATTTAATGCTAAGCATTCACAAACCACTTTTACTCCTCCAAAGAACAACACTGTCCCTGAGATAACTCAGTGTGACCTATAGTTGTCACTCAAACATTGTTTGAGTTTAGTGAGGAGTTCATACCATACTTGTCATTTCAATCCCAAGTGTTATTCCGCAAACACTTGGGTATAATTCTTTGATTAACTTCTAATAAGAATTAAACGTTGAAAATTACTCTTTTTTTCTGTACATTTATCTTTGTTGTTAATCTTTTATACATCTGTGTTAAAAGTCATATATCATGGTTAGTTTAACTCTCTAGTTACTATTAACCAAGTAAACGGGACCAACAAGTTCATCAAGGAATACACAACGAACATCTCAATCAATCCAAATAAATCTCGAGACGAGTTTCATCAAACGAAGTATCTTCACAACCGCGAGGGATTAACGCACGAGTTTTCAAAACAAGGTGATTATAATTGTTTACCAGGTTGGGAACCATATGCAGGATTTTGAGTTTCTCCAAATCGCCAAAGATGTCAAATCTAATACGACCGTTGTTAGCATCATAATGCTCCGTCAACAACTCCATAATCAGAATAATATCGAATCAAACATTCCCAAAGGAAATAGATTAGCAGAACGAAACTCATCTTCAAATATCTTCAAAATGCATCAAAAAATTCGGATACTCGTGATGGATAATCACAAGATTTCTCATAGAGATATAATAGGTTGGGTCAAAACCAATAATTAAAAAGGAACCTTAACATGCTTAACAAAGCGAGGAAAACCACAGAATGTGTCGAACACATCGAAGTCATACCTACGTGAATTCTCTGAACGGCGAAAAGGCGTCCAAACGAATGACAAACAAGTCAGATATCGAAATTCAAAATAATGGAGTTACATCAGAAAGTGAAACCTGTAAGGCATTACTACAAAAGCCTTAAAGCATCCAAAACTTATGTTGTGTATCTTATAAGGGCTTAACTAAAAGCAGAGGCACAAATCAGAGTGGTGCGGAAGAAAGATAGCTAACCAATGCCTTATCATATAATCTACCCAATCCTCACCGGTCATAAATGAAGTTCCTATGGGGAGAAACCTAAAGCAAATCCTTCAAAGGTTATTCTACAAGCTCCTATATTGCAAACTTAAGGGTCCAAATCTTCACAGGCCATAACTTATGTACTACAAGTCGAAGCCTGAGCTCTGATACCATAATTGTATCACCCCAACCCGACACGGGTCAAAATGCCACATTATGGGTTCCATTAGAACAACAAACGCAAGCGGAAGACTTATAAACATAATGATTACAAAGATATTCTAAGATAAAAAGGAAAATACTAACTCTAAACAAGATGAAATCCAAAACTGAAATACAAATCCAAGTAAATCTAATTGAAGCTAAAACCAAGTCTAATCCAGAAGTAAAAGGCATCTATTTTCAAGGTTGTCCAATAAGCGCTCCTATGCACTCTTCACTCAAACCCCAGCTTCCAAACTAAAACCTGTCACAGGAAAATAAATGCGGCTGAGCTTAAAAAGCCCATTGAACAGATATATAACAAAACGAATAATCGAAACGTATATAAGTATTAGGAAAGAAATCATAAACTCCTGCTGAAATGAATATCATCTGTCAAATGAATGAGAAATCAACGATCAACTGAACAAATATCATAAGTCAACTGAATAAAGAACATAAAAAATTAAATGATAATATGAATCATATAGTAACCAGAATCAAAGAGCACGTAATCAACAAAGGCTTGTCTACCCGAGCCACTCGAATAGACATAAGAACATAGGAAAGCCATGAGCCGACCTACAAGACCACTCAAATAGGTCTCAAAATCACATTATCACATATCCGTCAAATCATAAGTTGTACAAGGAGTAGCTAGCTCAATTATACCAGAAGTGAAAGGGGCAGAAGGCATGTACAGCCAGTCACTAAGCCAAATCATATCATATCATATCAAAACAAAACCTAGGATGCATCCATACGCCCCCTACAAAACAAAATACATATGCCAGTACTAGACTGATCATACATATACATAATGGCCAAGAGATCTCATATCATATCATATCAAAAGGGGACGCCGTGGATCAATCACACCTCTACAGAAAGTGTCATGCCATTGGTGCTATCAATGACATGGCCATGGTACCTCCATGACTAGTAAATAAACTCAGGCATCGAAATAGAATAAATCAGAACAAAGCTATCCATAATCAAAGCAATCATATCATAATCAATCATAGCATATCATCATAACAGAATCCCATATGAATGAGATAGTATACAGAACATCATAACAGAATGGATAGTAAATAGAATCATATAAAATGATAATATCAAACGGATCATATCAACAAATCATATTAAACGGATCATATCATAGCAAAATCAAAGTCAAGGATCGAAAAGTCATGAGAAACCTTTACTGAGAAAAGGTATAATGTATGTACCTTATACACCACAGCCGAAATACCTCAAAGTAATAAGTATAGCCCAAACTTAAATCTCGTCTCACACGATCTATATAATGCATAGAATAGTTATTAATATTAGACATTACTTACGCATGAAATATATGCTCTGTTCGAATCATTATTTATAGAACCATCACGTATCTTGCACTATCCCTACTTATTTGTTAATAGACATGGCTACAACTATGATTTAAGTCAATAATAAAATGCTAGTTTGATCATATGTGGTGAAATTAAGCGAACAATATTTTGTTTCTTTCACTAATTAGTATAATATATTTGTCATATACAAAGATAATAAACTAGTCTATTCTCTTAATTATATATGTATGCATGCATGGTTTAAATATGATATGACAGATTATGTAAAATACAATTAGTAGCAAATATGATTATAGGTCAAGATATACGTCAACTGAAACAAAAAAACCAATTCGATGACCACACTGAGACTCGATCGAAACTCATAACCCCCATAACTCGTACATGAACCGAATCTGAGCAGCCTAACCTCGAAACTTGAACGAAACAAGAACTTCTGCTACTGAAACCACCTCCTTAACCTTAACAGAAACTTGATACGAATAAACAACCACCAAACTACACTCGAACAAGAAAATGAAACCAAACTTTGGAATACGTACACGAACCGAAATTTGAACCAGATTAAGGCCAGTGTGAACCCAACTCCCATTATCTGAATTCAAACAAGAACAACCAACCTGACACCCTGAAGACATAGTTGTAGCTCTCTTCCTCCCTCCGGTTTGTTCTTCGACATCATATTAGGATTCTTGTGTTGTGTGGTACCACATCAGTGGAAGGAGTCAAGGGTTTTGTTTTAGGAATTATGAAAGGAGCATCATGTTACTGATGGCTGGTTCTCGACAAGGTGGGATGGGGTTAGTTTTCTTTTTGTTCTTATGGTTGTGTCGTCAATGATGAGAGGCGGAGGGTATATAGAAGTGGTTATGGGAGAGATATAAACGTATATGTTTGATAAGATCGTATCTTCTCTAAAAAAATAAACGTGTGAATTGAAGAAAAAAAATATAGATCATGGTGTTGGCAAGTTTCTCCTTATCGTTTAGTAGTCTTTTTATGGTGGTATTGTTTTAATGATCAGTTAGAGTCCATGGGTATAAAACAGCGTTATAAGCAGATAAGTCGGAACGTAAGAGTAACCGCTTTGACCAAGCATTTAATAAAAATATGTTTGTTGATATAGTCGACTTCTTGTATAAGTATATCTTCTAAAAAAATGTAGCATTAATGGTTTTTTAAATAGGACAAGAATAATGAGAATGTGATTTGTTCTTATCTTCAAAGTGATGTGTTGTGTACACATTTTATTTAAACCTGACCCTCACATGACTAATTAAACCGTGTGATATGTATCATAGTTTAGGAGTGTGTCGTTTTATTTTGTAACATAGATTAGGACCTTTATTTTGTAGTTCAACTTATAATGTAAGTGTTAATGGTTCATAGTCTTTGAGTATTAGCTATATCAATATATTCAAATGCCGTTTCAAAATTACAGGTTATTATAGCTATGTTGTAGATGTACCATTGTTTGGGTGCTCAAATTTGCGCAGAGGTACAGATATTGAAGCGCAAATTCATTTCCTAGTAGATGCGACTACTTGGGTAGGATTCTAGATTCAATATTAGCAAATAAGTATAAAGTTGAGTTTTATCAAATGACTCATGTCTGTTTTTTTTTTCTTGAATGCAAGTTCCTATGAACCGATCAATAAACCAAGGTGGTACACGCCCAAAAGATTCTCAAAACACCTTTGCTTTGCTGACGACATTCAACGAAGTTGACATGTAAGTTCCAATTGTACATATATATTATTTACATGCTTCTGGGGTCATCCTTTGGCTAGGAATGGGAAATCCAATAAAATTAGCTAAAAAGAAAACTGACGAAATATGTCAAACGTGTTTAAAGTTATTAATGTATATTTGATTCCAGTTTATTTTTGATCGTAATAAGCACTTTAACATGCTTACTTAAAACTGCTCAGTTTTTTAAAAGTAAGCAAATAAGCAGTTTTCGATTCTTTTTGTCCCACCATTCTCGATTGATAAATATACTTCTGTATGTACACTCCATTGAAACCTATCTATAGAGACTTAGAGTCCTATTTTCATAAAACGTCTACATCTTTTCTCATAAAGTGTATTTGTTCGCTGTTTGATTTCCTAGATAATTAGAATTATTGTGTGAAAGGCTGTGGTATTGGTAAATATCTAAAAGTAGGGTGCTATCCCAAACAACCCTTCAAGAAGTTCGGTTATCAAAATCGCAAAAATCCTTTAATTATCCGGTATAAAGCAATGTACTTGGTTACTTACGTGTATTGTTTCAGTTTCAGGCCAATACCAGATTCTCGGAGGGATTCAAAAGGACAAAAGCACAAAGCGGTGAGGCTGTAATTGCATAGCTCAAGGAGGTACTATGCCCCATTCCTTTTTTGGTTTCATTTGTACGTTGACTGAAAGTAGTGGTGCAAGGGTACATTTGAATGCTCTTTTCAATCTTAAACTTCAAAATTTCTGATTTTATGTCATGAGTTTCTGCACAGTTCTACCAGGTGTTAAAAGAACTCCCTCAATTGCAAGAAGAGAAAAATAACAATCAAGGGATAGTAGAATTTGAAATGGTGGTGGGTTCTGATGCAGAAATGGTCGTGGGTGCTTAACCAGTTTTGATATGATGAAGGAAATACTGCTAAAATGGTTTTGCCATTCGTTGCAAGTAAATTCTGAAATATATACTAAATCATAGTTTAATGTGGAGAGTTTGATTTACATCTTTGAACCCATATTTTGAAAATCATATTCTTGCCATTTGTGTCCAATACTTCCCTTCTAACGTCCTCATTCTTGGCATTACAGATTTAGAATAGAAACTGACATACGTCGGATCGGCTGAAGATACGACCAACTACTCGAAAGTGTGTTGCTATTGTTGTGTATTTGAGGTAGCTTCCACCATTTAATACTTTCCGCTCATCTTAAATAAATATGATGTAGAATGTAAGACTAATTTAAATGAGTGTTGGCATTTTCAGGTAGACCCTCCATATGCACTAAAAATGAAAATGGTGTTACGGTTCTGCTATTGACAAGCTCTTCTGGTAGCGCCTTCCATTTTTCAGAGCCCGTCAACTGTTACTGATGCACCCATTTTGGATGCAACTCGCACGGGGTCATAAGAAGTTAGCTCTACAACCATTGTAGATGTAGAAACGGCAACACACAGCTGACTTAGTGAACCTATTGTGAAAGAGCCGACAAGTAAAGTTATTTACAATATTCACTAATCATGCCACTTCACTTTTTAAAATAAAATGTAATTAGCAGATTTATTTAACTTGAAAAGCACATGTGGCCTAATGGATAAGGCGCCTGACTTCTATTCAGGTGAATGTGGGTTCGAGTCCCATCGGGTGTGCTCCATTTTTTTTCCAAATTGAAATGCAGTTTTTGGGGGTTTTACCAGACTGTCAAAAACTGTTGTTGACTTGATTATGAATGGATTAGATATAGATCAAAACCTGCTCCATCGATGTGATTATTAGAAACGATTTGGAAGAAGACTAAATCAGCTTGAATGCTCTTTTTACATATGTGCAGTTTGCCACTTTACAAAAATATTTATATGTTTAAACTAACAACCAACCACACTTTCACTAAACCAAATCAAACAAAACGAACATTAGAATACTTCTTTAACCAAACATCCTGCAGCAAACCGCGGGTTAATATTCTCGTTAATTCTGTTTATAGTATATTGTTATTCATGCAATAAAAGATGTTTTGCAACACTTGAAATGTGACAAAAGAAAGGGAAAATGACAAAAATAATCAATTTTATAAACATATTTTACTAAATATTCAATTTTTAACCAAAAAGTCAAACTACCCATGAAACTAGCAAGGTTTTGCTATATTTTGCGGATTTTTAAAAAAATGGTAATTTTAATTCTTTTTTTTTTTTTTTTTTTTTTTAATACAAGGTTGACCTTGCTAGTTCTTAGAAAACTAGCAAGGTTCATCTTGATATATATATATATATATATATATATATATATATATATATATATATATATATATATGTTAAAAAATAATCACAAAGTGAATATTGCTAGTTTTTAACCGTGCGATTTTTTTAAAAATCCGCAAAATGTTGCAAGACATTGCTAGTTTCATGGGTAGTTTGGCTTTTGGATAAAAGTTGGGTATTAATAAAATTTGTATTTAAAACTGATTATAATTTTAGGATTTATGGTTATTAAAAGATGATAGATCATGTTATGGTTAAAGGAGTTCTAATGAGGTGCTAGACGTAAGATAATGAAAAGGATGATCAGAGGTTTAGTTAAATGTTAATTAGAATAAATTGCGGAAAAATTTCGAATTCATTGCAATGATAATTAAAGTTATAATAAGCGGAGTAAATTGCAAGAACCGTTCCTGTGGTTTTTTCAAATTGCAGATTTCGTCCCTGAGTTTTTTAAAGTGCAGGCGGCCTCCTTGTGGGGAGTTTTTGGTTCCATTTTGGTCCCTGACCAGGGACTAAACTTGCAATTTTGAGCAAACCACAGGGACTATTTCTGCAATGGCCAGGGACCAAAACGGAACCAAAAACTCCCCACAGGGAGGCCGCTTGCACTTTCGAAAACCCAGGGACGAAATCGACAATTTGGGCAAACCACAGGGACGATTCTTGCAATTTACTCTAATAAGCGACATTGGTTATTTTTGTCCTTTTCACAAAAGAAAATGCAAAAAAATTGTTGAAAAGGATAAGGTGACGATGATTTCAAATTTTCAGATATTTAACTAGCCCCATAAATTATATCTTACTGGCCCACTTTATTAGACAAATGAAAGTGCCCTAAAAAAGATCTAGCGAGGCCCAATGCCTTTTCAAGTTTCAACTCTATGTCATTTTAAAAGTAAACTACAATATTAATTTTTTAAGACAGCGCACAAAATAATCACTCTTTCTCTACCATTATTATTATTTCTTTAATTTTGTTTGGTTCCATGTCCATTCATATTAAAAATCAATTAAACAGCTTCATATAATATTTTACTTAGCAACAGAATAATGTTTTCGACACCTCGCATAATAATAGTTCTTATGAAAACCAATAACTTTTTGTAAAAGATCACAAAGAAAAAGTCATGCCCAACTTTATGGGATGAATAAAGCACCCAGGAATCTAACATGGCCAAACAACTGTAGTGAGCCCGGACCCTTTTAGCCCAATACATGCAGCCTTTGCTTATTCTGCATTTCTGCATACTTTAACTTTATTACTATTATTAGATTGAATTTGGCCCCTCTTGGTTTTATATCAGTTAAAGTTTTAGGCATATCACTTTTTTCACTTGGAGCCACATTGATTTTGGGCCCAACTACAACCAAGTTCACAAACAAAACCAATCAATTTCAGTTAAGGCAAGTATTAATTAGCTACATACATATACTTCAAAACCTATGCCACCAGAACAACAAGTAAAGTAGCTATAAATGATGTGAAGTTTAAGCCTTAATTAAAAACTTAGGCTCAGAGGCGGAGCCACGGGAGGGGCACGGTGGGCACGTGCCCCCTCACCGGAAAATTTTGCAGTTTAAATTGTTGGAATTTTTGAGATATTATCGTAATTTGCCCCCCTTAGAAAGTGTGTGACTTGTTTAAATCGGAAGTCAAAATCGTTTTTTAAACCGTTTGTAGAAAGGAAAGCAGATTTATTTGTTTGAGTGGTGAAGAAGAGGTATTGGAGAAGATGATAGAACATAAAATAGCGTGTAACTGGAAAAGGAAAAGGTAAAACAAGTTTTGTTTTGTTATGGAATCACGTGGGTGATGCGGAGTGTGTCCATTTTTTAATCTTTTTTCTCACATTATCTTATTTTTCACTTCAATATTTATCAATTTTACGAAAAAGTAAATATTATGATCCAAAGTCAATTTTAAAAGTTAATTTGTAAATAAGTGACATATTAATTAATTAAAATGCGACAAGCTTCTCTATCATTTGAAAGCACTTTTCTTTTTCTACATTATGCATACTAGACGAATACCCGTGCATAGCAACGGGATTTTATAACGACAGATCGTTTAGTGATAAAAGAAAGTTTATGGGTTATAAATGAAAAATAATAAAAGTTATGGTTGGCAAATCTTGCCCAATTTGTAATTTTTGTACGATTTTTGACACTTTTTTAAAAGTTTGGGGCGTTTTTTGCCCCCTTTCATTTATTTGATGGGCTCTTACAGGCAAAAGATAAAAGCAAATATTATTAGATGGACTTTCGAATCACACAATTCAACTTTCAAGCAATTACTCTCATTTTTTTTCCGACCAATTCACTTATCACTGGTAAATATAAAACATTCCAACTATTTTAATTTTACTTTATCTCATTTATTAACTATTTTGTGCATAATTATTTAATACTCTAATTAATTGATAGATATATTTAATTAGTTGCATTTTTATTCATTTAATACTCTATTTTTTTTATGAAAAAATAATTAAATATAGTTAAGACTTAGATGCTTGATCTTTTTTTACAAGATGAATTAAAGCGGTTTTTAGGACTGTTCCGAATGTTTTTAATAGTTGAATTAGAATTTGCTCGTTTTAGCCTGTGCCCGTTTGACCCGATTTATAATTTGTCCATTTAGCCCATGCCCGTTTTAACCCGTGCCATTTTAGCCTGTGCCCGTGCTCGCCCGTTTTGCCACCTCTAATAAAAGTTTGAAGATTTAGGGATTAAATGTGTTGACTTATTGACTTATTGATTTTGTTGACTTATTGACTTTGATACTTAAGCTCATGTCAACATAATGTTTTGAAACCCGGTTGAACCGTTCCGATCGAAAAATGAGTCGATTTAAACCGAGTCATGCTTTTAATAACTGAACCCGTTGTGTCCAGTTTTCAAAACTATATGTTTTTCCCAGTTGAACCCGTTAGTCCGGTCCAGCTTTCAAAACTATATGCAACATCAACTTGTTAGCTTGTATAAAGTTTTGTGTGTTTTATTAATTTGTATAATGTGTATAATAACATATACTTTTCATTTTAGGGTGTTTTAAAAATAACATTAATTAGTGTGTTTAATTATTTTATATTTTATATTATGTTGTAGCTTGTTTAAATTGTATATTGTGAAAATTTTATTGTACTTTTTTTAGTAAGTGGTGTTTTAATTGATTGTTTTTAATTTGATATAGATGCTTTTAATTGGTTGTACCATATGAATAAATTATTGTAATTTTAAATTATGAGGTGTTTTAATAAGAGCATTAATTACACAATTCATTTTCTCTCAGCCTTGTAGTATAGAAGGGCAAAATGAGGATTGACTGAAAATTCAGTTTTCCACTTTTTCCCTTTGACTAAAGCTACATTATAAGTAGTTAAGATTCTTATTTTACATTAGTATTAACATTCTTAAAACGTCTTTTTTTCTTCTTCTTCTAATATATATATATTTAACAAGCTAAATATTTGAATTAGATATCTTTAAGTTTGCCAAATGCCAATAGCACTCTTTTTCGTCCTATAGCTTATTTGACGTAAGAAAAAAAAAATTGCCCCCTCTTGAATTTTTTTCTGGCTCCGCCCCTGCTTAGGCTGATCATAGAGCTCAAAGTCGGATCTAGAAGTTTATTGTCGAGGGGCAAACAATGCAAATTGCACTACAAACTTTGTTGTTAGGGAGCAAACAAACAAATAGCCATATCATTTTTATTATAAGAAAAAAAAAAAAAAAACAAAAAAAAAAAAAAAAAAAAGCAAAAAAAACAAAACAAAACACGCTACAAAATTTTGTGCTAGGCAAATGCCCCGTCCTGCCCCAACTATCTCCGCCTCCCGCCCTGGATCCCTAATATTAGCTTTTTCTTATTTATTTTATTTCAAAATGACACATTAATTTACACATGTTTCCACAACAGGACTTGTATACCTTAAATTTACACCTTGGCCAAACGCCCTTTGTTATCACAGATCTTAGCTTACCACTTTTTTATGTTTCAACAATTCTACTTGAACGCAGACCCAACATGTACGTGTTAAAATACTTAAGAATGCGTTTCACACTTGGCTTGTTAGAACAATATTCAAGTAATACTCCGATTCATATTTGTTAGCTAAACCAAATTCCTGTATATGTATCTGTAGTTATAAAACATCTTTGGTACAACTTGTCTAGCTACCATCATAAGCACCAAAGCACATCACATGCCGCAGGGTGATGGTCAACATTTGTTTTCAAACAAGAGGCAATCTACGTTTCCACTTAATGTTAATCCAAAATGGGACCATTGAAATTGATGTGTTATACTGAGTCATATAAAAGAAGTCTTTGGAATGGGTCATAAATTCATGGTCCCATGATGTCTTGGGTTAACACATACTTGATTAGTATGATCACCTCCCGTAGATGCCTCTTACCTAATACCAACGTTCAATATTATAGTGTGTAAATACTCAGTGGTGGCAATTTTGGGTCGGGTTAGGTTAACAAGTTGGCGGGTCAAAAGACCCTAACCCGAACCTGACCCATTTAGATAATCAGGTCAGCCATGTCAACCCTAACTTGTTACATATAATCCGAACATGACTTATTTAACCCGTATAATATAGGCTGTCAGGTTAAATAGGTCACACGGGTTGTATAGATTAAACTGGTTTTAATTTGATGCATTTAACCTATTTATCTAAACAAATTGACACATTATTACATGGGTTAAATGGGTTCGTGGATAAACCCATTTAACCTGTATAATAAATTATATATAATTTTTTAATATATATATATATATATATATATATATATATATATATATATATATATATATATATATATATAAAATAAATAAATAAAAAAAACTTAAACGGCTTGGCGGATCTACCTGTTTAATTTATAGTCAACCTTAACCTGACCTGTTTAATAAACGGCTTAGATAGGTCGACCCGAATACGACCAGAAACCTATTTGGACTCAAGCTGAAGTTGTTAATTTTCGTGTCATTTCAGGTAGAGTTTCGTGTTAGGTCAGAAATTGACACCCCTAACATACTAACGCGTGGTTGTGGCCGTTCAAAAAAAAAAAAAAAAAAACAGCCTAATGTGTGTGACTGTGCGAGCTGTCTGGGAAAATGAGGTTCGAGTTTGTTGTGAGTAAACTTTGGTTTTGATTTTGTTATTTTGTCGTGATTGTATTTAGAGGATTTACACGATCTTTCTGATGATTTCTCGATATTTAAGCATTTCCATTTCCTATGTCGATGTGTTTATAAATTATAATCAATAAATCCAACACAATGATAGTCATGTCTCATTTTTTTAGTCAACGAATATTAATAATGATCTATAAAATGAAGTTATATATTATACTATCGGAGTAATATTGAAACTAACCATTTTAACCAACTACCACTAAAAAAATGGTCAAATTTACACAATTTTTTTTCGCACTTTTAAAAAATTATAATTTTTTTTCACACTTTTAAAAACTTATAATTTTTTTTTAAATTTACTAACATTTATTAATGTGTGAATTCAGTTACATTAATAAGTGTGAAAAAATGTATAAACACAAACATTTTCCACACATGTAATTCTAACACAAATAAGTTCACACTTTTAAATATGAAAAAAATATAATATTTGCTCACACGTTTTTAAGTGTGAAAATTAATTGTAACACCTAATTTCATTACGTTCGAATATGTGTTGAGAAACTAAGTATTACAAATTGAAGTGCACACTTAATAGGGTGGATAAAAATCCTAGTACATTCTCGATACTTAAAAGTGTGAACTTTTTATGTTATAATTACATATGTCAAAAATATATTTTTTCTATAAAAAAAATTTCATACTCATTAATATAACTAACTTTTACACATTATTAAATGTCAATAAACACATTAAATTTTACACATATATTGAAAATGTGAAAAGAAAATGTGTACATATGATATATCTTTTTTGTAATACTACTCCATACGTTTCAAAATTATAGTCTCGGTGTGACTTTTTTAGTCTTTCTTTCTCAACTTTGACTTTAAATATTTTTGTTTGTGTTATAAAATAATTGATGAAAATCATACGAATGAAAATACATTTAAAACTCAATCCATTGATATATTTTGCATCAACTATTATTATTATTATTATTATTATTATTTTCGTCAAAGAGAGTTGCCATTGATATGATATATTAACAGCTAAATTGAATTTACATAGTGGTGGAAGGCAAGCGAGCAACAAGCTGCGCCGCTAGCTCTTTTTGAATTGGGAGGTGATTTGCACACTCCCAAAAATGATTGGCACACTCAAAATGTGAGTGTGTTGACATTTATACCCTTACAGTATATGAATAAGTCCAAATAATGTGAGGGTATAAATGTCAACACACTCAAAATTTGAGTGTGCCAATCACTTTTGGGAGTGTGCAAATCACTTCCCTTTTGAATTGCAAAAATACTTAATATTAAAGTTGAAAAATAAAGACCGAAAAAATCAAACGAGGACTATAATTTTAGGACAGATGGAGCAATATTTAACAACTTTCAAACAACTTGAATCATAATCTAGCTCTAACATGTATCTTGTGCCAACAAATCTTTTCAGCACTATTTTTGTTTCGTGACCCGCTTTATGTCAATCTATTTCACATACTTTTACAAGTTATGACACTAGTAACATTTCACACCACAACTTTCATGAGATAAAGAAGGAACACAAAAGAACAATAATAGAAAAAAGCACGATACGATATGCTCATGATATAAAAGATGAACAGCTAAATACATTCCTTAGCATTGTATCACCAATTACCAACAGAAAATATACGTGAACGACAGAAATTCTGCATCTAGAGCCGTACATAAAGGTGTGCGAGGTGTGTTGTTACACAAGTCCTCATGGGCCTCATATTTTTTATATGATATGTATATGTATTCTATAAAAGCAACCGCAAGTATTTGATTTGAGTTGCATTAAAAATTGTTAGCCGATGCACTTTGAAAACGATTCGTTATTATATTATCTCTTTAGAAAATTATTTATTTTCTATTTTAAGTCCTGTTTTTATTATTAAACTGAATCTTGTACAGGGCTTTCATAAACTAAGAGACGACACTTGACATATTGTTGTTGATATTTTAAGCCATGATATGTTGATTATAGGACCACTATCGTACATGCATGTTCCTCAAAAAAATATATGCTCTATTGTAACTGTCTTTGAAACATGCATAACTTTCTTACACCCGCTTGGATCATTTTCATAACGATGTTTCTTATAGGATGCTTGCTTTTGGAACCATAGGGCTTGGTTTGAATTTTTAGGGTTTTACTCGTATCATCTTGAACTGCCCTTCATTCTTTTCATTTTTTAATCATGGGTGTCAACACTTGTTCTTCTTTTTACTTGAAGGAGGATCAAACTCAGAAGATCTCCAAATCGGTTTTTGTTTCGCACTTCCCTGACCACTTCACTGCTCGCGATCTTTGGAATGTGTGCATGGCTTACGGTAACGTTGTAGATGTTTTCAACCCTTTCAAGAGATCTAAGGCTGGTAAGGAAATTCGCTTTTGTTCGTTTTAGTAGGGTGGATAAGTTGGATCGTTTGATTGAAAATTTATCTACCATGTAGAACCGTAGAGGGGGGGGGGGGGGTGAATACGGTTTCCTAGGCTTTTTAGATGTTTAAAAACTTTAAGCCAAAAGAAAACCAAGTGGTTGTATAATCAATCCAACAACCACTATCACAACCTAAGTATATAAAGCAAGTAAAGAACACAACGATATATATTGGTTTGGGATGGGGGGTTTATACATCCGTACGTCCAGTTGCGAATCCTCGACTCCGATACTATTCACTAGTATAATCCTTTCGATGGACTATAAACCGTTACAATTCACTCCACCAATATTCACCAATATTGATGCTCACAAAGAAGGAGTTACTCACCAACGGTATTTCGCCCTCGGAAACCACCCAAAATAATCTCACGATTCGACTTTACCTAAGGATCACAAAGATCTCTACCAAGACTTCCACCCGGAAGTATCAAACCCCAACTAGATCCCCAATGATCTAGGCTTGGTCACCAAGACACAAGACTTCCCTTACAAACAATTGAATGAATGAATATATGTTTGTTCAACCAAGTCCTAACCTAACCTAGAGACTCGATTGTAATAGAAAGGGTATAAGAAAGAAGACCCTCGACACAATCACAAGAGTGGATTAGGTTCTTGTGATTCTTCCCTTGCAAAGATATGTGTTCTTCCAAAGATGTTAGTGTGAAAATCAAGAACACAATATTAGAGATAGAGAGATTGAGAGATTTGAGAGTGTTTAGAGAGAAAGAATCTAGAGAGAAAGAATAATGGCAAGGGGTGAGGAATACAATAGGCAAGGGTGGTATTTATAGGCCAAGAACCCAAACTTGGGAAATTTTACCGAGGCCAGCACGTCACCCGCGCGTCAACGCGCGGGCAGCGCGCCAGGCATCTGTAACTTTTTCCCAAGTGTTGGGTGTTTGGATCTTACAAATACCTATCCTTGCTAAACCCCCAATTGTACTTCACACTAAACCTTAACATTAATCATTCTAAGGTTTACCAACTCAAATAGCCAATTTGAAAATCATTTGTGAAGTGATTAAAGAGAAACCAAATTACCAAGGGTTTAAAGTGTAGATTGGGTAATTTGGAAGGGGTAGAAGTGTATCTCCTTACATGGCATAGAAAAGAGAGAAAGTATATGCCAAGGAATATTCCAATGCTTGGGGGGGGGGGGGGAAGAATGTGATGGAGGGTTGAGATGAAATGGTTTGAAGTGGATGGCTAGGATCAAAGGGAGCCTCCATTGGTTTTTCAAATAATTTTGCATGTGGGGAATATGGATGGATGAGATGATCGCATTAGAGATGGATGGCTAGGATCATACTTGCCTAGGTTAGGGTTAAGAAAGGATATTCCAAGAAATATGCTTTGCTTGGAGGGAAAGGAGAAATGGAGGGTTGAGATGGTTTCATTTGAAATGGATGGATGAGATCAAAGGGAGCTGCCTTTGCTTGGGGGGAAAGGTTGGATCAATGGTTGGGATTGTTTTGGTTTGAATTTAATGGCTAAGATCAATCACATGTGGTGGTATAGGGAAGAGGGATTGGATGGATGGTTGAGATGTATTTGATTTGAATTCAATGGTTGAGATCAAGCCCATGTGGTGATATAGAGATGAGGGGTTGGATGGATGGTTGTGATGTGTTGTAATTTGAAATCAATGGCTAGGATGAGAGGAGCCATATTAGGGTTTCCAACAATTGGCATGTGTTGAAAATGAAGGGTTGGGATGTGTTGTAAGGGAATGGATGGTTGAGATGTAGTGTGTAAGGGAATATGTAAGGGTGTAAGAGATTGTGTAAGAGAATATTTGATTTGGATATGATTGGATATGATTGGTTTTGTCTTATGCATAAATGAGATTAAGAGAGGATTAAGACATAATCTAATTGTCAATAAGAAGAAAAGATTTAGACAATTAAGATTATAAGTTGAGAAAATCATAGGTTACTTATAAGTTCAAGTAACACAACGTCAAGAATCCATAGTTTCATATCTCATGACTTTCCACGACTCGACGTTCTCAACTAATACCTTGGTTCAAACAAGTTAAGTGTTTTGCCTTGATGTAAAGCATAACCCAAGTGGGAGAGGATGCATTTACGCAAAGTGACCTTTGACTTAGTTTGACTAATAAGGGAGTAAACCCATTACGTAATTAGAGAAGACGTAAGCACGGGATATGAGCATATGGATGCTTCAACACGATGTTACGTGAAACATACAAGCTCTCTAAGTTTAGAAAATCCTTGGCTAGAGGCGGTAGTTAGAAAACATGAGTTGGCATTTTCCCGTAAATGGGTGTTCTAAAAATAGGATATCTCAAATCTCAAAACTCGTTTCGAGTGTTCTCAATTAAGCACATAACATATTCATACCTGTTTTGAAAGATCCACATTTATCGGGTAAAGGGAAAGCAGACATTGGCTCCGGCGATTTTGAGCTAACGTTTGTTATTTTATGTGTTTTGATGGTTTGTTTGTCATCATTAAAATATAAAGAGATCTTGATCATGTTGCCTCAACAATCTCCCCCTTTTTGATGATGACAAACAAAAACCGAAAGCAAATAAAATTACCAAACTTAGCGAAGACAAAGCGCGCCTTTGGTGTACTTGCGTCTTGACCTTTGCCTTGTAATTTGGTGAAGCCTTTAACATTACTTGAATGGTCTTCACGCATCTTGCTTTCTTTCTCCCCCTTTTGTTGAATCGAAAAGGCAGGACTTCCATTTGAAATGGGAAAGTAGCTTGTTTCCGTGCTCCCCCTTTAACATAGCTCCTCCTAGATCATTGCTCCCCCTTGTTTTAAGGCGGGGATCCATGGGTCAAGAGCCTCACCTTTGCGGTGGCCTAGCTACATGAAAATACCACAACATGCAACAAACGAGAAAATCCTCACATGTGGAAGTCTAAGATGGGTTAGATTACCATTTTGATACTAGCAACATGGGTTAGTCCACATTATAACAATAAGTATATTTGTGTCCAAGATGACTCCATAATCCAAATGTTGAGCACTATATAAAAATAGAGATGAACTAAAGATGATTTTCACATATAACTCATAATACATTTTATATCACATAGAAGAGCATAAAGCATACAACAAAGACAATTCCTAATACAAGCTAGAGACACATTCTACAATCACCTTATTCAAACACAATATTATATGGTGACTAACTATATTACACATAACCTACAACAAAAGTTGCCCAAGTGGCCTTATTTCTTGCGCTTTTGAGCCGCAACTTTTGCAAGACCTTTCACAACATTTGTTAACATCATGAAATTGTTCTTGTAGGTAAGACGCAACTCCCTCATCTCCTCTTGAAGATCCTTAACATCATTCTCAATCTTGATTGTTTTCTCACAACATTTACACCTACGTGCATGGTCATGAGATGAAGCATCAAGTTTGGGAGGGAGAGGGTACCCCATTTTGTACCATATGGGATCACTCCACAAACATTTCATCACATAATTCCTAAGTATTTGATTATCCATACATGATGGATTTTCCCATTCATCATTTGGTTCTTCATCAATCACAATGGACTTACCCTTGTAGTCATTGCTTGAAGCATAACTCATTTTAGAGAGGAGAATTTTCAAGGTGATTTAAGTTTTGAAAGAAGAACAAGAAGTATGTGAAGATGAAAGAATTAATGTGATTTATATAGGATGGAAGAAGGGTGGTAGGTATGAGTAAAGAGACTAGTCATTCATGATTATGATGAGTTCAACTACAAAGATGCTTGAGGAGATGGCTAAGACATCTAAATCATGTACCAATATTTCATTAAGCATGTGATGGTGTGAGGAATAAAAGAGGATGATAGTACACATAATTTTATCATGCATGCATTTAATCATATGCATGAAACTATAATCAATTAATTGTTGTTAGATAGTATTATTCAATTTTAATTTAAGCATGCAACATGTAGTTTATCACATAAGGAGAACAAGATGAATTGGATACAAGTTCTTGAACATAAGTGTGAGTTGTGAAGAAACATCATATCTAAGACAAAATTTTCAAGATGAATCAAGAAAATTTTGTGTCAAGTTATCTTGTTCAAGCACATAGTATAGACATGTAGAATCTTGGATACTTATCAATCATAGTTTGAATAATGAATTGATAAATATCTTTCCTCTTAGAAGACATTTGTTAGATCTTCCATCTATGCCTCCATATAAACCTTAATCACATAAGCTCTAATAGCACCTAGAGATTGTTCTCCTAAGATGCATGTTTTAGCAACAAAACCTATCCCAAAGCAATTTGGACTTTTGAAAAATGTCATTCCAAAAACTTAGACTTGTTTTTTTTGTGACCTAAGAGTCCTTTTATTCAAGTCACCAATGACTTGTTGTATAGGATGACCCCTCGCTTCTCTCAATTCCTTAGGATTGCCTTCATCCGAAACATTAACTTGTAATGTTGGCGACCTTTCTTGATCTTGAACTAAAGGTTCGTTGATCACATCATCTTCTACCGAAGGAGATGATTTTGGCTCGGGCATGCTCTCATCAGAGGTTACATTGAGAGATTCCTCAATCCTCATTGTTTCCTTGTTAAGCACTATGTATGCTTTACTAGTTTGAGAGTATCCTAGGAACACACCTTCATACGACTTTGGGTCGAATTTGGTGAGATATTCTTTGGTGTTAAGTATAAATACTTTGCAACCAAGTACTCTAAAATACTCTAGGGATGGTTTTCTATTCCTAAGTATTTCATAAGGTGTTTTATTAATTACCTTTCTTATGTAGACTCTATTAAAAATGTAACAAGCGGTATCTAGGGCATGACACCAAAACTTTTGTGGAATGGATTGCTCGTCAAGCATTGCACGACTCATCTTTCTTAACTTACGATGTGTTCTTTCAACAATCTCATGCGATTGAGAAGTGAACGGGCTCGATAAGTTATAATATATTCCATGTTGTTCACAAAAGGTTCCAAATTGCATTTTATCAAATTCGCTACTACGATTTGTTTTAATTGAAACAATTGAACAATCAAGTAGGTTTTCAAGTTTCTTTCTTAAAATGTTGAATTTATTCAAGACACCATCCTTGTTTTCTAAGAATAATATCCTAGTGTAATTTGAATAATCATCTATGATCATTAAAGTGTAGAAGTTACCTCCATAAATTTGGATTGGAGATGGACCATACAAATCCAAATGAATTAATTCTAAAACTTTACGTTGTCACTTCCTTTATATTCCTATTATTGGTTTGTCCTTGACTTCCTAGACGTGTGTCACAATAATGCCTTTCAAAGCTCAACTTTGGTAAATTCCGTACTAGTTCGTTTGAAGCTAGGTTTTGGACTAACCTCATATTGGCGTGACCTAATCTCCTATGCCAAAGCGTTGAGTTGTCCACCATGGACGTAAGACATATGTGTTGCTTAGAGTTATCACCTAACTTGCATGTATATAAATTATTTCTCCTATGACCTTTTGCTAACACAACACCATTTTTACTAATGGTGCAATCTACCTTAGTAAATTTGACCTCACAATCATCATCACATAATTGACTCACACTAATCAAATTGAAACTTAGACCCCTAACATGCTCAACATTGGAGATTTCTATGGAGTCATGAAGGACATTACCTTTGCCGACAATTTTGCCGTTAAGTTTGCTTCCAAAAATGACTTGATTGCCATTATACGCCGTATATGATGTGAACAATCTTCTATTCCCGGTCATGTGTTTAGTGCACCACTATCCACTACCCACTCATCCGGTTGTAGATCACTTTTGAGGCAAACCTACAACAAAAGTACAACTCATGCCTTTGGTACCCATTGTTTCTTGGGTCCATTTTGGTTAGCATTTAAAGTGCCCAAGTTAAAATTCTTGGGTCTTGAAGCAAGACACATAATTTCTCAATACCAAATTTAGAGAAGGCGAACCAAGAATTGTTTTGATAGTCATTTTGAGTTTGATAACTTGGTCTATAGTTGTGATATGTTTGAGGTCTAAAGTAGTTTTGGTTTGAATAGGAGTTGCATCTCCTTTGGTAATTGTTGTATTGGTATTGAGAAGAACTTTGACCATAGTTATAGAAATTTCTTCTTTGGTTATTATGAAAAGATGGTCTTTGGTTGTATGAGGTAGAAGATCTCACATTAGGTGTAGGCAAAAGTGGTCTATTATTTACTCGAGGTTGTGAGTATCCAAGTCCATTGCGAGAGCTTGAGTTAGAAAATTGTTTTGGATTCTCTCTTTTTGCAATGGAAGCTTGATTACCTCGAGTACTTACAAGAGGAGCTTGAGGAGTAATTGGTTTAATGACATTGTTTAATGGAGATCCAATTTTCCTCAGGGGCCTGGCGCGTTGACGCGTCAGCCTCGGGGATTTTTGGAGCCTTGTTTTCTTTAGCCTTTACAAATGTTATTGGTTTTGTTAGGCTTATAGGAGTGGTTGTACCTTGTTTAAAAAATCCAAGACCTCTTTTATCTTGAGACACCTTTTGTCGACTTATTAGTTCTTCTAAATCATTTGTGCTCTTTTTATATTTTGAAAAGCTTAGTGATTCTTTTTGAAGTTCCAACACCTTTTCATTCAAAGAGTTAACCTCAAGAGTGAGTAGTTCACAATTTTTACAAGGTTCAATCATCCCTTTGCAATGTTCTAGTGTTTTCACTTTACTTTCAAGTTCACAAACCCTTTCTTTAGATTTAACATTTTCTAGTTCAAGAAGACGTTTTTCTTTGAGAGCTTTATCAAGGGTTTTTCTAAAATTATCATTAAACTTAACTAGTTCCTCATTCTCCTTTTGCAAATTGATAGTATCTAAGTTATTAGAAGAGGAAGGTTTTAGAGTTACCTCAAATTTTTCTTGAGCCATAAGACACGTAGCATCATTAGTTGGTTGGTCTTCATCTTCACTATCACTCCACGCTCCTCCAACGAATGCCTTGTTCACCCTAGGCTTAGGGCATTCATTGATGAAATGACCCTTCTCTCTGCAATTGTAGCATCCTTGGGTGCGTCTCGAGCTTTCACCACCCTTGTTGTTATCACCACTTCGGTTTCCCCCAAAGTTGTTCCTTCCACCATTATCTCGGTTTCCAAACCGATCTCTTCTTCCAAAGTCACCACCTTTCCTAAAGAACCTCCGAAAGTTCTTAGCCATAAGATTATATTCTTCGTCATCCATATCATCTTCTTCATTGCTATCCTCTTGACCATCACTATCATTACTAGTTTGAGTACTAGTAACTTTAGCTTTAAGAGCCAAAGACTTAACCTTCTCCTTCTTGTATTTGGTACTCGCCTTGTCATTCTCAAGAATCATCTCATAGATTTTGAGATTTCCAATGAGCTCGTCAAGAGGTAGTTCCGCCAAATTCTTGGCTTCTTCTATGGCCGTCACCTTTGGCCTCCACTTCACCGGAAGTGCTCGAAGAAACTTTCTTACATGGTTCTTGTTATAGAAGCTAGGATCAAGAGCCGTGAGACTATTGATTATAGCATTGAACCTTGTGTACCCATTATCAATGGTTTCTTCATCCAAGATCGAGAACTTCTCATATTGTTGTATGAGTAAATGGATCTTGCAATCTTTCACTTGAGAGTTGCCTTGATGAGTGATGATGAGAGAGTGCCAAATTTCCTTGGCGGTCTTGCAAACATGAACCCTCTCGAACTCCCTTCGAGGTAGAGCATTATAGATCAACATCTTGGCTTCATCATTCTTACCAAGCTTTCTTCTTTCATCATCATTAAGATCCATATGTGGCTTTTTCACCAACAACTTTGTTTCCGAGTCTTCCACCATAAACTCAAAGTTGCCATTTTGGATGATTTCCCACAAATCAAGATCTTTGGACCTAACATAGGTCTCGAATCGGGTTTTCCAAAAGCAAAACCTATCAGTTTCTAGCAAAGGTGGTCTTTGCATAGAACACCCCTCAACATAGTTCTCTTGAGCCATGGATCTATACTCTGCTTTACCAAAAATCTTAGTTAGGATTTTAGATTTTTTTGGAAAAGAAGATTTTGACTTAAAACGACTTCTCGGGAAGGCTTTAATGCTCAAAAACTTGAGTATACCGCTCTGATACCAATTGCAGAACCGTAGAGGGGGGGGGGGGTGAATACGGTTTCCTCGGCTTTTTAGATGTTTAAAAACTTTAAGCCAAAAGAAAACCAAGTGGTTGTATAATCAATCCAACAACCACTATCACAACCTAAGTATATAAAGCAAGTAAAGAACACAACGATATATACTGGTTTGGGATGGGGGGTTTATACCATCCGTACGTCCAGTTGCGAATCCGCGACTCCAATACTATTCACTAGTATAATCCTTTTGGTGGACTATAAACCGTTACAATTTACTCCACCAATATTCACCAATATTGATGCTCACAAAGAAGGAGTTACTCACCAATGGTATTCCGCCCTCGGAAACCACCCAAAAGAATCTCACAATTCGACTTTAACTAAGGATCACAAAGATCTCTACCAAGACTTCCACCCGGAAGTATCAAACCCTAACTAGATCCCCAATGATCTAGGCTTGGTCACCAAGACACAAGACTTCCCTTACAAACAATTGAATGAATGAATATATGTTTGTTCAACCAAGTCCTAACCTAACCTAGAGACTCGATTGTAATAGAAAGGGTATAAGAAAGAAGACCCTCGATACAATCACAAGAGTGGATTAGGTTCTTGTGATTCTTCCCTTGCAAAGATATGTGTTCTTCCAAAGATGTTAGTGTGAAAATCAAGAACATAAGATTAGAGATAGAGAGATTGAGAGATTTGAGAGTGTTTAGAGAGAAACAATCTAGAGAGAAAGAATAATGGCAAGGGGTGAGGAATACAATAGGCAAGGGAGGTATTTATTGGCCAAGAATCCAAACTTGGGAAATTTTACCGAGCCCGGCGCGTCACCCGCGCATCAACGTGCGGGCAGCGCGCCAGGCGTCTGTAACTTTTTCCCAAGTGTTGGGTGTTTGGATCTTACAAATACCTATCCTTGCTAAACCCCCAATTGTACTTCACACTAAACCTTAACATTAATCATTCTAAGGTTTACCAACTCAAATAGCCAATTTGGAAATCATTTGTGAAGTGCTTAAAGAGAAACCAAATTACCAAGGGTTTAAAGTGTAGATTGGGTAATTTGGAAGGGGTAGAAGTGTATCTCCTCACATGGCATAGAAAAGAGAGAAAGAATATGCCAAGGAATATTCCAATGCTTGGGGGGAAGAATGTGATGGAGGGTTGAGATGAAATGGTTTGAGTTGGATGGCTAGGATCAAAGGGAGCCTCCCTTGTTTTTTCAAATAATTTTGCATGTGGGGAATATGGATGGATGAGATGATCTCATTAGAGATGGGTGCCTAGGATCACACTTGCCTAGGTTAGGGTTAAGAAAGGATATTCCAAGGAATATGCTTTGCTTGGGGGGAAAGGAGAAATGGAGGGTTGATATGGTTTCATTTGAAATGGATGGATGAGATCAAAGGGAGCCTCCTTTGCTTGGGGGGAAAGGTTGGATCAATGGTTGGGATTGTTTTGGTTTGAATTTAATGGCTAAAATCAATTACATGTGGTGGTATAGGGAAGAGGGATTGGATGGATGGTTGAGATGTATTTGATTTGAATTCAATGGTTGAGATCAAGCCCATGTGGTGATATAGAGATGAGGGGTTGGATGGATGGTTGTTGATGAGGCGAAAAATGAACCGTTTTTAGGGGGTCATTTAAGCCCGAATTCGAATTTATTTGATCAAATATTGCCCTAAATCGTTCCTTTTGTCATTTTAGGTACTTTTGGAGTGAAATCTGGAAAAGGAAGCATTTTGGACGTTTTTGGAGCATAAAAGTGAAGAAAATGGCAAAGTCTTAATTTTCCTTTCTTGGAACAGTACCTGACGGCGTCACAAGTTCCTTAATGACGCCGTCATTCAGTAACAAAAGAGGTGGATGTGGACAATACACGTGACGGTCCAGAGAGTTTTGTGCATTGGAGATGACGACGTCACCCAAGGCCGTCACGTGTAAAATTAAAGAGTGATGGCGCAGAAGACTTCCTGAAGGCGTCACGTAGGCCATCACGTGTTAACTTGTCACAGCTTGCGCGCTGAGTAGCTGATATTGTTTTGGTTATAACTTTTGCATACGAACTCGGATTTAGGTGATTCAAAAGCCCACGCGAAGAGGACGAAGAGATCTACAATTTGGTGTAGAAAAGTTGGCCGTGACGCCGTCAAGGTTGGTCTGACGCTGTCACGATCGGGCCGGGCAGAAAATAGCCTATAAATATAACATCATAACTTCACTTTTTGCAAGCCCTAAACCCTAAGGTCGATTCCTGGGTTTAGGTAGGTGTTTTTCCAGCAACTTAGAAGGTTTCAATCACTCCATAAACATCTTGTAATGGTTTGATGATTCTATCTTAATTCATGTCTTCAATTATCATTATTGTTCTTGTTCTTCATTAATTATGCTTGGCTAATTCACCTTGTGTCTACTTATGATTGCGTGAAACTTGTATATAATTGATTAGATCTTATTGATGTCTTTGTTGATGTTGTGTCTATCTTCATCAATTAAGGTGTGACAACTTCAATAGGTCTAGTTGATTTAGCTTATAATTCTTGATTCCTATTGTCTCTTGTTTAATTGAATGAATTCGATGTTAGGCTTAAGAAAACTGGCAGACTTCCAACTGGTAACTTGCTTGAACGTCTTAAGAAACATGATCGGAGGTGTACTACGATTATATGGCTGTATTTAATGCATAATCGAATTCTAGTGATCTCATGTTAGGAGCTTTTAACGGTTCGACATAGGAGTGAAGTAGGAGCTTATAGAGTTAGGGAAGATCGTACACGGCCCTACGACTAGTATTAAGGAATACAACCCGTTAATTAAAGCAAGGTGTGACAATTCAATTAGTAGAATTGGATAGCTAGCAAGGAGTAACATATCATAGGTAGACATGCTTCACATCCCTTATAGAACCTTAGTTTACTTTTCTTGTTTATTTGTTTAAATTATTAGCTTTTGGGTTAGTTGATTAGCAACTAATTCCGCCCACTCTTCCAATACCCGAGAATTTTACTTGCTTTTCATAAAATATAAAAATACAAAAAGAATCAACCTTCACCTTTAGACCTAGTTAGATTAATTTTCAATCCTAATGACACTATTCCTGAGTTGAACAATCAATCCCCCGGTACTTGTCACTATACTATACTACAACGATCAGGGACACTGCCTGGTGGGGGTTGTAAGCTTCTCGAGATCCCTCGAGAGGTAAAGCCTGGTGCGATTCCCACGTATCAAGTTTTTGGCGCCGCAACCCGGGGAATAGTTATTGTTTAGGTTGAATTTTATTAGGTCTACTCATTAGATTCCTATCAAGTGAGATTTTTTTCTTTTTATTTTGTAGCTTTCTCGTAGTCTATCTTTTCTTTGTGATTTTGTTTGTAATTTGTTTCAAATGGACTTTTCACTTAGACTTCTAAGACTGCAAGATAAGGTTGAGTGGCTAGAACACCAAAGATTTCAAAATACCTCATTTAGAGACACCTATGAATCATATGAGCCTTTACCTAGGATAGAGTCTTATGAACAACCTCCATGTTTAAGATCTCGTTTTAGTGAGGCCAATAGGAAATGTGACCTAGTTTGCCAAGGAATTACGGAGAGAGCCGTTGCAACAAACCATAAGTTGGATGAAGCACTAGGTTTGCTGTTATCACTACCTAAGAAGACAATTGAGGAGGATTTAGCCGAGCATGACCACATTGATAAAAAAGACCTAGGTTTTATGACCAATGACTTTGAATCTCAAGGAACACATGATGAATCCTTTAGGAAAATTGAATATAAGATTATTGAGGATGATCCTTATGATTCGGACATAGAAGTTGAGATGCCTAGAGAAGCACGTAAGATACTTAGGAGAATGCTTAGGATAGATTCTACCAAAACACATGATGAGGATATAGGTGATCTTGACACATGGAATGATGAGGTGATGAGGCGAAAAATGAACCACTTTTAGGGGGTCATTTAAGCCCGGAATTGAATTTATTTGATCAAATATTGCCCTAAATCGTTCCTTTTGTGATTTTAGGTACTTTAGGAGTGAAATCTGGAAAAGGAAGCAATTCGGACGTTTTTGGAGCATAAAAGTGAAGAAAACGCCAAAGACTTAATTTTCCAAGCTGGGAACAGTGTGTGGCGGCGTCAAGAGTAACAAGTTGACAGCGTCAAGAGTAAATTTCATGACGACCCAGTACAGAAATGACGGCGTCACAAGGTAGAGCGTCAAGAGTTAAATACGTGACGGCCTGGAAAAGTAAAACACATGACGGCGTGAGATGTAGATCAAGGCAGTCCGAGGATTCTTTTGGCGGCGAGATGACGGCATCACCCATTTGTTCTTGACGCCGTCAGCCTCAATTTTCTATATATAGTTTTCTAATTTTCATTCATTGAGAGGAACAAGTTTTGGAGAAACCCTAAGGCCGAACCATATACGAATTTTACAGGTTTTTCAAGGGTTTTCAGCCCTTGAACCCTTACATGTGTAATTGAGATAAGTGTTCTTCTAATTCAATCAATATGTCTATGTGTTGGTTGTCTATATCTTGTGCTTTTCTTAATTCCACCATGCTAGGCTAGATTTATCTTGTGTTTGCTTAGATCTAATGAAACCTAGATGTTGATTATGTGTTGATTACTTGTTTATGGTTGTATTGGATGAATGATTTCGATGTTAGGCTTAAGAAAACTAGCAGATCTCCAAATGGTAACATGCTTGAACGTCTTAGGAAACATGAACCGATGTGTACTAGGTTTTATTGGTTGTATTTAATGCATGAGTAAATTCTAATGATCCCATGTTAGGAGCTTCTTAGCCGGCTCGACATTGGAGTGAAGTAGGCACTCATAGGATTGGGGAGTTAAGTGCGCCACCCCATGAATGGTATTAAGGAATAAAATCCGTCATCCACGCAACTATAACAAGTAATTAACGTGTAAAAGATATCTAGGGAGTAGTGAAATCTAAGTAAACACATTTCTCCACTTATTGCTCACAACCTTAGTTTAATTTAGTTTTATTTTCATTTCTAGTATTTTGTTTTGATTGCATCTTAGTATTGGGTTAGTTGACTAGCAACTAATTCCGCCCAAATCCTTCAAACCCGAGATTTTTACTTGCTTTCTAAAAAATATAAAAATACAAAAATAATCATCCCTCATCTCTAGAACTAGTATTTAGGTTTTCTAATCCTAGCGACACTATTCCTAACTGAACGATCAATCCCCCGGTACTTGTCACTATACTATACTACAACGATCAGGTACACTGCCTGGTGGGGATTGTAAGCTTCTCAAGATCCCTTGAGAGGTAAAGCCTGGTGCAATTCCCACGTACCAAGTTTTTGGCGCCGCTGCTGGGGAATAGTTATTGTCTAGGTTAGAATCTCTTTTTATTAGGTCTACTTGCTAGATTCCTTTCTAGTAAGATTTTAATTTTATTTTTAGGTTTTCTTTAGTCTATCTTATTTCTTTGTGTTTTTGTTCGTAACTTTTCACCACCTGCCATCATGGCAACCGACGAATCCTCTAACCTTAGGATCACTAGGAGTCGTAGTTCCATTAGAAACGTTGTCTTGCCTTATGCAGAACCCGAAAGGGAAATGCGTAGATTAAGACAATCTCACTCAACTCCTGAACCATCTAGCGTTGCCATCGATTTTGATGCACCCCTTTCTGAAGAAAATTCAGAAAATCACGTTACAACCCCTAGCTCCCAACCCAACAACGAGATGAGTACCCCCGCAACTCCTATCCCTAAGCGCCTTAAGGACTACTCCTCCCCAACCCCTCGTGGCTTCTCAAATGCCATTGTTTACCCAAACGAACACACCAATGAGGTCTTGCATGCGAACGATGTTTGGCTTGTCCAAAGTGTGTGTAAGTTTTGTGGATTAGATGAGGAAGATCCAATTCAACACATTAAAGACTTCTTGAAAATAGTAGACACCCTCCATACGGATGGGGCTACTAGAGACACGTCCCGATTACGATTCTTTCCTTTCACTCTATATGAAAAAGCCCAAGAGTGGTATGATAAACTTCTTTCTGAATCTATTTTCACATGGGAGCAACTCATATCCAAGTTCTATGAGAAGTTCTTTCCACCTGGAAAAACCTCAGCGTTTAGAGATAGGATCCTCCATTTCTGAAAAGGGAAAGACGAACCCTTCCATAAATCGTGGATTAGATTCAAAGATTTAATAAGACAAGTTCCCCATCATGGTATCGAGCTTTGGCTTTTGATCCAAATCTTCTACGACAATGTCTCCTCTAATGATCGGAACGGAATCAACCAATCTAGAAAAGGGAGATTGGCCAATCTTAGTGCCGAAGAAGGATGGGATAGGATTGAAGAATATGCTCAAGACCAGGATGACACTTGGGATGAACCTGAGTCGACTGTCAGCATTTCTGAAATCACTTCAGATCGGTTGAGAAAAATTCACAAAAGAGTCGAGTACCTAGCTGGGTCGCAGTTACCTAAACAACTTTTGAATCCTTACTTAATCTGCGACTACTGTGGGGGCCCGCATGAGGTAGAAGAATGCGGAGGAGCAGCCACGACTGAACATGCATGCCTGTCAGGAGGTGACATCTATGCTGATCCCTCCCTTTTGCCTTTTTACCAAAATGACGATTACACCCTCTGGGGAAATCTGGTAAAAAGAAAAGAAGGAGAGGAAGGCCCTGAATTCGAAATCAGGAGCACTTTTGAAGATGACCTTGGTCACTTCACTCAAGAAAATGGCTTGCAATTAAAAGGTCTTAATGAACTTGTTGACGAGCAGCAGGATGACATTGGAGAATTTTTCAACAAGCTTAACTCAGCCCTAGATAACCTAGAAATGCCATCAGTAAGCAAAAAAGACCCCATGCTCGCGATAACCACTCGAGCTGGAACAACAACCAAGGACCCCCCTTACCCAAGCTCGTCCCCCATCACTCCCGATCCAAACAAGCCTCGCGAGGAGGAGGAGGATGTAGGCAGCGAGACTCCCGACCAACCTCCCTTGACGACCCCTTCCCCATCAACCCCACCTAACCAACCTGTGAGAATCCCATTCCCATCCCGATTAAAGAACCAGAAAACTGAGAATGATAATAAAATATTCTTGTCATACCTAAAAGACTCAGTAGTCACCATACCCCTCCTTGATGCTTGCTATCACATGCCGAAGTATAGCGCATACTTTAAAAAACTACTTGCTAACCGAAAGAAACTTGAGGGTCTTGTGAACCTGGGGGAGGAATGCTCAGTGGTGACCCATCGAGGGCTACCAAAAAAGGTAGACGATCCAGGCAGCTTCACCTTGCCTTGCTCCATAGGATCTCTATCAATAAAGAATGCTCTTGCCGATTTAGGGGCGAGTATCAATCTCATGCCTCACTCTATGTTCCTTAAATTAGGATACTCTGGATTAAAGCCTACCCGTATGAACATCCAACTAGCCGATAGATCAGTCAAGTACCCCGTAAGGATATGCGAGAATGTGCTAGTCAAAGTTGGGAAATTCAAATTCCCGGTCGACTTCGTAATCCTGGATATGGAGGAGGATGACTTGGTACCCATCATCTTAGGGAGACCATTTCTTGCTACCGCTCGTGCAGTCATTGATGTTTATGACGACAAATTAACCTTGCGAGTGGGAACCGATAGCACAACCTTCGACATTAAGGACTCTATAGATCTCTCTCTCGAAGCAGCTAACCGGTTCTATTTCATTGGGGAGGTCGATGAACTCACAAATGTCATGGATAGTTGTATCGATGAACAAATCGAGGAAGGCTGGCTACGGGACGAGAGTTTTCTGCCTTTGCTAGAGGTAGAAAAGATGGAGGATGTTGGTGCAGTCTCCTTCTACCCTAGACAAGAGGTAACGGAGCATCTCGAGCTCCGAAAGCCCGAAAACAAGCTTAAGCCGTCTATTACCGAACCTCCTGAGTTAGATCTTAAGGAGCTTCCTAACCATTTAGAGTATGCCTTCCTTCAGGGAGAAGACCAACTGCCGGTAATCATAAACTCTTCCCTGGAACATGAACAAAAAGGTAAACTCTTAGAGGTCCTAAAGAAATATAAGGGAGTGCTCGCATGTAGTGTAGCCGACATTAAGGGGATTGACTCAACTTTTTGCACACATAAGATTCTCATGGAAGAAGATTATAAACCCACCGTGCAACCCCAGAGGCGGGTGAATCCCAACATTAAGGAAGTAGTAAAGAAAGAAGTCATCAAACTTCTAGATGCAGGATTGATCTACCCAATCTCGGATAGCCCATGGGTCAGTCCTGTACAGGTTGTACCTAAGAAGGGTGGAATGACTATAGTTAAGAATGACAAGGGTGAGATGGTGCCCCAGAGAACAGTTACTGGATGGCGGGTATGCATTGACTATCGAAAGCTCAATGATGCCACGAGGAAAGATCATTTTCCCTTACCATTCATTGACCAAATGTTAGAGAGATTGTCTGGACACGAGTACTATTGCTTCTTGGATGGATTCTCAGGGTATTTTCAAATTCCCATAGCACCTAAGGACCAAGAAAAGACCACGTTTACTTGCCCTTATGGAACATTTGCCTACAAAAGGATGCCTTTTGGGCTATGTAATGCCCCCGCCACTTTCCAACGATGTATGACCGCAATCTTTCACGAACTCATGGAAGACAACATGGAAGTGTTCATGGACGACTTTTCGGTCTTCGGGAACTCCTTCGACCGCTGTCTTGCTAATCTAGAAAAAATGCTCAAACGTTGTGAGGAAACCAACTTGGTATTAAACTGGGAAAAGTGTCATTTCATGGTAAAAGAAGGGATTGTGTTAGGGCATAAGATCTCAGGGAACGGAATAGAGGTGGACCAAGCTAAAGTAGAAGCTATATCTAAGTTACCATACCCCACGACTGTTAAAGCAATACGCAGCTTCTTGGGGCACGCCGGGTTTTATCGGAGATTCATCAAAGACTTCTCCAAAATAGCTCGGCCAATGACTTAATTACTTGTGAAGGATGCTCCGTTCGATTTTTCCCAAGAATGCAAGGATGCATTCGATCTCTTAAAAAAGGAGCTCACACAAGCTACAATCATGATTACACCCAACTGGGAGTTACCGTTTGAAATCATGTGTGACGCTAGCGATTTAGCTGTCGGGGCTGTATTAGGCCAACGGTGTGACAAGCTTTTCCAACCTATTTACTACGCTAGCAAAACCATGAATCCCGCTCAAGAGAATTACTCCACCACCGAAAAGGAATTATTAGCCGTAGTGTTCGCATTCGACAAATTCCGGCAATATCTTGTCCTTTCAAAGCCAGTCGTTTTCACTGATCACTCGGCTCTTCGATATCTTTTTGCGAAGCAGGATGCTAAGCCACAACTAATTCGGTGGATCTTGTTGCTACAAGAATTCGATGTTGAGATTCGTGATAAGAGGGGGCAGAAAATCTGGCCGCAGATCATCTATCTCGTCTGGAAAACCCCTTGGATGAGCACGATAGAAGTGAGATTATGGATTCATTTCCTGACGAACAACTCATGTTAATGATTGATTCGGAGCCTTGGTACGCCGATTTTGCCAATTATCTCGCAAGCAGACTCGTTCCTGAACACCTGACTAGATACGAAAGAAAAAGGTTCTTTTCTCAGTTAAAATACTACTTTTGGGATGAACCATTTTTATTCCGAAGGTGTCCTGACCAAATTATAAGACGTTGTGTTTCGGAAAGTGAGGCAGTAAAGATTATGAGGGAATGTCACTATGGTCCCTCTGGCGGGCATCATGGGATAAACACCACCGCCTGAAAGATTTTCGACGCGGGATTCTATTGGCCCACAATTTTCCGTGACGTCTAAGAAATGGTACAGGCATGCGATGCATGTTAACGGGCCGGGAACATATCACATAGGGATGAAGCGCCTCAGAATTTTATACAAGTATGTGAGGTCTTCGATGTTTGGGGAATTGACTTCATGGGACCCTTTCCATCTTCAGGGGGGAACGAATATATTTTAGTTGCCATCGATTATGTTTCAAAATGGGTTGAGGCACAAGCCCTTAGGACCAATGATGCCAAAGTAGTTATTCATTTCCTGAAAAAGCTTTTCGCTAGATTCGGGATTCCTAAAGCTCTCATCAGTGATAGGGGGACCCACTTTCACAATGCACAAATGGAAAAGGTCATGAAGAGGTATGGAGTATCCCATCGGTTCTCCACCGCCTATCATCCACAAACCAATGGCCAGGTCGAAAACACCAATAGGGCTATTAAAAGAATACTTGAAAAGACGATTAGTCAAAATAGAAAAGACTGGTCATTTAAACTCGACGAAGCCTTGTAGGCATTCCGAACCGCCTACAAGACACCTATTGGAACGACCCCGTTTCGCATGGTGTATGGTAAGGCGTGTCACTTGCCAGTAGAATTAGAACATAAGGCTTATTGGGCGCTTAAGACATGTAACTTAGATTATACAATTGCCGGAACTAATAGGTTCTTGCAATTACACGAGCTTGATGAGCTTAGGTTAGAAGCCTATGAATCTTCCATTACATATAAAGAGAGAGCAAAAAGATGGCATGACTAGAGAATTAAGAAACCCAAAGAATTTTCAGAGGGAGACAAAGTCCTATTGTACAATTCTCGGTTGAGATTATTTCTGGGAAACTAAATTCTAGATGGTATGGACCGTTTACGGTGAAAAATTCCTCTAAAACTGGAGCCGTTGTGTTATTAGACGATGAAGGTAGGGAATTTACTGTCAACATACAACGTGTAAAACATTATCAAGAAAATAACAATGAAATGATTAGTGAAGAGGATGTGACGTTTGATGATGAGGTCACGTAATAACCCATGACTTTGAGTCTAGCTACAAGACTCGTAAATAAAGAAAAGCGCTTCTTGGGAGGCAACCCATGCTTTGTGTGTTTTTATTTTGTTTGTTTGTTATTTGTTTCCGTATGCATGCTTTGTTTTTATTGTTGGTAGATCATGTTTCTAAACTAATAAGTGGAAATACTTTACTTTGTTGTTTTGGCCTAGTCTTAACTCCACCTAAAGGTATTTTTGCAAAAGATAAGTGTAATGGGAAACCCCAAATATGTTTTTAAGAAACAAACCAATCATGATTCTCCACAATATTAAATGGACATGTATATTCGTATTTGTTAGAGTCAAATGCTTGTATCGAGTCATAATGAAGTTTTGCAGGATTTTCCAGGAAGTAGGACCAAGTTTTTCCAGACATTTTCCGGAAACTTAACATAAGAATTTCTGCAGGTCACTTCTGACGGCGTCACGAGATTGCTCTTGACGGCGTCACGTGTAAAAATCTGGAAATTTTACCAGTTTTGTTTTTCTAACGGAGTCTTAAAGTTTTTGCTGAATTATTAAGTTTTATAATCTCCAGGAAATCTGCAAACTTCATTCCACAAGCATTATATCTTATTTTGTTTTCTAGGATTTAGTAACTTATGTAGATTGCCGCCGATTTTATGCGAGGTTGCTTTGTTTGTTTTCTCAGGATTTACAGGTTATGTATGACAAGAAGATGATTTATATTCTGGAAGGGAAGCTTTGATTGTTCATTTTCTTGGAGGAAGATCTAACCTGGCCACCTTATTATCCATACCGAGCGAATCAGGGGAGTATTTGATTTCATTCATTTTACTTATTTAACTTTTACATTCTTTACTTGAACTTTGGGGACAATGTTCATCCTAAGTGTAAGGGGAGGGTAAAATGATGATACCTTACAGATACACTTTCACTTGAGTTTGTTTGTTTGATGGTAGGTGTGTAATAAAACTATGAGAAATACTTGTTAGTGCAATTTTAGCGCCAAATTAAATTTTTTTTTATAACATTTAGGAGTGAAACTTTAGCCATAGCAAGCGTCGCATGGATAGGAGATTGTATGGCTAGCACATAACCGTACTATTCAGAAAAATTTTCCACCCAAATATGTGAGGTTCGCCTTTAGATTTGATAGGAAAAGCATTTACTATTAGTGCTTATGAGTGTACCGATAGCATTTAGATTCTAGAACTTGCGTTAGTGATGCATCCCGAGACCGCTAGTGAGACTACATTCGTGTAGTAGGATTTACTACATGATAAGAGGCATTAGGATCACCCTTGTGTTAAACCCGTATCATAATTACTTGACCATTTAAGTCATATTACTTGGCTAGTTAAGTCAACTAATTTTCCCACACCTTAGCGTTGTACTCATTTTTAGTACACGAAACCCCTAGTACACCCCTCCGAGCCTATCTTTTCGTTTCTAACTTTAAGCATCTTACTTAAAGGAAGAATTTGTTACACCCCACTTAAATGTACACCCAAATCGCCTTAGCCTTCTGTGTATGCACTCATCTTTAGTGCATTATTGTTATTTGTTAAACCCTAAGTTAACTATCTAAGTGATTACATGGTTGCTAAGTCGAGTCATATCCTTGTACATATTGTTTTGGGACGATTGGGACTCATGGGTAAAGTACTTATTTTATGGAGGAATGGGGAAGAACATCATATATTACCCCCGTATGTGCGTTAATCTTAAAAGTACTCCAAGTGTTTTGATTTTCTTAATTCGAGTCATTAGATTAGTTTTTTGTAAAGTATGTAAAAATTCTAGTGTAAGGGAAATTTACATTCCCAATGATGTATTATTTTGGATGGTAGGGTAAGAGTGTATGCAAAAAAAAAAAAAAAAAAAAAAAAAAAAAAAAAAAATCGAAAAATCAAGAAAAAGAAGAAAAATAGAAAAAGAAAAAGAGAAAAAAAAAAACATACGGACTACCATCCCGTTTCATTCTATGTTTGTTTTATGTTTTTGTTATTTTTCATTTATTAGCTTAAGTCGAGTCTAGTCTTGGCTTAGCAACGCCATATTGTACATGTAATTAACCAAGATGATTAACTCGCCACCAGTAAAGACTGCCTATATCCAACAAAACTGTGTATTTCATATCCCTACACCTAACGTTACAACCCTTTGAAAGACCTCTTTGATAGTTTATCCTAGGTGCTTACGCCATGTGGTGGAGGTTTGATCCTTTCCCAAGCCTATGGTAATCTATTTTGCTATAACAGGTAGTGAGAGATATCTTCCGTTTCCATATTGTAATTTATACTTTATTACACCCGAGAGATGTGAGTATCTAAACACTATTTGTGAGGTGCTAGTGTATGACCTCCGTGCTTGTCTTTTGGTCTTTAGTGAAACGATTATTTGTTGTAATTACTTTTATATTAGTGTTAAATGACCCCTAACTTGTATTTTGAGTAGAATAAAAGCGCATTTGCTTGAGGACAAGCAAATCTCAAGTGTAAGGGTATATGATGGGGCAAAAAATGAACCACTTTTAGGGGGTCATTTAAGCCCGGAATTGAATTTATTTGATCAAATATTGCCCTAAATTATTCCTTTTGTGATTTTAGGTACTTTGGGAGTGAAATCTGGAAAAGGAAGCAATTCGGACGTTTTTGGAGCATAAAAGTTTAGAAAACACCTAAGACTTAATTTTCCAAGCTAGGAACAGTGTGTGACGGCGTCAAGAGTAACAAGTTGACGGTGTCAAGAGTAAATTTCATGACGACCCAGTACAGAAATGTCGGCGTCACAAGGTAGAGTGTCAAGAGTTAAATACGTGACGGCCTGGAAAAGTATAACACATGACGGCGTCAGATGTAGATCAAGGCAGTCAGAGGATTCTTTTGGCGGCGAGATGACGGCGTCACCCATTTGTTCTTGACACCGTCAGCCTCAATTTTCTATATATAGTTTTCTAATTTTCATTCATTGAGAGGAACAAGTTTTGGAGAAACCCTAAGGCCGAACCATATACGAATTTTACAGGTTTTTCAAGGGTTTTCAGCCCTTGAACCATTACATGTGTAATTGAGATAAGTGTTCTTCTAATTCAATCAATATGTCTATGTGTTGGTTGTCTATATCTTGTGCTTTTCTTAATTCCACCATGCTAGGCTAGATTTATCTTGTGTTTGCTTAGATCTAATGAAACCTAGATGTTGATTATGTGTTGATTACTTGTTTATGGTTGTATTGGATGAATGATTTCGATGTTAGGCTTAAGAAAACTGGCAGATCTCCAAATGGTAACATTCTTGAACGTCTTAGGAAACATGAACCGATGTGCACTAGGTTTTATTGGTTGTATTTAATGCATGAGAAAATTCTAATGATCTATGTTAGGAGCTTCTTAGCTGGCTCGACATAGGAGTGAAGTAGGCACTCATAGGATTAGGGAGTTAAGTGCGCCACCCCATGAATGGTATTAAGGAATACTATCCGTCATCCACGCAACTATAACAAGTAATTAACGTGTAAAAGATATCTAGGGAGTAGTGAAATCTAAGTAAACACATTTCTCCACTTATTGCTCACAACATTAGTTTAATTTAGTTTTATTTTCATTTCTAGTATTTTATTTTGATTGCATCTTAGTATTGGGTTAGTTGACTAGCAACTAATTCCGCCCAAATCCTTCAAACCCGAGATTTTTACTTGCTTTCTAAAAAATATAGAAATACAAAAATAATCATCCCTCATCTCTAGAACTAGTATTTAGGTTTTCTAATCCTAGCGACACTATTCCTAGCTGAACGATCAATCCCCCGATACTTGTCACTATACTATACTACAACGATCAGGTACACTGCCTGGTGGGGGTTGTAAGCTTCTCAAGATCCCTTGAGAGGTAAAGCCTGGTGCAATTCCCACGTACCATGAGGTCAATAACATAAGCCCATAAAATACTCAACCATCATTTGAGGCACACACACCGCCCGTGACTTACCCGGAAGAAGTAGATGAAACTTTAGGAATTCCGATGGAGGTAGAACCCTTGGACCAAGCACCACTTGAGGATATAGGTTTGAATACTTGTAGTGATAACCTTACTCCTAGTTCTAGGGAATTTCCTAGTGTTGATGAACCGGAACCTCAATCTTTACACACCTTTCCATCCTTAGATATATTTCTAGGAGACAAAAGAGGAACCGACCCACCCATCAACCAATATTATCCGGGTTGTTTTAGGATGAAGGAAGCCATTCACTCACCCCCTTCACCTCACGTGGCATATTTCCGCCCTAAGGGTGTGTATCGCTACTTCCACCCGCACATAATCCAAAGTGTAGGGAAAACCTCTCCTATTTCCGTTAAATAAGGGTAGAGTCAGGCTCGTGACTCAAACAAAAACAAGCGCTTGTTGGGAGGCAACCCATGTTTTGTGTGTTTTTATTTTTATTTATTTGATGTTATTTGTTTCCGTATGCGTGTCTTATTTTTATTGTTGGTAGATCATGTTTCAAATTAAATTGTGAAAATGCTTTATTTTGTTGTTTAACTTCATCTTAACTTCATATAAAGGTATTTTGCAAAAGCTAAGTGTAAGGGAAACCCCAAATTTGTTTTTAAGAATGAAATTGATCATGATTCTCCACAAAATTAAATGGACATGTGTATTAGTATTTGTTAGAGTCAAATGCTTGTATCGAGTTATAATGATGTTTTGCAGGATTTTCCAGGAAGTAGGACATAAGTTTTTTCCAGAAATTTTCCGGAAACTTAACGTAAAGATTTCTGCAGGTCACTTCTGACGGCGTCAGGGCTTAACTCCTGACGGCGTCATGAATTAATTCCTGACGGCGTCATGTGTAAAATTCTAAAAAATTTTTGCGAGTTTTGTTTATACCGGAGTCTTAAAGTTTTTGTTGATTCTTTAGTTTTATAAACTCCAGGAAATCTGCAAACATTCATTCCACAAGCATTATATCTTTAATTGTTTTGTTTTTATTCCTAAGTCTGGAATTACATCTAGTTGTGAGTTTTCTTTGTTCGGATTGATGCTTTGGGTTTTTGTGATTATTTTCTCAGGTTTAACAGGTTATATATGACAAGAAGATGATTTATATTTCTGGAAGGGAAGCTTTGAATGTTCATTTTCTTGGAGGAAGATCTAACCTTGTTAACACACTATCCACACCGAACGAATCAGGGGAGTATTTGATTTCATTCTTTTACCTATTTCACTTTTACATTCTTTAATTGAACATTGGGGACAATTTTCATCCTAAGTGTAAGGGGAGGGTAAATGATGATACCTTATAAGATACTATTGCACTTGAGTTTGTTTGCTTAATGGTAGGTGTGTAATAAAACTAAGAGAAATACTTGTTAGTGTAATTTTAGCGCCAAATTTAAAATTTTTTACAATATTTAGGAGTGAAACTTTAGCCTTAGCAAGCGTCTCATGGATAGGAATCGTATGACTAGCACAAAACCGTACCATTCAGAAAAATTTTCCACCCAAATATGTGAGGTTCGCCTTTAGATTTGATAGGAAAAGCATTTATTATTAGTGCTTATGAGTGTACCGGTAGCATTTAGATTCTAGAACTTGCGTTAGTGATGCATCCCGAGACCGCTAGTGAGACTACATTCATGTATTAGGATTTACTACATGATTAGAGGCATTAGGATCACCCTTGTGTTAGACCCGTATCATAATTACTTGACCATTTAAGTCATATTATTTTGCTAGTAAAGTCAACTAATTTTTCCCACACCTTAGCATTGTACTCATTTTTAGTACATGAAACCCCTAGTACACCCCTCCGAGCCTATCTTTTCGTTTCTAACTTTAAGCATCTTACTTAAAGGAAGAATTTGTTACAACCCACTTAAATGTACAACCAAATCGCCTTAGCCTTCCGTGTATGCACTCATCTTTAGTGCATTATTGTTATTTGTTTAAACTCTTAGTTAATTATCTAATTGATTACATGGTTGCTAAGTCGAGTCATATCTTGTACATATTGTTTTGGGACGATTGGGACTCATGGGTAAAGTACTTGGTTATGGAGTAATAGGGAAGAACATCATATTATTACCCCCATATGTGCGTTAATCTTAAAAGTACTCCAAGTGTTTTGATTATCTTGATTCGAGTCATTAGATTAGTTTATTGTAAAGTATGTAAAAATTCAAATGTAAGGGGAATATACATTCCCTATGATGTATTATTTTGGATGGTATGGTAAGATTGTATGCAAAAAAAAAAAAAAAAAAAAAAAAAAAAAAAAAAAAAAAATTGAAAATTAAGAAAAGAAAAAAAAAAGAAAAGAAAAAAAAAAATACGGACTACCATCCCGTTTCATTCTATATTTATTTTAAGTTTTTGTTATTTTTGATTTATTAGCTTAAGTCGAGTCTAGTCTTGGCTTAGCAACGCCATATTGTACATGTAATTAACCAAGATGATTAACTCGCCACCAGTAAATATTGCCTATATCCAACAAAACCGTGTATTCCATATCCCTACACCTAACGTTATAACCCTTAAAGACCTCTTTGATAGTTTATCCTAGGTGCTTACGCCAAGTGGTGGAGGTTTGATCCTTTCCCAATCATATGGTAATCTATTTTGTTATGATAGGTAGTGAGAGATGTTTTCCCTTTCCATATTGTGATATATACTTTATTACACCTGAAAGATGTGAGTATCTAAACACTATTTGTGAGGTGCTAGTATATGACCTCCGTGCTTGTCTTTGGTCTTTAGTTGAACGATTATTTGTTGTAATTACTTTTATATTAGTGTTAAATGACCCCTAACTTGTATTTTGATTAGAATAAAAGCGCATTTGCTTGAGGACAAGCAAATTTCAAGTGTAAGGGTATTTGATGAGGCGAAAAATGAACCGTTTTTAGGGGGTCATTTAAGCCCGAATTCGAATTTATTTGATCAAATATTGCCCTAAATCGTTCCTTTTGTCATTTTAGGTACTTTTGGAGTGAAATCTGGAAAAGGAAGCATTTTGGACGTTTTTGGAGCCTAAAAGTGAAAAAAATGGCAAAGTCTTAATTTTCCTTGCTGGGAACAGTACCTGACGGCGTCACAAGTTCCTTAATGACGCCGTCATTCAGTAACAAAAGAGGTGGATGTGGACAATACACGTGACGGTCCAGAGAGTTTTGTGCATTGGAGATGACGGCGTCACCCAAGGCCGTCACGTGTAAAATTAAAGAGTGATGGCCCAGAAGACTTCCTGAAGGCGTCACGTAGGCCATCACGTGTTAACTTGTCACAACTTGCGCGCGGAGTAGCTGATATTGTTTTGGTTATAACTTTTGCATACGAACTCGGGTTTAGGTGATTCAAAAGCCCACGCGAAGAGGACGAAGAGATCTACAATTTGGTGAAGAAAAGTTGGTCGTGACGCCGTCAAGGTTGGTCTGACGCCGTCACGATCGGGCCGGGCAGAAAATAGCCTATAAATATAACATCATAACTTCACTTTTTGCAAGCCCTAAACCCTAAGGTCGATTCCTGGGTTTAGGTAGGCATTTTTCTAGCAACTTAGAAGGTTTCAATCACTCCATAAACATCTTGTAATGGTTTGATGATTGTATCTTAATTCATGTCTTCAATTATCATTATTGTTGCTTGTTCTTCATTAATTATGCTTGGCTAATTCACCTTGGGTCTACTTATGATTGTGTGAAACTTGTATATAATTGATTAGATCTTATTGATGTCTTTGTTGATTTTTGTGTCTATCTTCATCAATTAAGGTGTGACAACTTCAATAGGTCTAGTTGATTTAGCTTATAATTCTTGATTCCTATTGTCTCTTGTTTAATTTAATGAATTCGATGTTAGGCTTAAGAAAACTGGCAGACTTCCAATTGGTAACTTGCTTGAACGTCTTAAGAAACATGATCGGAGGTGTACTACGATTATATGGTTGTATTTAATGCATAATCGAATTCTAGTGATCCCATGTTAGGAGCTTTTAACGGCTCAACATAGGAGTGAAGTAGGAGCTTATAGAGTTAGGGAAGAACGTACACGGCCCTACGACTAGTATTAAGGAATACAACCCGTCAATTAAAGCAAGGTGTGACAATTCAATAGGTAGAATTGGATAGCTAGCAAGGAGTAACATATCATAGGTAGACATGCTTCACATCCCTTGTAGAACCTTAGTTTACTTTTCTTGTTTATTAGTTTAAATTAGTAGCTTTTGGGTTAGTTGATTAGCAACTAATTTCGCCCACTCTTCCAATACCCGAGAATTTTACTTGCTTTTCATAAAATATAAAAACACAAAAAGAATCATCCTTCACCTTTAGACCTAGTTAGATTAATTTTCAATCCTAACGACACTATTCCTGAGTTGAACGATCAATCCCCCGGTACTTGTCACTATACTATACTACAACGATCAGGTACACTGCCTGGTGGGGGTTGTAAGCTTCTCGAGATCCCTCGAGAGGTAAAGCCTGGTGCGATTCCCACGTATCAGTTGTGATGTGTTGTAATTTGAAATCAATGGCTAGGATGAGAGGAGCCATATTAGGGTTTCCAACAATTGGCATGTGTTGAAAATGAAGGGTTGAGATGTGTTGTAAGGGAATGGATGGTTGAGATGTAGTGTGTAAAGGAATATGTAAGGGTGTAAGAGATTGTATAAGAGATTGTGTAAGAGAATATTTGATTTGGATATGATTGGATATCATTGGTTTTGTCTTATGCATAAATGAGATTAAGAGAGGATTAAGACATAATCTAATTGTCATTAAGAAGAAAATATTTAGACAATTAAGATTATAAGTTGAGAAAATCATAGGTTACTTATAAGTTCAAGTAACACAACGTCAAGAATCCATAGTTTCATATCTCATGACTTTCCACGACTCGACGTTCTCAAATAATACCTTGGTTCAAACAAGTTAAGTGCTTTGCCTTGATGTAAAGCATAACCCAAGTGGGAGAGGATGCATTTACGCAAAGTGACCATTGACTTAGTTTGACCAATAAGGGAGTACACCCGTTACGTAATTAGAGAAGGTGTAAGCACGGGATATGAGCATATGGATGCTTCAACATGATGTTACGTGAAATATACAAGCTCCCTAAGTTTAGAAAAGCCTTGGCTAGAGGCGGTAGTTAGAAAACATGAGTTGGCGTTTTCCCGTAAATGGGTGTTCTAAAAATAGGATATCTCAAATCTCGTTTCGAGTGTTCTCAATTAAGCACATAACATATTCATACCTGTTTTGAAAGATCCACATTTGTTGGGTAAGGGGAAAGCCAAATTTCAAAATTCGCCTGGAACCATACAGATTCTTGGCGCGTCACCCGCGCGTTGACGCGCGGGCAGCGCGCCAGGAGAAGACATTGGCTCCGGCGATTTTGAGCTAACGTTTGTTATTTTATGTGTTTCGATGGTTTATTTATCATCATTAAAATATAAAGAGATCTTGATCATGTTGCCTCAACATACCATTTAGATTGGGAGATTAAGTTTACATGCTAATGTTGTGAGGTTCCAAAGGGAACCTAAAACTAATGATGTTCAGCCTAAAAACAATGACTCACAACTTAGTAAAACTTTAGTGGGTTCTGTCAATAATAAGGGCGTGGAAAATTGATCCTTTGCATCTGTTTTGAATACTGGAAGAGGTAACCCTAGCAAAGCAATTGATTTTCTCTAGCCATTGTTCTTGATGATGAGCGCCTTATGGAACGTGATTTCTCTAGTTCCTTAAAGGGGAAAATTAAAGATATCAATGCTCTTCCAAACCTCTACTTAATCCTCTCCAATAAGGGTTTTGAGAATGTTAAACTTACACACTTAGTAGTTTGTGGGTCCTGTTAGACATGGACTCAATTAAATCTAAAGAGAAGGTTTCCAAACATGTTGGTGTCGGTTCGTGGTTAAGTACGTTACAACCAGCTTCTGACTCGTTTGTTTGTGATGAACATATCATTTGGATCTCTATTGAAGGCTTGCCTATTAGAGCGATGACCTATAAAACATTTGCCAAAATTGTATCCTCTTGGGGTGAACTTACTGATGTTGAAGACTCTGAGAGTACGACCTTATCCTATAAGAGATTGTGTGTGAAAGTTAAATCTAATGTGACCATTAATGATATAATTAAAGTCATTGTGAATGGCAAAATTTTTTGGATTTGTGTCAAAGAAATTGAACCATGGTCACCTAATTTCATTGAAGAAAAAGATGATGGCTCTCAATCTGATGATGAGTCAGTTGGTTATGAGAAGGAGAATAACAGTGCAAACTTCATCAATGATTTTGAGTTAGATAATGAAAAGGAGTTAGTTCATGTCTCAGAATCTAGCTTCATGCATGAAAACGACATGGTGTACAATCTGGCCTCTAAATGTTCTAATTAACCTCTTAATTATGATGACCCTTTTGGTATCTATAACATCCTAAAACAGAACAATGACGCGAGTATGTTGGATAAAAATAAGGACAAGGATTTATTAGATAATACTGATCCTCAATTTCCACCGGGCTTCACTCATGATGTCGGTATAAATAACGTCGAGGAAGTTAACTCAGTTGGGGTTTCTCAACCTAAAGAATATTTAAAGGCCAGCAATAAAGGCGTTGCTTCTGATTTTAGTGGGATAAAGGGTGTTTCTTCTATTAAATCAGGAGGGTCTCTCTTGGATGTGTTGTATGAATTGATTAAAGTAGGACATGCTATGGGTATTTCTTCTATTAAATCAGGAGGGTCTCTCTTGGATGTGTTGTATGAATGGACATGCTATGGGTTACAACAAGGATGGGTGTATGAAGAACATAGAGGCTATTATTGGCTCACAAGGAGATCGTCAAGTTTTTAGATGAATTTCTTGTCCCTAAATATCAAAGGTCTTGGCCATAAGGCTAAGAAAGGGTGGATTCACGAGTTGATACTAAACACCGCATTAGTTTTGTAGCTATATAAGAAACAAAGATGGAGAACATTAATCTTTTTTCTATCAAGACTCTCTGGGGGAACTTTGCATTTGATTTTATTTTTAGTCCATTTGTGGGTTATTATGGTGGTATTCTTTGTGCTTGAGCCCCGAGCTTATTCCATAAAGATAACTCTACTATTTCAGGTGGCTTTAAGGGATACTTGGATTCTCGGCTACTAAAATACTTATCATTTTTGTCTATGCTCCGCAGGATCTAAATGATAAAAGAATGTTATGGGTGTTTCTTGGCCACATGATTGATACTTGGGATGGTGAATGTGTTTTGTTGGGAGATTTTAATGAAGTGCATTTAGTTAAAGAAAGATATGGTACTTTGTTTAATGCTAATGGTGCTAATGCTTTCAATAACTTAATTACTATGGCAGGTTTGGTTGATCTTCCCTTAGAAGGATATTCTTTTACTTGGTCTCATAAGTCCGCGTCCAAGATGAGTAAATTGGATAGGTTTCTTATTTCGGAAGGATTATTGACATTATTTCCTTCCTTATCAGCTTTATATCTTGATAGACATTTATCCGATCATCGGCCTATTCTTTTACGTGAGCTTAATATGGATTATGGCCCTACTCCTTTACGTCTCTTTCATTCTTGGTTCTACAAGAAAGGATTCGATAAAATGGTGGAAGATTCATGGAAGTCTTCGGTTTTTTTGGAGCAAAATAGTAATATAGTATCATTAATTTAAAAAAGAAACTTTAGGTGCTCAAGACCTCGATTAAACAATGGATTAAAGATGAAAAGCTTTGTACGAATTCAAATAAGATGTCCATTCAAAAACGTTTATCTGAAATGGATAAGTTGTTTGACCTTGGAAGATGTAATAGGGAGCTTGTTAGTGAGAGATCTAAATTGTTAAAGGAGCTTCATGACATCAACTCAACAGCTTCGTTAGATATGTTTCAAAAAGCAAAGATTAGGTAGGCAATTGAAGGTGACGAAAACTCTAAATGCTTCATGGAATTAATAATAAAAAGTTCTCCCAATTGGCTATCCGTGGGGTTTTAGTTGAAGGTGACTAGATTGTTGATCCTTCCAATGTGAAAAGGAATTCTTGAACCACTTCTCTAATAGATTCGTTGAACCTATTTCTCCTAGACTCTTCCTTGAATCTCAATTTCCTAATGTTTTGACTTTGGACCAGCTTGCTGCCCTTGAAAGAGACGTTACCCACGAGGAAATTAAGAAAGCGGTTTGGGATTGTGGAATTAATAAATCTCCTGGTCCTGAAGGGTTTACCTTTGAATTATTTCGTAGGTATTGGAAAATATTGACAATGATGTGGTGGATGCTGTATTGCAATTCTTTTCCTTTGTTATTCTTCCTCCAGGTTGTAATTCCTCGTTTATTGCTCTAATTCCTAAGACGCAAGAAGCTAAGGTGGTTAAAGATTTTCATCCTATAAGTTTAATAGGTAGTATGTACAAGATTATTGCTAAAATTTTAGCTAATCGTTTGAGTCTTGTTATTTCGAGCCTTATTAATGAAGTTCAATCGGCCTTCGTTTCTAATTGCCAAATCCCTGATGGCCAATGAGCTTCTTTCGTGGTTCAAGCATAAAAGATCTAAATCCATGATCTCCAAAGTGGACTTTGAAAAGGCTTTTGACTCGGTGAGATGGGATTATCTTGTGATGTGCTAAATAAGTTTGGTTTTGGAGTTAAATGGCGTGGTTGGATTCAAGGTTGCCTAAATTCTGCTATGGGTTCTATTCTGGGCAATGAAGCCTGACTTCAGAATTTAAATTCTACAAAGGTTTGAAGCAAGGGGATCCCTTTTCCCCTTTTCTTTTTATTCTGATTATGGAAAGCTTGCACCTTTCATTTAAAAATGTGGTTAATGCTGGTCTTTACAAAGGTCTTCCAATTGATGGTTCGTTGATACTATTTCATTTGTTTTATGCTGACGATGTGGTGTTTATTGGTAAATGGGATAAGCAAAACATTGCTACTATAGTTAATGTTCTTAAATGATTTTTCTTAGCTTCGGGTCTCAAGATTAACCTCCATAAAAGTAAGCTAATGGGCATTGGAATTCCTCATGAACACGTTCTTTCCGCAGTTGAGTCTATTGGGTGCTCTACTTTTGCTACTCCTTTTAATTTCATTGGCGTTAAAGTGGGTGGTTTGATGTCGTTAGATATATTGGCAGTCGTCTCACCTTAATTAAATCGGTTTTAAGCTCCTTACCACTGTATCATATGTCCATCTTTAAATGTCCCATGGGTGTTCTTAAGCTTTTGGAATCAATTCGTTGGAACTTCTTCAATGGTGTGTCAAACTTAGATAGAAGGCTTGCATTGATTGGCTGGGAAAAAATTATGGCTTCCAAGAAAAATGGTGGGCTTGGTGTCTCAAGTTTTTTTGCCCTTAACCTAGCTCTTATTTTCAAATGGATTTGGTGTTTTATCTTCTACGACTCCTCCTTATGGGCTCGTTTCATATAGGCTATTTATGGCATGAAAGGAGCTCTTGATAATTCTCGTAATATTCCCAAGCGCAGCTCTCCTTGGCTAGATATTATACGTGAAGTAAAACGGCTTTCACATAAAGGTGTTGATCTCTACTCTTTTTCGAAAAAAAAAGTTGGTAATGGTGAATGCACTTCATTTTGGGAAGATTATTGGTTCTCGGATGAGTCTTTGAAACACACTTATCATAGACTTTTTCTGTTGGAATTAAACAAGAACATTACTATTGCTGCTAAGTTGAGGGACTCGACCCTGATTTCTTCTTTTAGACGAGCTCCTAAAGGTGGTAATGAAGAGGTTCAGTTCCAGCTTCTTCGTGTTAGCTTAGACAATGTTCTTCTTCCCCAAATTAATGATCGTTGGGTTTGGAATTTGGATTCGCCGGGTGACTTTTCGGTGAAATCAGCTCGCTCTTTTATTGATGACTCGTTGTTGCCAAAAGCGTATGTTCCTACGTGATGGGTTAAAGTGGTTCCCATTAAGATCAATATCTTGGTTAGGAAAGTTTGCTTGGACAAGTTGCCAACAAGGCTTAATCTTTCTTTGCGAGGAGTTGACATGCCCTCTATCATTTGTCCGCTATGTAGTATTGCCATGGAATCTTCCTCACACCTTTTTTTGTCTTGTCAGTTAGCTCGCTCCTTGATGCTAAAGGTAGCTCGTTGGATATTCATGACTTTAATTAGTATGGTGATTGGATTGTTTGGCTTAACAATATCCGGTTACCTCCGAAGATTAAGGAGATTTTGGAAGGTACTTGTTATGTCACGTGGTGGGTTATTTGGAAGTTTCGTAACCAATTTATGTTCGGTCCTAATCAGCCGCGTTTGGAGCCTCTTTTTGATGACATTGTTCCTTTGTCTTATTCTTGGTGTTCTAATATATGCAAATTTAATTATGATTGGAACGTTTGGATGAAATGTCCTAGATACTTTTCTTTGTAATCTCTTCTAGCTCCTTGCTAGTTTCTAATTAAATTGCCGTGAAAAAAAAAACTATAATATGCGTTCTATTTTAGTCATGTTTGGTTCAATCAAAGAAGGGAATTGCAATTTTGAATAAATTACATAAGTTGTTTGATTCGCAACGTAACTGTAATGATTACGTTTAATGAAGGAATTCAACCATTTGAAAAAATTGCACCTAAAAAACTCAACCATTTGAAACAAATGGGGCGATTTTGTTTTTAAGAAAACTTGAATATTTGAGGTAATTTTCGGTTGCATATGAAATATCCGTAAAAAGGATAAAAAGATTTTTTTTTCTTTCAAAATAGTTCTCGAAAATTCCAAAACAATTCCACGAGATTGGGAATTTTGGTGTATAAAAAGGTTGTGAATGAAGTTTTCCCTAAAAGTAGATAGTTTTGCCAAAATAATAATTATGAAAAAAAAAATGTTTGTGTAAATCGATTTCTTACGGCTGTTCCTATTGATGGTCTAGGCCAACACATGTCACCTGTGGAGTATCGTACGGTCCTTAAGTACCGCCTAATGATTCCTCTTTTTCCGGGTAATGAATCATGTCCGGTTTGTCGCAAAGCATGTTTGGACTCATTTGGTGAGCATGCCGTACATTGTAGAGAGCTCCCCGGCTTTAAGTACATACATGATATGGTTCGTGATGTCCTTTTCGATGTACTTAAGCGTGCTGGGGTCTCTGCAAAGAAAGAAGCACCCGTGAACTTCCTGACTGAACCCCGGGAGGGTAGATCAACACTTAGACCAGCGGATGTTTTGGTTTTTGGTTGGGCAGGTGGTAAGCATGCTTGTGTGGACCTAACAGGTGTTTCCCCTCTCGTGGGATTGAGGAGTGGAGGTTTTACTGCAGGGGAGACTGCTCTTAAAGCTGCCTTATGCAAAGTGACCAAGCATGAGAAAGCATGCATTGACAATCAGCACGAGTTTATACCTTTCGCGTTTGACACTTTTGGTTTTCTAGCACCTGATGTTGTAGTCTTCCTAAACAGAGTTCAGCGGGTCATGCACTCTAATGTGATGACTCCTAGATCCATGAACGTAGTTTTTCAGCGGATTAGCTTTGCAATCCAAAAAGGGCCGGCGGCGCAGCTTGTTGCCCGTTTGCCTTCAATTGCTTTATGTTAAACTACTCTCAATAATTAAATTGAAGCTAAAACTTAATTTTTGTACCCAACTTCTTTTGACTTTTTTTTATCAAAATAACATTGCGCATCAAACTAAAATAAGTTGAAATTTTTTTGCATCAACATTAGTTTTTTGTGCATTAAAAAAACGTATAAAAATTCAAAATTATAACAACTTTTTTTACAAAACTTTTATGCACCAACATAACCGATCTTGTAGAGTTATTTTTTTTTTCGCGAACTTTTTTTTAAAAGAATTTTCTTTTTATCCTTTTACGGATATTTGTCTTTTTATCCTTTTTGTTCTTGATTTATTTCACATTAGGTCTGGAAGATGAAATTTATAACTGAAGTTAGTTTGAAGACGTGTATGTGATTAAAATTTGGTTCTCTAGGAACAACGAAAACGAATAGATAGAATCCCGTTTTATTTAGTATAAAAATTAGGGAGAATTGTATATATATTTTTAGTACAAGTTTTTGATATACATGACATAATGATTTTTATGCATACAAAGAATATATATGTAAAATTTTACATATTTAGAGGAATATATACAAATGCTCAATTAAAGATGTTTTAGGGTGCGTTATTTTAGAGCAAAAATTACCTAAATGAAATATCAAGAATTGGTTTATAAGATGAAGACATTTTTTCCGACAATATACATTTTGAACATTGCTTTCGTAACCTCAAAAATGTGAGTCACGCTATCCACTTAACCTCCTTATGAGAACACGTGTTCGCTTTATAGTAAAAAATAGCAAATTTTTGAATTTTAAAATGTTTTAGTGGTATCCTACTGCCACCATTTTAAAAATATACGCCCCTTCATGTTTTCATAAGTATCAAACACAATCAAATTATCATATTTATATGTTGATTGAATTTAATAGTTTTCTTTATTTGTTATGTTTATCAAATTCATTATTATTTTATATAAAATTAAATTTATTTAAAAGAGCAAATATGTTTACTCAATACTTTAAACTTGTGTCATCATAATGCAAGTCGAAAAAATATTCTTGCATATTCATCCTATACTTATCTCTACTTTTTATTTAATATTTAAATCGATGTAAAAAAGAAAACTAATGTCACAAAAGAATTGAGTTTATACTTTATAGATATTAAATTATTTAAAGATTTAATTATTAAATCAAGACCATTAATTCTTTTTATCAACGTTAAAACTACAAAAAGAGAAAAAGAAAAAAAAAATATATGTCCAAAAAGATTTACACAAAAACTTCAACATAATGATGTGGCAATATAATTCGTCCAATCAAATAGATGATGCGGCAAAATAATTTGTAATTTTGTACACTCAAATCAATTCTTGCTTTCTTATAATTGTGTGGAAGCTTTTGTGCGAATTGTTTTTGTAGACATGGCATTTCTCATTAAAAAGTGACTTTTCATCATTTTTTCGAAAATAAAATATCTTGTAAACGGTAAATCTTTAAGCGATAAAAAAACACACCAACACAAAACGTTTTTTTTTTTTTTTTTTTTTTTTTTAGACTGGCACTTCGGCAAATCACATGTGATATTACAATAACATATAACATGTGATTTTCTGATGCGTAAATTTTAACATTCACAAAAAGAAAAAATCGAAAAAAAAGTTTGTCGAACGTATATAGAAGTGCTCCTCAATAAAAAGATGATTTAATCCTTGTCGCGATGGTATGATTCTTTTCGTGTAACGATTAGCGGTCTATAAGATATTTAATTTTTTTTTTTAAATGATAAAGTGTGTTTCTTTTTGTTTGATGAAAATTGAGTGACCGGAATTTTGTTAATTGAATCTTTAAAATTTTTGGGATCTATGTTGAACTTTTCTCTGCCGCAAAATCACATGGCTAACGACGTATGATTTTTTTTTTTTTTTTTTTTTTTTTTTTTTTTTTTTTTTTTTTTTTTCACACAATATGGTAATAAATTGAAATAAGTATGGTAATCAACTTGGAACAATGTTTGATTAGGTACAAGAGTTTGCATTATATCACATTTGATATAGCGCTAATCTGTAAGTTCGAACACTCGATAGAATATCATAAAATAGGAATAAGTATTGTATAGAACTCCAAATGATTTACCCTTTTTTGCATTTTAAAATATGAATCATTAGCTTTCCAACAATATCTCGCACAAAATTGTTGAACTTCCAAATCAATATAGCTTACTTATAGAAGTTGAAGAAATACATGAATCTTTTTTTCGATATTCAAACTCGCTTGATATATCAAATATGATAAACACTACTCCGTAGATTCTAAGACTGAACATGTTGTCTATAAAATGAATATAAGTATTATTTTTCAGTATAACATGTTAAACGTTCGAACTTACTGATTAGTGTTATACCACATGTAATATATCAAGCAAGTTTTAACAATTCATTTTTGTTTTAAGCACAATATACAAATAAAATTGTTTATTTATACGTGTAGCGAAATGAAGTACGAGATCACAGATTTTTTTTTGACCGAAAGCATGCAATAAAAAACTTAACATCCATACAAATCACTCCTCGAAAGCGAGGTAAGTTCTTCAGGAAAAGAAACATCCCAAGTAAACCCTAAAGTGGAAGAAAACGCATGACGAGCAACCCAATGAGCTACTTGATTGCTTTCTCGGTTAGCCTAAGAAAACGTTATTCGCATATTCTTTGCCCATTAGCGAATATCATCCACAAGATCAACTAAACCCCATGGTGGGGATACGTATGAAGATGATAATGAGATAGCTATTTGGGAGTCGGATTCCACAATTGCATTAAACCACCCATGCTTAAACGCTAGCGAGCAAGCAGAGTGTTGGGTCACTGAATTCCCTAATCTTCTTCTAACAAGGATTTGAACGTAAAATAACCTAAGTATAAACAAGTCACTAAGTGAACAGTAACTCAGTGAGTCATCTTCAGGATGCTTAGACCGAGCCTAAGAAGAAAGGTTCTCCATTCAGTGAGGCGGAACTCAGTGAGTGAGATCTAAGCCAAGAAGAAGGTTATGGGTTCAGTGAGGATGACAATAACTCACTGAACCCCAAGACTCTTCAACAACTATCATGGTACTGAAGACTGATGACTGAAAGACTGATGTTTTGGCGGGACTGGGCGGGAAAGTTTGAACTGTTTCACTAAAGTGCTTTATCACTTTAAGGTCAAACTTTCCCCAAATGGTTAAAACCAGGCTATCATCAGAAAGTGCCTTTTGGACTTAACCCAAAGAAGTTTCCCTTGCCAGAGAATAAAATCTATCAAGATTTTATTAAGGAACACTTAGGTCCATTGTATAATAGAGTTGTTCATATTTGTGTATAAATAGGTAGCATAAGTGAGGAGTAAAAGTTGACAAGTTTGTGCAATTAATGCAAAGCATTCACAAACCACTTTTACTCCTCCAAAGAATAACATAGCCCCTGAGATAGCTCAGTGGGTCCTTAGTTGTCACTCAACATTGTTTGAGTTTAGAGAGGAGTATACCACACTTGTCATTTTCAATCCCAAGTGTTATTCCGCAAACACTTGGGTACGATTCTTTTTGATTAACTTCTAATAAATAATTAAACGTTGAAAAATATTGTCTCTTATATTTACGTTGCTTTATTGTTAATCATTTATACATCTTTGTTAAAAGTCATACAACTTGGTTACATTAGCTTTTTAGTTACTGTTAACCAAGTAAAAGGGACCAACACAGAGTGAACCACAATGATCTCGGCATGGCAAGGAGATATGGCATGGCAACGATTATCGAGGACATAACGAAGATCACCTGTAGAATCGCGAACAACAATACCAAAAGCAGCACTAGAATTCTTGAAAGCAGCATCACAATTTAACTTAACCGAAGAGCCGTGGGGGGGGGGGGGGGATCCACTGTGGAGAAGTGTGTGAGGTAGAATCAAGGTTGGTGGCTGCTGAGCCAAGGCTAGAATTTGATTGATGGGAAACAAGCTACTGATAGTCATTAAGTTGAGCATAAACAGATGCCAAGGTGTTATGCGGGGATGGTGTCACATTATCAAAAACAAAGCTATTACGAGATCGCCATATAAACCAACAAGTCGTTGCAACAACTGAAAAAACGCGAGAGACATCTCGAACAGAGTAGGCGGTATCAATAAAGCTTTGTATACGAATATAAATATTGATACCTGATTGAGGAGACCGGAAGCATAAGGGAGAGCCAAACCAAACCGGACATGTCCAAGCGCATTCAAAAAGAAGATGCTCGATTGATTCTGCACTAACATTTCATATCGGACACGTTGGAGAAGGAGAGCAATGTCTTTTAAATAAATTATCCTTTGTCACAACAGAGTTTGAAATGGCTTTCCATAAGAATAATTTAATTTTTGGTTGCACCGGGATATTCCATATTACCTTCTAGAATTTTGATGATGGATTATTATTTGGTTCACCTATACCAACCGGTGTATTCATCAATGCAATAGTTTTTTGTAGCTGATTTAACAGTGTATCGACCCTTTGGATCAAATTGCCAAATGATCTTATCTGGAGAGCCGGTTTGTGAGATCGGGATTTGCATGACCATTTCAGCTTCCCTAGCTGAAATATGCTCATGAAGCCTCCTTACATTCCAATATCCATCATCAATAAAATCAGAAACAATTTTGCAGTTGTGGAATGGTCTAAGAGGTGAATGAATATAAAAATCATCACTAAAAGGAATCCACTTTTGTGTCCAGAATGAAATACTTTGCCCATTTCCGACTTGCCATCTAATACCTTGCAACAACAAATCACTACTGTGGAGTAAGCTGCTCTAAAGCCACGAGGGGTGTGACCCTTTTTTAGCAACAAGAAAATTAGAGTTCGAAAAATATATACCTTTGAGAATTCTTCCCCAAAAAGCGCTGGGATTAATAAGAAGAGGCCACCCTTGTTTAGCAAGAAGATCCGTGTTAAAAGCTTCAAAATCACGGAACCCTAAACCACCTTGTTGCTTTGGTTGCGAGAGCTTTTTCCAGTTTTTCCAATAGATGTGATGTTCATGGGAATCACCACCCCAGAAGAATCTACGAACGTAAACCATTAGCTTGTTCAAGAGGCTTGATGGAAGCAAAAAGCATTGCATAGCATATGTTGGAATAACTTGGACAAACGAGATCACAGATTGGGCCGTTGGATAAGATTGAGAAACAACAAATCAAGAGTGCTTCATAGATTGTTTATGGCGTTAATCAAACATCACTCCAAATACCATACTTATTATATATATAATACATTTCACGGGGGAATCTTGGAATATTCCTCCTTAAACTATTCATATTCCATTATAATAGTCTTATGGACATTTTGGTGGCAACCCATGCGGCCCAGACTTTGGTGATCCATGTATCGGCTTCTACTACATTCTGAACGTTCATATCTTTGCTCTGAAGGTAACTTCTCGCTATCATGCTTATTCTATAGTGTTCCATCAAAACCGCCTTATGCTTTTATCACATCTGTATTATGTTTCGAATCTATGATTCATTTGTCCATCTTTGCTTATAAATTTCACTTAATCATATTGGGGTTGATTCATCTGTTATAAGGGTTGGTTCATATATTATAATAGTGTTCGATTTGAGTTTGAATTTTCTGTATCATTCTGTCGTCCCTTATTTTGAATACTAAGTTTGAATACGGGTTGGTCCATCTATTATAATAGTGTTCGATTTGAGCTGAAGGTCGCCAGTGTCCAAATAAAGGATAACAAGAATCGTGACGATGCTCTATTATGCTATTGTACTCTTTTCGGCACTTATCCGAAGGTATGGTCTGTTTCTCATTCTTGATATTTAGGTCTACCTAAAGTTTTTGCATCTATATCATTTTGTCGTCGCTTAGGAAAAAATAAAAGAAGGCCTCAAACTGTAGCAACAAATGAATGCCCTTCTATCAGTAAAAGGGATGTTTGTAGCAGCACTATATTACAACACATTGAACTTTTCAAGAAGAGAATATATAAAGAACCAGCTGGCTGCTATTCCAGGAACTTTGCGTTGACGCTGACCAGTTACTAGAATTACAAGTGTAAGTGATAATAGGTGATCTTTTTAAGTCATTAAGTTAACAGTTATGTAACTTAGCTTTACGATAGTGGATATATAATACTAGCTTAGAAGACCCGTTGACACCGGGTACTTTTTTAAAGAAATAGAGAAATGAGATGATTAGAAAAATAATAACGTAAATTTGTTCCATTTAAAATATGAAACAAAGAATGAGACAATGCGTCCATTATAAAATTGAAATTGCTTATGTTACAGTTACACTAACAAACGTCGAAGCTTGGGGTCTCAAAAATTTATTGTGTTGAGTAACAAAAGACGTGTGTGAGCTACCCTAACAAAACCAAAGTGCACAACCTACTTCTCCTTATTTTTAATATAATTTAGGCTTGTGATGCGTGGGAATTGCACCAGGCTTTACCTCTCGAGGGATCTCGAGAAGCTTACAACCCCCACCAGGCAGTGTACCTGATCGTTGTAGTATAGTATAGTGACAAGTACCGGGGGATTGATCGATCAACTTAGGAATAGTGTCGCTAGGATTAGAAAGCCTAAGAACTAGGTCTAGAGATGAGGGATGATTCTTTTTGTATTTTTATGTTTTATGAAAAGCAAATAAAAATCTCGGTTTTTGAAGGAGTGGGCGGAATTAGTTGCTAGTCAATTAACCCAATCACTAAGATGCAATCAAAATAAAATACTAAAAATGAAAATAAACTAATTTAAGTTAATGGTGTGAGCAATATATGGGAGAATTGTGTTTACTTAGATTTCACTACTCCTTAGATATCTTTTACAGGTTAATTACTTGTTACAGTTGCGTGGATGACAGATTGTATTCCTTAATACCATTCATGGGGTGACGTACTTACTTCCCCAATCCTATAAGTTCCTACTTCACTCCTATGTCGAGCCGGCTAAGAAGCTCCTAACATGGGATCACTAGAATTCGCTCATGCATTAAATACAACCATAAAAACCTAGTACACATCGGTTCATGTTTCTTAAGACGTTCAAGCAAGTTACACAATGGAGATCTGCCAGTTTTCTTAAGCCTAACATTGAAATCATTCATCCATTACAACTATAAACAAGCAATCAACCTATAATTAACATCTAGGTTTCATTATATCTAAGCAAACACATGAAAGATCTAGCCTAGCATGTTAAGATCAAGACAAGCATAAGATATATTCAAACAACACATAGACATATTGAATGAATTGAAAGAAGACTTATCTTAATTGAACATGAAAGGTTTCAAGGGGTGAAAACCCTTGAAAATACTGTTACAAATGACCTAGGGTTTATTAGGTTCGACCCTAGTATTCTCCACACAAGTTCCTCTTTTAATGAATGAAAAATAGAAAAGTATATATAGATTTTGTAAGTTGATGGCGTCAAGAGTAAATGTCTGACGCCGTCATCTCGCCACCAATAAAGTTCTCGGACTGCCTAGATCTGGGTTTGACGCCGTCACGTGTAATCCATATTCAGGCTGTCACCAAAATAACTCTTGACGCCCTTCATCTGACGCCTTCAGGTTTTCTCTGGGTCGTCATGGATTTTACTCCTGACGCCGTCACATTTTCCTTCTTGACGCCGTCAGGTACTGTTCCCAGCATGGAAAATTAAGTCTTTGTCGTTTTCTTCACTTTTATGCTCCAAAAACGTCCAAAATGCTTCCTTTTCCATAATTCACTCCCAAAGTACCTAAAATCACAAAAGGAACGATTTAGGGCAATATTTGATCAAATAAATTCAATTCCGGGCTTAAATGACCCCCTAAAAACGGTTCATTTTTCGCCTCATCAGCTTGTCATAACTATTTGCTATCACCTAATACCGGAGCAACATATTCCTGTCAAAATTAGGCTGGAACATATAACTTGTGTGAATTTATGAAGATAATAGTAATCAAAGCGTATAAATACTTGAATCAACTGTATATTATGTTTAACACATTTCGTATAAAAGCAATACTTCCTGATTTGCAAGTTTAGTTGAATGGAACCATCATCTAAAATTTTCAATCATATCAATGAACTCAAAGCATATAAAGGCATTACAAAGTAATTATAAATTAAGAGCACTGGGATCGACACTATAAACACTAAGCTTGATTACAATGAACTCAATTCAGGCCACCATGTCATCAAGAAAGTCTGTAAAAAGCCGTTTGATCTTAGCATCCGATATCCATATGAACCTCCTTTGGTAACATGAATTGAACCTCCCTGTTAAAAGACGAAAATCAGTAAGTATCAAAATGGCAACCTATAACTTATTAACCGCAACTACGTAATGGTTAATGTGTCAGAACTTACATTCTTGTTGATAAAAATATATTTGTTTCTTGTGCCAAAAGATATTCACTTCCTGATAACTTTAATCTCAAGTGGTTCCTCGCCGTCTCCGAGTTAAGAGCCGATATTATATGACAGATTGATTACATATTACGTATCCACTTGTAGCATAAGGTGTTTTGATGCTTGTTTACTTTCGAAACCATTTCAGCCCGCGTATCTATGAACCTATGATAGAAGGGTTGAAATATGATGTACAATTAATTCGGGTTTTATAAGAGATTAAGAGCAGGGGTTAACTTTTTCAAGAACCATTTGCACTACTATAAGTTAATAACTACATATAATGTATTGTGCTAACATATATCACAAATCAAATATAAAACCACCGAAAATAGATAACGCAAAGGGGATTATAAAGTTGCTTTAACTGATATTTGAGCAACATAAGTAGTAGAACATCTTTTTTGTACGTTTTATGTATGAATTTGAATGGTGTTTCATGTCAACCCAACGTGTAGTGACCTGTTTTAAAAATATACCTCTATTGACCCATTACCCAACTGGCTGCCTATGGATCCTTGTGGCATATATATTTTTTTAATTTTCTATATCACATAATTACTTCCAAAATGCAATGCCACGCACCCTTAATTTAAAAAAAAAGGGTTATTTGAAGGAGTGTTTAGGTAAAATATGATTTCGGCAGCTGATTGCTAATTGCAGGCACAAAACAAAAATCATTGTTTTGAGTACCCAAACAGCCTATTAGTGGAGGCTTTTAGCTAAAAGAGCTTATTCAGCTCATAAAGCGTAAAAGTTGAGCTTTGAATTTTGTTGATATAAATAAATGACTAAAAACGTTATTCATATCTTTCGATATCTCTATGTTTTGATAATCACAAAACGAAAACTCATCAAACCAAAGATCATGACATAAACAAGTATTTAGTAGTAAATACTCATCTTTACCATCTAATCACTTAAGGTATGAATAAACAAAGTGTCTAAATGCATTATAAGATCAAAGGAACACTTTTGTTAATCACTAGATATTTATAAAATGTCACAAAACATTTTATATCTTTTATAAAAATTTTTGGCATTAAAAGAATATGTTTAATTCATTACAAATTTATGAATTCAAATTTTCAACCAAAAATGGCAAATCTAATCTAGAAAAATTTCCCTCACAAAAGGACAAGAAAATCCAACGTTCAGGAGGACGGCCCCTTTAATTATACTAGGCGCCCCCCTTAATCATTAAGGGGACCGCCCCCTAATTAAGGGGACCGGCACGCTCCAGAACAATATTTTCTGGCCCTTTAAATACTGGATCATTCTACATATTTTTCACAGCTTTTTGCACTAAAAACTTTCTGATCTAAACATCCATTTCCTTCCTCTAAAAATCCTTTGATCTTATATACATTGATCTTTGTTTCAAAGTGATTCAAGCCTCAACACTCAACTGCAAAGTGAAGAATACTTCTATTAGAAGTATTACAACTTAGTATCATCTTGCTATCTAAGTTGTTTGTTTATTTCATCTTGTTGATCCTTCATATTTTGGTGAATAAGGTGTATGTATTAGTTAGCTAGATTGTGTTATAAAATCTAGAATTGTTGTAAGTGTGAAGTGGAACTTGAAGTGAAGAAGTAGTGTTTCATAGTAGTGGTGATAGAAAATATTAGCAATAGTGATTAGTAGTGAAGAAATTGGAACTTCCAAGTTAAGAAGACATTGAAGACTAGAAGTTGTGAAGACGTTAGAGACTAGAAGGTGTGAAGACGTTAGAGCCTTGAAGTTGTGAAGAAGTTAGAGCCTTGAACTTGTGAAGAAGTTAGAGCCTTGAAGTTGTGAAGGTGTTAGCCCTTGAAGTTGTGAAGAATTTGTGAAGGCGTGAAGATACTTGTGGTGTGAAGAAGTATTGAAGAAGTGAAAGGTGTGAAGAAGGTGTGGTGTGAAATTAGCTGTGAGATTGGTTCTAGCTACGATTAGAACTCGACATTTTGCTTAGTGTCGTAAATCGGTGTAAGCTTTGGAGTGTACGGTTTTCTCCGCCATAAGGGAGGTTATTGACTTAGTGAAGAAAACTCTCGAGTTCGGTGCTCGGGGAGTGGAGTAGGGCAAGGAAGGTGTCCTTGTAGCCGAACCACTATAAATCCTTTGTCTCTCGGTTTGATCTTTCCATCTCTCACTCTTTGCTCGCTTACTTATTAGCTTTTCGTATATAGTTATAATTGTGTGTTGTGCATATATTGATTTCACATAAAGGTCAAACTAGGTTCCATTCACAACATTAATTTTACATAAGTAAACTATAAGTATATACACTTTTAAAACACATATACATATATAAATACAAACATATATTTATGAGAGATATATGATTTTATTATTTCTACTCAACATTTTAAATAAGTAGTATTTTTATGATAAGTGTAAATAAACTTGTATTTACGCTTTAGCTTCAAAGGTTTTACGGTTATCATCAATTCTTTAGAAGCAAAACTTTTATTAGACGAAAAAGACGTAAAACTATTCAAGCCCCCCCCCCCTTCTAGTTTTCCACAATTGGTATCTGGAGCCACGTCTAGCAAGATTTTTAAAATAGATTGTATTTTAAAACTTGTAACGATCTATGGAATTTGAAAAATATTTAGAAGGGGAATTTACACAACAACCATCATTACTTGAAAATGATCATTTTCTTGAATGGACAAATAAATTTGAAAATTATGTGAAATTAATAGATCTTGATCTTTGGCATATCATTTCAATTGGTGATCTTCAACCAACTAAAATGGATTTTGAAAATCAATATAATAATCTTCAAACAATGATTGATAAAAATACTAAAGCTAAATTAATAATTTACAAAACTTTACCAAGAGTTGAATATGAAAGAGTACTCTTTTGGAAATGTCTTTTAAAAATTCACCAAGTGAAATGTAAAACCAAAGATGATAAACTTGATGTTGCACAAGAATTAGTCACTCTAGAAAATTTTCTAGACAAATATTTGGTTGAAATAAACACATGTACTACTAGTTCAAATGTGATCATTGAAGGTACCAATAAAGAAGAACACATGTGTCAAATCCGAAGAAAGAGTGTTAATAAATTACGGTGCAACAAGGATGATGAAGATGATGAAAATATGGCTTGCAAGAATATTCAAACAAATGTGAATACAAGTATTGATGGCAAGGATTATATGCTCCAAGATTCAAGCGAAACTACAAACAAAACATGGAGCGACATGGACAATGGAATTGATCACCGTATAGCATGTAAAGAATGCACAACTACAAATAAGGTACAATCCAAAACCAAACATTTTTGCTATGATCAATTTATATTAGAATTTTGAAAAATGGAAACCAACTTCAAATATTTTTGCAACATTGACTCAAAAATTATTTTTAAAAAAGAATCTTCAACATCCGCTGAAAACAACTTTGAAAAAGAAATAATTTTAGAAGATAAAATGTCTGGACTTGAAAGTAATATTGAAATTGATCTTGAATGTAAAAAATGTCAAGACTATAAACATGAAATTAAAATGGAAAATGAAAAAGCAAAAACATTGGCAAAATTCGAAAATAGTTCTAAATCTTTAAAATATCTTCTTAACATTCAAAAGTCATTTTATGATAAAACCGGTTTAGGATTTACTGCAAACGATTCTTTAACAAATATATCAAAACAAATAAAATTTGTTAAACCTGGTGGAGAAATTTAGAACTATTATTATTTACATCCATAGTTTATTACTCTAGTCAAGAAAGTCATTGTTTGTTTGTTAAAACAAACTATTGATGAATTCTTGCACTTCTCGACGACATCCTCATCATGTGCATTTAAATGCATTGGATGTTCTCTACTAATCATCTCGGACCCATGAGTATCTGGGGACCAAGCTCCTTTTCATGTTTAGGTAGTAAACGAACGAAGAAACACTTCTCTTGGAATTGCTCTCTTTGCTTTCACACATATGAAGACTTGTGTATTGGTTTCTTGTTGTGGTCTTTACTACCTCATGATGAAGGGTTCAAGCGCTACTATTCTTGTTCTTCACGACTTTGGATGCTTATTGTGTTTGATTACGTGTTTCGGATCATACTTCCTTGTATACTTTCGCGTTGTGACTGTGACTTGCTACTGTGAAGATGTCTACTCTATTTCTTTTGCCCATTCTTATGGTTAAGCTGGACCTCAGATAAGTTTTCTTTTCAAAAACATGTTAATGACATATTATATCACAGTATGCCATAATTTGTATATTAATATGATTAAATTTATAGGTTGCCATGTTCTTATATCATTAATACTAATATATGTATACATGTAATTTGACTTGTTGACTCTCTTATTCATCATTTATGATTGGATATCATCTATGATCAATAGTAGAATGCTTATCATGTAGACTGAATAACCGTTTGTGTCATATTAATTGATATGCTATAATTAAGACTAGTTAGCATTTAATTCTATGATGAATTGAATATATATATATATATATATATATATATATATATATATATATATATATATATATATATATATATATATATTAATATTGTAACCATAAATGATTAGCTTTATCCCTCATTATCTTATTGCATTAAGATCATTAGAATTTACCATCACTCTTCTATGCCTTTAGTTGTCATTAAAGATGATTATATGTGACATATATATATATATATATATATATATATATATATATATATATATATATATATATATTAATATTGTAACCATAAATGATTAGCTTTATCCCTCATTATCTTATTGCATTAAGATCATTAGAATTTACCATCACTCTTCTATGCCTTTAGTTGCCATTAAAGATGATTATATGTGACAATGGACTTAACCGACTCTCTTGAACATGATTTGCTTCTACTTAAAAACCTTTACTTGTGATGTCTGCTATCAAAAATATAATATCATGTTTAAAACATCTCACTTTGAATAATAAATTTTTCAAACATCTACTTCATCCTACTTCAAACAACATATTTAACTATAAACTACCATAACCTTATTTTAATCAAAATCAAAATTTGAAATTGTTTTTATCCAATTTGACAACATGTTATGAAGCAAAACTCAATTTTGTTTTATTCTAATATGCACTTAAATTTATCTTGAAGCATTGTTGAATAAAACTAAAAACATTTTCGTAAAACCATATTTGATTATCTTACATGTGTCATACACTTCTATAAAATGACATTCACAATTTAATCAAATCATTTCATGAGAATCTTGGCTTGCCTATATGGATCTTGTTTGTAACAAATCTTGAAGTCCATACAATCATTACTTCTAATCTGTCACTTGTAGGCACTCATTAATATGTTCAAACTAGCCCATATATTATCTTGTTGATATAGTTGAATATATGGTTAGCATATCTTATTGCCTCCTTAGTTGTATAACTTAATTGGCCAATAAGTAGATTGCATGAAAATCGGTAATTACTTGTCTACTTTATTTGTTATTATAACATTCCCTATATATATATATATATATATATATATATATGTATATATATATATATATATATATATATATATATATATGATTAGTACATCCTATATTGCCTCAAAGTGTTGAACTTACTTGAATCCAAACCCAAAAACACAATCTTTCTGAAAATTTTCTGCCAAAAACCCAATTCTGGCATTCTGGAATTCACCAGATGGGCGGCCCCCTTAATTATATAAGGCGGCCCCATTAATGATTAAGGGGACCGGCCCCTAATTAAGGGGACCGGCCATCTGATGGTCGGGGTTACTGTTTTCTTTATCACTTTTTGACCATTTTCACCCTATACTTCCCAAAATTCACAAACATATTTTGTCCCATACTATCCCCCAAATTTACCTTCCTAAACCACATTTTTCATACACTATAAATACCTTCTTCCCATCATAAATGCCATCACATTCAAACATGTCATCTCCCAACAACCAAAAACCCAAGGTTTCAAGAACCGCAAGGATCTCCGTCAAACCCGTTTGGAGGAGAAAACATGATTCTTGTCACAACTCAAGTGATGTTGTTCCAAGTCAACAACCAACTAAACCTCAAACCCACACTAATGATTCATCCCACAACCTATCATCTACTCTTGCCTTTATGAATGCTTCTTCTTATGATGAGCATGCACAATCCCAAAACAACAATCCCAATCTCACTACCAATACCTCTCATGTTGCTCATTCAACAAAAACACCATCCACTCATGAAGCGTATCTTCCACCTATATCATGTTTTCATGATTATCCAAGCTCAACCATGTCTCCACCACCAAGAGTACCACCACCACCTCCTTCAACTTCACATGCCATTCCTATGTTGCATGTTCAAACCATCACCCAAGACAACTATCATGCTCCACCACCATCACCTTCCTCCGAACACTTGAAGTTCGTTGAGGAGCTAAAAGAAGCTCATGAGCTTAGTGCTCTTTTAGCATTACATCTTGCTCAACGCAATTTGGATCCACCTCAATCAAGCTCACCCTCATCACCACACAACACAAACCAAATTGAGAAGCATGTCAACAATTGACCTTGTTGCATCTTCCTCCAAAAACAAACAATTGCTTTGAATGAGCACTTCACTTGGATTGAGTATCTTCTTACTAGATCTCAACAAACATCATCACTTGAACAACATCAAAACCAACAACCTACAAACCCAACTCCATCTTCACCACCTCCAAGCTCTACCTCACCACATTCACCAACATCCATGAAACCAAAAGTTTACCTCCATTAAGTCACCAACATGATCCCCATTTATCATTCTCAACTAAGCATTCTCTATGCTTATGTCTTCTACTTTTCCAAGAAAACACTTCAACTCTTTTTGGATGCAAGCAAGTTTAATGACACTCTCTATTGGCAAAATAGGATTATCTACTTAGTTTAAATTTTTGCATTACGGTTTATGTAAACAATGATTATGTGGTAGACATGATCATTTTCATATTAATGAATGTTTTATTATGTGTTTCAAATCTTCTTTTGCCATGCTTAGTATTAGTCGTTATCATGCTATATGTATTTGCGTGTGCCTCTAATTTTTTTTGCAAGAATTCCATAGCTCGAACCCTTGGTGCCTTCAAACAAGGGGGAGCATACATCAAGGGGGAGCTTTCATCTTTTCGGCTTAAACCTTTTTGATTCTACAAAAAGGGGGAGAAGTGAATATAAACTCACTAAATACTTTGTCTAAAAATTAATTCTTGGATTTAATGAGTTTAGGTTTTGTAATCATCAAAAAGGGGGAGATTGTTGATATAAATAAATGACTAAAAACATTATTCATATCTTTCGATATCTCTATGTTTTGATAATCACAAAACGAAAACTCATCAAACCAAAGATCATGACATAAACAAGTCTGTAGTAGTAAATACTCATCTTTACCATCTAATCACTTAAGGTATGAATAAACAAAGTGTCTAAATGCATTATAAAATCAAAGGAACACTTTTGTTAATCACTAGATATTTATAAAATGTCACAAAACATTTTATATCTTTTATAAAACATTTTTGGCATTAAAAGAATATGTTTAATTCATTACAAATTTATGAATTCAAAATTTCAACAAAAAATGGCAAATCTAATCCAGAAAAATTTCCCTCACAAAAGGACAAGAAAATCCAACGTTCAGGAGGGCGGCCCCCTTAATTATACTAGGCGGCCCCCTTAATCATTAAGGGGACCGCCCCCTAATTAAGGGGACCGACACGCTCCAGAACAGTATTTTCTGGCCCTTTAAATACGGGATCATTCCACATATTTTTCTCACCTATTTGCACTAAAAACTTTCTGATCTAAACATCCATTTCCTTCCTCTAAAAATCCTTTGATCTTATATACATTGATCTTTGTTTCAAAGTGATTCAAGCCTCAACACTCAACTGCAAAGAGAAGAATACTTCTATTAGAAGTATTACAACTTAGTATCATCTTGCTATCTAAGTTGTTTGTTTATTTCATCTTGTTGATCCTTCATATTTTGGTGAATAAGGTGTATGTATTGGTTAGCTAGATTGTGTTATAAAATCTAGAATTGTTGTAAGTGTGAAGTGGAACTTGAAGTGAAGAAGTAGTGTTTCATAGTAGTGGTGATAGGAAATATTAGCAATAGTGATTAGTAGTGAAGAAATTGGAACTTCCAAGTTAAGAAGACATTGAAGACTAGAAGTTGTGAAGACGTTAGAGACTAGAAGGTGTGAAGACGCTAGAGCCTTGAAGTTGTGAAGAAGTTAGAGCCTTGAAGTTGTGAAGGTGTTAGCCCTTGAAGTTGTGAAGAATTTGTGAAGGCGTGAAGATACTTGTGGTGTGAAGAAGTATTGAAGAAGTGAAAAGGTGTGAAGAAGGTGTGGTGTGAAAATAGTTGTGAGATTGGTTCTAGCTACGATTAGAACTCGACATTTTGCTTAGTGTCGTAAATCAGTGTAAGCTTTGGTGTGTACGGTTTTCTCCGCCATAAGGGAGGTTATTGACTTAGTGAAGAAAACTCTCGAGTTCGGTGCTCGGGGAGTGGAGTAGGGCAAGGAAGGTGTCCTTGTAGCCGAACCACTATAAATCCTTTGTCTCTCGGTTTGATCTTTCCATCTCTCACTCTTTGTTCGCTTACTTATTAGCCTTTCGTATATAGTTATAATTGTGTGTTGTGCATATATTGATTTCACATAAAGGTCAAACTAGGTTCCATTCACAACATGAATTTTACATAAGTAAACTATAAGTATATACACTTTTAAAACACATATACATATATAAATACAAACATATATTTATGAGAGATATATGATTTTATTATTTCTACTCAACATTTTAAATAAGTAGTATTTTTATGATAAGTGTAAATAAACTTGTATTTACGCTTTAGCTTCAAAGGTTTTACGGTTATCATTAATTCTTTAGAAGCAAAACTTTTATTAGACGAAAAAAACGTAAAACTATTCAACCCCCCCCCCCCCCCCTTCTAGTTTTCCACAAATTTATATATTGTGGAAAAGAGAATAATAGAGATCATTGGGGATATTTGAATGTAGGATATCTTTCTGGGTGGAAAAAGATGGTATTTAAAGGAAGATAACTCAGCTCCTATAGTTTTTATTGTTAAATAGCATAAAACACCACTTACTTTCTGGTGTAAAAGCTAGGAGAAAACCAATCATTAAAGACGTAGAAAAGATCCGTTTGAGACCTTTTGCCCTGCTCTACGTCTCCTCAACCGTCTCCACTTCATTTTCTCTCTTTCCCACTACAATTTCACACATAACACATTTATCGATAAAAAGTAAAAATCCGAGAACACATGATTTTCTAACAATATAATACATGTTAGTAACCTAATCCCAATTAACCCAAAGTATTTGAAGCACTAACCATTAACCAATGCTTACACACAATTATGAATTATTGCAAACTTACACAATGCTTAAAAAGCTTAGCCAAGCCATTCTACGCTCGAGTTTAGCTTGTAATGAATTATGAGCTAAGCCGAAGAAACATCATAGCACGTTCTTCACTGTCTGTATCATATTTTAAAACACCTTTCAAAGCGTTGGGATAAAAACATATTAGCATATATGTACTGTATATGCTTACCTTATTACCGAAGAGCATCCCACCAGTTATTGATGCGCCTGGTGATGCTGCAGTTAGCCCGCCATTGGAAGCCTGTGGCTGGCAGATCACTGATCAAGTGCATTATTTTGACATAAATGATGATTGAATGCAATTTTTTGATACAATAAGCTTTCAAAAAGTTCATTAATCTTGCTAACTTAACTATAATAGAACCTATTAACTTAAGTGGCACTTGAAAATATTTATAAAAAAAAAGAAAAAGAAAAAAAAAAAGAACCACATAGTTCCATAAACCTTTTATATCAGTAGCATATCAGAATAAACATCATATATCCAAAAGGGTGTGAATAAACTAATCAACCAACTAAAGTCATAAGTCATAACCCAAAAACATTGATACATAAAGGACATTCTAGTTATAATTGTGATTGAATATATAATATGATTATCCAAAATAATCAGAGTAATACTTAATTACACAATCCTAATCTACTTAATCACTCGAAAAAGCGCATATATATGTGTTTTTTAAGGCAAGTTTTACAGCAGTTGGTAAATTTTTACCTCAATATTAGTTTAGAAATTTAACACCCAAAAGTTAAATATCACAACACAAAAGCACCACAACGGACCAGCATGAAACACAAATACAAACATTGAAACAGAATTGAACAAATGCAAACCTCTAAATGAGTAGTAGAGGAATGAGGATTTAATCCAAGGGTTTCATTGACCACATTTTTAGAGATTGGAGATGCAAGAAAATGGATAGCTATCTAAACTAATATAAATCATCAACATATAGTTATAATCTAAGTTATAACTTACTATTTTGATCATATATGTTTAACTTATACTGATTAATGTTATTTGGTCTGATCATATGATAAAACTAATAGCCATTTAAGTGTTGTTTAGGATTAAACAATTTATTTGTAATCAGCTTCATTGGGTAGCCAAGTTCCCTCTTAACAATTTCCACTTAGCAGCAAGACACAATAACGTGCATCCACCACCCACCACAAAAGCAAAAAATACTTGATTACTATATATTTCAATCACAAAAGCAAAAAATACTTGATTACTATATATTTAATCAAAAGCAAAGACTTTATAAACAGACAAATAGTTTCAACCTCGGTGCTTATCAATCGAAAGTCTATGATGAGTACTATACCTATCAGATTACCGACATTCAAATCTCGAATTAACCACCAAAAAAACACAAACCCAATCAGCCATAATCGAAACCGATTGCCAAATCTCATTTTTAGCACTGAAACACCATCAAAACCGGAAAAAATCAACCAAAACCACTAAATTCCAAACTGCTCAGATCCAAAGATAAAATAAATCACCACCAAAACCCTAAGTATAAAAATTAAAATTGGGGATTAAAAGTATACCAGATAATAAGCCGCATAGTCAATTCCAATCTCTAATTCGAACACCTAATTTAAAAACACACAATAAACCATTAGCAACTCATAATCAATTTGAAAAGACATACCTTGTTGTTTGAGATTTTAGGAGGATTAAGAAGATAGTATGTTAAGCATCTGTACAAAAGAATCATCAATTCAAAACCGTTTGAAAATTCTTAATGCTATTAACAAAAAGATTAGGATGTTCATCAAATAACAAAAAGATTAGAAGAAATCAATTAAAAATAATCATCAGCGAAAAGGCATAACCTCAAAATAATGAGATATAATTTGTAAACCTACTAACTTGAGATTGCAAGAGCTCGTATCATAAATCTCTTCGAAGTCTGAAAGAAGATGAAGATTGATAAATGAATTACTAAACATATATCAATATGGGGTTTACACATGAAAACAAATTAACTGAAAGAAGATGAAGGCTTGAGAAAACATACCTCATGATTGATTAAAAGAGATCAAGATAAGAGGAGCATATACATTAAATTTTGATTCTTCATAGGAGCGTATATGAAGATTGAAGAGGAAGATTAATTGTGTTGTTGAAGAGGAGCGTATACATTTATGAGATATGCGTTTAGGAAGATTGAAGATTGATTGATTGTGTTTACTACTTTACAAAAATACAATGTTTTACTGAAAATATGACTTTGACTTTTCAATGAAGTTGCTACAAACAATGCTGCATAAAATGATTGTACATAGATGCTAAATAAAGTAATCCACATCAGCGCACTAAACCAATTTTTAATGCTTGGTGCTTAGAAGGGCTTGTACAAAAGCTTATTTTATTAGATAAAATAGATTATGCTTTTCAACTTATATGTAGTTCATTATTTTGTAATATCAATCATCGAAAAATGTAGCAAACACCTTGCCGCAACGCGACGGGTTCCTGCACCTCGTTTCACTTTATTCCCATATATTGTAAAAATAAAATAATAATAATAAAAAATAAAATAAAGCATCAGCTCAATCATACTTCATTAGGCATGTGATTTTGATTTTGTGGCATTACTTTTCCATTTTACATCAATATAAATATTAAATAAATGGTAGAGATAAGTATAAGGGGCATATATGAGAACCAAACATGAACGGGTGTATATTGTTCCTGCTAGTTAATAGTAGTAGTGAGGTCCGGAGAGGATCATCTCATGTAACTTGACTCAAGTTAGAGGCTCCTCAACTAATTAAAATAAAATGTCAAGATGGTGTTGTGGAAAACTAGGGGGTTGAATAGTTTTACGTCTTTTTCTCATTGTAAAAACGTTTATTTCAAAACCTTTTATTATAGTTTTGTATGAAAACTATACTTGATCGAAATGATCAATTATATATACATATATATATATATATACACATATATATATATATATATATATATATATATATATATATATATATATATATATATATATATATATATATATATATATATATATATATATTACCGTTTTGGTTTGATTGTAAAAGCTTTGTTTTGTGAATGAAACTTTTGTTTGATCTTTATGTGAAATCAACACTAGCACTATACGAGCAACTATATATATATGTACGTTGATGTGTCGTTGTATAGGTGATTATTTCTTATCAAGTTTTAATATTTATTTTATGACGACTTAACCTATAACAATACTAACGGGCAGTGTACCCGATCAATGTAGCCTAGTTGGTAAGTAAGGTGTCGATCACTAAGAGTGGATTTCTAATATACTAATTCTAAAGGTATTCGACTCTAAATTAACCTATACTAATGCAAAGGGGGGTTTCAGCCTGAGAGACTGGCACGAATTTGGTTTTATATTAAACTAACTAAACTAAACTAAACAAATAATAGAAGCTTGAAGATATCGAAAATAGGAAGAATGTGTTAACCAAATTTAGTCATAAATGATTAAGTTATGATAAGTTCTTAAGACATATAGTGATGGTGCTCACGACTAGGCGCGGTCAATCCTACCTCTAGTTTTCCTAGAGTCTAGATTCCATTTTAAGTCTTCTTGACTGATTAAACCTGTTTCAATTAATCGAAATCCGCATAAAGCTGCTTAATAATTACTTTGTTTATGATTAAGTGGTTTGTCACTTGTTTTATTGCTAGTTTTATATGATGAGTATCGTAATCTAATCTGTCTCGTTGGATCCTAAATATCGTCGAGTAAACTCTTAATGATTACTTATGTTTATCCTACCTTCTAGACACTAGATAAGTAGGCGAGGAACATGTATGGTAGCCTAGAAGACTTGATGCGTGGGAATTGCACCAGGCTTTACCTCTCAAGGGATCTTGAGAAGCTTACAACCCCCACCAGGCAGTGTACCTGATCGATGTAGTATAGTATAATGACAAGTACCGGGGGATTGATCGTTCAACTAGGAATAGTGTCGCTAGGATTAGAAAACCTAAATATTAGATCTAGAGATGATGGGTGATTCTTTTTGTATTTTTATATTTTTTTAGAAAGCAAGTTAAAATCTCGGGTTTGAAGGATTTGGGCGGAATTAGTTGCTAGTCAACTAACCCAATACTAAAGATGCAATCAAAATAAAATACTAGAAATAAAAATAAACTATATTAAACTAAGGTTGTAAGCAATATGTGGGAGAAATGTGTTTACTTAGATTTCACTACTCCCTAGATATCTTTTACACGTTAATTACTTGTTATAGTTGCGTGGATGACGGATTGTATTCCTTAATACCATTCATGGGGTGGCGTACTTACTTCCCCAATCCTATGAGTGCCTACTTCACTCCTATGTCGAGCCTGCAAGAAGCTCCTAACATGGGATCATTAGAATTTACTCATGCATTAAATACAACCAATAAAACCTAGTACACATCGGTTCATGTTTCCTAAGACGTTCAAGCATGTTACACAATGGAGATCTGCCAGTTTTCTTAAGCCTAACATTGAAATCATTCATCCAATACAACCATAAACAAGTAATCAACACATAATCAACATCTAGGTTTCATTAGATCTAAGCAAACACAAGATAAATCTAGCCTAACATGTTGAAATCAAGACAAGCACAAGATATAGACAACCAACACATAGACATATTGATTGAATTAAGAGAAGACTTATCTCAATAGCACATGTAAGGATTCAAGGGTTGAAAACCCTTGAAAAGCTGTAAAATTCGTACAAGGTTCGGCCCTAGGGTTTCTCCACACAAGTTCTTCTCTAATGAATGAAAATTAGAAAACTATATATAGATATTAGGAGGTGACGGCGTCAAGAACAAACTTGTGACGCCGTCATCTCGCCACCAAATAAATCCTCGGACTGCCTAGATCTACATCTGACGCCGTCATGTAGTCCACTTTTGCAGGCCGTCACACATTTAACTCTTGACGCTCTACTTGTGATGCCTTCATGTTTGTACTGGGTCGTCATGGTTTTTACTCTTGACGCCGTCAAATACTTCCTCTTGACGCTGTCAAACACTGTTCCCAGCATGGAAAATTAAGTCTTTGGCGTTTTCTTCACTTTTTTGCTCCAAAAACGTCCGAATTGCTTCCTTTTCCAGATTTCACTCCCAAAGTACCTAAAATCACAAAAGGAACAATTTAGGGTAATATTTGATCAAATAAATTCAATTCCGGGCTTAAATGACCCCCTAAAAGTGGTTCATTTTTCGCCTCATCATATACCCTTACACTTGAGATTTGCTTGTCCTCAAACAAATGCGCTTTTATTCTACTCAAAATACAATTTATGGGTCATTTAACACTAATATAAAAGTAATTACAACAAATAATCGTTCCACTAAAGACCAATAGACAAGCACGGAGGTCATACACTAGCACCTCACAAATAGTGTTTAGATACTTACATCTCTCGGGTGTAATAAAGTATAAATTACAATATGGAAACGGAATATATCTCTCACTACCTGTTATAGCAAAATAGATTACCATAGGCTTGGGAAAGGATCAAACCTCCACCACATGGCGTAAGCACCTAGGATAAACTATCAAAGAGGTCTTTTAAAGGGTTGTAACGTTAGGTGTAGGGATATGAAATACACGGTTTTGTTGGATATAGGCAGTCTTTACTGGTGGCGAGCTAACAAATCTTGGTTAATTACATGTACAATATGGCGTTGCTAAGCCAAGACTAGACTCGACTTAAGCTAATAAATGAAAATAACAAAAATATAAAATGAACATAGAATAAAAGGGGATGGTAGTCCGTATGTTTTTTCTCTTTTTCTTTTTCAATTTTTTTCTTTTCTTTTTCATGTTTTTTCGATTTTTTTTTTGGCATACACTCTTACCATACCATCCAAAATAATACGTCATAGGGAATGGAAATTCCCCTTACACTTGAATTTTTACATACTTTACAATAAACTAATCTAATGACTCGAATTAAGATAATCAAAACACTTGGAGTACTTTTAAGATTAACGCACATATGGGGGTAATAATATGATGTTCGTCCCCATTACTCCATAATATAAGTACTTTACCCATGAGTCCTAATCGTCCCAAAACAATATGTACAAGGATATGACTCGACTTAGCAACCATGTATTCAATTAGATAGTTAACTTAGGGTTTAACAAATAACAATAATGCACTAAAGATGAGTGCATACACGGAAGGCTAAGGCGATTTGGGTGTACATTTAAGTGGGGTGTAACAAATTCTTCCTTTATGTAAAATGCTTAAAGTTAGAAACGAAAAGATAGGCTCGGAGGGGTGTACTAGGGGTTTCGTGTACTAAAAATGAGTACAACGCTAAGGTGTGGAAAAATTAATTGACTTTACTAGCCAAGTAATATGACTTAAATGGTAAATTAATTATGATACGGGTTTAACACAAGGGTGATCCTAATGCCTCTTATCATGTAGTAAATCCTACTACACGAATGTAGTCTCACTAGCGGTCTCGGGATGCATCACTAACGCAAGTTCTAGAATCTAAATGCTACCGGTACACTCATAAGCACTAATAGTAAATGCTTTTCCTATCAAATCTAAAGTCGAACCTCACATATTTGGGTGGAAAATTTTTCTGAATGGTACGGTTTTGTGCTAGTCATACAATCTCCTATCCATGAGACGCTTGCTGAGGCTAAAGTTTCACTCCTAAATGTTGTAAAAAAATTTAAATTTGGCGCTAAAATTGCACTAACAAGTATTTCTCATAGTTTTATTACACATCTACCATTAAACAAACAAACTCAAGCGAAAGTGTATCTTTAAGGTATCATCATTTTACCCTCCCCTTACACTTAGGATGAACATTGTCCCCAATGTTCAAGTAAAGAATGTAAAAGTGAAAAAGCAAAAAGAATGAAATCAAATACTCCCCTGATTCGCTCGGTATGGATAATAAAGTAGCCAGGTTAGATCTTCCTCCAAGAAAATGAACAATCAAAGCTTCCCTTCCAGAATAATAAATCATCTTCTTGTCATACATAACCTGTAAATCCTGAGAAAACAGACAAGGCAACCTCGCATAAAATCGTGGGCAATCTACATATGTTACTAAATCCTAGAAAACAAAATAAGATATAATGCTTGTGGAATGAAGTTTGCAGATTTCCTGGAGATTATAAAACTTAATAATTCAACAAAAACTTTAAGACTCCGTTAGAAAAACAAAACTGGTAAAATTTCCAGATTTTTACACGTGACGCCGTCAAGAGTAAACTCATGACGCCGTCAGAAGTGACCTGCATAAATTCTTGTGTTAACTTTCCGGAAAATTTCTGGAAAAACTTGATCCTACTTCCTGGAAAATCCTGCAAAACTTCATTATGACTCGATACAAGCATTTGACTCTAATAATTACAAATATACATGTTCATTTAATATTATGGAGAATCATGATCGGTTTGTTTCTTAAAAACATATTTGGGGTTTCCCCTTACACTTATCTTTTGCAAAAATACCTTTGGGTGAAGTTAAGACTAGGCCAAAACAACAAAGTAAAGTATTTCCACTTTTTAGTTTAGAAACATGATCTACCAACAATAAAAATAAAGCATGCATACGGAAGCAAATAACAAACAAACAAAATAAAATCACACAAAGCATGGGTTGACTCCCAAGAAGCGCTTTTCTTTATTTACGAGTCTTGTAGCTAGACTCAAGGTCATGGGTTACTACGTGACTTCATCATTGGTTTCACTCTCTAGGTCGTCTTCTAAGCCAGTTTTGTATTCCGGACCTAGTTGCAAGCATTATTTGTAGAAACCAAGCATCCTATTCTTTACATACTCTACTCCTCTACGTCTATCCTCATCATTCCTATAATAAGCCGCTTGCTTGTGTTCCTTTTCTATATTAGAGAGAAGGCGGTATTGCTCAATTTTGTAAGGCATTTGGTAGGCAATCTCATCATTCTCTTCCTTGAATCTAACTATCCCTAAAGTCGGATCATAACTCATCCTAGTGGCCTCAACAAATGGTTTTCCGAATATTATTTGGCTTAGGCAATCATCTATCACCGGACGAGTGTCTTCCACTATCATAAAATCGATCTCATAAGTGAAATTACCTATAATCACATGCAATCCCTTCACTTTTCCCACAAAATTACTTATTAAATTCTTATTGGGCATCATCCTAAAATTAAGTTGTTTCTTCATCACCCAATTGTAATAAGTCTTAGTCATGATGTTTATAGGAGATCTAGGATCGATATAAGCTTTCCATATATGCATATGCCCGATGTTGCATGGTATGTTAATGTTAGAGGGGTCTCCCATTTTGATAAGGGGTGTGCCAAGGATATATGGTCTCTCGGGACTATCGAATAAATCCTTATGGTATTCCCGTTCTTCCTTGGTGGGCAACTTATCAAAGTTCTTTTCTATAGTTTCTACTTCCTCTAACTCCTCTCCTTTATTAACTTCAACTTCCCTACTTTCATCCCTAGTCTCGGGTTCTACTCCAACTTCATCCTTGTTACTTTCTTCTATCTCCTTATCTATTGGCTTAATGGTGACAACATTGACAAAGTGGACATGTTTGGATGATGAGGGGTCCTTAATTTGGATTCCGTTATTGGTGTCCCTAGTGTCCTTCCAAGGTGTGGTTAACGCTTGGTTGTTGAGGGCTTTCAACAAGTTGTCTATCTTGTTGGTCATCTCTGTTTGTTGTTGGTTGAATTCGGTTTCGAACCTAGCTATGCAAGCTTCTTGAAATGCCATGAACTTAGACATCAACCCTTGAAGATTGTTGGTATAACCATAGTTGTTAGAAGGATTGTTGTTGAAAGTACGGTTGGAGGGTGGACCGTTTGGTTGGTAACGATTAGGCGGATTGGAAGAAGTGGCTTGATTTTGTTTCCACCTAAGGTTATGGTGATTTTTCCAAGAGGGGTTGTAGGAATCACCGTAAGGGTTTGGCTCGGGTTTGAAAGTGTACCACTTATCTCCCACTTCATCGGTACGCGAGGATGCGTAGTCCGCAAAAGCTATTCCGGGGAGTTCCACACAATCACGAGTGTCATGGGGACCACTACATAATTCGCATGAAGAAGTGATTTTGTTCACTTGGCTTGAAGGCTTAGGAGCTTCGTAAGATTTCATGAGAAACTTGACTTGGTCCTCAAGTTCCATGATCCTACGGTCGGGAGTGCTAGAGTTATTCGAAGGCAAAGATATTGCCTTGACCATTTTGTTCAAATCACGGGGATCATTCCAACTTTCGTTGTCATAGAGAGCAAGATCTTCTATGAGTTCCCATGATTGTTCTGCACTTAGATAACGTAGCTTACCACCGGCCGATTGGTCAATGGCTCGCCTCGTGGAGAGATCGATATGGTCATAAAAGATTTGGACTTGGAGCCAAAGATCTATGCCATGATGAGGGACTTTTTGGATTTAGTCCTTGAAACGAGTCCATGCTTCATAGAGAGTTTCATTTTGACGTTGTTGGAACATCAAGATGTCATTTCTAAGCTTGGTAGTTCTCCCCGGTGGGAAAAATTGAGCAAGGAAACGAGTGGTGAGATCATCCCATGTGGTGATGGATCCCGCGGGTAAACGCTCAAGCCATTGACTAGCTTGATCACGTAGAGAGAATTGGAATAGGCGTAATCGGGTTGTCTCTCTAGTTGCAACATCTAGGTCTATGGAATCTACGATTTTAAGGAAGTCCTTGAGATGTTGATTTGGATCTTCAGAACGAAGTCCATGGAATGCACATCCGCTTTGCACCAACCGGATGGTGTCGGATCGCAAGGGGGTCACATTGGCTCCGGTGAGCTCAATGGTGTTTCGGTAGCCTTGGTGGCTAGGTCGGGAATACTCTCCTAAGGTTCGGGGCCTAAGAGGTTCTAGTGGTGGGTTTTGTTGTGGTGGGATGACGGGTTCAAAGATGTTCCCATCGTCCATGATGTCGGGTGGTGAAGAGTTACGAACAAAAACACAAAGAAATAAGATGGAATAAAGAGAACCTAAAAATAAAAATAAAATCTTACTAGAAAGGAATCTAGCAAGTAGACCTAATAAAAAGGGATTCTCACCTAGACAATAACTATTCCCCGGGCTGCGGCGCCAAAAACTTGATGTGTGGGAATTGCACCAGGCTTTACCTCTCAAGGGATCTTGAGAAGCTTACATTTTTTAGAAAGCAAGTTAAAATCTCGGGTTTGAAGGATTTGGGCGGAATTAGTTGCTAGTCAACTAATCCAATACTAAAGATGCAATCAAAATAAAATACTAGAAATGAAAATAAACTATATTAAACTAAGGTTGTGTGAGAAATATGTGGGAGAAATGTGTTTACTTAGATTTCACTACTCCCTAGATATCTTTTACATGTTAATTACTTGTTATAGTTGCGTGGATGACGGATTGTATTCCTTAATACCATTCATGGGGTGGCGTACTTACTTCCCCAATCCTATGAGTGCCTACTTCACTCCTATGTCGAGCCTGCAAGAAGCTCCTAACATGGGATTATTAGAATTTACTCATGCATTAAATACAACCAATAAAACCTAGTACACATCGGTTCATGTTTCCTAAGACGTTCAAGCATGTTACACAATGGAGATCTGCCAGTTTTCTTAAGCCTAACATTGAAATCATTCATCCAATACAACCATAAACAAGTAATCAACACATAATCAATATCTAGGTTTCATTAGATCTAAGCAAACAAAAGATAAATCTAGCCTAACATGTTGAAATCAAGACAAGCACAAGATATAGACAACCAACACATAGACATATTGATTGAATTAAGAGAAGACTTATCTCAATAGCACATGTAAGGATTCAAGGGTTGAAAACCCTTGAAAAGCTGTAAAATTCGTACAAGGTTCGGCCCTAGGGTTTCTCCACACAAGTTCTTCTCTAATGAATGAAAATTAGAAAACTATATATAGATATTAGGAGGTGACGGCGTCAAGAACAAACTTGTGACGCCGTCATCTCGCCGCCAAATAAATCCTCGGACTGCCTAGATCTACATCTGACGCCGTCATGTAGTCCACTTTTGCAGGCTGTCACACATTTAACTCTTGACGCTCTACTTGTGACGCCTTCATGTTTGTACTGGGTCGTCATGGTTTTTACTCTTGATGCCGTCAAATACTTCCTCTTGACGCTGTCAAACACTGTTCCCAGCATGGAAAATTAAGTCTTTGGCATTTTCTTCACTTTTATGCTCCAAAAACGTCCGAATTGCTTCCTTTTCCAGATTTCACTCCCAAAGTACCTAAAATCACAAAAGGAACGATTTAGGGTAATATTTGATCAAATAAATTCAATTCCGGGCTTAAATGACCCCCTAAAAGTGGTTCATTTTTCGCCTCATCAAGACTCAACTAAACACATAGGTTATCAATGCACAAATACAATTCACCAAAAACATCATCATATAAACTTTAATCGATGGGAAAGCAATTTTAAAGGAAGCAGTATGGTGGCCACAAGCCCATCAATCCTAATGGATTAAAGCTTACTAATATAATAAAACAAAACTACTTAACATAAGTAATTAAAACTACGACCGAGCAACCAATCGAATTAGGAACAAATCAAAACATCAAATACTCATAAACTTGCCTAACACATAAGGGTGTTAGCCCATAATCTCTGTAACAAAGTACAAAAACATAATCAAGACGAATAGAGTATAAAACATAAAGAATACGATACGCTAAACGAATGATTAAATAATATAACAATGATAAGAGATGTTCTTCAAGGTTAATTAGGTCTTTAAGGGTGATCTTCTGCTATTTTAAGGGGCTTTGATCGTTTGGAAATGACCTTAAGGCTCCCCAATGATGCCCTAATTCGTTAATGAGTCCGGTATTTATATTTTCTAAAATCTGGGTCGATAGGGCGCATCTAGAGAGTCAGATGTGCCGCATCTATAAGTAAACGTAGCCTCCAAGTCTGAAACTGACCTGATATGGTGTATCTATAAATCTGATATGGAGCATCTCCCAATACGGTGCATCTAAAGACCTGATGCACCGCATCTCCTTCAGAAATAGGTAGATCTCCTTTTTTTCTTTCCGTGGCCACTTGAATCAACTAAAACGGAGTCCGGATGAAGATTTTACGGCCAAAATACTAAAGCATCTTCAAGTGTCGACATGTAATTTTTGACTTCTTCTTTAAGCTTCTAATCTTCACTTGATTTGTTGGTAAGGATTGCATATGGCCGATACGGCGCATCGGATTGCTCTGATGTGGCGTATCAATGTAACTTCCCGTGGGGTCCAAGATTATAATATTCACGAATATTCATTCACCACCTTTAGATGCGGCGTATCTTCAATCTCTTATGCGGCGCATGTTCTTCTGTGTCTTGGATCATCTTTTGGTGAAGTCTTGATAGTGATACGCCGTATGTATGAAATGTAATGCGGCGTATCTGGAGTAGAACAAGTTGGTTCTTCTTTGTTGACTAAAGTTTCATATGCGACACATGATATAATTAGATGCGGCGCATTCTTCAAAGTCAGGCAATGGTCTTTAATCTCTTCACTTCAGTAGACTTTTCCAATCTTGATCATTTAGCTCCATATTTCGTCCAAAATTACTAACTTTCACCAAATGCTTGTTTATAACTGAGAATTACAAAAGTAAGCGATTAAGTATCAAATCTCATATAAAACAATATAAAACAAGCAATATACATGGGATAAATGATGCTAATAATATGTTGTTATTGTCATCATACGTCTACGTCTACGAAAGTAATAACGATATAAACAAGATAGTAAGTAAGAGATGGAAAGATCAAACCGAGACACAGAGGATTTATAGTGGTTCGGCTACAAGGACACCTTCCTTGCCCTACTCCACTCCCCGAGTCACCTACTAGAGAGTTTTCTTCACTAAGTCAAAGAGCTCCCTTATGGCGGAGAAAACCTTACACACTTTCGCTTACACCAATTTAGCGACGCAAAGCTAAATGTCGAGTTCTAATCGAAGCTAGGACCAATCTCACGACTTCAATCACAACACAACTTTTCTCACGACTTCTTCACTGCTTCACAACTTATTCGCTACTTCACGACTTCTTCTTCTTCACGACTTCTTAGCTACTTCACGACTTCTTCTTCTTTCTTTCTTCACGACTTCTTTGTCACTTCACAACTTCTGCATCTCTCCTACTTCACAACTTCTTTGCTACTTCACAACTTCTACTTCGTCCCACAACAACTAAGTAACACTACTAGTTTACACCACAACTAATCTACACTTATACACACCTTCTTCTATGCTAGCGACTACTTCTTTACACCTCTTCTTCTAAGCTCCTATGCTTACACACCTTTACTACTTCACGTACACTAACCTAATCTAATAACTTATGTTTACACTTATACACAACTTATACATAAATGAATGAATGAATTGCAAAGGATGATGCACCAACAACTTGAGTGGGAGGATCATACAAAGTTGTAATACTTCTAATCTTGAAGGATTGAGGTATTCTTCTCTTGTACTTGAATGGATGAAGCTTGAATCACTTTGAAACAAAAGGTTACGATTATATGATCAAAGGATTTAAGAGAATGGAAATGGAGGATTAGATCAGAAAGTTTGGAGTGCAAAAGGTGAGAAAAGGTTCAGAGATTGCCCAGTATTTATAGGCAAAAGATTCCAGCTGGAGGATCGGGGCCGGTAAAAGGGACCACCTAGGCAATTAAGGGGGCCACCCCTGTAACGGTTAGAATCTTTGTCTTTTACCGGGGAAGGTTTTTCTAGAACAATTTTGCTATTTTTGGTTGAAAATTTGAATTCATATATTTACAATGAATTTAGTATATTTATTTAATACCAAAAATGATTTTCTAAAAGATATAAAATGTTTATGAGATTTTATAAAAAATCTAGTGATTAAGAAAATGTTTCTTTGATCATAAAATGCATTAGGCATTTTGTTTATTCATACCTTAAGTGATTAAGTTGTAGAAATGTATATTAACAACTAAATACTTGTTTACGTACTAATCTTTGCGATTAATGATTTTACATTTTGTGATTATCAAAATGTAGAGATATCGAAAAGTATTAATAACATTTTAAGGCACAATCTCCCCCTTTTTGATGATTACAAAATCTAAACTCATTAAACCAAAAATTAGTTTTAGACAAGTGTTTAGTGAGTTTATATTCATTTCTCCCCCTTTTTGTAACATTAAAAAGGTAATGCTGACTAGTTTTATGCGTAAAATTGGATGGGATAAAAGCTCCCCCTTGATGTGTACTCCCCCTCATTCGGGGCACCAAGGAATCGAGCTATGGAATTGCATGCTACAAAATATGTTAAAAGCAAAAACAAATAACCAAGAACAAGCATACATAGCAATAGAAAGATCGTAGCAAGATTAATAAAACACATAACAATACTTTCATTAATAAAGATGATTATGTAAAACACATAATCATTGCTACAACACTATGAAATAAATAATAATTAGAGTAGAACATTCCTAAATTGCCAAAGGGAGCCATGAGACTTGCTTGCAACACAAAAGCTTGGTTGGTTTTATTTAAAAAGCGAAAAATATAAGCATATAACATGCTTAGGGGGTTGATGATGGAATGGTAGAAATGAAAATGGTTAATGGTATGGATGTTGGATTAGTGGAGGTAGATTTTTGTGGGAATGGTGTTTGGAGAGTTTGGAATGTTTGGTGGTGGTGAGTTTGGAGCGGAAGGATTTGATAGAGGGTTGGAGTGTTGTGTTAGTGATGGTATTAGAGAAGACCTAGTGAGGAGATACTCAATCCAAGTGAAGTGTTCATTGAATGCAATGGTTTGTTTTTGGAGAAATATGCAACAAGGACAATTGTTGACATGGTTTTCAAGTTGGATCAAGTTGTTGGATGGTGAGGAGTGGATGGAGGAAGGTTGTTGATACAAATTGTGTTGAGCAAGGTGTAAAGCAAGAAGAGCACTGATACGTGGGAATCACACCAGGCTTTACCTCTCGAAGGATCTCGAGAAGCTTACAACCCCCACCAAGCAGTGTCCCTGATCGTTGTAGTATAGTATAGTGACAAGTACCGGGGGATTGATCGTTCAACTCAGGAATAGTATCGCTAAGATTAGAAAGTCTCCTAAACTAAGTCTAGAGGTGAGGGATGATTCTTTTTGTATTTTTATATTTTATAAAAGCAAGTAAAATCTCGGGTTTTTAGAAGAGTGGGCGGAGTTAGTTGCTAGTCAACTAACCCAATTAACTACTAATGCAATAAAAATAAAATAACAGAAATGAAAATGAAACTAATTAAACTAGTGGTGTAAACAATGATGGGGAAAGTTGTGTTTACTTAGGTTTCATTACTCCCTAGATATCTTTTATAGGTTGATAGCTTGTTACAATTGCATGGATGACAGGTCAAATTCCTTAATACTAGTCGTAGGGCCGTGTACAATATTCCCTAACTCTATAGGATCCTACTTCACTCCTATGTCGAGCCGTTAGAAACTCCTAACATGGGATCATTAGAATTCTCCTACGCATTAAATACAACCAAATACCGTAGTACACCTCCGATCATGTTTCTTAAGCTGTTCAAGCAAGTTACCAATGGAAGTCTGCCAGTTTTCTTAAGCCTAACATCCAATACAATCATCCGTAACAACTATAAACAAACAATCAACCCATAATCAACATCTAGGTTTCACTACATCTAAGCAAACACAAAAGTAATCTAGTCGAGCATGTTAAATTGAAGACAAGCGTAAGATATATTCAAACAACACATAGACATATTGATTGAATTGAAAGAGTACTTATCTCAAATTGAACATGAAAGTTTCGAAGGGTTGAAACCCTTGAAAAAGCTGGAAAATCCGACCTAGGGTTTTTCCCTCAAAGTTGCACACTAATGAATGAAATTTGGAAAACTATATATAGATTATACAGGGTGACGATGTCAAGAAGGAATTTGTGACGCCGTCAACTCGCCGCCTATAATGAAATCGTATTGCCTAGATCTGATTTTGACACCGTCATGTAGGAATTTCTTCTGGGCCGTCACTAGCAAATGGACCATGATGGCGTAGGTGACGCCGTCATCTCCAATGCACAAAACACTCCGGACCGTCACGTGTATCTTCCACTTCCACCTATTTTGTTACTCTTGACGCCGTCAGGTACTGTTCCCAGCAAGGAAAATTGAGACTTTTCCGTTTTCTTCACTTTTATGCTCCGAAAACGTCCAAAATGCTTCCTTTTCCAGATTTCTCTCCAAAAGTACCTAAAATGACAAAAGGAACGATTTAGGGCAATATTTGATCAAATAATCTCGACTTCGGGCTTAAATGACCCCCTAAAAATGGTTCATTTTTCACCTCATCAAATACCCTTACACTTGAGATTTGCTTGTCCTCAAGCAAATACGCTTTTATTCTAATCAAAATACAAATTAGGGGTCATTTAACACTAATGTAAAAGTAATTACAACAAATAATCGTTCCACTAGAGACCAAAGACAAGCACGGAGGTCATACACTAGCACCTCACAAATAGTGTTTAGATACTCACATCTCTCGGGTGTAATAAAGTATATATCACAATATGGAAATGGAAAACATCTCTCACTACCTGTCATAGCAAAGTAGATTACCATAGGCTTGGGAAAGGATCAAACCTCCACCACTTGGCGTAAGCACCTAGGATAAACTATCAAAGAGGTCTTTCAAAGGGTTATAACGTTAGGTGTAGGGATATGGAATACACGATTTTGTTGGATAAAGACAATATTTACTGGTGGCGAGTTAATCATCTTTGTTAATTATATATACAATATGGCATTGCTAAGCCAATACTAGACTCGACTTAAGCTAATAAATCAAAAATAACAAAAACATAAAACAAACATAGAATGAAATGGGATGGTAGTCCGTATGTTTTTTCTCTTTTCTTTTTCTATTTTTTTTTCTTTTTCTTAATTTTTTTTTCGTTTTTTTCGTTTTTTTTTTTCTTTTTTTTTTTTTTTTTTTGTTTTTTTTTTTGCATACACTCTTACCATACCATCCAAAATAATACATCATAGGGAATGTACATTCCCCTTACACTTGAATTTTTACATACTTTACAATAAACTAACCTAATGACTCGAATTAAGATAATCAAAACACTTGGAGTACTTTTAAGATTAACGCACATATGGGGGTAATATATGATGTTCTTCCCCATTACTCTATAACACAAGTACTTTACCCATGAGTCCCAATCGTCCCAAAACAATATGTATAAGATATGACTCAACTTAGCAACCATGTAATCAATTAGACAATTAACTAAGGGTTTAACAAATAACAATAATGCACTAAAGATGAGTGCATACAAGGAAGGCTAAGGCGATTTGGTTGCACATTTGAGTGGGTTGTAACAAATTCTTCCTTTAAGTAAGATGTTTAAAGGTAGAAATGAAAAGATAGGCTCGAAGGGGTGTACTAGGGGTTTCATGTACTAAAAATGAGTACAACGCTAAGGTGTGGAAAAATTAATTGACTTTACTAGCCAAGTAATATGACTTAAATGGTAAATTAATTATGATACGGGTTTAACACAAGGGTGATCCTAATGCCTCTTATCATGTAGTAAATCCTACTACACGAATGTAGTCTCACTAGCGGTCTCGGGATGCATCACTAACGCAAGTTCAAGAATCTAAATGCTACCGGTACACTCATAAGCACTAATAGTAAATGCTTTTCCTATCAAACCTAAAGGCGAACCTCACATATTTGGGTGGAAAATTTTTCTGAATGGTACGGTTTTGTGCTAGTCATACAACTCCTATCCATGAGACGCTTGCTAAGGCTAAAGCTTCACTCCTAAATGTTGTAAAAAAATTTAAATTTTGCGCTAAAATTACACTAACAAGTATTTCTCTTAGTTTTATTACATACCTACCATCAAACAAACAAACTCAAGTGCAATAGTACCCTATAAGGTATCATCATTTACCCTCCCCTTACACTTAGGATGAACATTGTCCCCAATGTTCAATTAAAGAACGTAAAAGTAAAATAGGTAAAAGAATGAAAGCAAATACTCCCCTGATTCATTCGGTGTGGATAGTGTGGTAACAAGGTTAGATCTTACTCCATGAAAATGAACATTCAAAAATCAGAGAAAAAAAATATTCACCAACTGAAAAAACCTTTTTCTCTCTCTACCCTAAAAAACCTTCCTGCCATGTGACATTTCTTAAAATTCATGTTAATTATTTGATAATTATTATTCAACTATTTTATTTTACTTATAATTAACTTCATCGTAAGTTATCCGTATACGTTCAATCCATTCAACCACGGCTATTCTATGTCTACTCTACACTTTCTATGAACCATTATTTCCTTATAATCCTATTTTTAAAGTCACAATTCACTTTTCTCATTTTCTACGTCAACTTTTCACTTTTTACGTATCGCGCGGTTTAAACTCACGTTTTCACGTTCTAACCTCAAATAAATCACCCGATGAACTCACCACTCATCTAGACTATGGAAATATGTTATGATGACAAGTTTTCATACTTTTGAAAGTTTCATAATTTATTTTTACCCGGTATTGCGTTACGCGTCTTAAAACTTCATGTTTTAATTACCGGGAGCAAAATAAACTACATAATACATCTATAACTAAATTTAATCACAAGAGTTCCACCAACTCTTTCCCCCTCCCTTAGGTGGCATCCAAGGAGGATATCACACCCACACTTGTCTCTTTTGAGAGACAAATGTACTCCACTACCTTCTATGACATATATATTGTCTAAATAACCAACCTAGATCATATCACCAACTTCTTGCACTCCAAAAAAATCTGTTTTTATCCTCAAAAATTCGTGGCTCCTCAAGCTCATAAGCATCTTTGTTAGTTGACTCTTCTATTCCAAGATTGTCCAAGAATGATGGTCCTTGTGTTCTAGATATTCCTTGGTTCTTTTCTTCCTTAAAGTCTTCATCTTCAAGGGTTTTTGTTGGTGATTTTTCTAAGAGTTTTCAAGGGTTTAAGGGCTGTGGATTTTCAAATTTCCTAGAGTGGTGATTATCAAGTCCTTTCAAGAATATTGGTGACAAGATTAGTGATCATGGGTTAGAGAAAAGGTGCATGCAATATCACCTTAATCTTGATCTCTATTTTCATCTTCAAAAATTTTCTTTCTCCTATATTGATGGCTTACAATAGGTTATTGTGGCTGTAGATTGGAGTTCTCAAGATCCTCTACAAGTTCATCTTTCAAGTCATAAAAGATCCTTGCTTGGTGGTGGCTTTGGATAGCCCTTGTTTCTTGTTCTTGAAATTTATCTTGTCCTTCTCTTTTGTAAGAAACTCTTTTATAAATTTTCATTGTATTTTTTTTCTTCTTATTCACTCCTGTAAAATTTGGTATTTATTGATGTAATGGTGTAACATATAAATTATAGGGCTTGGTTAGGCTTGGTACATGAAACTAGACCACTAAAAACCCTAGAGGACTAAACATGCAACTGTAATTCTGAATCAGGGGCAAAACTGGAATAAACTGCACTAATCAGTAGACATTGAGACTAAACTAAAAATATGGGGTTATAGGTCTATGTCTTGTGGTCGTTTTGACGGGTATTTCATTAAATAACTCATTACGATGATTAAACTAGAAACATTTTCGTAAAACATGTCCAGTTCTGAGTAACAAATTTGAAACGGGCAAAAGTAATTTTTTTATGAATAACCCTCTGTTACTCAAAGAATAAAAGTTTTAGAGGACATCTTAACTTAAACGTTTCCGAAAACGGGGAACAAATCGGGTTAGTAAAACTCTAGATATCGCACTTTCCGTGAGACCATTGAAAATTGGAAAGCTGAATAGATTGATTGTTTGGGTAAATGGACTGTTTTACTAATGTTACATAATTTTTGGCCAAGTGGGACCCACAGATCTCGTTAATACAGAAGTAGACCTTTCCGGGGATATAAGGAACGAGACTTGTGGACTTACGATTTGCAAATGATGATTTCCTAAACATAGACAAGTTATTTAAATGCTAACAGCACTAGGTATAAAATGAGTATAAAGTGTTTTACACTTTATAAAGTTGGACCTTTAAAACATTTTGAACCCCCCTAATATATTTTGAACCCTGAGGCCTAAAGTGAACCTTTTTGACCAAAAACTTTACCCATGGACTAAACTCGAACCTTAGAATTAATTTGAACTTTTACATCATAATTAAACTTGGGTTAAATGTAAGTTTCATACTTATATAAATGCAAGGGTACATTTTTGGGTAATTTGTAAGTAATTAACTTAAACCTTGTGATGTACCTAGGAATATTGTACCAAACTTAAGTAAGATCATAATCTGTATATTACCCAAAGTACATCGATATCTATTTTCATAAATCTAAGACAATGTATATTATTTAGGTTCATCATAGAGCTTTTGCGGCTATTCCTTCACTTGCTTGTTCATTGCTATTTTCCTTGCTTTAAGGTGAGTTCATAGCCTCGCCTTTACTTACTTAAATGTTTTATAAACCTCGCGAGGGGGATACATGCTAGTTTTTACAAACTGAATACAAGTAGTTTTTGGTATGCTGGACCCGATCATATGATTATAGATATTGAATGCTTTTTGCCAATTAAGTCCCCTCATGAACCGTTAATTACTCGAGTAGGAAACGCTAGTGTTATGGATATGCATATTAGGCTTGGCGGGTTTGTTCGGGATATGGACACATAATAGTTAGAATTGTGGTAAATGGCAAATTTTTACCTTCTCCGGGGCATTATTAAATTACGTTAAGGTTCGGTTACATGAACTCAATACTATAATCAGATAACCCGACATGTAATTGCAATACTTGTCGCCCGATAAATAATGCTTGTATTTCAACTTATTACTTATTAAACTCTATGAATTCACTCAACTTTATGTTGACTTTTTAGCATGTATTTTCTCAGGTATTATTTGGCTAGCTGAGCATTGGGAGCAATCGGAGTCGCGTGGATATCAAATATTGAAAGACTTGTTTTCTACACATTCGATAACTTTTATTCTTTAAAATACATATATGTGTCATGTTTTAATTCTTGTAACTTAAGTTTTAAAAAGAAATTGTTGGGACCTTTGTACTCTGATTTATCAAATCGAATGTGACATTTTATTAAACGTCTCTTTTGAGGTCGTTTTATGTAACTTGTTTTTATGAACTATGAAGTGACACCCAAATTGGTATTCCGCTGCACTGTAAAATTTTGGGGGTGTCACAGAATGGCATCATAGCATTAGTTATAGCGAATTAGGTCGTTTTCAAAACCTAAACTATAACTGATTTTCAAAAACATTTTTTATGTCTTTCACCGTTGTTCAATATCCGCGTACGCTTGCTCCCAGGTAACTTATATGCTCTATTTTGCATCTATACTTCTATTATATGATTAATGAGTATATCTCATAGTCATGATTCACTCTCTCACGCCTATCTTATGATGTCATGTTATTATTCTCGTTACTTCTTCTTATGATTTTGATGAATCATATTGTTAATTAGACATCATTTTATTTATTGTAACACTTGATCTTTATATGTATTTTGTTTTGTGACGGGCGTACTTAAGTAGGATGATTTATAATCATCTTATTGAAATGAATTGGGAGGCTTCTTCATTTGAATAAGGAAATTATAAACCGCTGAACCATAAATTCATAAATCTTTACTTACATGGATTGGGACGCCTCTTGATGTAAGTGACGAGTTATGAATGAGTGGGCTTATATGTATCCACCATAGCATGTGTACGAATCATTCTTTGAGCTATGAACTCCTCTCGAATCGTAATTTGTTACGTTGATTTTTCCGATTTTGTATCAACCGCTGCAAGCTTGATAAGCTAATAGTAATGTACTATTATCCGCTTCCACGAATTGACGACTTGATAAATTCCTTGTGTCCTATTGTCTTATCGCCAACACTTTTATTCTACCCTTCCTTTAAGGACCCTAATGACATTCTATTCGTTCCCTCATACCATTGCTTACACATTAGGTGATTTCTATCAGTTGTTCTATCTTCGTTGATATCTTAATACTTTGTCAAAAATCCCGAGCACAAAATGCATTAAGCACCTTCATGGGCTTCTATAAAAATTTTATGCGTCTTTATAAAAATTTTACAAATATTTCACAAGTGTTTAAATTACCAAAATGACCTTCTTATGTTAAAGAGTCGGTTCTAACCACCCTCTTTTGTAAAAACCATTTATAATAACACCATGCCCAATCTTTCAAACTACATGTTTTATACATCATATTTTAATCATGTCTTAAGGATATGATTGCTTTAAACTTCGTTTCAACTAATGATTCCTAAAGATTTGAAAATTGACCTTCTACAATCATGACCATAAACCCGAGTTTCAACATGGTTTTTATACATGCTTCCATCCAAAAAAAAAAAAAAAAAAAAAAAAAAAAAAAAAAAAAAAAAAAAAAAAACTTTAAAACGAATAAAAATGATTAAGAAGAATTGAGCTCCGGGACGACGCTCTCTTAAGGGGTACGTGCTGTGACATTTCTAAAAATTCATGTCAATTATTTGATAATTATTATTCAACTATTTTATTTTACTTATAATTAACTTCATCGTAAGTTATCCGTATACGTTCAATCCATTCAACCACGGCTATTCTATGTCTACTCTACACTTTCTATGAACCATTATTTCCTTATAATCCTATTTTTAAAGTCACAATTCACTTTTCTCATTTTCTACGTCAACTTTTCACTTTTTATGTATCACGCGGTTTAGACTCACGTTTTCACGTTCTAACCTCAAATAAATCACCCGATGAACTCACCACTCATCTAGACTATTGAAATATGTTATGATGACAAGTTTTCATACTTTTGAAAGTTTCATAATTTATTTCTACCCGGTATTGCGTTACGCGTCTTAAAACTTCATGTTTTAATTACCGGGAGCAAATTAAACTACATAATACATCTATAACTAAATTTAATCACAAGAGTTCCACCAACTCTTTCCCCCTCCCTTAGGTGGCATCCAAGGAGGATATCACACCCACACTTGTCTCTTTTGAGAGACAAATGTACTCCACTACCTTCTATGACATATATATTGTCTAAATAACCAACCTAGATCATATCACCAACTTCTTGCACTCCAAAAAAATCTGTTTTTATCCTCAAAAATTCGTGGCTCCTCAAGCTCATAAGCATCTTTGTTAGTTGACTCTTCTATTCCAAGATTGTCCAAGAATGATGGTCCTTGTGTTCTAGATATTCCTTGGTTCTTTTCTTCCTTAAAGTCTTCATCTTCAAGGGTTTTTGTTGGTGATTTTTCTAAGAGTTTTCAAGGGTTTAAGAGCTGTAGATTTTCAAATTTCCTTGAGTGGTGATTATCAAGTCCTTTCAAGAATATTGGTGACAAGATTAGTGATCATGGGTTAGAGAAAAGGTGCATGCAATATCACCTTAATCTTAATCTCTATTTTCATCTTCAAAAATTTTCTTTCTCCTATATTGTATGGCTTACAATAGGTTATTGTGGCTGTATATTGGAGTTCTCAAGATCCTCTACAAGTTCATCTTTCAAGTCATAAAAGATCCTTGCTTGGTGGTGGCTTTGGATAGCCCTTGTTTCTTGTTCTTGAAATTTATCCTGTCCTTCTCTTTTGTAAGAAACCCTTTTATAAATTTTCATTGTATTTATTATTTTTCTTCTTCTTGTTCACTCCTGTAAAATTTGGTATTTATTGATGTAATGGTGTAACATATAAATTATAGGGCTTAGTTAGGCTTGGTACATGAAACTAGACCACTAAAAACCCTAGAGGACTAAACATGCAACTGTAATTCTGAATCAGGGGCAAAACTGGAATAAACTGCACTAATCAGTAGACATTGAGACTAAACTAAAAATATGGGGTTATAGTTCTATGTCTTGTGGTCGTTTTGACGGGTATTTCATTAAATAACTCATTACGATGATTAAACTAGAAACATTTTCGTAAAACATGTCCAATTCTGAGTAACAAATTTGAAACGGGCAAAAGTCATTTTTTTTATGAAAAACCCTCTGTTACTCAAAGAATAAAAGTTTTAGAGGACATCTTAACTTAAACGTTTCCGAAAACGGGGAACAAATCGGGTTAGTAAAACTCTAGATATCGCACTTTCCGTGAGACCATTGAAAATTGGAAAGCTGAATAGATTGATTGTTTGGGTAAATGGACTGTTTTACTAATGTTACATAATTTTTGGCCAAGTGGGACCCACAGATCTCGTTAATACAGAAGTATACCTTTCCGGGGATATAAGGAACGAGACTTGTGGACTTACGATTTGCAAATGATGATTTCCTAAACATAGACAAGTTATTTAAATGCTAACAGCACTAGGTATAAAATGAGTATAAAGTGTTTTACACTTTATAAAGTTGGACCTTTAAAACATTTTGAACCCCCCTAATATATTTTGAACCCTGAGGCCTAAAGTGAACCTTTTTGACCAAAAACTTGACCCATGGACTAAACTCGAACCTTAGAATTAATTTGAACTTTTACATCATAATTAAACTTGGGGTAAATGTAAGTTTCATACTTATATAAATGCAAGGGTACATTTTTGGGTAATTTGTAAGTAATTAACTTAAACCTTGTGATTTACCTAGGAATATTATACCAAGCTTAAGTAAGATCATAATCTGTATATTACCCAAAGTACATCGATATCTATTTTCATAAATCTAAGACAATGTATATTATTTAGGTTCATCATAGAGCTTTTGCGACTATTCCTTCACTTGCTTGTTCATTGCTATTTTCCTTGCTTTAAGGTGAGTTCATAGCCTCGCCTTTACTTACTTAAATGTTTTATAAACCTCGCGAGGGGGATACATGCTAGTTTTTACAAACTGAATACAAGTAGTTTTTGGTATGCTGGACCCGATCATATGATTATAGATATTGAATGCTTTTTGCCAATTAAGTCCCCTCATGAACCATTAATTACTCGAGTAGTAAACGCTAGTATTATGGATATGCATATTAGGCTTGGCGGGCTTGTTCGGGATACGGACACATAATAGTTAGAATTGTGGTAAATGGCAAATTTTTACCTTCTCCGGGGCATTATTAAATTACGTTAAGGTTTGGTTACATGAACTCAATACTATAATCAGATAACCCGACATGTAATTGCAATACTTGTCGCCTGATAAATAATGCTTGTATTTCAACTTATTACTTATTAAACTCTATGAATTCACTCAACTTTATGTTGACTTTTTAGCATGTATTTTCTCAGGTATTATTTGCCTAGCTGAGCATTGGGAGCAATCGGAGTCGCGTGGATATCAAATATTGAAAGACTTGTTTTCTGCACATTCGATAACTTTTATTCTTTAAAATACATATATGTGTCATGTTTTAATTCTTGTAACTTAAGTTTTAAAAAGAAATTGTTGGGACCTTTGTACTCTGATTTATCAAATCGAATGTGACATTTTATTAAACGTCTCTTTTGAGGTTGTTTTATGTAACTTGTTTTTATGAACTATGAAGTGACACCCAAATTGGTATTCCGCTGCACTGTAAAATTTTGGGGGTGTCACATGCCATTTCCGCCATGGAATACCTTCGATCTAGCCTTAATTAGCACTCAAATTTCAATTCTAATCCGATCATTATACTCAGTTTCTTATTCCGATCATCCTGATATACATTTCCCCAATTTAAACCTAGTAATTGATTGAAGTTGATTTGACGCCAAAATTTAATTGATCTGAATTTTCACTTACTTAGTTTGTAAATTAGTATATTCAGTATGTCGAATAGAAATAGGTCTAATAAGCGGCAAACTAAGGCTCCTATATAGCTTAATGATCATGTAGTTGGTAATTCAAGTTAAAATCGAAAGGATAAGGTTGATATGAGTACTAGGAAGGGGAATAGTGTGCAGAATTTGGAAACTAATGTTGTGATTGAGAATATTGATACTGGAGAGAAAGGAGGTGTTAAGAAGAATGTTGAATTGAATACTGTTAGTGAGGTTGTGGTGAATGTAACTATTTCTGATCCTAAGGAAGTGATGAGTACTGAGATCAATAGCAATGTAAGTAATTTTGTTGATAATACTGTTGTAAGTGAGAATAATGTTGATAATACTGTTGTTAGTGAGAATAATGTTGATAATACTGCTGTTAGTGAGAGGAATGTTGATATTGATACAACTGTGAGTAATAATAATGCTGGTATGCCTGATAATAGTAATGATAAGGATAAAATTGGTACTTCTTATGCTAATATGCTGAAAAAGGATGAGTTTCCTAAAGAAATCATGTATATACCTACTGAAGTAAATGAAAATGGGAATGAAGTTGTAGTGTTTGATGAAATGCTTGTGAAGAATGGAAGTGAAAGGTGGAGGTTAACTGCTTGTGGACAATTCATTGGTTATAATATGCATATTAGTGAACTAAGATACAATATTAGAAGAATGTGGAGCAAGTTTGGAATAACTGATATTAGTGCTAGCAAAAATGGACAATACTTGTTTAAGTTCAGAGATATTGAAGGTTTGAATGCGGTTATTGATTAGGGACCTTGGATGGTACAAAATAAACCTTTGTTTTTCCAAAAGTGGAGTCCAGAGATAGGTATGCAGATAATAGAGCCAAAGAAGGTACCTGTTTGGGTTAAGATGACCAATGTTCCTCTAGAGGCTTGGAGTATGAAAGGGATAAGTGCTCTTGCTAGCAGTTTAGGAAAACCTATAGTTATGGATGCTATGACAGCATCTATGTGTTACAAAGGAGAAGGCAATCTGGACTATGCTAGAGTCCTAGTTGAAATAGATGTAGATAAGGAAATTCAAGCATGAAATTGAGGTATAGTATAGAGATATGGAGAACAATGTCAAAGGTGTTAAAAAAATAAGTGTGTTGTATGATTGGAAACCTTTAAGATGCTCTGAATGTAAAGTGTTTGGTCATGATGTTAGTAGACGCAAGTTCAATAAGAATAAGAATGATGTAATGGGAAAGGAGAATGTTAAGGAAAATGTGGTAAAGGGTGGTAATGAGAAAGATAATAAGAAGGGTAAAGAGGTTGTACAGGAACAGGTCTAGAAGAAGACAATTAGTAATAATGAGCAGCAGAATAAAAACGGTACTAAAAGAAACTCCAATTTTCCTAATTACAGGCAACAAGAATATAGGAGGAAACAGAGCAATGAAAAAAAACAGACTAATGACAATGTTGGAACATCAGGGAGTAGGAAAGTATGGAATCTAAAAGAAAAGGAAGCAGACGAGATGAGGAGAACAACCAATAAATATTTTGTACTTAACACACTTCCAGAAAATGCTGATCAAGAGTTGAGAATTTTAAAAGATAGGATTATTGTGGATCAGTATTTGAATAAAAATCTGCAGCCAACTCCATCTGAAGCAGCAAATTGGACACATGATATGAGAAAGTACCATAAGGAAAAAAGTACAGGGGTTATTGATATTGAGATTATTAATAACAAGAGTGCAGAATTCACTGAAGATGTAGTTAGTGTTGAAGGGGGTATAGCTGAGTCTATGGAGATGAATGAGGTTATTCGGGTGGATGGTCAAGTGATTAATGATGAATAATATAGAATTTAACATTGGTGTATGGAATATTAGAGGGTTGAATACTGTTGAAAAGCAAAGAGAAGTGAAGAATCTGATTTCTAGAGAGAAGTTGAAGGTTTGTGCTATTCTTGAAACAAGATTGAGAAGTAAAAAGCTACAAAATACATGTGATAAAGTTTTTCAAGGTTAGGAATGGACCTCCAATATGATGTGTTGTACTAAAGGGTGTAGGATTGCATTAGGATGGGATGATAATGAAGTTAGTATTCAAGTGTTGAACAAAACTAGCCAATCAATATTCTGTGTCATAAGTGCTGATCAATACAATATAAAATGTTTCTACACCTTTGTTTATGCTGCTAATGAAGGATTGTATAGAAGAGAATTGTGGAAAGAGTTACATCAGAATTGTAGATATGCTATTGGAAAGCCATGGGGTTTAGCAGGGGATTTTAATGTGACATTTAATCTCAATGAGCACTCTAATGGTGGTTCTTCTATGAACTCTGATATGGTGGAATTTTATGATTGTGTTAACAAGATTGAAGTGGATGATGTTTGTAAGACAGGGCTACATTTTACTTGTACTAAGAAATTAAAGATGGTAAAAGCTGGCAATATGACTGGAATACTCAAGAAGCTTGAGAGAATAATGTCAAATGATGAATTCATTAAACTGTACCCAAGGTCTGCTGCCAAATTTTTGCCTTACATAATATCTGATCATTCTCCAGCTATTTTGTGTATTCCAACATGTATTAAAAATCATAAGAAAGCTTTTAGGTTTGCTAATTTCATCACTGGGAAGAAGGAATTTTTTGGTATTGTTAAAGATGAATGGAGCAAAGAGGTGGAAGGGCATTATATGTTTCAAGTGGTTAAAAAGCATAAAGGTTTAAAAGCTCCTCTGAATAAATTAGCTTTGAATAATGGCAGTCTTTTCAAAAGAGTGGAGAATCTTAGAAATCAAATTCAACAAGTTCAAACTGCTATTGATCTTGATCCTCAGAATCATCAATTAAGATCCATTGAAGCCAAGCTTGTTGAAGAATTCATTGAAGCAGAGTTAGATGAGGAAAAGCTTTTGTGTCAGCAAGCTAAAATCAAATGGTTAAGTGAAGGAGATAAAAACTCTAGTTTCTTTCACAAAGTTCTCAAAGGAAGAGCCCATAGAAGCAAAGTATTCTCTTTATGTGATGAGCAGGGGATAGGATATGAAGGTGATCAAATTCCTAACCTTTTCCTGAAGCACTTTAAGAATTTTCTTGGTGTCAGTCATGTGGTACAAAACATTGATAATAGTCAGGAGTTGTTTGTGAATAAACTGAGCAATGAAGAAGCTGTGGGCATGATCAGGAATGTTACTTGTGAAGAAATTAAAAGAGCTTTATTTGATATCCATGATGCTAAAGCACCTGGTCCAGATGGCTATTCTGCTACTTTCTTCAAAAATGCATGGGGTATTATTGGAAACGAGTTTTGTTGTGCAGTTAAGGAATTTTTTTATTCATTAAAGCTTCTTGCGGAAATCAATGCAACTCTTGTGACTTTGATTCCTAAAGTTCCAACTCCTAATAAAGTCAATGAGTTCAGACCAATAGCTTGTTGCAATGTCATCTACAAATGTATAAGTAAGATCATTACCAATAGAATCAAACCTGTTCTGGGCCAATTGGTAAGTTCTAACTGATGAGGCGAAAAATGATACGTTTTTAGGGGGTCATTTAAGCCGGAATTGGAATTTATTTGATCAAATATTGCCCTAAATCGTTCCTTTTGTGATTTTAGGTACTTTTGGAGTGAATTCTGATAAAGGAAGCATTTTGGACGTTTTTAGAGCATAAAAGTGAAGAAAACAGCAAAGTCTTAATTTTCCTTGCTGGGAACAGTACCTGACGGCGTCAAGAGCATTCATGTGACGGCGACAAGAGTAAAAGTGGTGACGATCCAGAAGAAACGTGACGGCGTCACCCAAGGCCGTCACGTGTTAACTTGTCAAAACTGGCGCGCGGAGTAGCTGATATTGTTTTGGTCATAACTTTTGCATACGAACTCGGATTTAGGTGATTCAAAAGCCCACGCAAAGAGGACGAAGAAATCTACAATTTGGTGAAAAAATGGGTGTGACGCCATCATGTGTAACGAGCTGACGCCGTCATGCCTTGCCGACAGAAAACTTGGCTATAAATATAACATCATAACTTCAGTTTTTGTAAGCCCTAAACCCTAAGGTCGATTCCTGGGTTTAGGTGGGTGTTTTTCCAGCAACTTAGAGGGTTTCAATCACTCCATAAACATCTTGTAATGGTTTGATGATTCTATCTTAATTCATGTCTTTAATTATCCTTATTGTTGCTTGTTCTTTATTAATTATGTTTGGCTAATTCACCTTGTGTCTACTTATGATTGTGTGAAACTTGTATATAATTGATTAGATCTTATTGATTCCTTGTTGATGTTTGTGTCTATCTTCATCAATTATGGCGTGACACTTCGATAGATCTAATTGGTTTAGTTTATAATTCTTGATTCCTATTGTCTCTTGTTTGGTTAATTGTATTCGATGTTAGGCTTAAGAAAACTGGCAGACTTCCATAGGGTAACATGCTTAAACGTCTTAAGAAACATGAACCAGTGCGTACTAGGTTATTATGGTTGTATTTAGTGCATGAGCGAATTCTAATGATCCCATGTTAGGAGCTTCTTGCAGGCTCGACATAGGAGTGAAGTAGGAGGTTATAGAGTTGGGGAAGTACGTACGCCACCCCACGAATGGTATTAAGGAATACCACCCGTCAATTAAAACAAGGTGTGCCAATTCAATACGTAGAATTGGATAGCTAGCAAGGAGTAACATATCATAGGTAGACATGATTCACTTATCTTGTAGAACCTTAGTTTATTTTTCTTGCACATTAGTTTGATTAGTAGCTTTTGGGTTAGTTGATTAGCAACTAATTCCACCTCTCCTTCCAATGCCTGAGATTTTTACTTTCTTTTCATAAAATATAAAAATACAAAACGAATCATCCTTCACCTTTAGACCTAGTTAGATTAATTTCAATCCTAACGACACTATTCCTGAGTTGAACGATCAATCCCCCGGTACTTGTCACTATACTATACTACAACGATCAGGTACACTGCCTGGTGGGGGTTGTAAGCTTCTCGAGATCCCTCGAGAGGTAAATCCTGGTGCGATTCCCATGCATCAAGTTTTTGGTGCCGCAGCCCGGGGAATAGTTATTGTTTAGGTTGAATTTAATTTTTATTAGGTCTACTCATTAGATTCCTGTCAAGTGAGATTTTTTTATTTTTATTTTGTAGCTTTCTCGTAGTCTATCTTTTCTTTGTGATTTTGTTTGTAGTTTGCTTCAAATGGACTTTACACTTAGACATCTAAGATTGCAAGATAAGGTTGAGCGGCTAAGACAACAAAGAGTTCAAAATACCTCATTTAGAGACACCTATGAATCATATGAGCCTTCACCTAGGTTATATTTTTATGAACAACCTCCATGTTTAAGATCTAGTTTTAGTGAGGCCAATAGGAAATGCGACCTAGTTTGCCATGGAATTATGGAGAGAGTCGTTGCAACAATTCATAAGTTTGATGAAGCACTAGGTTTGCTTTTATCACTACCTAAGAAAACAATTGAGGAGGATTTAGCCGAACATGATCATATTGATCAAAAAGACCTAGGTTTTATGATCGATGATGATGAATCTCAAGAAACAGATGATGAATCTTTTGGGCAATTTGTATATAGCAGTCAGAATATTGAGGATGATCCTTATGATTCGGATATAGAAGTTGTGATGCCTAGAGAAGCACTTGAGATACTTGGCAAAATGTTAGGGTTAGATTATAATAAAACACATGTTGAGGATATAGGTGATATTAACACATGGAATGATGAGGTCAATAACATAAGCCCACAAAATACTCAACCATCATTTAAGGTACACACACCGCCCGTGACTTACCCGGAAGAAGTAGAAGAAACTTTAGGAATTCCGATGGAGGTAGAACCCTTGGACCAGGCACCACTAGAGGATATAGGTTTGAATACTTGTAGTGATAACCTTACTCCTAGTTCTAGGGAATTTCCTAATGTTGATGAACCGGAACCTCAACCTTTACACAACTTTCCATCCTTAGATATACATCTAGGAGACAAAAGAGGAACCGACCACCCATCAAGCAATGTTATCCAGGTAGTTTTAGGATGAAGGAAGCCATTCACTCACCCCCTTCACCTCACGTGGCATATTTCTACCCTAAGGGTGTGTATCGCTACTTCCACCCGCACTTAATTCAAAGTGTAGGGAAAACCTCCCCTATTTCCGTTAAATAAGGGTAGAGTCAGGCTCGTGACTCGAACAAAAACAAGCGCTTATTGGGAGGCAACCCAAGCTTTATTTATTTATTTGATTGTTTGTTTGTTTATTTGATTTTATTTGTTTCCGTATGCATGTTTTATTTTTGTTGTTTGTGGCTCATGTTTCAAAGTGAATTGTGAAAATGCTTTATTTTGTTTTTAACTTCGTCTTAATTGCATATAAAGGTATTTTGCAAAAGATAAGTGTAAGGGAGATCCTAATTTGTTTATAAGAACGAAATTGAGCATGATCCACAACAATATTAAATGAACATGTATATTAGTATTTGTTAGATTCAAATGCTTGTATCGAGTCATAATGATGTTTTGCAGGATTTTCCAGGAAGTAGGACAAGGTTTTTCCAGAAATTTTCCAGAAACTTAACGTAAAGATTTCTGCAGGTCACTTCTGACGACGTCAGGAATTAATTCCTGACAGCGTCATGTGTAAAATTCTGGAAATTCTGCTAGTTTTGTTTTTCTAACAGAGTCTTAAAGTTTTTGTTAATTCTTTAGTTTATAAACTCCAGGAAATCTGCAAACATTCATTCCACAAGCATTATATCTTTAATTGTTTTGTTTTTATTCCTAAGTCTAGAATTACATCTAGTTGTGAGTTTTCATTGTTCAAATTGATGCTTTGGGTTTTTGTGATTGTTTTCTCAGGTTTAATAGGTTATGTATAACAAGAAGATGATTTATATTTCTGGAAGGGAAGCTTTGATTGTTCATTTTCTTGGAGGAAGATCTAACCTTGTTACCACACTATCCACACTGAACGAATCAGGGGAGTATTTGATTTCATTCTTTTACCTATTTCACTTTTACATTCTTTAATTGAACATTGGGGACAATGTTCATCCTAAGTGTAAGGGGAGGGTAAATGATGATACCTTATAGGATACACTTTCACTTGAGTTTGTTTGTTTGATGGTAGGTGTGTAATAAAACTATGAGAAATACTCGTTAGTGTAATTTTAGCGCCAAATATAAAATTTTTTACAACATTTAGGAGTGAAACTTTAGCCATAGAAAGCGTCTCATGGATAGGAGTCGTATAACTAGCACAAAACCGTATCATTCAGAAAAATTTTCCACCCAAATATGTGAGGTTCGCCTTTAGATTTGATAGGAAAAACATTTACTATTAGTGCTTATGAGTGTAACGGTAGCATTTAGATTCTAGAACTTGCGTTAGTGATGCATCCCAAGACCGCTAATGAGACTACATTCGTGTAGTAGGATTTACTACATGATAAGAGGCATTAGGATCACCCTTGTGTTAAACCCGTATCATAATTACTTGACCATTTAAGTCATATTACTTGGCTAGTAAAGTCAATTAATTTTTCCCACACCATTAGCGTTGTACTCATTTTTAGTACACGAAACCTCTAGTACACCCCTCTGAGCCTATCTTTTCGTTTCTAACTTTAAGCATCTTACTTAAAGGAAGAATTTGTTACACCCCACTTAAATATACACCCAAATCGCCTTAGCCTTCCGCGTATGCACTCGTCTTTAGTGCATTATTGTTATTTGTTAAACCCTTAGTTAATTATCTAATTGATTACATGGTTGCTAAGTCGAGTCATATCCTTGTACATATTGCTTTGGGACGATTGGGACTCATGGGTAAAGTACTTGTGTTATGGAGTAATGGGGAAGAAAATCATATCATTACCCCCATATGTACGTTAATCTTAAAAGTACTACAAGTGTTTTGATTATCTTGATTCGAGTCATTAGATTAGTTTATTATATAGTATGTAAAACTTCAAGTGTAAGGGGAATGTTCATTCCCTATGATGTATTATTTCGGATGGTAGGGTAAGACTGTATGCAAAAAAAAAAAAAAAAAATCGAAAAAAATGAAGAAAAAGAAAAAAAATAGAAAAAGAAAAGAGAAAAAACATACGGACTACCATCCCGTTTCATTCTATGTTTATTTTATGTTTTTGTTATTTTTCATTTATTAGCTTAAGTCGAGTCTAGTCTTGGCTTAGCAACGCCATATTGTACATGTAATTAACCAAGATGATTAACTCGCCACCAGTAAAGACTGCTTATATCCAACAAAACCGTGTATTCCATATCCCTACACCTAACGTTATAACCCTTTAAAAATATCTCTTTGATAGTTTATCCTAGGTGCTTACGCCATGTGGTGGAGGTTTGATCATTTATCAAGCCTATAGTAATCTATTTTGCTATGATAGGTAGTGAGAGATGTTTTCCATTTCCATATTGTGATATATACTTTATTACAGCCGAGAGATGTGAGTATCTAAACACTATTTGTGAGGTGCTAGTGCATGACCTCCGTGCCTGTCTTTGGTCTTTAGTGGAACGATTATTTGTTGTAATTACTTTTATATTAGTGTTAAATGACCCTTAACTTGTATTTTGACTAGAATAAAAGCGCATTTGCTTGAGGATAAGCAAATCTCAAGTGTAAGGGTATATGATGAGGCGAAAAATGATCCGTTTTCAGGGGGTCATTTAAGCCGGAATTGAAATTTATTTGATCAAATATTGCCCTAAATCGTTCCTTTTGTGATTTTAGGTACTTTTGGAGTGAATTCTGAAAATGGAAGCATTTTGGACGTTTTTGGAGCATAAAAGTGAAGAAAACGGCAAAGTCTTAATTTTCCTTGCTGGGAACAGTACCTAACGGCGTCAAGAGCATTCATGTGATGGCGTCAAGAGTAAAAGTGGTGACGGTCCAGAAGAAACGTGACGGCGTCACCCAAGGCCGTCACGTGTTAACTTTTCAAAATTGGCGCGCGGAGTAGCTGATATTGTTTTGGTCATAACTTTTGAATACGAACTCGGATTTAGGTGATTAAAAAGCCCACACGAAGATTACGAAGAAATCTACAATTTGGTGAAAAAATGGGTGTGACGCCGTCATGTGTAACGAGCTGACACCGTCATGCCTTGCCGACAGAAAACTTGGCTATAAATATAACATCATAACTTCACTTTTTGTAAGCCCTAAGCCCTAAGGTCGATTCCTGGGTTTAGGTGGGTGTTTTTCCAGCAACTTAGAGGGTTTCAATCACTCCATAAACATCTTGTAATGGTTTGATGATTCTATCTTAATTCATGTCTTCAATTATCCTTATTGTTGCTTGTTCTTTATTAATTATGCTTGGCTAATTCACCTTGTGTCTACTTATGATTGTGTGAAACTTGTATGTAATTGATTAGATCTTATTGATTCCTTGTTGATGTTTATGTCTATCTTCATCAATTACGGCGTGACACTTCGATAGATCTAATTGGTTTAGTTTATAATTCTTGATTCCTATTGTCTCTTGTTTGGTTGATTGTATTCGACGTTAGGCTTAAGAAAACTGGCAGACTTCCATAGGTTAACATGCTTGAACGTCTTAAGAAACATGAACCAATGCGTACTAGGTTATTATGGTTGTATTTAGTGCATGAGCGAATTCTAATGATCCCATGTTAGGAGCTTCTTGCAGGCTCGACATAGGAGTGAAGTAGGAGCTTATAGAGTTGGGGAAGTATGTACGCCACCCCACGAATGGTATTAAGGAACACAACCCGTCAATTAAAACAAGGTGTGACAATTCAATAGGTAGAATTGGATAGCTAGCAAGGAGTAACATATCATAGGTAGACACGCTTCACTTATCTTGTAGAACCTTAGTTTATTTTTCTTGCACATTATTTTGATTAGTAGCTTTTGGGTTAGTTGATTAGCAACTAATTCCGCCCCTCCTTCCAATACCCGAGATTTTTACTTGCTTTTCATAAAATATAAAAATACAAAATGAATCATCCTTCACCTTTAGACCTAGTTAGATTAATTTGAATCCTAACGACAGTATTCTTGAGTTGAACGATCAATCCCCCAGTACTTGTCACTATACTATACTACAACGATTAGGTACACTGCCTGGTGGGGGTTGTAAGCTTCACGAGATCCCTCGAGAGGTAAAGCCTGGTGTGATTCCCACGCATCACTAACCAGAGTGCTTTTATCCCTGGAAGGCAAATACAAGATAACATCCTTTTGACACAAGAGATTATGAAAGGTTATAACAGGAAAAGTGGTCCAAAGAGAGTAGCATTTAAAATTGATCTTCAGAAAGCTTATGATACAATTGAATGGAGTTTCCTTAAAAACATTCTTATTGGTTTTGGATTTTCTGAGAAAATGATAAATTGGATAATGCAATGTGTTACCACCACTGCATTCACTTTATGCATTAATGGAGAAAGAGTGGGATATTTCAAAAGGGGTAGAGGGCTGAGACAGGGGGACCCTGTATCTCCATACTTATTTACTCTTGTTATGGAGATTTTTTCACTTATGTTGAAGAGAAAAATCATTAATGATGGTGAATTTCAATATCATTTTGGATACAAGAAGAACAAGTTATCTCATGTTTGTTTGGCAGATGACTTGTTAGTCATGTGCCATGGTGATTTAAGATCAGTAAATGTAATCAAGAGAGCTATTGAGGAATTTAGTAGTTGCTCAGGATTGATACCTAATCAATCCAAAAGTACTGTTTATTTTGGGAGTATGAATGATGAGGATAAGGAGAGTATCAAACAAGTTCTGTCATTTGCAGTTGGTAAGTTTCCTGTTAAATACCTTGGTGTTCCATTGATTGCTAAGGGATTGGGGGTTAAAGAATGTAGCTGTTTATTGGAAAGGATCAAGAAAAGAATCAACAACTGGAGAAGCAAATTTTTGTCTTATGCAGGCAGACTTCTCCTAATTGCAGCAGTTCTAGAATCCATTCATGTCTACTGGTCCTTTGTTTTCTTACTACCTATTACAACTATTAAAGAAATTAATAAGATCTTGAAAGGTTTTCTTTGGAATCTGGGTGAATCTGCCAAGGGCAAAGCTAAAGTTGCATGGGATACAATTTGTAGACCAAAGGATCAAGGGGGGTTAGGCCTTAAAGATTTACAAAAATGGAATGAAGCTATGTTGGCCAAGCATATTTGGAATATTGCTGTTAGAAAAGAAACTTTATGGGTTCAATGGGTACATACTGTGAAGCTGAAAGATAATAGTATTTGGGAGATTTCTGCTGAGGTTGGTGATAGTTGGGGTTGGAAAAATCTTCTAAAGATTAGGGATAAAATAAAAGATCATGTCAAATACCAGGTTAATAATGGAAAAAACACTTCAATGTGGTATGATAATTGGAGTGACATGGGACCTCTGATCCAATATCTTACCCACAGAGACATATATGATGCAAGATTACCTATGAATATTAAGGTTGGTGATATGATTCATAATGGGACATGGAAATGGCCTTATGACTGGTATGATAAATTTCTATTAATCACCAGCATTGATGATCCTAATTTCCAGAATGAAGCTAATGATACAGTAGTTTGGATGAGTAAGAATGGGGAGAAAGTTAAGTTTTCTGTCAAAAATGCTACTTGTGATTTGTGTACAGAGTTTCCAAAAGTATGTTGGTGGAGATTAGTATGGTATGCACAATGTATACCTATGCATGCATTTATTCTTTGGTTAGCCATACAAGAAAGATTGAGTACTCAAGATAAAATGACAAGATGGGGCCTGCATATTGTCAATAGATGTCCACTGTGTCATAATGACAATGAAGATATCCAACATTTGTTCTTTAAATGTACCTATTCTTCTGATGTATGGATCAAAGCTAAGGAAATAGCTGATATCAAATGTGATGAGAGCAATTGGCAAGAATTGATAGGGAGTCTAGCAGGTACCTGTGTAAATAAGAATATTGGATGGGTTGTTAAAAGATTGGTATTAGCTGCTTATGTCTACTTCATTTGGCAAGAAAGAAATGGTAGAATCTTTAAAGATGTGCATAACAGTAGCCAAGAAGTTTATAACAAAGTTTTGGAGAATGTTAAGTACAAATTACAAGGAGTAATTGTGAAAGATAGCTTGACAGTAAGAAGTGTGGAAGCAAAGTGGAAGGTTAAGTGTAAAAGATTAGGAAGTAATGGCTGCTGATATGGTGTCTAATAAAGAGAATGAATCATTTTTTGTTTGGATTACTTTCTGAGAGATACTAGAACATTTCTTAGCATTTGTAAGTTTTTTTGATGACATCCAGGGAAGTTTGGTTATGGATATACTACTGTGAATGAACTACACAGTATTGGTTTTATACCAATTGGACCTCTATAATATAACACTTATAGTTTGAGGTTTTTTTATCTCCTCAAATAGATGGCATTGTATCTTGATATTTGGTCCTTATTATCATGATGTGTCTTGCTGTTTTTGGCATTTGGCCTTGGGAGGAAATGCTTTAACAGTATGTTGCATTGTGATGATATTGGACTATTTTATCATAAAGTAGGTTTCCTATTTGGAAGGGAATGTGAGATAAGGAGGGGTAGTGTGTAGTATGGAATAGTGAGGTGTGCAAGATGAACCTACTTGGTCCATACTATACATTACCCACTGGAGGATAGGATGGTACTCATTGCAAGGTATGTGTTCCCATCTATGTGAAGCCATTGTAGTAGATGGAAATGTAGCATAGATGGTATAGCTCTTGCTTATGGAGAGGTTATGGGTTCCTAGTGAAGCCTTCCATCTTCTCTGTCTTAGCTATTGTGGTGGCAGATTGAATAGCTTTGATGGGGAGATGAGAAGGAAATGTAGCTAGATGGTATTTTGGTGCTTTTAAGGTGAATGAAGAGTTTGCAGGATCAATACAAACTGGTGAAGTTTGCCTGCATTACTGTTGTTCTACATGAATATATGAATGTATTTGACTTGGTTTCGGTATTGATAGATAGTATGTAGACTTGTTATTGTTCTGCTGGTTGTATTTGAGTAAGAGATTAGGCATGTCTAACTCTCTTGATATCATTGATGTAATTATTCTTTGTGTTAATAATATATATTCACCTTTGGCACCAAAAAAAAGAAAATGAACATTCAAAGCTTCCCTTCCAGAAAAATAAATCATCTTCTTGTCATACATAACCTGTTAAAACTGAGAAAACAAACAAAGGCAACCTCGCGTAAAATCGGCGGCAATCTATATATACTAGCAAGTCCTAGAAAACAAATTAAGATATAATGCTTGTGGAATGAATGTTTGCAGACTTCCTGGAGTTTATAAAACTAAAGAATTAACAAAAACATTAAGACTCCGTTAGAAAAACAAAACTCGCAAAATGACGTCGTCAGAAGTGACCTGCAGAAATCTTTACGTTAAGTTTCCGAAAAATTTCTGGAAAAAACTTATGTCCTATTTCCTGGAAAATCCTGCAAAACATCATTATGACTCGATACAAGCATTTGACTCTAACAAGTACTAATACACATGTTCATTTAATATTGTGGCGAATCAAGATCAATTTCATTCTTATAAACAAATTTGGGGTTTCCCCTTACACTTAGCTTTTGCAAAATACCTTTATATGAAGTTAAGACAAAGTTAAGCAACAAAATAAAGCATTTTCACAATTTTAGTTTGAAACATGATCTACCAACAATAAAAACAAAGCATGCATATGGAAGCAAATAACATCAAACAATTAAAAGTCACACATAACATGGGTTACCTCCCAAGAAGCGCTTTTCTTTATTTTACGAGTCTTGTAGCTAGACTCAAGGTCATGGGCAATTACGTGACCTCATCGTTGGTCTCATTCTCTAGGTCATCTCTAATCTTAGTTTTATATTCCGGACCCAGTTGCAAGCATTCCTTGTAGAAACCAAGTATTCTATTCATGACATAATCTACTCCTCTACGTCTATCTTCATCATTCCTATAATAAACCGCTTGCTTGTGTTCCTTTTCTATGTTTGATAGAAGGCGGTATTTTTCAATCTTATAGGGCATTTGGTAAGCAATCTCATCGTTCCCTTCCTTGAATCTAACTATCCCTAAGGTCGGGTCATAACTCATCTTAGAGGCCTCAACAAATGGTTTTTCGAACACTACTTGACTTAGGCAATCATCTATTACCGGACGAGTATCCTCCACTATCACAAAGTCGGTAACATAAGTGAAGTTTCCTACAAATGCATGCAATCCTTTCACTCTTCCTACAAAGTTGCTCATCTTACTCGTGTTGGGCATCATTCTATAGCCAAGTTGCTTCTTCATCACCCAATTATAATAGGTCCTAGTCATGATGTTTATAGGAGACCTAGGATCGATATAAGCTTTCCATACATGCATATGCCCAATGTTGCATGGTATGTTGATGTTAGAGGGATCACCTACTTTAATAAGGGGTGAACCAAGGATGTATGGTGTCTCGTGATCATCGAATAAATCCTTGTGATATTCCCGTTCTTCCTTGGTGGGCAACTTATCAAAATACACTTCTATGTTTTCTACCTCCTCTAACTTTTCTTCCTTATTGTCCCCAACTTCCTTAATCTCATCCCTAGTCCCGGTTTCTATTCCAACTTCATCCTTGTCACTTTCTTCCATATTCTTATCCATCGGCTTAATGGTGACAACATTGACAAAGTGGACGTGTTTGGATGATGAGGGGTCCTTAATTTGGATTCCGCTATTAGTGTCCCTAGTGTCCTTCCTAGGTGTAGTTAGCACTTGGTTGTTGAGGGCATTCAACAAGTTGTCAATATTATTGGTTATCTCCGTTTGTTGTTGATTGAATTCGGTTTCAAACTTAGCTATGCGAGCTTCTTGAGATGCCATAAATTTGGACATCAATCCTTCAAGATTATTGGTACTACCATAGTTATTAGAAGGATTGTTGTTGAAAGTACGGTTAGCGGGTGGACCGTTTGGTTGGTAACGATTAGGTGGACTGGAAGAATTGTTTTGGTTTTGTTTCCACCTAAGATTTGAGTGATTTTTCCAAGAAGGGTTGTAGGAATCACCGTAAGGGTTTGGCTCGGGTTTGAAAGTGTACCACTTATCTCCCGCTTCGTCGGTACGCAAGGATGCGTAGTCCGCAAAAGCTTGTCCGGGGAGTTCCACGCAATCACGAGTGTCATGGGGACCACTACATAATTCGCATGAAGAAGTGATTTTGTTCACTTGGCTTGAAGGCTTAGGAGCTTCGTAGGATTTCATGAGAAACTTGACTTGGTCCTTAAGTTCCATGATCCGACAGTCGGGAGTGCTAGAATTGTTCGAAGGCAAAGATATTGCCTTGACCGTTTTGTTCAAATCACGGGGATTATTCCAACTTTCGTTGTCATAGAGAGCAAGATCTTCTATGAGTTCCCATGATTCTTCCGCACTTAGATCACGTAGCTTGCCACCGGGCTATTGGTCAACGGTTCGCCTTGTGGGGAGGTCGATATGGTCATAGAAGATTTGAACTTGGAGCCAAAGATCTATGCCATGATGAGGGACTTTTTTGAGTAAGTCCTTTAAACGAGTCCATGCTTCATATAGAGTTTCACCTTGACGTTGTTGGAACATCAAGATATCATTTCTAACCTTGGTAGTTCTCCCCAGTGGGAAAAAATGAGCAAGGAAACGAGTGGTGAGATCATCCCATGAGGTGATGGATCCCGCGGGTAAACGTTCAAGCCATTGACTAGTTTGATCACGTAGAGAGAATTGGAATAGGCGTAATCGGGTCGTCTCTCTAGTTGTAACATCAAGGTCTATAGAATCTACGATTTTAAGGAAATCCTTGAGATGTTGATTAGGATCTTCGGAACGAAGTCCATGGAATGCACATCCGCTTTGCACCAACTGGATGGTGTCGGATCGCAAGGGGGACACATTGGCTCCTTGAGTGAGCTCAATAGTGTTTCGATAGCCTTGGTGGCTAGGACGGGAATACTCTCCTAAGGTTCGGGGCCTAAGAGGTTGGTTTGCTAGTGGTGGGTTTTGTGGGTGGTTTTGTTGTGGTGGGTTGATGGGTTCAAAGATGTTACCACCTTCCATGATGTCGGATGGTAAAGGTTATGAACAAAGACACGAAGAAATAAGATAGACTAAAGAAAACCTAAAAATAAAAATAAAATCTTACTAGAAAGGAATCTAGCAAGTAGACCTAATAAAAAAGAAATCCTAACCTAGACAATAACTATTCCCCGGGCTGCGGCGCCAAAAACTTGATACGTGGGAATCGCACCAGGCTTTACCTCTCGAGGGATCTCGAGAAGCTTACAACCCCCACCAGGCAGTGTACCTGATCGTTGTAGTATAGTACAGTGACAAGTACCGGGGGATTGATCGTTCAACTCAGGAATAGTGTCGCTAGGATTAGAAAGTCTCCTAAACTAAGTCTAGAGGTGAGGGATGATTCTTTTTGTATTTTTATATTTTATAAAAGCAAGTAAAATCTCGGGTTTTTGGAAGAGTGGGCGGAATTAGTTGCTAGTCAACTAACCCAATTAACTACTAATGCAATAAAAATAAAATAACAGAAATGAAAATGAAACTAATTAAACCAGTGGTGTAAACAATGATGGGGAAAGTTATGTTTACTTAGGTTTCATTACTCCCTAGATATCTTTTACAGGTTGATAGATTGTTACAATTGCATGGATGACGGTTCATATTCCTTAATACTAGTCGTAGGGCCGTGTACAATATTCCCTAACTCTATAGGATCCTACTTCACTCCTATGTCGAGCCGTTAGAGGCTCCTAACATGGGATCATTAGAATTCTCCTACTCATTAAATACAACCAAATATCGTAGTACACCTCCGATCATGTTTCTTAAGACGTTCAAGCAAGTTACCAATGGAAGTCTGCCAGTTTTCTTAAGCCTAACATCGAATACAATCATCCGTAACAACTATAAACAAACAATCAACCCATAAGCAACATCTAGGTTTCACTACATCTAAGCAAACACAAAAGTAATCTAGCCGAGCATGTTAAATTGAAGACAAGCGTAAGATATATTCAAACAACACATAGACATATTGATTGAATTGAAAGAGTACTTATCTCAAATTGAACATGAAAGTTTCAAAGGGTTGAAACCCTTGAAAAAGATGGAAAATTCGACCTAGGGTTTTCCCTCAAAGTTGCACACTAATGAATGAAATTTGGAAAACTATATATAGATTATACAGGGTGACGGCGTCAAGAAGGAATTTGTGACGCCGTCAACTCGCCGCCTATAATGAAATCGTATTGCCTAGATCTGATTTTGACGCCGTCATGTAGGAATTTCTTCTAGGCCGTCACTAGCAAATGGACCATGACGGCCTAGGTGACGCCGTCATCTCCAATGCACAAAACACTCTGGACCGTCACGTGTATCTTCCACTTTCACCTCTTTTGTTACTCTTGACACCGTCACTTGGAGACTCTTGACATCGTCAGGTACTGTTCCCAGCAAGAAAAATTGAGACTTTTCCGTTTTCTTCACTTTTATGCTCCAAAAACGTCCAAAATGCTTCCTTTTCCAGATTTCTCTCCAAAAGTACCTAAAATGACAAAAGGAACGATTTAGGGCAATATTTGATCAAATAATCTCGACTTTGGGCTTAAATGACCCCCTAAAAATGGTTCATTTTTCGCCTCATCAAGCACTAAGCGCATGAGCTTCCTTGAGTTTTTCAACGAACTTCAAGTGTTCAGAAGAGGGTGATGGTGGAGGAGTTGGATTGTCATTGTTTATGGTGTATGAGTTTGTAGGATGTGATGATGATGCTTTTGGTGGAAGGGGTATTTGTGAGATTGGGTAATCATTTATGGATAAGGATGGAGGTATGGAGGAATATGATGTTCCATGAGTGGAGGGTGTTTTGGATGGTGTGTTGTTTGATGGAACAAGATGTGATGGATTGGTGATGAGATTAGGATTGATGTTTTGAGATTGAGTATGTTCCTCAAAAGGGTCATTTGATGGAAGTGAGTGAGATAACTGTGGGATTTTGGTAGTAAGGGTGATTGTGAGGTTGTCTTGATGAGGTAAATGAGAGTTTTCATTTGGGTAAGTTTGAGGTTTAGGTGTTGGTTGGTTGGAGACAACATCATTAATTGAGGTGGATTTTTGACAAGTGTTAAGCTTTCTTCTCCAAACGGGTTTGATGGAGATCTTTGCAACCCTTGAAGGCTTAGATCTTGGGTAATTAGAAGAAGACATAATGGGATGATTTGAGGTTTGTGATGGAAGAGGTATTTATAGTGTGGTGATTATGTGATTAAGGAAGGTAAATTTTGGTGCAAGGTTTTGGACAAAATGTGTTTGTGAATTTTGGGAAGTGTAGGATGAAAATAGGCTAAAAAACAGAAAAAAATTTGTAAACCCGACCATCAGATGGCCGGTCCCCTTAAATAGGGGTCGGTCCCCTTAATAATTAAGGGGGCCGCCCATCTGGTGGTTCCCAGATTACCAGAAAAGGGTTTTTGGCAGAAAATTTCAGAAAAAGATGTGTTTTTGGGTTTAATTTCAAGCAAGTCCCATTTTTTGATGCAATTTATCATGCAATAAACTAATAGAAATGTATTCAAAGCATCTAACTTAAGGGGATTTAAGCAATCAAACAATTTAATCTAGCATGCATCATATATTAACAAAGCAAGGAAGTTGATATTCATGCAAAGCATTTTACAAAAAAGATTAAACAAACAAGTAATTTAATCTAGCATGCAATATGCATATCAAAAGGATTAAGCAAGCAAGTGTTTTCAAATCAAGCAAATAAGCAATGTAATAAAGTGAGAAAATATATAAATCAAGTTGACAAATAATGTCAAGATTTAAGCCATATAAACATTTAAGCAAAGTTAAAGAGCAAAATGCAAGAAAAGATAATAAGTATTTTCATGACAAATACATATGTGAGCATTTGGGACAAACTAATTTATAAGATCCTAGTGAGTACCTATATGCAACAAAATGTGTTGTGGTGAATGTTTTGACCTCTAGATGCAAAAGAAGAATAAATGAATCCAAGAAAACAATCCATGGCATCATTGATTAGGTTATGCTTAATCTATGAATGTCACAAGTATATATTGAGTTATATATTATGACAACTCTTGTAAGATTTTATGCATGAAAAAAAAAGTTTTTAGCATTATTCAACAATGCAAATAAGTTGATTAAGTGAGTTCACTAGATGTGGGAGAAGTAATATTAAAATAAAATAGATCGGGGTTTTTCTTAAAAGTAGGTTTATGCAAAAAGGAAAATGTAATGAAGAAGAAATAAACTTGACCCAATCTTTGGTTTGATGTAAAGTAGATTCCGAGAGTGACTTTTCGCAAATCATAAAATTTTTGCTTATTACAAAAATTTTAAATTTTTAGGCAATAGATGTGCCATTTATTTTTTACCCAATGCCATAATGACTCATGATTTCATACTTAAGAGATTAAGGAGATGGATATATCTATATGCATGCAATGTTAGTGTCCAATGTGACTTATATAACTTGTTATCGTAAACGAAGTGGTGACTACTATCTATATGTATTAATATGAGTGTGTTAAAAATAATACGAGAGAGCATCTATAATGCCTATGTTAATGCATATGACCTATTTCTACCTTTTTAGTTAGTTTTCTTAACTTATTTTACTATATTTCCATGAGTTTTGCAAAAAGAGATCATAGAAGATTTTCATTTAAATTCCTAGGGGGGCTGACTAAGAAGGGTTCATATAAGCATGGGCATGTACGCACTGCTAACTATACAATTAACTATATCACAACAAGGATTTATAATTAACAATTATGGAAGTTTGAGCTATAAATTTAAAAAGAAAACGTACCTTGCATCTTTAATTGATTAACTCAATAAGACTTACGAGCTCGTGGAGTGGAGGAATAGCAAATTCCCAAGTAGACCATAGAGAGAAAATGAAGCAATATGATCCCCTTAGTCTTGTTGCTCCCAAAACTTGTTGACCCGAATGTAATGTGTAGTCAACTTAATGGATAATATACACATCATCATGATTTTCCCTCCATGCTTTTTCAATAAATGCTTCAAGATAACACAATGACCATGTACCAATCATAGAAGAGTAGATTTGAACATTTCATGTTGATGCATCATTTTCCGCCCATTCATTAATCATTTTTCCACCATATTGATTTTGTGATTGTGTAGATGTTCAAGTTGCCGATCAATTCGTCAAGATGTGGAGATGAAATAAACATTGATTCCTAAATCCTTATAACTAGACTACACCATAATACCGCTAGCGAATTCTTGGAGCATAAGGACGTGAAGGTTATTGTGTAGGATGCATGCCTTAATTGTTCGCAAATCTTCACATATATGCAAGTGTGCCAACACATGTTCGATTTCCTTAACTTCGTAATTTTAACACCTAACATGTAACACAACTTGGTACCCAAAATCTCATAGGTCTTAGATGGTTAGTTACAACATCCATTGTATTTAAATGCATATGGTATGGATGTTGACATCGAATGCAAGAATTCATTATCAATATGTTTTTAAATATGGATAATGACTTTCTTGACTCAAGAAGTAGATTATTATTATAGCAAGAGTATTCTTTAATTTTCTCTACTAGGTTTTACAAAATTTATTTGCTTTGATTTACTTGTTGAAGGATTATTTGCGTTAAATTCTAAGCCGGTTTTATCTTCAAATGACTTTTGAGTATTAAGTAAGTATTTTTAGAGATTTGGAACTATATTTAAATTTAGCTAATATTTTTCCTTTTTTATTTTCCTTTTTAATTTCTTGTTTGTAGCCTTGATATCTTTTACATTCAAGATCAATTTCAATATTACTTTCAAGTCTAGACATTTTATCTTCTAAAATTATTTCTTTTTCAAAATTACTTTCAACGGATGTTTAAGATTCATTTTCAAAAATGATTTTTGAGTCTATGTTGCAAAAATGTTTGAAGTTGTTTTCTAATTTTGAAATTTCTAATATAAATTGATCATAGTCAAAATGTTTGGTTTCGAATTGTACCTCATTTATAGCTTTATTTACTTGACAATCTTCACATACCATATGATGATCCTCTTCATCGTCCATGTCGCTCCATGATTTATTTATGAATTCACTTAGGTCTTGACGTATGTAGTCTTCGCCATCAACACTTGTAGTTTCATCTATTTGAATTCTTCACATTGCATATTGTGATCATCTTCTTCGTCCATGTCGCTCCATGTTTCATTAACAATCTTTCTTCAAATTTGACTCATGTATTCTTCGTCATTGATACCTTCAATGACCACATTTGAACTAGTAGCACTTTCATTTATTTCAACTAAGTGTTTATCTATTAATTTTTCTAGAACGACTAATTCATGTGCAACATCAAGTTTATCATCTTTGGCTTGACATTTCCCTTGGTGAAAGTTTAAAAGAGAATTCCAAATATCACTTGCCGTTTTACAAAAGAAAACTCTTTCGTATTCAACTCTTGGTATGGTTTTATAAATCATAAATTTAGCTTTAGTATTTTTATCAATCTTTATTTCAAGATGATTACATTGATTTTCAAAATCCGATTTTGTTGGTTGAAGATCACCAATTGAAATGATATGCCAAAGATCTTGATCTATTGATTTTCACATAATTTTTAAATTTATTTTTCCATTCACAAAAGTTATCATTTTCAAATAGTGGTGGTTTTTGCATGGATTACCCTTCTAAAAATTTTCCAGATTCCATAGATCGATTCAAGTTTCTAAAATACAATATATTTTAAAAGATCTTGTTCAATGTAGCTCTGATGCCAACTGTGGAAAACTAGAAGGGGGGTTGAATAGTTTTACGTCTTTTTCTTATTGTAAAAACGTTTATTCCAAAACGTTTAATTATAGTTCTGTATGAAAACTATACTTGATCGAAATGATTATATATATATATATATATATATATATATATATATATATATATATATATATATATATATATATATGTGAAAAGCTTATTCTAAATATCCTTTGAGAATTTAATAAGCTTTTGTGATCGTTTATGAGCTCCAGGTTGTTAATCCTTTGATCTAGGATTTTGGCTATGAAAAGCATGATGATAATATTGACGGAATATTCTAATGAAAGAAACAATACTATCACAACAAGGTTTTGCCAACTTTTCACCGTTTGTTTATTCCATATGCCCCAATACTACTTGATCATTAGTAGTACGTGTTATCTACACTATAACAAGGAATCAAAGATCCTTGAGGCTAAACAAACCTAACAACATTAGACCCCATGTCTAATGTTCATCATACCCCTCGTATGATGTTCCCACACACACTCTTTTAGATGCTTTACATTTTAACACACTTGGTGTTATTGTAATTTCTAAGTACGAAGCACCTTGGAGGTGATGTTCACTTTGTTTCACTGTGAATCATGCATTCACCACCACTTTATCTATGGGGTGTGATCTTCCTTTTATAATATAAGGAGATCATTACAAATTTGATAAGCTTAGTCATCTACTATCTAGCTTATGACTAGGATGTCAAGTCATCTAAGATACACACGTATCTATGTTTACAACTCACTTGGAGTGTACAATTTGATGACTTATGAAAGATATTATCTAAAAGATATACTTGACTTTTATGCACATAAATATCTTCTTTCATCCTTTTCCATTTTGTAGTATGACTCATTGTTTAGCAGCAGTGTCAATCAGCAGAATCCATCAGCAGAATCACTTTTCAGTAGAAACGTTCTTCAGCAGAATTCATCAGCAGAACTATTTTGCTCTTCAGCAGAATCCATCAGCAGAAACGTTTTGCTCATCAGCAGAATCTATCAGTGGAAACACTCTTCAGCATAATTGCACTTAGCGTATTTTGCTTATCATTTCAGTATTCTTCGTGTTTCATTCTTCTTGTTTATGATCATCAAATCTATTAAATCTATGGAATATTTAATTCCTTACAATCTTCCCCTATTTGATGATTACAAAACAAAAACATTCTTGTACGAATTTCCCTAGACGAAGTAGAGAAATTGAGATAACTAAATCTCACCATGAATGAAACTTATACTGTCTTCCCCTTATTTTATGCTATCCACCACATCTCTTCCCCTTTTTGTTATCAACAAATAGGAAATTTACAAATATGATCTTTACAACTACGAACTAATACTAATTAACAATTGTAAGAATCAATAACTTTCCCTGTGGTGATACATATACATAATAAATGGTTGAACATTTGAACATTTAAGCTTCCCCTGAAACCCATATGTTAACCATTTGAATCTTCCATTCTGTAGGCTTTTATGACTGATGAAGAAAAACCAACCATTACCAACTTGATGATGAAACAGAATAAACCAACCTTGTGTCTTATGTCTTGTACTAAAACTGACTTCGAACGTATACCCATCTTCGATGTATAGGGAGACCTCAATCTCTTGACAATAAACTCATCTTCTATGAGACACTGAGCACTTCAATGTTACTCCTTTAAGTGTTTGTCAATTCGTAGTCACTTGAACGAACGAACAAGTTACCTTCTCAACAAAAGGTATGATAAAACACAACTTTGAAAAATTCAACCTCAACTTCAAATAAGCAACAAATGACCTTTGTCACCAATAATAAATTGATAAACAAGCCATTAAAGCTTTTAAGAACCAACTCTCTTCTGTGTGTGATTCTTCCCTTTTGTGTGTGTAAACCAAGAAAGAAAACCAAAAATTCGACCATACCTTAACTGTTTCTGCAGCAGTTTTCAACGATGCATATCTTACTATCTGAAGCTTAGATTGAAGATCCCTCCGGTGAGAATCTACCTTGATATTCCAAGAACCTTCAACAAAAATTTTAGCCCGATCCAACGGTTATCTAATGAGCTATAGCCTTTGTAAAACTGCTCTGCAGAAAGTTGCGAAAAATTAATCAAAAACGAATTTTTCTTCTTTCTTCTTCTCTTTTTAACAAAAACCTTTTCTTTTCCTAGATCCAGAGCCTCCTTGCTCTGATACCAATTGTGAAAAGCTTATTCTAAATATATCCTTTGAGTATTTAATAAGCTTTTGTGATCGTTTATGGGCTCAAGGTTGTTACACCTTTGATCTAGGATTTTGGCTATGAAAAGCATGATGATAATATTGACGGAATATTCTAATGAAAGAAACAATACTATCACAACAAGGTTTTGCCAACTTTTCACCGTTTGTTTATTCCATATGCCCCAATACTACTTGATCATTAGTAGTACGTGTTATCTACACTATAACAAGGAATCAAAGATCCTTGAGGCTAAACAAACCTAACAACATTAGACCCCATGTCTAATGTTCATCATACCCCTCGTATGATGTTCCCACACACACTCTTTTAGATGCTTTACATTTTAACACACTTGGTGTTATTGTAATTTCTAAGTACGAAGCACCTTGGAGGTGATGTTCACTTTGTTTCACTGTGAATCATGCATTCACCACCACCACTATCTAAAGGGGTGTGATCTTCCTTTTATAATATAAGGAGATCATTACAAATTTGATAAGCTTAGTCATCTACTATCTAGCTTATGACTAGGATGTCAAGTCATCTAAGATACACACGTATCTATGTTTACAACTCACTTGGAGTGTACAATTTGATGACTTATGAAAGATATTATCTAAAAAATATACTTGACTTTTATGCACATAAATATCTTCTTTCATCCTTTTCCATTTGGTAGTATGACTCATTGTTTAGCAGCAGTGTCAATCAGCAGAATCCATCAGCAGAATCACTTTTCAGTAGAAACGTTCTTCAGCAGAATTCATCAGCAGAACTATTTTGCTCTTCAGCAGAATCCATCAGCAGAAACTTTTTGCTCATCAGCAGAATCTATCAGTGGAAACACTCTTCAGCAGAATTGCACTTAGCGTATTTTGCTTATCATTTCAGTATTCTTCGTGTTTCATTCTTCTTGTTTATGATCATCAAATCTATTAAATCTATGGAATATTTAATTCCTTACAATATATATATATATATATTACTTTTTTGGTTTGATTGTAAAAGCTTTGTTTTGTGAATGAAACTTTTGTTTGATCTTTATGTGAAATCAACACTAGCACTATACGAGCAACTATATATATATATATATATATGTACGTATACGTCTACGAAAGTAATAACGATATAAAGAAGATAGTAAGTAGGAGATGGAAAGATCAAACCGAGACACAGAGGATTTATAGTGGTTCGCCTATAAGGACACCTTCCTTGCCCTACTCCATTCCCCGAGTCACCTACTCGAGATTTTTCTTCACTAAGTCAAAGAGCTCCCTTATGGCGGAGAAAACCTTACACACTTTCGCTTACACCAATTTAACGACACAAAGCTAAATGTTGAGTTCTAATCGTAGCTAGAACCAATCTCACGACTTCAATCACAACACAACTTTTCTCACGACTTCTTCATTGCTTCACAACTTCTTCGCTACTTCACGACTTCTTATTCTTCACGACTTCTTAGCTACTTCACGACTTCTTCTACTTTCTTTCTTAACGACTTCTTTGTCACTTCACAACTTCTACTTCTTTCCTACTTCACAACTTCTTTGCTACTTCACAACTTTTACGTCGTCCCACAACAACTAAGTAACACTACTAGTTTACACCACAACTAATCTACACCTATATATTCCTTCTTCTATACTAGCCACTACTTCTTTATACTTCTTCTTCTAAACTCCTATGCTTACACACCTTTACTACTTCACGTACACCAACCTAATCTAATCACTTATGTTTACACTTATACACAACTTATACACAAATGAATTACAAAAGATGATACGCCAACAACTTGAGTGGTAGGATCACACAAAGTTGTAATACTTCTAATCTTGAAAGTTAGAGGTATTCTTCTCTTGCACTTGAATGGATGAAGCTTGAATCACTTTGAAACAAAAGCTTATGATTATATGATCAAATGATTTAAGATAATGAAAATAGAGGATTAGATCAGAAAGTTTGGATGCAAAAGGTGAGAGAAAATCCAGGGATTGCCTAGTATTTATAGGCAAAAGATTCCAGCTGGAGGAGCGGGGCCGGTTCCCTTAATTAGAGGCCGGCTCCCATAATAATTAAGGGTACCGCCTAGGCAATTAAGGGGGCGCCCCACGTAACGGCTATAATTTTTTCTTTTACTAGGGAAGGTTTTTCTGGAACATTTTTGCTATTTTTGGTTGAAAATTTGAATTCATATATTTATAATGAATTTAGTATATTTATTTAATACCAAAAATGATTTTCTAAAAGATATAAAATGTTTATGAGATTTTATAAAAAATCTAGTGATTAACAAAATGTTCCTTTAATCATAAAATGCATTAGGCATTTTGTTTATTCATACCTTAAGTGATTGAGTTTTATAAATATATATTAACAACTAAATACTTGTTTACGTACTAATCTTTGCGATTAATGATTTTACACTTTGTGATTATCAAAACGTAGAGATATCGAAAAGTATTAATAACGTTTTTAGGCATTATTTATATCAACAGGTATAGTTTCACTTTTAATCTTGACATTTTATTCCTAATTCAATAATTGAGGATCTCTAACTTGAGTCAAATTGTTCCACCAATTTAATAGGATCCTCTTCCACTGAGGTCAATGGACTAACACTAAAACATTTTAAAATTCAAAATATCGTCTACTTTTGTTTACTATAATCGAACACGTGTTTTCATTAGTGAGGTAACAACTGCATTTCGTGACTCACGTTTCTAGTACCAATTCCCGTATATTTACATGATTTTCGCTTTTAAAAACTATAAAAATAAAAATTGAACAACTAATGTTAGGGGTGTTTGGTTCATATTAAAGAATGGAAAAGAGAATAGCAATATGAATACTAAAGAATATAATGACTATTACTATTAGTCTATTATAATTGAAGATGCTTGTTGAAAGTTTAAATAAAATGCAGTTGACCAAATTAAAAATACAAATTAAGAGATTATATGGATGTGAGAAATTACAATGTAGAAGAATTGAGAAGAAAATTAAAGAAGGTAGAAAAAAGTGAAAATTAAATCATTATATGAACATACATTCAAAATGGTGGGGAATGATGGATTGGTAAGTAATGGGTAATGGTCAATTGCATTATAGCAAACCAATCGCCATTAATCATTATATTTGCTATTTCTTACCTCTTAATGTCCCTAACCAAGCACACCCTTAGTAATTTACTCTCTATTTTTAACAAAAATAAAACATCAATTTTCATACCTCACCATCCCCAATCTTTTTTATTAGAATCCGCTTCCATCTTTTAAAAATAATAATAATAATATATCTTAAAAACCGTTAATCGTTAAACTAAATAAGGTACACGATCACGACAAGCATATAATTATTTTATTTAGAACGACAACTATTTATCACACACAATATATGTCACAATCTATTTCAAACATACGAAGCAGGACTTGATCCCACAACTACTTGTTTGGAGAGCTTCTCATAAAATGACATACCATTGGGATACAAGCTTGTTGGTTGCATATAATTATCCTTTAATCGAGGGACACTTTCATATATACTTTTGACAACTTATTTTGTTTTTTGGGTTTTTTCGGTACAAGAGTTTGCATGATATATCACATGTGATATAACACTAATCGGTAAGTTCGAAAACTCAGCATGATGTTGTAAAATGGGCATTAGTATTTGTATTGAACTCCAAATGATTTACCGTTTTTTGCATTCAAAAATACGAATCACTAACTTTCAGACTATATATCATGAATAACTTTTTAACTTGCAATCAACAAAGTTTATCCATATATGTTGGAGAAAATATATGAACTTTTTTTCGATATCTAAACTCGCTTGATATATCACATGTGATATAACACTAATTTTTAGATTTGAAGACTGAACATATTGTCACAAACTGGACATAAGTATTATTTTTCAGTACAAAAAAGGTAAATCTTTTGAAGTTGTATACAAATACTTAGAGCAAAGGGTACCATCACCCACTCACCGCTGATAATATCAAATAGTCTTGATATTTTAGTATCAATTTTCCCTTAGTATGCTCATTTGTAGTTATGCATGGATATATATTCTTATTGCTTATTATTTCATTTCAGGGTATACATGAGCATTCGAACTAAGAAACGCGGATTTGGAAAGGAGACTAACAAAGCTATACATAGACTTGATGGCCAGAAGAGAGTTACGGCGTAGATACCTAGCACAACCTATGCCGTAAATAGCAATATCACTAGAAAACTAAAGTCAACACATCTCAAGGTTACGACGTAACTCTATCGACTAGGTTACGTCATAGAAATCAAAAGATTTAACCAAATTCATTGATCAAGAAGGTTGCGCCATAAACTCATTGCAAGCTTACGGCTTAGATATTAAGAAAATGTCAATAGTACATATATGGCTTTTCGTCACACATAGCGTATTTGGAACTGTCGCATGGTAACATATTTATGTGACTAAATGTACCAGAATAAAATAAACAGCCACACTTGATCTGACTTGTGTGACCATTTCGGAATTCTATTGTCACACATTTGAATATTTATGTAACTAGAGGTAACTGGAAAAAAATTGGATTATTTAGTCACTTATAATTTGGGATGTGTGATATATACCAATGAGTTTGAGACATTAGTCACACTATATATATACGTATGTGACTAATATATGTCACACAATTGAACAGTGTGACCAAAATCCACATATGGTCACATGAAGTAATTATTGGAAGGTTTATTTTCCTTGCTTATTATTGATAACAACTAGTCAATATATAGGATACAAAGAGAATTCTAGAATATGGGCTTGGCCTTATTACATCAAATATTGAAATGGGCCTCTCTACATAATAATGACTAATACTCCCCCGCAGTTGGAGCGGGAGGAGGCCCGACACTCAAACTGGATCGAAACTCTTCAAACAAAGCGGAAGGCAGTCCCTTGGTGAAGATATTAGCGTACTGATAGCGGGAAGGTACATGTAGAACACGCACCTGACCAGCGGTAACCATGTCATGGACGAAATAAATGTCTATCTCAATATGCTTCATCCTCTAATGTTGAACCGGGTTGGCAGACAGATAAATAGCATTAACGTTATCACAGTAGACAAGGGTTGCAGAAGATAAAGGAGAATGTAATTGATGCGTGGTTTTGCAACCTTGCAAAAGGTTTTACTTCTCAACTGATCTTGCGAAGCTTGCAATCCCCACCAGGCAGTGTACCTGACCGATGTAGTATAGTGTAGTGGCAAGTACCGGAGGATTGATCGTTCTCTTGGGGAATAGTGTCGTTAGGATTAAAACTTAATTAAACTAGGTCTAGAGGTGAGGAATAATTCTTTTGTATTTTTATAGCTTTTTAGAAAGCAAGTAAAAATCTCGGGTATTGGAAGAGTGGGCGGAATTAGTTGCTAGTCAACTAACCCAAATAACTACAAATACAATAAAAATAAAATGACAAGAAAGTAAATGTTGAGAAAAACAATAATAAGAGAAACGTGTTTACTTAGATTTCACTACTCCCTAGCTATCTTTCATTAGTTGAATAGTTTGTTACAATTGCATGGATGACGGGTTATATTCCTTAATACCATTGGTGGGGCCGTGTACGATCTTCCCCAACTCTACAAGTTTCTACCTCTTCCTATGTCGAGCCGACTACTAGCTCCTAACATGGCCTCCTTAGTAGTTACTCATGCACTAAATACAACCATTAAAATTGTAGTACACATCCGATTCATGTGTCTTAAGACGTTCAAGCATGTTACCAATTGGAAGTCTTCAAGTTTTCTTAACCCTAACATCGATATCATTCATCCATTACAATTAATAACAAACAATCAACCAACAATCAATAACTAGGTTTTATTACATCTAAGCAAACACAAACAAACCTAGCCTAGCATGTTAAAGTAAAGACAAGCATAAGATAGAATCAAACAACACATAGACATATTGAATGATTATTGGAAGACTTATCTTTATTGAAACATGTATGAAAGTATGGTGAAAAACCCTGTAAAATTCGACCTAGAGTTTGTTCCCAAGTTCTCCCAAAAATTCTCTCCCTAATGAATGAAAATTAGAAAACTATATATAGAGAATACAGGTCTGATAGCGTCACGTTATGATCCTGACGCCGTCAACCAGCCGTCAATATTCTTCTCGTATTGCCTAGATCCAGATCTGACGCCGTCATGTGTTAATTCATTCTTGGCCGTCACATGTAATTTGCTCTTGACGGCCTTGGTGACGCCGTCATGTGTTATTTCCCAAAAATGTTCTAGCGCGTATCGTGTAACTTTCTATCCACCTCTTTGCCAATACGTGACGTCATCACCTCCAAAGCGTGATGCCGTTCTGGTACTATTTCCAGCTTAATTTGGAGACTTTACCGTTTTCTTCACTTTTCGCTCTAAAAACGTCCAAAATGCTTCCTTTTCCAGATTTCATCTACAAAGTACCTAAAATGACAAAAGGAACAATTTGAGGCAATATTTGATCAAATAATCAGGACTTAGGGCTTAAATGACCCCCTAAAAGCGTTACACTTTTCGTCTCATCAAATACCCTTACACTTGAGATTTGCTTGTCCTCAAGCAAATGCGCTTTTATTCTAATCAAAATACAAGCTAAGGGTCATTTAACACTAATATAAAAGTAATTGCAACAAATAATCGTTCCACTTCAACCAAAACAAGCATGAAAATTATACGCTAGCATCTTACAAATAGTGTTTAGATACTCACATCTCTCGAGTGTAATAAAAGTATATATATCACAATATGAAAATGGAAAATATCTCTCACTAACTGTCATAGCACATAGATTACCATAGGCTTGGAAAAAGATCAAACCTCCACCACTTGGCGTAAGCACCTAGGATAAACTATCAAAGAGGTCTTTTAAAGGGTTATAACGTGAGGTGTAGGGATATGATAAACACGGTTTTGTTGGATAAAGGAAATCTTTACTGGTGGCAAGTTAATCATCTTGGTCAATTACATGTACAATGTGGCGTTGCTAAGCCAAGACTCGACTCGACTTAAGCTAATCATAAACTAACAAAAACATAAAATAAACATAAAAGGAAACGGGATGGTGGCAAGTTTTTCTTTTTCTGTATATATTTTTTCATTTTCTTGATTTTTTGATTTTTATTTCATACACTCTTGCCCTACCATCCAAAATAATACATCATAGGGAACTTGCATTCCCCTTTGATGAGGCGAAAAATGAACTGTTTTTAAAGGGTCATTTAAGCCCAGATTTAAATTTATTTGATCAAATATTGCTATAAATTGTTCCTTTTGTCATTTTAGGTACTTTTGGAGTGAAATCTGGAAAAGGAAGCATTTTGGACGTTTTTGGAGCATAAAAGTGAAGAAAACGGCAAAGTCTTAATTTTCCTTGCTGGGAACAGTACCTGACGGCGTCAAGAGTCTTCATGTGACGGCGTCAAGAGTAAAACAAGAGTTGGAAGTGGTGACGGTCCATAGAAAACGTGACGGCGTCACGTATGGCCGTCATGGTTCAAGATATGGTGACGGCCCAGAGTAATATTACACATGACGGCGTCAAATCTGGATCTAGGCAATCCGATCTCATTATGGGCGGCGAGTTGACGGCGTCAGAAATTCCTTCTTGATGCCGTCACCCTGTAAAATCTATATATAGTTTTGCAATTTTCATTCATTAAGAGGAAAAAGTATGGTATAACTTTGGAGAAACCCTAGCACGAATTTTACTGCTCTTTCAAAGGGTTTTTACCCTTTGAACCCTTTCATGTCAATTTGAGATAAGTACTCTTTCAATTCAATCAATGTGTCTCTGTGTTGCTTGAATATATCTTACGCTTGTCTTGAATTCAACATGCTAGGCTAGATCTCTTGTGTGTTTGCTTAGATGTAGTGAAACCTAGATGTTGATTATGGGTTGATTGTTTGTTTATAGTTGTTACGGATGAATGATTTCGATTTTAGGCTTAAGAAAACTGGCAGACTTCCAATGGTGACATGCTTGAACGTCTTAAGAAACATGAACCAATGCATACTAGGTTATTATGGTTGTATTTAATGCATGAGCGAATTCTAATGATCCCATGTTAGGAGCTTCTTAGCCGGCTCGACATAGGAGTGAAGTAGGAGCTTATAGAGTTGGGGAAGTACGTACGCCACCCCACGAATAGTATTAAGGAATATAACCCGTCATCCATGCAATTGTAACAAACTATCAACCTGTAAAAGATATCTAGGGAGTAATGAAACCTAAGTAAACACAATTCTCCCCATTATTGTTCACACCACTGGTTTAATTAGCTTTATTTTCATTTCTGTTATTTTATTTTGAATGCATCTTAGTTATTTGGTTAGTTGACTAGCAACTAATTCCGCCCACTCTCCCAAAAACCCGAGATTTTAATTGCTTTCGTAAAAAATATAAAAATACAAAAAGAATCATCCCTCACCTCTAGACCTAGTTTTTAGGCTTTCTAATCCTAGCGACACTATTCCTGAGTTGAACGATCAATCCCCCGGTACTTGTCACTATACTATACTACAACGATCAGGTACACTGCCTGGTGGGTGTTGTAAGCTTCTCGAGATCCCTCAAGAGGTAAAGCCTGGTGCGATTCCCACGTATCACCCTTACACTTGAACTTTTACATACTTTACGATTAACTATTCTAATGACTCGAATTAAGATAATCAAAACACTTGGAGTACTTTTTAAATATTAGCGCACATATGGGGGTAATAATTAACGTCTTCCCCAATACTCCATAACAATAATGCTTCACCCATGAGTCCCAATTGTCCCAAAACAATATGTGCAAGATATGACTCGACTTAGTAACCATGTAATCAATTAGACAATTAACTAAGGGTTTAATTAAACATGTAACAATAATGCACTAAAGATGAGTGCATACAAGGAAGGCTAAGGCGATTTGGGTTTACATTTGGGGTGGATTGTAAAAAAATTTTTTTTTTAAGTAAAATGCTTAAAGTTAGAAACTAAAAAGATAGGCTCGGAGGGGTGTACTAGGGGGTAGGGGGTATCGTGTAATAAAAATGAGTACATCGCAAAGGTGTGGGAAAATTAATTGACTTTACTAGTCAAGTAATTATGACTTCATTGGTCAAGTAATTATGATACGGGTTTAACACAAGGGTGATCCTAATGCCTCTTATCATGTAGTAAATCCTAACTACACGAATGTAGTCTCACTAGCGGTCTCGGGATGCATCAGTAACGCAAGTTCTAGAATCTAAGTACTACCGGTACACTCATAAGCATCTTTTCCTAACAAATCTAGGGGCGAACCTCACATATTTGGGGTGGAAAATTTTGAGTGGTACGGTTTTTCGTGCTAGTCATACAACTCCTATCCATGAGACGCTCATTAAGGCTAAAGCTTCACTCCTAAATGTTGTGAAAAAAATTTAAATTTAGCGCTAAAATTACCCTAACAAGTGTTTCTCTTAGTCTTATTACACACGTACTATTGAACAAATAAACTCAAGTGCAATTGCATCCTCTAAGGTATCATCATTTACCCTCCCCTTACACTTAGTCTGAACATTGTCCCCAATGTTCAATAAAAAGGATGTAAAAGTAATGAAGGTAAAAGAATGAAACAAATACTCCCCTGATTCGTTCAGTGTGGATAATGTGATAAAATGGTTAGATCCTCCTCCAAGAAAATGAACGTTGAAAGCTTCCCTTCAGAAATATAAATCATCTCCTTGTCCAATATAACCTTTTATACCTGAGAAAAAAAATCATGGCAAACCTCGCATAAAATCGGCGGCAAACTCTATATATACTAAAATCCTAGAAAGCAAATTAAGATATAATACTTGTGGAATGAATGTTTGCAGATTTTCTGGAGTTTATAAAACTAAAGATTTAACAAAAACTATACGACTCCGGCAAAAAAATAAAACTCGCAAAATTTCCAGAATTTTACACTTGATGCCATCCGGTTATAACCCTGATGCCGTCAGAAGTGACCTGCAGAAATTCTATGTTAAGTTTCCGGAAAATTTCTGGAAAAACTCACGCCTTAATTCCTGAAAATCCTGCAAAACATCATTATGACTCGATACAAGCATTTGACTCAAATAAATACTAATATGCATGTTCGTTTAATATCGTTGTGATTCATGTTCAAGCTCGTTCTTAGAAACAAATTTAGATTTCCCTTACACTTATATTTTGTGAAATACCTTTATATGTAATCAAGACGAAGTTAAAATAAAATAAAGCATTTTCACAATTTACTTTGAAACATGAGCCACAAACAATAAAAATAAAACATGCATACGGAAACAAATAAAATCAAACAAACAAACAATCAAAACAAATAGAGCTTGGGTTGCCTCCCAAGAAGCGCTTTTCTTTATTTACGAATCTTGTAGCTAGACTCAAAGTCACGCTCTATCCTATATGAGTGAGTTCCTCATCGAGGACGTCCTTAGGGTCGAACTTAGCTTGTAGTTTCCTATCGGTTATCTTAATTTGATATGACTTCTCAAACTTTTCTCCATCCGGATCATATAGAATCGTCTTCATATGCCATGATCTGTCACCTTCCTTAGGTGGCTTGTCCCAATTCCATTTACATTTATCACCTTCCCTTTTCCATTTGTTCATCTCTAAGTTGATAGGCATCACTCCTTGGAATTCAATCATTTTCCTAAAGACTAAGGGGTCCTCAAAGGGGTTTAGTTCCTCATCCCTAGCTATGAGTTGCTCCACCGAATGTGTTCGGTTTATGAACTCCTCCTCTAAATAAAACGGGCGTTGAGGTCCTATGAAGTCTCCATTGATCCAAGGTCCATATCTAGATGGTCTTCTATTCATGTCTACCCAATGGGGTGTTGGTTCATTCTCATTATCGTAGCTATGCTTCTTAACATCGTAGACCGACCAAGTCTTACCTTCTCCTACCGCTATCTTAGATTCCTTACAATCAATCATGGCACTAGCGGTCGCTAAAAATCCTCTTCCTACTAGCAATGGGCATGTAGTGTTACTAACCATATCAAGGATATGAAAATCCGCTAAGATAGTTAATCGTCCAATGTGAACTACTATATCTTTGATCATTCCTACCGGGTGGGCAACACTTCCATCCGCTAGACCAATTATCACTTCCGTCTCTTCTAACTTTCCTAGCTTAAGTGTGGTGAAAAGGGACAAAGGAATCAAGTTGAGACTTGATCCTAGATCGGCTAGTGTGTCGAAAGCTTCGGAGTTACCTATCCTACAAGGTAAAACAAACATACCCGGATCATCTAGTTTCTTAGGTAGTTTGTTTTGAACGAAAGCGGTTCCATTTTTACCCAACTTAAGTCTTTCTTCATATTTTTCTAAGAGGGCATTATAGTAGGGGGCACGGGCTAAGACATCAATGACGGGGCACTCAAGGTGAAGTTCCTTAAATTCATCGCCAAGGTCTTATGTAGGAGGTTTTTCAACTATGCTATTGACCGGTTTAATGTTGGATGTTTCATTCAATTGATCCTTTTGAAAAATTTGGGTTTGCTTGAAACACGTGCTCATGGCATTGACCGAATAGTATTGTGGACAAGAATTAGGAGACGAAACAGATGATATGGCGTTAATGTTTAGTTTCGGGTTCTTGACCGTGTTGCTAGGGAGTGCTCCCATTTCTCGGTCATTGATAACTTTCAACAATGTGTCAATCTTATTTGTCGTCTCACTTTGTTTTTGTTTGAAATCGGCTTCAAACTTTGCTAAACGAGCTTCTTGAGATGCCATAAAGCTAGACATCAAGCCTTCAAAATTATTGGTACTACCATAGTTGTTGGAAGGATTGTTGTTGAAAGTACGGTTAGGGGGTGGACCGTTTGATTGGTAGCGATTAGGTGGAGTGGAAAAATTGTTTTAGGGTGCATTTTGGCTTTGTTTCCACCTAAAGTTTGGGTGATTTTTCCAAGAGGGGTTGTATGAATCACCGTAAGGGATTGGCTCGGGTTTGAAAGTGTACCACTTGTCTCCCGCTCCGTCGGTACGCGAGGATGCGTAATCCGCAAAAGCTTGTTCGGGGAGTTCCATGTTATCACGAGTGTCGTGAGGACCACTACATAATTCGCATGAAGAAGTGATTTTGGTCACTTGGCTTGAAGGTTTAGGAGCTTTGTAGGATTTCATGAGAAACTTTACTTGGTCTTCAAGTTCCATGATCCTACGGTTGGGAGTGCTTGAATTGTTCGAAGGCAATGATATTTCCTTGACCGTTTTGTTCAAATCAAGGGGATCATTCCAACTTTCGTTGTCATAGAGAGCAAGATCTTCTATGAGTTCCCATGATTCTTCCGCACTTCGATCACGTAGCTTGCTATCGGCCGCTTGGTCAATGGTTTGCCTCGTGGAGAGATTGATATGGTCATAAAAAATTTGGACTTGGAGCCAAAGATCTATGCCATGATGAGGGACTTTTTGGAGTAAGTCCTTGAAACGAGTCCATGCTTCATAGAGAGTTTCACCTTGACGTTGTTGGAACATCAAGATGTCATTTCTTAGCTTGGTGGTTCTCCTTGGTGGGAAAATTTAGCAAGGAAACGAGTGGTGAGATCATCCCAAGAGGTGATGGATCCCGCGGGTAAACGCTCAAGCCATTGACTAGCTTGGTCACGTAGAGAGAATTGGAAGAGACGCAATCGGTTCATCTCTCGAGTTTCAACATCAAGATCTATGGAATCTACGAATTTGAGGAAATCCTTGAGATGTTGATTAGGATCTTCGGAATGAAGTCCATGGAATGCACATCCGCTTTGCACCAACCAGATGGTGTCGGATCGCAAGGGAGACACATTGGCTCCTTGAGTGAGCTCAATGGTGTTTCGATAGCCTTGGTGGCTAGGACGGGAGTACTCTCCTAAAGTGCGGGGTCTAGGAGGTTGGTTTGGTTGTGGTGGGTTTTGTTGTAGCGGGTTGATGGGTTCAAAGATATTACCACCTTCCATGATGGCGGATGGTAATGGATGAACAAAGGAACAAAGAAATAAGATAGACTAAAGAAAACCTATAAAAATAAAATAAAAATCTTACTAGAAAGGAATCTAGTAAGTAGACCTAATAAAAAGAAATTTCCACATAAACAATAACTATTCCTCGGCAGTGGCGCCAAAAACTTGATGCGTGGTTTTGCAAACTTGCAAAAGGTTTTACTTCTCAAGGGATCTTGAGAAGCTTGCAATCCCCACCAGGCAGTGTACCTGACCGATGTTGTTTAGTGTAGTGGCAAGTACTGGGGGATTGATCGTTCTCTCGGGGAATAGTGTCGTTAGGATTAAAACTTAATTAAACTAGGTCTAGAGGTGAGGGATGATTCTTTTTGTATTTTTATAGTTTTTTAGAAAGCAGGTAAAAATCTCGGATATTGGAAGAGTGGGCGGAATTAGTTGCTAGTCAACTAACCCAAATAACTACAAATGCAATAAAAATAAAATGACAAGAAAGTAAATGTTGAGAAAAACAATAATTAGAGAAACGTGTTTACTTAGATTTCACTACTCCCTAGCTATCTTTCATTAGTTGAATAGCTTGTTACAATTGCGTGGATGACGGGTTATATTCCTTAATACCATTCGTGGGGTCGTGTACGATCTTCCCCAACTCTACAAGTTTCTACCTCTTCCTATGTCGAGCCGACTACTAGCTCCTAACATGGCCTCCTTAGTAGTTACTCATGCATTAAATACAACCATTAAAATCCTAGTACACATCCGATTCATGTTTCTTAAGACGTTAAAACATGTTACCAATTGGAAGTCTGCCAGTTTTTTTAAGCCTAACATCGATATCATTCATCCATTACAATTAATAACAAACAATCAACCAACAATCAATAACTAGGTTTCATTACATATAAGCAAACACAAACAAACCTAGCCTAGCATGTTAAAGTAAAGACAAGATAAGATAGAATCAAACAACACATAGACATATTGAATGATTATCGGAAGACTTATCTTTATTGAAACATGTATGAAAGTAGGGTGAAAAACCCTGTAAAATTCGACCTAGGGTTTGTTTCCAAGTTCTCCCAAAAGTTCTCTCCCTAATGAATGAAAATTAGAAAACTATATATAGAGAATACAGGTCTGACAGTGTCACGTTATGATCCTGACGCCGTCAACCAGCCGCCAATTTTCTTCTCGTATTGCCTAGATCCAGATCTGACGCCGTCATGTGTTAATTCATTCTTGTCCATCACATGTAATTTGCTCTTGATGGCCTTGGTGAAGCCGTCATGTGTTATTTCCTAAAAACGTTCTGGCGCATCTCGTGTAACTTTTTATCCACCTCTTTGCCAATACGTGACGCCGTCACCTCCAAAGTGTGATGCCGTCAGGTACTATTTCCAGCTTAATTTGGATACTTTGCCATTTTCTTCACTTTTCGCTCCAAAAACGTCCAAAATGCTTCCTTTTCCAGATTTCATCTCCAAAGTACCTAAAATGACAAAAGGAACGATTTGAGGCAATATTTGATCAAATAATGACGACTTAGGGCATAAATGACCCCCTAAAAGCGTTACACTTTTCGTCTCATCAGTAACTCACGTAGTAGATTACGAAGCCAAGCTATCTTAGCCACGACGTTAGCAACACCCCGATATTCAGCTTCGGCACTAGAACGGGATAGAGTCTGTTGACGCTTGGAAGACCAAGATAATAAATTATCACCCAGAAAAATACAATAACCTGAAGTGGACCGTCGTGTAGGCGGGCAACCTACCCAATCTGCATCTGTATAACCAACAAGAGATGTGGTGGAAGATGAATATAAGTGAAGACCAAAATCCAAAGTCCCTTGAACGTATCGTAATATACGTTTAAGGGCAGCTAAATGTGGTTCGCGGGGATCATGCATATAAAGACAAATCTGTTGCACTGCATAAGATAGATCCGGTCGTGTGAATGTGAGATACTGAAGACCACCTACAAGACTGCGATAGAAGGTAGGATCCTGAACTGGAACACCTTCAGGACCCAGTTTGGACTCTGTATCAACTAGTGTTCGAGAAGGGTTACAGTTAGCCATGTGTGCACTCTCAAGAAGCTGAATAGCATACTTCCGATGAGATAAAAATAATCTTGTAGAGTGACGAATAGCAGATATACTAAGAAAATAATTAAGTGCCTTGATGTAACACCCCAACCCGATAAGGGTAGAAGTATTACATTACAGTGACATATCAGAACAAACACAAGCATATGATTCATACATATAACGAAATTCAGGGTTACAAATGAAAATCTGAAACTACAAGGTTACAAAGAAATAAATACTATGTCTAATAAAGTGAAACTTCATCTAATCGTCTCTAGTCCAAAGCATAGTCTTCTAAGTCCAATCACACTCTCTTCCCATAACCCAGCTTCCTACTAAAACCTGCCGCAGGAAAAGGAAATGCGGCTGAGCTTAAAAAGCCCAGTGAACAGATACATATACAAAACAATGATAATGAAACAGAACTGAAACATAGTGCATTGGGGAAATAGAATAAGGAATAGATAAAAGAGTGATAGAATATAAAGAAGAAAGGATAGTCATCTACCACGAGCCCATAAACTCAAAGTCATAAATCTCAAAGTCATAATTCTCAAAGTCATAATCTCAAAGTCATAATCTCACAATCAGAGGGGATACCTCTCAGGCAACCAGATAATATGAGGGGTGTCCTCATGTATCAAATGGGTGGAGTAGCTAGCTCCCAGAAATTGTGAAAGGCGTGTATTGCACACAGCACCAATCACCTCAAAGTCAACTCAAAGTCATAGTTAAATCCACTAAACAGAACAGATCTAGGATTGCAATCCATACGCCCCTTACTCAAAGTCAATCTCAAAGTCATATACTCAAAGTCATAATGGCCATAATAATAATCATAAAAAGGGACGGCGTGAGAAATCACTCACCCACACATGAGTCATGCCAGTGGTGCATCACAGACATGCCTATGGTACCTCCATAGGTAGGGAAAACAGAAATGGCTCGGGTATCAAACTAAGAGTCAGGTCTCAAAGTCATACAAAAGGTCATATAGCAAAGGTTTATCTCAAAGTCATCTCAAAATCATATTAGAAATAATAGTCAAGGTCCATTCAGAGTTCATCAGGTCAAGGTTCATATTCAAAAATCAATTCATGGTTCAGTTCAAAAGTCCGTTTCAAAAGTTTCTATTAAAAGTCCAATTTAAATAATCTTTTAAAACAGTTTTCATAAAAATGGTCTTTCAAAATATAGGGTTCATGAAAGTTAAATAACCTTTCTTTTAAAAAGAAATTTAGCATCATTTATAAACATCTTTTCAAATCAGTTCTTCTCAAAACATTTCCATGGTATCATTAAGAAGGTTTTCATAGCATAGGTTCATAACGGAGGTCATATCAAGTGGGATCAACAGAGAAGGTTCAAGTAAAGGGGATCATAGCAATGGCATCAATTCGGGAACTAACGGATCAGAATATGAAAGAGATCATGAGAAACCTTTTGAGAAAGGTCAGAATATCTGTACCTTAAACCGCAAGTGCAAACATGACAGAAAACATAAAGGTCGGAAGCAAAACTCCTTCTTCAGCGAATCTACACGAATTAATGATCGGCTTATTATTAATAACTTATTCAATTCAGATTTCTCATTTTAGTCGGCTTTCCAGTTTTAGTAACTTTCCATTTAAAGTGACTTTCTACTTTTAACAGGTTTCCATAAATAGTAAGTTTCCACTTTTAGAAAGTTTCCATAATTAGAAAGTTGAATCATTATTAATGGAATCAAAGTATCTTTTAACATATTTACACATTTGGTCCTTAGGGTTTCATAACTTTACATTTTAACCCTTTACTTTCCAAAATTACACTTTAAACCTTTTAGTATTCAAAGTTACACATTAAACCCTTAACTTATCCATTTTACATAATAATCCCTTATTTTATCATGTTATACTAATATACCTTCAAGTATTCACAATTTACACTTTAAGTCCTTCAAGTTATCAAAGTTACATATTTAACCCTTTAACTTACAATTTCAACTTTTAATTATCAATAATTACATATTAAGCCATTAAATTACCAAATTAGCACAAAACCCCCTGAATATATTTTATTACTCAAATCAGTCCCAAGTTTCCAGAAATTACACTTTTAGTCCCTCTACTTTAATTAATTACAAATCGCACCAATTAAATACAATTAACTCACTTCTTGTAATATTTACACTTAGAACCCTCAAGTTATATTTTTCCCATATTCCTACTGATATATATGATCTTACAAAAATATCCCAGATGTTTCAAAGTTGGCAAAACACACTCTTGTACTTTATTTTCCAATCGGATTTATTATAAAGTTACCAAAACCAAACCCTAATTTCATAAAATCATTATGCCATCATTATACAATCATTATTATGCATTAATCACCAGATCCAAGCATAAAAACCCTAACCCTAATTCGATTTAGGGTTTCTTTTATTTTCTTCATTGTTTTCTTAATTAGCCGATTTATAAAATAAATCACAACACGAGATTTAAGCTTCTAAAATTCAAACCCATATTTTTACGAGATCATAATTAATATATGAAGTTCATAAAAATTATCATTCATATCCAGAAAATTCATATACAATATATAGAGTTTTGTTGCGTTTTTAGGGTTTAATTCACCAAAACGTTATAGAGCATGCATGGATCGATTAGAACATTTTATTTGAGACTTATATGATGTAAGAGACGTGAGAAAAATACCAGACCAGATCTGGAACAAATAGAATAGGCTGGACGAATTACACCTCTTGAATTGGATAATACGACACCAAAATTTCCCACGAGAACAAACGCGACCAACAAACCTTGTAATCATTTTTCGAATATCATATATGATGTAAGAAACTCAGGAAAAATAGAAAATGAATTTATAAGAGGTCGTATGAAACATAACGAATTTACCTTTGTTTTAGGGCTCGACAAAAGAAAACGATTGCTACGATCGTGTAAGGCTTCAACAATTCGAATGGGATTTTTCTTGGCTTCTTAGGATGTTGGTTTATCACATAAAAATACCCAGGAGTGCTGTGTGAGTCGAATGGGGGCTGTGAGAATTGTTTGTGTGTTTATTGAAATCGGCAATTAGGGTTTTTAAAAGAAAAGATATGGTTTTTGGTTTTTAAAAAGAATATGCCGTGTGATGAGGGGTTTATGGACCAGAAATTTCGTGATTTAGGTTAGCCCAATTATTCATGGTGATATACTTCCTTAATTATCCAATAGTTATCCTTTTTAAACCAATTTAAATCATAATAAAATCAAGTTTGGTTTATTCGGCCCTTGTGAGGGTATTTTGGTAATTTTACCACTTTTATGAATGTTAAATAAAGTTGTTAAAATTATTTTGGATCATAACTTATGCATTTTCAGGAGTTTGGGATTTATTTGGAGACTTTATAAACTTTTAATTAAATTTTAAACTTGTAGGGGTATTTTGGTCTTTTCACATGTTCTCAGATTTTAGGTGTTACAACTTCTTCCCCTCTAAAAAGAGAAATTTCGTCCTCGAAATTTGAAGTCGCAAAGTTAGACGAAGTCGTAGTAAACCGCAACAGGTCGTCACAAACATCCTCACGTCCGGGGAGGTTCTTCCAAAAGATATTCAGACCAACTGGTTTCTCATGACTCGTAATTATTGTCAAACAGTTTCAGATTTCTCAGAAGGGCATATCGTATTGAATTTGAATCAAAAGGATAATGTACCAAACATAACGGATGATAAACGAATTCTCCAGGAAGAGGTATAAAAATACATAGGATTTTCATCGAATTGATTAGGCGAATCAGATGAGAATACATTGAATTGTAGCAAACATGGGGTGATATACGGTTTAACTCTTCAGCTTCTCAAATAGTCACGGCTTTTAGATAACCTTCCAAAGGTATTCTCAGAAACAAACAGGGCTCATTTCCTCAAAGTCCGCAATCACATACTTTACTCATAGCAGATCATGATGAACAACTTCACGAACGCGAATCGTATATGGACAGAAAGCATATCGTTAGATATCGTCAACGGCAGAATTTCATAATGGAACCTAAGATCAGCAAAACACATGTCGAGAGTCCAAACGTATCGAATCGTATATCAAGGACAGCAGATCAAACGTATAGGTAGAATGAACCTAAAGTCTCACTAAACTCAGATGATCTTGATCAGATGCCAGAATTCTAAAGCTTCTAAGGCACTTCTTAAAATATCATATGCCCACCATAAGTGCACGTTATATGATGTAAGTATTATCACGTTGGCCAGGCGTCATAATACTGGCATCATATACATATGCCCTCATGATGATCATACTTTATCTCAAGTCGTGAACACCCAAACTTATTTAAATCCACCTAGTCCACCTATAGTCTCAGAGGTCACCAAAATCAAACAACATAACTAAGAGAACGAAAATTACTCGAAGAGTAACGGAGATCCGAGAATGTCATTCAAAATTAAGGTACGTCATCAGTAACGTCAATTCTTTACAGCATCATCTCGTCTAAACACAATGTCCGCTTTCAAATCCGTCCACTCGTTTACAATTTCAAAATTTCTTCCAAGTTGGAGTAGTCGGTTTATTCTTGTCCGTCTTACCTCATGATTAAGAGAACTTAAAATTCGAGTCTGGTTCCTCCGGTCTTCAGCAGCTCCTCTTGGTAGTGTGGCATCGTAACGGCCGCCTCTGACACAATCACTGTGCATCCCTCCATCCGCAGGTCTGCTTCTGCTCTCAATTCATCTTAGTACAACTAAAATGAATAGAGAAACAAGACTGCGTTTCTTCGACAGGTCTTCTAACATAGCTCCAGGTTTTAAGGTACATGATGTTGTTGTCGACTCCAGGTTGTGTGTTGAATGGTTCGTCTTCTTTGGTCTGGTTGTCTTGATGCCCAAACTGAAATCTTCACGTGTTGCGTGATGCATGATTGAGCACTATCCCAGTTCCTCACTTCTTCTTGTATGCTTCTTCCATGGTAGTGCTTGTCGCAACCATCTTCTACGACTCTTCCACCAAGTTTCTAACTCCGATAACGATCTTCGATCTTGGTCCTTCTTGTGAAAGCTCTGTCTTTACATTATACAGGGTAGTGTTGTCTATTATGCTTTCTGAACGTCAATCAAATTTCTCTTCCAGAACAAAGGGTCGTCTCACCAATAATCTCTATGTTCTTCTTTCGTTTTAGAACACAACACAATGTCATACTATGACAATTTGTCCAAAACACGCGAAAAACATGATTATTCTAGCCAACACCATTGGCATCATTCAAGTTCATAAATGTTATAACGAGTGCAAAGGCAACTTCAAAAATCATCTCAGGGAATTTTCATATCGCCTTCTTTCTTCTTCAGGAACTGAAATACTTCCCAAAGGTTACTCTCGGTTAATTAACCCCCTTCTTAGAAGTTTTTGTGGTTGCTTCTTCAGTCCTTCAAATCTAAAATGATGCAATCAGACGCGGAGTTTCAAAGGAAGACCAAATTAATTATTGATACGCGGAAACAGATAATGATTGCTGATGGTGGTACGTTTAAGTTCACGATAGTCGATACGTCATCGCATACTTCTCTTGTTCTTCTTCATAAACAAACGAGAGCATCCAAAGAGAATCACAAGGGTTAACAAAAATCATATTCCATCAGTTCCTTCAAATACTCAACTTTTATAGCACCATGGTTTCTTCAACTGAGATCAGTTAAATGCCCACTCTACTTCCTAGCAGGAAGGAGTACCAAAAGGTTCATCAGAGAATACCGGAAAATCTTCGTATGACAAAATATTTCCCAATAGTAGAACTTTCCAAGGGTTGATAATAATGGTTTTCAGGAAAACTTGGTAATCACATGAGTTTGGGGTAGGTGTTTCCATAGTGACAGAAATTTTAGCAGATGTAGAGAGTCATCATAATGAAATAGAGTGAAGCAGATTTTTAAGGTCACATTTCAGATATGGTAGTCTATGGTATCTTCACGAATAGCCATTCAGTCCAAAAGACCGTACAATCAGACATCTCAAAGTCAAAGGATTCATAGAGTGAATACATTCGTCAAATCATACAGATAGTTCATATATTAGAGTCAAGTACATGGTTCAACAAAATGTTGGGATGGATAAACGAACAGTTCAATGTGTGGGAATTTCATTTAGCTTCTTAGCATAAGTAGCAGGTAGGATGTGTATCATTGGTAATACGAACATCGTATAATTGTCAATCATGAGAGTTACAGAATCTCAGTCATCAGCATCATCATGCTTAGTTAACAAATCCATATAGAGATAGTATTTACATCATACCCTTCCAAAGGAAATGGTTGGCAGAACAAGGTTCATCATTCAAAGAGAGGAAACAAAACGTCTTATATTCGTGGTTCATGATTACCAAAATTCTCATAGGAGTAATAATGGATCATACAGAGTTAAGTAGTATCGGATGATACATTCATACTCATCATAAGTAATGAATTCACAGAATGTGTCGAACACATTGCGGTTGAATGACCTACGATATGGTCCAAAAAGGTGTCAAACAGCTTATCAAACAAATCGGAGGCGGAGATCAAAATCTGAAAGTGAAACTTAAATGTGTAAGGTATCCAGGTAGCCTTCCGAGGTATTCCAAACTTACTTGGTTACTAAGCTTAAGTTGCAAAACTTCTAACTTCTGAAACAAAGGTCCTTATAAGGCTTATTCAAGAGCAAAGGCACGATCAGAGTGATGCGAAAGCAAATGATACTTACATAAATGTCTTAGTCTACCCATTCCTCACTGGTAATAACTTAGGTTCCTATGGGGAATCCTAATGTAAAGTTTCAAAGGTTGTCTTATGAGCGCCTACAGTGGAAACTTAGGGGTCCAAACTTCACAGGTCAAGGGTAAATGTATTACGAATCGCAGCCTGGTCTCTGATACCATAATTGTAACACCCCAACCCGATAAGGGTAGAAGTATTACATTACAGTGACATATCAGAACAAACACAAGCATATGATTCATACATATAACGAAATTCAGGGTTACAAATGAAAATCTGAAACTACAAGGTTACAAAGAAATAAATACTATGTCTAATAAAGTGAAACTTCATCTAATCGTCTCTAGTCCAAAGCATAGTCTTCTAAGTCCAATCACACTCTCTTCCCATAACCCAGCTTCCTACTAAAACCTGCCGCAGGAAAAGGAAATGCGGCTGAGCTTAAAAAGCCCAGTGAACAGATACATATACAAAGCAATGATAATGAAACAGAACTGAAACATAGTGCATTGGGGAAATAGAATAAGGAATAGATAAAAGAGTGATAGAATATAAAGAAGAAAGGATAGTCATCTACCACGAGCCCATAAACTCAAAGTCATAAATCTCAAAGTCATAATTCTCAAAGTCATAATCTCAAAGTCATAATCTCACAATCAGAGGGGATACCTCTCAGGCAACCAGATAATATGAGGGGTGTCCTCATGTATCAAATGGGTGGAGTAGCTAGCTCCCAGAAATTGTGAAAGGCGTGTATTGCACACAGCACCAATCACCTCAAAGTCAACTCAAAGTCATAGTTAAATCCACTAAACAGAACAGATCTAGGATTGCAATCCATACGCCCCTTACTCAAAGTCAATCTCAAAGTCATATACTCAAAGTCATAATGGCCATAATAATAATCATAAAAAGGGACGGCGTGAGAAATCACTCACCCACACATGAGTCATGCCAGTGGTGCATCACAGATATGCCTATGGTACCTCCATAGGTAGGGAAAACAGAAATGGCTCGGGTATCAAACTAAGAGTCAGGTCTCAAAGTCATACAAAAGGTCATATAGCAAAGGTTTATCTCAAAGTCATCTCAAAATCATATCAGAAATAATAGTCAAGGTCTATTCAGAGTTCATCAGGTCAAGGTTCATATTCAAAAATCAATTCATGGTTCAGTTCAAAAGTCCGTTTCAAAAGTTTCTATTAAAAGTCCAATTTAAATAATCTTTTAAAACAGTTTTCATAAAAATGGTCTTTCAAAATATAGGGTTCATGAAAGTTAAATAACCTTTCTTTTAAAAAGAAATTTAGCATCATTTATAAACATCTTTTCAAATCAGTTCTTCTCAAAACATTTCCATGGTATCATTAAGAAGGTTTTCATAGCATAGGTTCATAACGGAGGTCATATCAAGTGGGATCAACAGAGAAGGTTCAAGTAAAGGGGATCATAGCAATGGCATCAATTCGGGAACTAACGGATCAGAATATGAAAGAGATCATGAGAAACCTTTTGAGAAAGGTCAGAATATCTGTACCTTAAACCGCAAGTGCAAACATGACAGAAAACATAAAGGTCGGAAGCAAAACTCCTTCTTCAGCGAATCTACACGAATTAATGATCGGCTTATTATTAATAACTTATTCAATTCAGATTTCTCATTTTAGTCGGCTTTCCAGTTTTAGTAACTTTCCATTTAAAGTGACTTTCTACTTTTAACAGGTTTCCATAAATAGTAAGTTTCCACTTTTAGAAAGTTTCCATAATTAGAAAGTTGAATCATTATTAATGGAATCAAAGTATCTTTTAACATATTTACACATTTGGTCCTTAGGGTTTCATAACTTTACATTTTAACCCTTTACTTTCCAAAATTACACTTTAAACCTTTTAGTATTCAAAGTTACATATTAAACCCTTAACTTATCCATTTTACATAATAATCCCTTATTTTATCATGTTATACTAATATACCTTCAAGTATTCACAATTTACACTTTAAGTCCTTCAAGTTATCAAAGTTACATATTTAACCCTTTAACTTACAATTTCAACTTTTAATTATCAATAATTACATATTAAGCCATTAAATTACCAAATTAGCACAAAACCCCCTGAATATATTTTATTACTCAAATCAGTCCCAAGTTTCCAGAAATTACACTTTTAGTCCCTCTACTTTAATTAATTACAAATCGCACCAATTAAATACAATTAACTCACTTCTTGTAATATTTACACTTAGAACCCTCAAGTTATATTTTTCCCATATTCCTACTGATATATATGATCTTACAAAAATATCCCAGATGTTTCAAAGTTGGCAAAACACACCCTTGTACTTTATTTTCCAATCGGATTTATTATAAAGTTACCAAAACCAAACCCTAATTTCATAAAATCATTATGCCATCATTATACAATCATTACTCAATCATTATTATGCATTAATCACCAGATCCAAACATAAAAACCCTAACCCTAATTCAATTTAGGGTTTCTTTTATTTTCTTCATTGTTTTCTTAATTAGCCGATTTATAAAATAAATCACAACACGAGATTTAAGCTTCTACAATTCAAACCCATATTTTTACGAGATCATAATTAATATACGAAGTTCATAAAAATTATCATTCATATCCAGAAAATTCATATACACTGATATAGAGTTTTGTTGCAATTTTAGGGTTTAATTCACCAAAACGTTATAGAGCATGCATGGATCGATTAGAACATTTTATTTGAGACTTATATGATGTAAGAGACGTGAGAAAAATACCAGACCAGATCTGGAACAAATAGAATAGGCTGGACGAATTACACCTCTTGAATTGGATAATACGACACCAAAATTTACCACGAGAACAAAAGCGACCAACAAACCTTGTAATCATTTTTCGAATATCATATATGATGTAAGAAACTCAGGAAAAATAGAAAATGCATTTATAAGAGGTCGTATGAAACATAACGAATTTACCTTTGTTTTAGGGCTCGACAAAAGAAAACGACTGCTACGATCGTGTAAGGCTTCAACAATTCGAATGGGATTTTTCTTGGCTTCTTAGGATGTTGGTTTATCACATAAAAATACCCAGGAGTGCTGTGTGAGTCGAATGGGGGCTGTGAGAATTGTTTGTGTGTTTATTGAAATCGGCAATTAGGGTTTTTAAAAGAAAAGATATGGTTTTTGGTTTTTAAAAAGAATATGCCGTGTGATGAGGGGTTTATGGACCAGAAATTTCGTGATTTAGGTTAGCCCAATTATTCATGGTGATATACTTCCTTAATTATCCAATAGTTATCCTTTTTAAACCAATTTAAATCATAATAAAATCAAGTTTGGTTTATTCGGCCCTTGTGAGGGTATTTTGGTAATTTTACCACTTTTATGAATGTTAAATAAAGTTGTTAAAATTATTTTGGATCATAACTTATGCATTTTCAGGAGTTTGGGATTTATTTGGAGACTTTATAAACTTTTAATTAAATTTTAAACTTGTAGGGGTATTTTGGTCTTTTCACATGTTCTCAGATTTTAGGTGTTACACTTGAGGTCAGTCATGTCAAACTCTCTGTGTAAAGAGGTAATAATCTGCTGAAGTAGAGCTATAGAAGAAGCTGTAAGAATGATATCATCCACATATATAAGTAAATAAGCAACCTCTGAACCCTGTCGAAAAATAAATAATGAAGAATCACACCGACTGTGATAAAATCCGACCCAGGTAGCATAACAAGCAAAGCGCTGAAACCAAGCACGAGGTGCTTGCTTCAGCCCATATAGTGACCTCTGCAAAAGACAAACATGATGTGGTTACCTAGAATCAACAAACCCTGGAGGCTGATGCATGTAGACGGTCTCAGATAAATCGCCATTAAGAAAAGCATTCTTAACATCAAGTTGATGTAAAGGCCACTTGCGAGATACGAAAAGGCTAAGAATAGTGTGAATGGTAGCCGGTTTGACAACCGGACTAAATGTCTCATCACAATCAACAGTAAGTTGCTGACTACTGCCATTAGTTACCAACCGAGCCTTATATTGGCTCAAAGTCCCGTCAGCATGAAACTTATGCTTAAATAACCACATAGAGCGTACCAGATTGACACCCGAGGGCCTCAGTACAAGAACCCAAGTACCATTTTTAATTAACGCATTATACTCATCATAGATAGCATTATGTCATTGGGGATCTTTTAAAGCAAGAAAGAGAGATTTAGGTATAGGAGAAATGGATGTCGAATGTAGAGATAAACGATCAATTGGTTTGACAATGCCCGATTGAGACCTAGTGACCATGGGGTGGGAACGATTTGGCTCATTAACTGGTTGTTGTGCATTGGCTGAGGCAGTGTTGGTTTGGGCGTGAGTTTGGTGTTGTTGTTGTGGGGCTGTTGAAACAGTGGGTGTTGGGTGGGCTGTAGAGTGTTGAGTGGTTTGGACAGTAGTGGGCGGGGGTGAGTGGGGTTGATTTATTAAGCTGTTGGAGGTGGTATGTTCAGTATTGGGTTGTTGTTGTACCGGAGGTGATGGGCTCGAGGGTGTAGGAGGGTCGACAAGAGGTGTAGTATTGGTGGGTTGATTTTGAAGTGTAGTATTTGGAGGTGGTTTGGTGGGAGTATTTAGAACATGGGTAAGAATAGGGGATGGTGCGGGATCTAAGAATGTGTATGTAGGTGGAGATGTGGGTGTCATTGATCGGTAGGGAAATTATGTTTCGTCAAAAGTGACGTGTCTAGAGAGGATAATTTTGTTGGTTTCAAGGTCGAGGCAACGAAAGCCACGGTGATTGGTGGGAAAACCCAAGAAAATGCACGAGGTTGCTCGGGGTGCAAGCTTATGAGGAGAGTGGAGGTGGGGGTAACAAAGGCATCCGAATATGCATAAGCGGGAGTAGTTCGGTTCTTTGTGAAAGAGTCTTGTGTAGGGGATTTCATTGTTAATAGCAGTTGAGGGTAAAAGGTTGAGGAGATAGGTGGCCATATGGAGAGCCTCGACCCAAAAGGTGGGTGGTAGATGTGCTTGGAAAAGAAGTGTATGGATGACATTATTTATTGTACGTATCATTCGTTCCACCTTGCCATTTTGTTGAGAGGTTTTTGGGCAAGAAAATCTTAGTTGTATACCATGAGTAGCAAAAAGTGTATGGAGACGGGTATTATCAAACTCACCACCATGATCACATTGGAAACTCTTGATTTCACATTTAAACTAATTTTTAACATATGCATGAAAATGCAAAAATTTAGAGAACATGTCAGATTTAGAACGAAGAGGATAAATCCACAAGTAGTGATAGAAATTATCAAGAAATAGAACATAATATTTAAAACCACTAGTACTAACAATAGGAGATGTCCACAAATCAGAATGAATAATATCAAAGGGATGTTCAACAATAGAATCCGAACTATAAAATGGAAGTTTCACATGTGATGACGTATAGTCCATATTCGGGTCACGAACCCGATTAATGAACATTACTAACGCCCAAGCCCACCACGAGTGGGCTATCATAACAATGAATTGGGCCACCATGCTAGCGGTTTGGGCTCACGAAAGCCCAAACCCAAATCCATTATTTATGGTCTAGATAAGGATCTCTTATTTATGGGATAAAGATCCATAGACCGGATAGACATTATACGCCGAAGAGTAAGGAACACGTATCCAATAAGGATTTCGTGCCTATATAAAAAATATCATAACTCTCATTAAAGGTACGATTTACAACCCTAACTCTTCTATACAACCCTAAAACCGATTACTTACTCTCACACCGGAGGATAATCGTGGGAGACAATCCCACGATAAGCCTAACGGTGTTTGTTTGCTTTCTTAGTGCGCAGGTCTCAAGCATTAAGATCTGATTGGTACGAGAACAGGAACCCAAATAAGGAACGCCCAACTTTTGTATCAACAACATGTTTGCCAAGTTGACAAGCATGACAAATATGTGGAGTCTTTTCTTTATTACAAGAAATAAACTGGCGTGAAACAAGAGATCGTAGCACTTCATCACCAGGATGACCAAGACATTGATGCCACGTGGATGGGCTTGTGGAAAGAAAAGCAGTAGGGACAATTGACGGCTTGGTAACTGGATAGGGATCACCTGAGCTGTCACATCGAAGGAGGATGTGGCGAGTCAGGAAATCCTTTACGGAAAAACCAAACGCGTCAAATTCAATAGTGCAATTATTGTCCCTAGTAAACTGACGAACAGAAATGAGATTTTTAATGATGTTAGGGGTGACAAGCACATTATGAAGGTGAAGAGGGCGATGAAGAGTAGGAATAATGCTATGACCGGTGTTGGTGACGGGAATAGAGTTACCGTCACCAACATGTACAGATGGAAATAAGCGTTTATTAAAAATGGTACTTAAATTACTTGCATTAGAATTTAGATGAGAAGATGCACCTGTGTCCATATTTCATGTTGGGTCCTGCAATGTCATAGTGCTAAAAGCACTAGGAAGTGATGTAACTTGTGACGGGTAAAGTGCAGGAGCAGGTCCAAGAATACCACTTGAATTATATACCCATGGAAAATTATTTGTAAGATGTTGTGCCTGAACCGGATATTGGACCTGGTACACGTACGAAGGGGTGTGGGCTGTTTGCACATCATATGTTGTTTGGGCCGGTTGGGTGGAGGATTGGCCCAGTTGATTAGAAGGCATGGGCTGGTTATTTGGGAATGGTATACGGGCCTGGTGGTAATTAGCTGGTGCGTGATATTTTGTAGGTTGGATAGTATTGATATTACTGATCAAATGACCAGACACATTAGCACCTATATTCTTATTAGAAGCCAACCTTGATTGGTTATGGTGGTCGTGTATGAACTTACATCGATCACCAAATTTACATGTGCCCTTATTAAAGTGATTGCATAGTGGTAGTTGGCTTTGAGATTTATTAACAAAAGTATTAGGGGTACCTTTATGATGAACTGCCATAGTGAGATTTGTTCCAGCGTTCATGTGTTGAAGCACCACAAATTGTTTAGCAAAACAATGCTTGCACACCACAATAATAGATTAGTATCCTAACAAAGCAAAGGACCACCGAAGTAAACTATATAAATAACACAACAAAGAATGAATTAACAAATAATATTAATCCACTCCATGCATGATTCGTTTATGATTTGGAGGTAGGGACAAATTGATGAATGCTATTAGGGATACAACAAAGAATGAATTAATAAAGAATATTAATACACTCCATGCATGATTTGTTTATAATTTAGAGGTAGGGATGAATTGATGAAGTCTGTTAGGGATAAATTTTATCACCAAAAATTTATGGAGTAGCGGTAGAGAATGGGAGGAGAGGCGATTTGTTTTAGAGAGAAAGTATGGGAGGATTGTATTGTTCTGATACCATATTGGAAGGTTTATTTTCCTTGCTTATTATTGATAACAACTAGTCAATATATAGGATACAAAGAGAATTCTAGACTATAGGCTTGGCCTTATTACATAAAATATTGAAATGGGCCTCTCTACATAATAATGACTAATAGTAATTGTGTATGTGGCTAAATCATATAGTCAAGTTTGTCACACATTATTTAAACGTGACTACTATTGTGACAACAGAAAAGTAAGTTTGAAGCATTAGTTACGATATGCTTTTAAAAGTGACAACTATATGTCACACACTTGAATAGTGTGACCAAATGTCATATATATGGTCACACTAAATCATAGACATACATGATTATGTGTAACCAAAATTCGATACATATGGTCACGTAAGTTAATATGCGTGTTTAAAGTTTAGGGTGTGTTTGCTTGCCAAAACCTAATGTGTATAGTCACATAAAATTGAAGCACGATCATGTTACTATAGGCTTTACAATAGTCACACCATATTACAAATGTGTATCTAAATGATGTTTGTGGCCACATTGTAAGGGTATTATATGTGACCAATACATTCAAAATAGTCACATTGTGAAATGTTCATGTGACTATTATTTATAGCAAAATGTGAACTCAGTTATCATTAACCTTAATATTAGTCACATTGAGTTTTTGTGTGACTAAATTAAAGATGCTATATATATGGTCACATGAAGTATTTATTTAGGTGTCTAAATCATAGACTCATATTTTGTCACACATTATTTAAGTGTAGTCACAAATCAATACATATGGTCACACATTTCTGATAACTTATGTACTTTGTAACCTCTATAGGAACAATGTTACTTGACTTTCTAAAGTCAATTTTCAACTTTAATGACGTAACATGTTACTAAAGTGTCTGCAAGTGCATATACATGATAAATGGAAAATGCAAATAGAATAAAGCTTGCCTGCAAGTGGATATACTATTGAAAACTGCAAATTTTTTCATTGCCATAGAAAAGTTGACTTTTTGGAGTCAAAATCCATTACAATACGCTAAATTACATAAACAACTATTGTAATAGCAGTAGTAACTTAATAATAGCATTAGTAACTTTTGTACAAACAATAGAGTTGTAATCTCACAAAGGTGAATTATATTACTTACCAAAAGGTTTTGTACAACATAAACAATTGCTGATATGGGCATTACCAAGATCAGATACAAAGAAGAACATACAATTCTCTATTTAATGAAAACAGAGAAGCTACACCCCTGCTACCTCCAAATACCTTATCTTGTTTTAATTCAGATCATTCATTTGTCTCTCATACTGAGCATGAATTCTTTCAATGAGATCTTTAACTACCTTTGTACGTTCTTCACATATGATCTTTATAGATATCATCACAGCAAGTAAATTAGCACTCAAAGGATATTCTTTTTCTGCAAGCTTAAAAACATCAACTCCACCTTGTGTTGATAAGTGATGTACATTGCAGCTATCATAAAACTTCCATAAAGTTGAGAGATCATGACATGGGAAGTTCCAATAGATATCAGCTGGATCAGATTCATATAACCTGTGTAACTCAACCCACAGCTCTTGCTCTTTCACATCTGGCTTCTTGATTGTTTTGAGTTTTTTTAACCAACTCTCATAATCTGTCTAAGTTTTCTCTGTCACTTGATATTATCAATTCCTGAAATCTTTTGTACACTGCCAATCCTCCACTAACCTTGATTATCTTCCAAGCCTTTCCAAATTTATCTTTGTAAATCTCCTAGTCTACGATTGGATGTCTAGCTTGAATAGGATCAACATATAATGTTTCAGGAACAGTCACCATCATCTGATCAAGAGAAGGGTTCTCTTCATTTCTTTGTGAATCATTATTCTTCTCAGCAGGCTTGTCTTCAATAATCTTTTGTTTCTTTGATGGTGTTTCTTCTGTACCCATGGGGATAAACTTTTCTGCAATATATCTCTTGCAGTGGTAGTATAGACGTTCAATTTCTTCATATGTCTTTCCCCTGAGTTAATGAGGTTTATAAAAACCTTGATTCTTTAAGTATGTCTTCATTTCACTGATGAGCTGAGACCTTGTGGGATTTCTTTTCCTCTTCTGACTTTGACCTTGCTTTATTGACTTAATTAGCTGACTCAAAGCTAATTCTTCACTTCTTTCATTTATCAAATCAGCAAGTCTTTGTACTCTGTCATCATCAGTTAAAGTCTTATCTTTGTAAAGTTCTGCAACTCTAGCCTGTAGAACTTCATCATCATCAATAAAAGCTTGCATTTTATCTACATGAGCTCTTTTTTTCTCCTTTTCTTGAAGACTGAATGCTACTTGCTCATCTGTTTCCAATTCAGACACTTTAGATCTACTTTTCTCATCCATAAAGTTAGCTATTTCAGCTTCATCAACTCTCTTTGCAACCTCTTCAGTAGTAGAAACTTGATTAGTTGTAGCAGCAGAAACATCTTGTACCACCTTAGCCATTTCTTCAACATTACTAGTAGCAACAGTTTCTCCCAAACTAGTATTAGTCTCCACCATGATCTTTGAAGCTTGTACAATATTTTCACCTGGAAATTCCACTACCTGCTTTTTATTTACATCTTCCAAAACCGCCTCATTACCCTCATTGTCAGCAACTACATAGTCATCATCCACATTATCACCACTATCAATCCCAATATCCATATCCACATGCATATCAGCACAAGCACCTTCAACATTTGTTGTTTCCTCCCCTAAGACTCTGCTTTCATTCCTCCCCTGTTTGGGAGCATCCTCCAAACTAGTAACCTTAGAAGAACTCACCCTGTGTGTTGTACCTACCTTCTTCAACCTTCTGAAATGAGTTTTTCTTGACCTTTGTTGACCTTCCAAATATCGAACTCTCTTGTTCAACCTTTTGATCTCTTCACCTTGTTTTGATGTGCGCTTTTGGAGGCCAAGAACATCCTTTTCTAACTTGGTACAATAGTCCTTCAAATTCTGTATAATTTTCATTCTATCCTCACCACTTCAGCTTGTGTTACCTAGCCCGAGAGATGGATCATTGGAATTGACATTTTGTACATAAATATCCATCAATTCATGTGTTTCAGATCTATCCTCATCACTTCGGGATGTGTTACCTTCCCTGAGAGGTGAATCAACGGGTGTATACTGATACGCGGGATTGCGCCCTCGCAATAGGTTTTACCTCTCAAGGGATCTTGAGAAGCTTGCAATCCCCGCCGGGCAGTGTACTTGATCGTTGTAGTATAGTATAGTAACAAGTACCGGGGGATTGATCGTTCAACTCAGGAATAGTGTTCGCTAGGATTAGAAAGCCTGCTAAACTAGGTCTAGAGGTGAGGGACGATTCTTTTTGTATTTTTATATTTTATGAAAGCAAGTAAAATCTCAGGTTTTGAAGGAGTGGGCGGAATTAGTTTCTAGTCAACTAACCCAATTAACTAAAGATGCAATCAAAATAAAATAAATGAAAATAAACTAATGTAATTATGTGATGGAAACAATAATAAGAAAAGTTGTGTTTACTTAGATTTCATTACTCCCTATATATCTTTTACCGGTTGATTAGCTTGTTAGAATTGCATGGATGACGGGTTATATTCCTTAATACTAGTCGTAGGGCCATGTACAATATTCCCTAACTCTATAAGCTCCTACTTCACTCCTATGTCGAGCCGACTAAAAGCTCCTAACATGGGATCACTAGAATTCACTTATGCATTAAATACAACCAAAAATCGTAGTACACCTCCGATCATGTTTCTTAAGACGTTCAAGCAAGTTACCAATGGAAGTCTGCCAGTTTTCTTAATCCTAACATCGAATACAATCATCCACAACAATTAATAGCAAACCAACAACCAATAATCAACATCTAGGTTTCACTACATCTAAGCAAACACAATAAAAACCTAGCCTAGCATGTTAAAAGTAAGACAAGCATAAGATAGAATCACACAATACATAGACATATCGTATGATTATTAGAAAACTTATCTTCAATTAAGCATGGATGAAACAAGGGTTGAAACCCTTATTTTTACAGAAAATTCGTCTAGGGTTTAAGCTCTCCAAAGTTCTCCTAATGTTCCACCCCTTTACAATGAAAAATTGGAAAAATATATATAGATAATACATCCTGACGGCGTCATGTTATAGCTTGTGACGCGTCAACTCGCCGCCAAATTAAGGGTCGTATTGCCTAGATCCAGTCTTGACGCCGTCATATAGAAATTGAGCTCTGGGCCGTCACTTGCAAAATGACCCTGACTGCCTTGGTGACGCAGTCAGGCATTTTATACTTGAATTATTTTTGGGCCGTCATGTGTATTCTTCATATCCACCTCTTTTGCCAAGCTTGACGCCGTCATGTGTGAAGTCTTGACGTCGTCAGGTACTGTTCCCAGCAAGGATTCTGAGACTTTGCCGTTTTCTTCACTTTTATGCTCCAAAAACGTCCAAAATGCTTCGTTTTGTAAATTTCCTCTCAAAAGTACCTAAAATGACAAAAGGAACGATTTTGGGCAATAATTGATCAAATAATTACGAATTCGGGCTTAAATGACCCCCCAAAAGCGGTACACTTTTCGCCTTATCATATACTCAGTCTCATGTATGTTACCACTGGCCTGCTCTGCTTCTAAGCTAGCAGCAGAAGTGGCAGCCCCTTCCATGACATCCTCACCCTTTTTTTTGTTGAAGGTTCACCATATATGGAAAAAGTGGTGTAACCGTTCCTGAAAAATCCTTGCCATCATTTTTTAGATTTAAAAATACTTTCTTCTGTAGTGAGGTGGCATAATAAGTTCCTCTATGTGTTCTAATAGTAGTCAATTGTTTTGGAATAATAAGTTTCAAAAACCTTGGATATAATAAAGAGTTACCATCATCATCCAAGGTCTTGATCATACCCTCCAAAATCATTTTTGAAAAATTAAAAGGTTTTCCTTTATTAAGGCATATCACAGCTGATGCCATGGTAGTACCAAACTCATTCCAACCTGTTGTTTTAGGACTCAAACAATGTAAGAGAGTATGAATCAAGAATTTCCACTGAGATGAGAAGAGACCTTTGTAAAATTTTAATTTATTATTCTTCTTCTCATACCCTATTTTTTTCAAACCTTTGAAAATGGCAGCATTTTCAAGACACACAATCACTTCATTATCTGGTAGGTTATGAGATTCCCTAATAGATGACTTAGTTATGAGTATATCTTGGCCATCTACCTTAGCCTTAATATGTTTTTCTTTATTAAAATTTATGACCTTAGCAGTAGCCCAAAATTGCTTAATAAAAGAAATGCATATAGGAGGATTCACAGTTAATGCATACCTAATAGGGGTAGTATTCAAGAAATCGGTTATCTGTGTGAATCCTTCAGAACCATTAGGTTTCTTCACAAAAGTGACCATGTTGTATCTGTCAACAAATGTGCGTTTTGATTCAATTGCCAACACCATCATGAATTAGGGTTTTGTGATTTGGGGATTTTGAAAATGATTGATAAAAGATGTTAGTGTTTGTGATTACAGAGAAATTATGTGTGCGTGAAACTGAATTATCGATTTGATTGGGGATTTAAACCGTTAAGTGCAAATGTTACCAATCCACCCTTGCACTCTCAGTTCTAGCAGTACAAACCCAGTTGCAATACCGTTTTCTTAGCAGCAGAATCTTTTGATTAACAAGTAATGAGAAAATTGAGCAATGACAAAATTACGGGAATTAAGATTAAATATTTTTCATTAAAACTTGAAATGAAAAATTACAAAATACTGGAAATAAAAGTTACACATTCTAAAAATCTACTAATCTAATTTTGGAGATTTCTCCGGGTCAAATGCCACATGTGCATCTTCGTAATCCAACCCATCAAACTCCACATCAGACAAATCATCATCATCCAAATTCTTGTGCGCCTTGGGATGTTGTTTGAGAGATGGTTTTTTTGATGTTTTGTACTCTTTTTCATCTTCAGCATGTTGTTTGATAGCTTGTGTTTTTTCTGCTTTTTTTCTTTCAGCAGACCACCAATTGTACCACGCATTTCCATCCCATTTAACTTTTTTTTACCCTTGTTTCCGCTTTCTTTTTTGAAGCAGACCGGCTTGAACCTTCTCCTTCAACCCATTGTGCTGATCTCTTGTTGTTTGCAGACATTGTTTATGAATACTTCTTGCAGGTTTTTGTTTAGAGATTTGAGAAACTAGGATTTGTTATTTGAGATACACATGGAAACGAGTATAAAAAGGGGATATGGGAAAACCAAAAGACCTATGTTTAATGCAGGAAAGGATTGATGTTTCTCAAAGGTGGAGATGTGAATTCGAAATAATAATGAATTTTGAAAGACACGTTAGCAATTAATTTACCATCCCATTTATTTATTTTTTATTTTTTTTTCACTTTTTGCTGCTTTCTTTTTTGATGCAGACTGGCTTGAACCTTTTCAACATCTTCTGGCCAACCATGATCCATTGGGACGAGCGTTTTCCAGGGATCAATGCTTATAATTCTTGACAGAACTATATACACATTAGTCACCAACAAAGACTGGCCATAATGGAACATGATTGACGTGAAGAAATCTACAAAATTTCATAATATATTAGTTATGTAAAAGTTGTGTTTGTGACAGTGTTTACTCCCTAAATTGGCAAACTTACTTCAACACATTATAAAATTGACTTCATAAAGTCAAATAAAGTAGTACAAAAGGTTTACAACATAGTTTTTTTTTTAAAATAAAGTAGTTCCTAACTCAACTAATACATTTTCTTTTTAGCCTTCCCTTTTGAACAAACTTTAGGCATTTTTGGTTCCCATGGTTTTATACCATTATCTTCACAAGTGTTAGCATTGGGCAGGCCTAGCACCTGAACCCTCTCATTAAAATGCTCTTTGGTAGTCTTTTTTAGAGTTTGAACCTTCCTAGCATCTTCCTTTATTGTGCCTGATCCAGAATATCCCTTTGGAAAGTAGTCTGCCGATGGATTTGGAGGACCTTCAAAACTGCATGATATGTGAAATGAACTTGAGTCACTTGAGTCACTGCTGTCAATGTAGGATTTCTGCAAAAAAAAAATAAAAAATATATTAAAATTAAAAAAATATATAGTGTAAATGAAATAAAAGATAATGTTGCAATTCAGGGTGTGTTTGAAACAACCTTTGTTCTTGGAACTCCAATGGCCACATTTCTTGGTGGATGGTTGGTTTTAGATCATAAAAAAGAATGGAATGCAATAAACCAACATACATAACCCTTCTAAGTTCCCCCTACAGCTCCTTTTGTCATTTCAACTCCCTTTGAGCAAAGGCCTACACCAGGCACATTGCTAGATTGTTGAAAAAACAAAAGGACCTGTATGGGAACTTAGAATGGAAAGGTATGTTGAAACCAACATACGTAACCCTTCTCAGTTCCCACTATAGCTCCTTTTGTCATTTCAACTCCCTTTGAGCAAAGGCCTGCACCAGGCGCATTGCTAGATTGTTGAAAAAAAAAAGGAACTGTATGGGAACTGAGAATGGATAGGTATGTTGAAATCGGCACACATGTTGAGTAAAGAATAGATACAAATGTTGAGTAAAGAATAGAGTCTAAGTAACATCACTCATCTTGGATGCGATAATGAACGAGTGTGGCTGGTCATGAACAATACACACTTTATCATTATCGCATTGAAGACGTCTCAATTATCAAGCCAGATCCATCTAACATTGCAGAAAGGTTCCATTGCTTTGTTTTTTGGACACCGTCTAATAACGGTAGTGTGCTTGATCTTGATCACTAGCTTTGGCACTTTCAAGAATGTATCTTATTGAAAGAGCCAAAACTGGTGATCAAGATCAACCACACAAACGGTAGTAGACGTTTTCCAAATTAAGCAAGGAAACCAATCTACAATGTTAGATAGATCTAGCCTGATTATTGAGCTTTAAGTTATTAGAAAAAAGATTCTTACTATCATTTATATTGCTCCCTTAGATGTGACGAATATACATATTAATTATGTAGATTCTACGATATTAGAGAGCTAATCGTGTATGAATGACAAGTTGAACATATAATAATAACCAGCTAGTAGGTTGTACATATAATAATAACAAGTTGAACACATATGAATTTTCTAGTAGATATAACACGTATAAAAACCGAGTTCTCAATCCTCATTACAAGGAAGGAGTCTTCTCCAATTAGAGAACCAAAAGGCTATTTGGTACCTAATGGACCACATACATCACAATATATGACAACGTGAACCTAAAGACCGGACAAACAGCTAGTAGGCTGTTCATATTAAGGTTTCCAAGGCATAAAAACTTGAAAATTCTTTCTCAAGCATCAAACCCAAATTATTATTTACAACTTATACTTGATAATTGTTTTTGTATTTTGATAAATAGCAAAGATGAATCAATAATGGATGAACAACACCAGAACAAGTTTATGTTCATACTTGAAAGTGGTGTCTGTTCATCCATCACTGATACTTCTTCCATCTTTGATACTTGGATGTTTTAGCCTAAATATTCGCACACACATCCGCCACTTTTCTTCCTTATTCTCTCAATACAAATGCAAAATACTTCTTATAACAGATAGTCAACCTAAGCCTAATTAAAGAAACACAAACAATGAAATAATCAGATAAACCAAAAAAAAAAACAATTAAATAATCAGATAAACTAAATCATATGTCAAACTTAGGGTCAATATAGAAGCCATCTAAGTATGTTACCATATGCTTCCGATCTAAGTATGTTAGGGTTTCGAGTGAGAGAGAGAAAGAAAGAACAAGGGCAGATGTGACTGTGAGATAGAATTAAAGAGATGATTATATGTTGAAGTGTGTGAAGTGCGTTTGATAAGCTTTTTATATATTATAAGTTTAAAAATGATTAAAAGTATTAAAAGTATTAAAAGTTTAAAAACTAAAAGTATTAAAGGTACATTTGTATTTTAGTGTATTTTTTTATTTAAAAAGTTGCCCAAAGAGTACATATGGTAAGATTCAAAGTTTTCAAGATCGGGATCCTACCCAGGATCGTTTTCGTATTTGCAAGATCATGATCGTAAGATCGGATCGGGATCTTAAGATCCTACTATAATGTCATTTTATTAATATTTTTTGTAATATTATACAAATTTACAAATTATTATATATCATAGACACAAAATTATATGAATGTTTCATCGAAATATTGTCCTAAATTATGGTTATGAAATGTTATTGTTTAGGTTGAATTTTATTTTAATTTAGGTCTACTCATTTGATTCATATGTAGTGAGATTTTTTATTTTCTTTTTATATGTTTTCTTTAGTCTATCTTTCTTCTTGTTTCTGATTGTTAGCACTCTCGATGGATAACCGTAACATTGATCGTTTGATTCCTGTTATTTGTGTTTTTCGTCGTAGGAATTTCCAATTACCCGTTCCGGATCCCGTTGTGGAGATGGAAAACCCACCAAACCTTTCACCCAACCATCACTTTGGTAATAATTATGAAATAGAAGAATCTGACCACGACAACGACCATGAGAATGGCCCTTTTAAGTACTCGGATTCCGACGAGGACTTAGGTGATGGTGATGTTATTGATGAGGTTAGGAGAGAAGAGGAAGTTGATCCTCTTAAGTATGTTGACCCTAGGACAAGAATTGAAAAGGATGGTCTCTTTAATATGCAGTTTCCTTGTAAAATCGGATACATGAACTTTCATGCCTACTTTAACTCATCCTTACCCATGAACATAATCTCTCGTGCTAATTATAATAAAATTAGGGCAAATGATTTAGAGTATCAAGGAAATAATGTTGTTGCTAGCTAAGGTTGAGCCATTACATGTTTTTGTATAAACCCATCTTATCTAACCCTTTTACAAACACAAAATTAAAACCATCTTTATATCAAAAAAAAAATTCTTTCGCAATGAATCCTCATCCAACTTACCCGCACATGTGAACCTTTCCGATATCGAAGATGAAGCCGATGTTTTAGCAATTGTGGCCGCCTATGAGTACCAGCGAATACAAGAAGAAGAAGCCCAATCATCTCTCTGGTTAACCCGTAACCCAATTCCCCGTAAACGTGAGCTTGCAGAGGAGCGTTTGAAGGCCAATTATTTTAATCCAGGTTGTAAGCATTCTCCTAGAGACTTTCGTAGAAGATTTCGTATGAGCTGGAAATTATTTTTTGAAATAGTTTCCGGTATTGAATCATATACTGCTGATCCTCTTCCGGATAATTTTGCATACTTTAGCTAAGCACCCGATTGTACTGGTCAGATGAGTATTAGTGTTCTCATGAAATGTACTATGGCCATACCCCAATTGTCATACGGAAACTCACCGGATGCGTTCGATGAGTATTTGCAAATGAGTGCACGTGCCGGACGTGATTGTCTAGATAATTTCAATATGTGCATTATTGATTTGTTTAAGCAAGAGTTTTAAGAAAACCAAATATGCATAACGTTCAAAACCTATATGCGGCACATGAGCGTGAACATGGTTTCCCGGGAATGCTTGGTAGCATCGACTGTATGCATTGGGAATGGAAAAATTGTCCGATGTCACGGCAAGGGCAATATGGTAGGTGTGATAAAAAAAAAATACCCAACTATAATGCTTGAAGCTGTTGCGTCGTATGATTTGTAGATTTGGCATGCATTTTTTGGTGTAGCGGGTGCGAATAATGATATAAATGTTTTAGATAATTCGCCGTTGTTCGATGACATGCTTAATGATGAAGCCTCTGTAGCTCCGTGTGAGGTAAATAGAGTTGCGTTTAAAAAAGGGTACTACTTAGCCGATAGAATTTACCCACAGTTGGCTACTTTCGTCAAATCATTCACAAATACCATTGACGATAAACACACTTTCTTTAAAAGGTGACAAGAAAGTACAAGAAATGATATCGAACGTGCTTTTGGTGTTCTCCAAGGAGGATGGGGAATAATACAACAACCTGCACGTGCTTACTAGGTTACCAAGATAAGTAGAATCATGTATTGATCAATGTTGCAAAAATCATGAATCGGTACTGAGGCGGTCGAGGGCCGATTAGCGATTTTTGACCGATTAATCGGCCGATTTTCTTGACTCGGCCGATTACCTTGGAAATCCCTCCAAGTTTCAGGGCCGATTACCGATTAATCGGCCGATTCGTCCGATTTTTGCAACACTGGTATTGATTAAATAAAATAAAATCTCTACTCGCTAAAGTTTTTTTAATTGATTAAATATAAAGAGAACTTATTTTGATACAACCCAAAATGTATATGATGGGAAAATGTTAGCTACAATATTTTGTAGCTAACTCTCTACAATTTCAACACTTTTTATATGGGTCTTTGAGTTTTTTGTAGGTCCTTGATTTTTCTTGTGGTTCCTTAAATGTTTTGTTGTATAATTTTGATGGAGGAATGTAGCTAATTGGCTACAGTAATTATAACCAAGATATTTTCATATATGCTAATGCTTATTATGGAACGAATGAAATAAAAGAATGGTTTCCATTGTATGGTCCGATACTTTCTTGAAGAAAAGTAGTTACTTATTTTGGTATGACCTAAAATATAGTTTTTAATGCTTATTATGGAAAGAAGAAAAAAAAAATGGTTTTCATCGTAGAGCATTGTTAAAGCTTCTTACAATATCCTACTACTAATCCTCATATACACAATAATATTATATATATATATATATATATATATATATATATATATATATATATATATTCTCCACATATTCTTTCTCTGTATCCAAATAGTAAGTTGTGACAATTGTCAAGATCCTGTGAGTAAGAGGATAAGTAGTAGGTTTTGGTAAGAAGATTTCTCATCTCTCTTCTATCGTATGGTCCCACAAATGTACTTTATTGTAGAAAAGTAGTTAGTGGGATAGGGGTTATTTTTTTGCTTTAATAAATCATTTCCCATCCAATATTGGGGTCTACTACTATCATAATAAAAGGCCAAATGCATTTGATGCTATAACAAAACAGGTAAAGAAACATCAATTTTTAAAGACAAAGTGTGTTAGAAGTGATGGAAGGCAACCCTAGTTCATCGTGTTCAAGGGTTGATAGAAGAACAATTGAGAAAAATAGAAGGATTCACATGAAGGCTCTATACACCAAACTTCATTCTCTTGTTGCTCATGACTCTTCAAGGGTTTTTATTCTCTCTCTCTCTCTCTAGGTCTTTATCTTAATTTTTATGCTCAATAAACACCACACAAACTGGTCAGGAAATCTTAGCAACATATGTTGTGTTGTCTTCTAACGACTGTATATGTCTTTGACACTTGGCTAGATTCTATAAGTGTAAGATTGTACTAAATGTTTGTTGAGTATCCCACAATTGAAGTGACACCTCTTTCATCATATCATAAAATGTTCAAATTTTGTTTACTTTTATGCATGCTTGAAAATCTGTTTACATACAGTAGATTGTTACAATTCTTACCCAGGTGTCATACAACTCAGAATTGGTGGAAAGTAATAACAGTTTCATATAAATGGAAGCTTTCGAGCTTGACATAATTAACTTATTGATCTTTTGACATCATATATTAGGATTTGATAATGCAGGCATCTTTCCTATCCTTTTAATTGGCAACAACAACAACAACAACAACGAAACAAGAAGCTAAAACAGAATTCAGCCATTAATTAACCAAGCTTTGGCTACTTCCCCTTCATAGTTTAGGGCTTTATCTTGTTATCTTCTATCTTATATTAGGGCTATGTGAGTAGTGTTTAGGAATGTGCTTTTCAGGGCTAATTAAATCTTGAAGGTTAAGTTTAACTTTTTAAATTGATAAATCTTGAGGTTTTCGTAATGAGATTAGTCATACGTTTCTTTTATCGGAAAAATTGAGGTTGTTACAGCTGAATCTTGATGGTCTCTCCATTTTTTATTTTTTTATTTATTTTTTAATATACTCGATCATGTCAACTAGAAAAATCTTGTATTAACTAGTGCAACTCTTAAATGCTGCAGGAAATGACATCCCTACCAGATCAGCTACACGAAGCTGCAAATTATATAAAGAAACTCCAAATCAAGCTTGAGAAAATGAATGAAGAAAAGAATAATTTAATGGGAATCAAGAAACTTGAAATTAATAATAATCATAAAATCAAATGCTTGAATATGATGGTGGGGCAAGCAAGAGCGCCTCAGATTGAGGTTTGTGAAACCGGCTCATCTCTTGAAGCGGTTCTCATCACTGGAGTGGACTTTCAGTTCTTGTTCAGTGAAACAATCCGTGTGATTCATGAAGAAGGTTTTGATGTTGTTAACGCCGGATTTTCGATCCTTAACGATACTGTTTTCCATACCATACATGCTCAGGTATGTCTTATTAAATATACACTCTTTTTTTAATTCACATTCATATGTTTTGTTCTATAACAAGCTTGAAACTTTGTTGCTTAGTTCTCTTACTTAACAAGCTTGAAATTTAGTGTTGCATCATGCATGAATTGACACATTTGAAAAAATTAAAAATTTGCTTTTGGAGTAAATATGTAATTTACTGCGCAGTATATATTAACAAGCTTGAAAATTAGTGTTTGTCTTAATAAAAATCCATTAATTGAAGTGCAAAAGAATGTATAAACACCATCCTATTACACAAAGTTGATGGAAGAAACCATTTTGTTACACATAATTTTTTTAGAAGTTTTCATTTTAGCGTGAATTTTCTTTTTTAAAATATTATTATTATTATTATTATTATTATTATTATTATTATTATTATTATTATTATTATTATTATTATTATTATTATTATTATTATTATTATTATTATTATTAAAAATAACAGAGTTATTCTCACTACAATGATATGGATAAGAGTATGCATTTGAAACGTACGTTTAACCATTATATTTTTATTTTTATTGTAAAGTTATTTGGGTCGTTGCTAAATATTTTTGCTACCTTCGGGTCTTCAAAAAGCTTTGATGTTCTTATATTTTTATTACAAAATTAGTGCTGCGTTTGTTAAAATACGCAAAGACTAGTAGTGTGACATAAGTGTGAGGAACTTATTTTAGTATTGCGTTTGTTATAATACACGCAAAGAAGACTAGGTGACATAAGTATGATGAATTTATTTGGCCAATTATGCAAGACAGAATAAATCGCATGAGTTAGAATGTCAATAAACTAGCAGGTATTCGCCCGTTGTGACGGCGGTTATCTTGATATAAAATTTTTGACGAGCAAATATTCTTTGATTGTATATTGTTTGTAACAATAAAATTAAGAATGGTGTGTATTTTATATGAGAATAACTTTAAGTGGCGTCGATAAAAAAGCATAGTTAGTAGTATTATTAAGGTAGGAGTTCAAAATGGTTAACATTGTAGTAGTAAGTAGGTATGTTATGGTAGGACAAGCTTCGTTACAATTTTACGGCATGAAACTCTACACTTCCTAATCACCAAAATAATCTTAAAAGTACTCGCACCATATCGAATCTGAAAGCTATATGAATTATGTTAAGAAGTGAGTTTACAACATATACCATTTAACTTTTTGTAAGAACTCATTGCATTTTTTATCAGTTTTGTTTAAAGTTAGTCTAATCAACTAACTATAGTTTTGTTTAAAGTTAGTCTAATCAACGAACTAAGTTAGTTTACGAAAATTACCCATTTAGTTTGAATGAAATTTGTCAATATGAAAGTCAAGTTTCCTATATTCCCATGACTCTTATTGTTTTTTATTAAGGGTGCGTTTGGCACGTTAACCGGAATCACTACGAGTATGAGTTTGATTAGAGGGGTGTATGATATTAAGGATATCAATTTTATTGCTCTTGTTGGGTATGAAATTTAAGGTAAGGGTATTACATCAAACTAATTAGTGATTAAATTAAAAGGTGTCACGTTAAACCATTTAGTGGTAGAAAATAAAAATACATGAGCCTCACAATAATGGTTAAGAAAAGTAGTTTTTTCATAGTGAATGAATCAATGATTGATGCTATCATTCATTACTATCAAATTTTCAACCAAACATTTGAAATGGATATGAATATGATTGATTGATTTTTATACTCTTCAAACAAACGTACGGCTCCTAAGAACATATACAAATAAAGCTCAAAATCTATGTAAAATGACTCGTGTACTTATCAAATGAGTTAAAACATAAAGGCGCATAAAGCTAAGCCCATTTTATTAACTTGCAACTTTTATTTATCTCAGAAAATAATAACTTTTTATGATGTTAGAAGCATGTTCTAAACCTTAATTCGCTACTCTACTGCCGTCATAAAAATATTCTTATTATTTCACAAAGACATATTGTTGTGTCTGCTTTCTTGATAGAGTGTCATCACTGTTTTTATTGTTTAACTTTCAATCCGCACGAATGATTTCATTCTCGATATAACTTTTACACCACCTCTAGGTTGCGTCTCTGGGCCTTATAAAACTACTATTTTTTTAATTGTCAGATTAAGCATATAGTTTGTTCTTTCTCTTTGAGACGTTACTATTTATTCTATTTAACGTATGTTAATAGTTATTACTATTTCTATTACTCATTTAAATGTTGACCTTGCTCAGGTTTGACAATATGCTACAATAAATATTTTTGTGTTTAATTGGCTTGTACAATAAGCATGTTATTTTGAATTCTTAAAATGTCTTATAATCCATCCATTATATATAGTAGAGTAGTGATTTACATGCCTAATTTTATGACTAAAAATATTATCATACATTTGGCAAGATCAATGGTAAATTTGAGGAGAAAGACATGCGTTAAACAATAAATGGATACGCATAATAATAGGCACATGAGTTAGCTTTTGAATTTATTATCAGTACATTGTTAGAATAATTTTACTTTGTAATACAACAATTTTAAGTTTTCAACTAATGCATAAAATTAATACAAGTATTGCATTCACTATAATTAAGCTTTAATCAATGTTCCAAATTATGTAAATTTACAGGTCGGAGAGAAATATGCCCAAGAAAATGGAGCTTCAAGGATTAAAGAGAGACTGAGTAATATTGTTTATGGCATTTGATCTATACTGCAATGCAATGCTTGTCACTAAAATTATCGGGAAGATTGTTAAGCTAGGTGATTATTATGTGTGATTAGGATTCAATATTAGCTATTAAATTATTTGATATTTGTCTATCGCTAGAGATGTTTGAAAACCATATTCAACTTGATAAGTTCTTGTCGGATATTGATCCTTTTTATTTTACTATCAATGTAATTGCGCGTTGCGGTGTTGAACACTTTATATTTAATAAGTTTTGGGATAATTGTTTTTGATTATATGTTTTAAATGACAGTAACTTTATGTATTGCGAGAATTTTGGATATTAATAACTTTAAGCAATATCAAACTATATCATATAAAAATAGTAGGGTATTCACATGATAGTTATGGCAATATAGAAGTGGCAATTAGTAACATTAGAGCAAGTGGTGTCGTGATGAGGTATTACCTTCTCATTTGGGGCTCACTGGTGCCACATCACCACAATACTTTTTCACAACTAACCCCTCCTCACTCATAACTAACTTCAACTTACTCATTTGGAGCCCACCACTTACACCTTTATTTTTTTATTGATTTCACTAAATAAATTAAATTCATTACACAAAAAATAAAAATAACACCGAACTAAATTTATTTCTTCAAATTAAAAAAGTTACAATACAGGAAAAAAATAATGATACGAAAATTAAATAAAAAAAAAACAATTCGAAAATATAAAAAACGACACTACATGCATATTAAACATTTTATTCATCGGCATCTTCATCGAGATTTTGGTATTTCTTCGTTATTTTTGCTTGTCTCCTGCGAATGATTTCCGCTCTGACCGGGTCAGTAACCAAGCTGGGATCTAGCATGAGCATCTGCATTTCCTGCATTTCCAAGGCCCTTTCTTCCCTCCTCCTCCTCGCCTCGTAACAAGCCGTCTGAGCGTCTTTGGCTTGCGTATACTTTTCGGATATTTGTCCCGAAAATGTACTCGTTTGACTCCCACCGGAGCTCGCAGCGCTCGACGTATCCGTCGACTTTTGTTTCTTTCCAGCTCGTTTGTTGGCTCTTTCGGGACGAGGTCGTGCGTCCGGCCCGAATATATCCTCGAGACAAGAAACGTCCAACGGATCCTCAGCATTCCATTTCGGGTAATTTCTCAAAAACTCCCAAACATGCTCGTACGTGAACCCCCTCGCACCAAAGCATTCTGCGAAACTCGCCTTGGCATTGTTGATTTGATCATGCTCATTCTCACCACTTCGACGCCCCAAATGCTTATATATAGCGTTGAACTTTTGGCAGTTGCCGTTCATCCTCGTCCATTTACCGGTAAGCATATTCTTGCCTCTAGGGTCATCCACATTTTGCTGGTTGAACGATTCTGCAATTTCGTTTCAAAAGAAATCGTCGGTTTTGGAATTGCCCATTTCTTTGTCTTGCGAAAATTCTATCCAAGTTTCCGCAAGAAGCTTTTCTTCGGCCTTGGACCATTTCCGATTAACACGCGTTTGACCTGCAAGTTCCAAGTCGTCGGCATCTAAATTTACGACTTTTTTTCCTTTGACGGCCTTGGTTTTCTTGCCTCTACCTTTGGCCGGTGACCGTGCTTTTGGAACTTTAAACTGGGGTTCGACCTGAGGTTGTGGTTCGACTTGCGGTTGTGATTGATGAGCTGGGAACGAGGATGCTTGAGACGGGTTAAAAAATTGTGGTGGCAACATTCGTTGAGAATGACTTACGAACCCCGCTTGTTGCAACGCAATTTGTTGATTAGTATAAACGACCATCAGATTGAAAGGTTGTGATCCATATGGCGATGAAGGTTGTGGGGAATTTTGCGACGAAGGAGTAGAAGTGTTTGACGATCCCCTGTATCGTTGGTTTGAGGTTAGGAGTGTTGTGAAATAACCGGGTTCGTTCGGGTTTTGAGACATAGTGATGAAACTTATATATTTGTTGAGTTGAGAAGATATATATTGTTGAATTGTAGTGATAAAAGTATGTGAAAATGGTTTAGTATTTATAAGGGTTGTAAAATTTTTAAAATCAAAAAAAGAGAGAAAAAAAAATGACCATTTGTTTTAAACGGTAATATTACCGTTTGTAATATTAAATGCATGCTACTCTCTTTTTTGTACAATGATGTCAGGTTTTTGCTTCGTCGTCTGGTTGAGGGGGAGGGCTCCAACGAGCCACGACGAGCCATCGCCGGTGTCGCGGCGAGCTCCACGTCAGACGACGAGAACGAACGGCAAGCCCACACCTCTCGCTCTTATGAAAATAACTAGTCCAAGTGGTTGTCACAAGTAACTGACAGATGGTAACCCCATTACATTAATATATTTGCACCGTATAGAATTTTGAAAAGTATTTGTACCATATTAAAAAATGAATTTACAAATACACACCCTGAAAAGTTTATTTTTATGTACGTTATAATAATTTTGTTCATTATATTTGTCCCACATAGGTGTGATATAAACTCAGTCTTGTTTTATTTAGGTTTATTTTGTTGTGAAATTCCAAAGGGTCTCACAGTTAGTTTCGGAAAGCAATATTTACCATTTAGCAATATTTATTTAGAGATTTTTAATTTTATTATCCATTTTGCAATTCTATTAACTTATTTGTATATTTATGCATTAATAATTGTACTAACTAAAAAAATATAATAAATGAGGTATTATTGTTGTCAAAGAGTTAATATTGAAAGCATTTTTAAGGTGTACATTGTGAAATAATTTGGGAGCAACTAACGACGACTTTCACAATTCGTACTCATAGAAATGTTGATGGGTCAAACTGGTTCATACTAAACAAAACAGACAAATTGGTAATGAGAAAAGAGATACAAAATGAAATGGAAATGATTAAAAAAAATAGAATATTGTAATATTCTCATAGAAAGGTACAACGGTAATTATTCAAAGGTATACATTTGCCAAGAATAAATATACAGAGTATATAAAAGGCAAACGGGTTTGATGGTTTGGCTGACCCCCTAGGGAAGGAGGGAGTTAGTTTGACCTCTTGTCAAACTTGTATAATTAAGGATAATTATATAAAATCCTTGTTGTATTAGGAATCTCCTTTGATACCTTGTTTATACCAGGGCATCCAAATCTAGAATTCACTTACAATCCTCTAACCCTAAAATATTCTCCTTTCTTCCCCTTTTTGATTCCCTAATCGACTGGGTCGAATCGTACTCTCCAACTACGCATAGGATCTAGCACTAATTCTAACTGTGCAGTATCGATGGATACTTGACACAACCAACAAAATGATTCTCCCGAAGAAATACTATAGACAATCAAACAAACATCAAACAAGAAGAAGAAGGCGATTTCGTGCATGCCGCTGATTGTGGATTAGAGTTGGAGCTTACATATTGCATGTTAGGAATATAAATATTCACGTGAAAGATTCGGTCACCCCGAGTATATATTAGCATTACGTAGCTCGTAGTCTTATTAATATTTAGTTAGTACGTAGTTAGTTAACGTAGTATTTGTGGAGTTGGGTCGGGTCCTTACCCACTGTCAGCTCACTCCACAGCCCATGGGGTGTTTTGTGTTTTAGTATAAATAACGTGAGAAGGGTTGGACCTTTCATATTAATCTAACATATATCTATTTCTCTCTCTAAAGGCTCCCACCTCTCTCTTATATTTCTCTCACTAGAATCATCTAAACCACAAAGAACCATACATGTTTGAATTATAAGTAACATACTATTGGTATCAAGAGCCTTGGTTTGATCTTTGGGATTGTGTATACTCGGATTTCTAGCTTGGTTTTATGGTTTCTTACTTGGTTCGACTTGTTTTGGTTGAAAATACCTTTGCTTGATCTTGTTTGTGGTTAGAATTAAAATATGGTTGTACTTTCATGATTAGGTGTGATATATGAGATTAGTTTAGTGCATGGTTAGTTTGTTTCATTAGTATATTGTGTGTTTGGGCTAATTCGAGTGGTATTTAATGTATATTCTTCGCTGCGATTTGAGTCTCGACATGGATTTCTTCGTTGCGATTTGACAGTGTTTTGCTGCGATTTGGCTATATTTGATTCTGCGATTTGGAGTTATACTTAAAATAGGAAAGAAGACAAAATCGCAGAAAGGGAATGTTTTGTCTTTCGTGGACTGAGATTTGAGCTCACTGCGATTTGAGGTGATGCTACGATTTGAGTCACTGCGATTTGACTAGTTGTGACTTGACTAATTGCGATTTGATCAATTGCGAATTGATACTTGCGATTTGACTTATTGCGATTTGATTAGTTGCGATTTGACTAGTTGCGATTGATACTTGGGAATCGCACCAGGCTTTACCTCTCGAGGTATCTCGAGAAGCTTACAACCCCCACCAGGCAGTGTACCTGATCGTTGTAGTATAGTATAGTGACAAGTACCGGGGGATTGATCGTTCAACTCAGGAATAGTGTCGCTAGGATTAGAAAGTCTCCTAAACTAAGTCTAAAGGTGAGGGATGATTATTTTTGTGTTTTTATGTTTTATAAAAGCAATTAAAATCTTAGTTTTTGGAAGAGTGGGCGGAATTAGTTGCTAGTCAACTAACCCAATTAACTACTAATGCAATAAAAATAAAATAACAGAAATGAAAATGAAACTAATTAAACTAGTGGTGTAAACAATGATGGGGAAAGTTGTGTTTACTTAGGTTTCATTACTCCCTAGATATCTTTTACAGGTTGATAGCTTATTACAATTGCATGGATGACGGGTCATATTCCTTAATACTAGTCGTAGGGTCGTGTACAATATTCCCTAACTCTATAGGATCCTACTTCACTCCTATGTCGAGCCGTTAGAAGCTCCTAACGTGGGATCATTAGAATTCTCCTACGCATTAAATACAACCAAATATCGTAGTACACCTCTGATCATGTTTCTTAAGACGTTCAAGCAAGTTACCAATGGAAGAATGCCAGTTTTCTTAAGCCTAACATCGAATACAATCATCCGTAACAACTATAAACAAACAATCAACCCATAATCAACATCTAGGTTTCACTACATCTAAGCAAACACAAAAGTAATCTAGCCGAGCATGTTAAATTGAAGACAAGCGTAAGATATATTCAAACAACACATAGACATATTGATTGAATTGAAAGAGTACTTATCTCAAATTGAACATGAAAGTTTCAAAGGGTTGAAACCCTTGAAAAAGCTAGAAAATTCGACCTAGGGTTTTTCCCTCAAAGTTGCACACTAATGAATGAAATTTGGAAAACTATATATAGATTTTACAGGGTGACGGTGTCAAGAAGGATTTTGTGACGCCGTCAACTCGCCGCCTATAATGAAATCGTATTGCCTAGATCTGATTTTGACGCCGTCATGTAGGAATTTCTTCTGGGCCGTCACTAGCAAATGGACCATGACAGCCTAGGTGACATCGTCATCTCCAATGCACAAAACACTCTGGACCGTCACGTGTATCTTCAACTTCCACCTCTTTTGTAACTCTTGACGCCGTCACTTGGACACTCTTGACGCCGTCAGGTACTGTTCCCAGCAAGGAAAATTAAGACTTTGCCGCTTTCTTCACTTTTATGCTCCAAAAACGTCCAAAATGCTTCCTTTTCCAGATTTCACTCCAAAAGTACCTAAAATGACAAAAGGAACGATTTAGGGCAATATTTGATCAAATAATCTCGACTTCGGCCTTAAATGACCCCCTAAAAACGGTTCATTTTTCGCCTCATCAGCGATTGGATCAGTTGCGATTTGACTTCTGCAGTTTGACGAAAGTTGACTTTTTACGTTAAAACTTCAAACGGCCATAACTTTTGAACCGTAACTCCTTTTTCAGCGAAATACCTATTGATGACGCATAGTCTATATTTGGGCTACGAGCCCAAATGATAAACATCACTAAGGCCCAACAACCACCACCGGTGGGCTATTATAACTTGGGCCGCATTAATAATGGGATTGGGCTCACATAGACCCAAGCCCAACTAAACTATATACGGTATAGATAAGGATCCTCTATCTATGGAATAGATATCCTTAACTCGGATAAGCACCACGTGTGCGAAACGTAAGGAGCACGAAACCTACAAGGATTCTGCGCCTATATAAGGAATGACATAATTCTCATTAAAGGTACGATTCACAAACCCTAAAACTCTTTACGAGAACCCTAAACCGATTACTTACTCTCACGCCGGAGGATAATCGTGGGAGACAATCCCACGATAAGCCAGCCGTGGGACCCTTACTAAGAACTAAGGAACTAGAATGACGAAAAATAAAAATTCAAGCCAGCGTACTCCGCAGTTGGAAAAAACACGTGACCCCCAGAGGAAGAATCAACAAGATTCAACCCCTAGACAGGCTTCTGGGACAACCAGCGCACCTGGTCACCAAGAGGCGGGAACAACCCTACCTCTTCCAGTGGTAGAACTGCCTATAAGGACTACCCAAGCCACGACAGTGGTTCCAAGCGTTGAAGAACTCCAGCGCACCCTCTTCAATACTCCTCACCAAACGGTACCTATAGTGGACAACACTGTACCACCGGGCGCGCTTAACCGAGATAGGGTGCCCAATACTGAGGCAGATATTCTTGCAGCAACTGAGGACACACCTGACCTAACGTTGGGAAATTTTGTATCCCAAAATTATGAAACCCTAACTGCCCTCATACAAGGAGAAGCTCGAGTACGAGCCTACAAGCCCGGCTCAATTTTGGTCCTGAACGCGAATCATCACCACCGCGCCACCCATGAGGAAGACGCGCAGATAACGAAAAACGTACCACTATCCACGATAGGCTGGGTACGACATCTGACTCACAATATTCAGAGGAATATGAAGACAGCGAGAGACGCAATAATGTTCGTTCCAGACTTGGCAGTCGAGGGATACAAGACCGATTAGGACCTCAACATTCACCAAGCGAAGGTTCCTCCAAGTCTGGTGTAATACTCCGTAAAATCCCAGGTCATTTATTAATGCTAATTATCAACACTATTCTTAACTAAGCCATTTTTGCGGGCTAATTTGAAATTTTATATGAGACACCGTTTGTTTAACACCCGATTATTTTTTATCACCGTTTGTTTGACACCCGATTATGTTTTGTCACCTGATATCACCCGATTGTCACTCTTGGATGTCACCCAATGAGGTTAACACCGGTAACTCCCACTTGCGACCTGACACCCTAATTGGACACCGAGATATTATTAATATATACAACGATATATATATTAATTATTACAAATTATTATCACTATGTATATATAAGTATATGTATACGTATGACAACACCGTTTATATTTTCATGGTTTTCACGAACCGACACCGATACCGAAACTAAAGTTACGAAAGCACTAGTCACCGACACCCTATGTTTGTTTGGGCCACATGTCACTCTAAGCCCAAGATTACTTTTTCTTTTGCCCTACTACTGGGCCGAGCACACCACAAGCCCAACCAAATTCATTAACTTGTTTCTTTTCGTTTGGGCCTAGCATTTCACAAGCCCAAGGCTAATTCGTTTCCTTCTTTGTTTCTGTTTAGAACCGAGTTTTCACCAAGCCCAATGGCTATTTCTTTTGTTGTTAAATGACTAAACGAGCACTGCTTGGTACCACACTAAATTTTACACGCATGTTTCTTCCTTGGTTCCCTACAAACTCGACACTAAACATACAACCTCTTTTGACTTCGTATCATGCATGAGAAATCGACTCACAATAGACAAGGAGCCGACCTATGAAGCCGTCAAACCATTGGTATATCGCATTACACACTAAGAGTTCTTTACCCACAAGACCAAGTGTCTCATGTTCCCCAACATATATACCACATGTGCTCTAATCCTAATTATATAATACTCTACTCACCCTAGCCATGCTTAAACAAATCAAGGTCAACTCTCTTTTGCTTCCTTCTACCCCAACTCGACATGACTAAAGAGCAATAACAAGGGACATGGTTGTTCACCCTCAAATGACAACAAGAAACATGTTTCACATGAGCAAACACCCAACTACTCATGCCACACCTATAAAAGCCACATTTAATGATCCTTCCTCACAAACTCTCAAACAAAGAAAATTACTACACTCTCTTGTTGCTACTATCGAACTCTAGAGGGAGAACGAGAAGGAATTGGGAACGGAAAAAGGGAAGTGTTGGGTTATAACAAGCTTGAATAAGGTATTGGGTCAAGGAGGAGCTCACGGATGTAGTTGTTTTCTTGCTCTCACCTCGTACGCAAGAACTCTTCACCACCATTTGGTGTTGTAAGTTGTTATTCACCCTTTTCAATTCATACGTTAATTATTTCATGCATACCACGTTTACTTATCACACGACACACACCATTTTCTAAGTATAAACTTTCATTACACTTATAACTATATTATTCACATGCCTCGACACCCTTGAGGAAAGGCCTCGCCATCTCGTTCTTACGCGTACAATGCATATATTTTCTTCGACACTCTAATTCACCGACTCACACTTAATCAAACTAACAAAACATGCAAACCCTACACGATCTTATACTACGTAAACGAAGCCAAAACCAAATCCTAGTCGAGTACTAATTATAGACAAGTGAAACCATTTATGGGCCTTAACCGGGCTAACGAGCCCAACCGATTTTTCCTTATGAATTTTCGATTAGAAAAATTAAGATTTTCAAATGATATTAAATTTATAAAAACTGATTTTTATAAATTTAGAAGATAAAAATGATAACTTTTATAAAAATATAAGTTAACTTTTCAAAAACTAGATTTTGTACTATTTTTGCAAAAATTGCACGTTAAGGGACTAAAAGTGACAAAATCACCAAACTTTCAGACCACATTGGAAACTGTCGAATTTTGAATAAAACGTACGGTAGAAACTGTAATTTTTCCAAAGATCGAGGTGGAAAAGTGCAAAAGTTATAACAAGGACTAAAATGTAATTATTTTTGACCAAGGGGTAAAAAGTGTAACTTTATTAATGTTAAGGGTCAAATATGACAAAGGTACTTTATTAATTAATTGTTTTGTATAAGTTGATTTTTATATATAAATGTGTATATACTTTATAACTTAAAAATAAATATATATAACTTTACTAAAAATATTTAATTATAAATATTTTTAAAGATATTATTTTCACAAAAGAATTAACATTTATTGAACACCGGTTCGTAACAATGATACAAATAACTACGTAAAGTTATTTTGGAATATATTATGACACCCGAATGGATATCACCGTACACGAGACATATCACATGTCATTTACGAAACGAATCTAAAACACCGATGACTATATATTTATAGGTCGCAAGTCGGAGGAATTTCATTGCTAGACGTAGCAGTACACCATCACTTTTGAGCACCGTTGTGATTCACACCTACCTGTCAGGTGAGTTCATGGTCCCACATTTTAATTGTTTTTAAACCACGTGGGGAGATACATGCTATAAATCGAACACAAGTATTTTATGTATGTTGTTATCACCTGATATTGCCTAAGTTGACACCCGTGCTACAAGTCCCTCATATCACGAACCTTAATCACTTGCGAGTGAGCGCTAATATAGTTGATAGATCTATTGGAATGGTAGCCCACCTCTATCAAGGTGATTACTTGGCAGGAGGTGTGCTATATTCGAAGCATTATGGAAATTTGGCACATTTCCTGTCACCGAGGGCCCCTTATCATTTACATCCGCTATGGTGTAGGTGATTGTTATTATCTTTATGATATGTCAATCGATGTTAAGGCTTGCGTTTCGTAAGGCTTAGGAGCAATATTTCACCAGTTTAGTCAAGACCTGTCTATCTTGGCTTGTTTATTTCAAATGCTTGGCTTGTGTTCACACTATTACTATTTAAACTACTATGGATTCACTCAACCTTTGTGTTGACTTTTTAAGCATGTTTATCTCAGGAAATTAGCAACCATGGCGGCATGGAGCTGGCAAAAGGGCACACAGGACCTCCCTTTTTATTTCAATAATGATATCATTCTTTACAAACTCTTCACTTCTTTTGCGAAACAATTAACATTTTGGAAAAATGTTTGTATCTCTGACTATTTAAGTTTTCATGGAATGATATTGACTATCTTTTGAATTGTTCTCTTTGAGTATGACTGTGTACTAAACTGTAATGACCCCGATTAGACTTCCGCTGCTTATCAATTTTTGGGGTGTTACAGATTGGCATCAGAGCTATTGTTATAGAGAACCAAATGATTTTTCAAAACATTGGACTATAACCTCACCGGATTTCTAAACAAACAATTTATCACCAAAGTACCCTCCGTGCCAGCGCTTGCCAACGTCATGTTTTAAGGTTTGATTTTTAGCACCCATTGCATTTAGCTCACTATGACACTATGATCACTGTGCATGTAGCATTATGTAGACTAAATTACTTATATTACTTCTATTTTGGGATATTACAGTACCATGTCGCCCCCGGTTATTATTTTGTTCGACAGTGACGATGTCGTGCCGGCATCATCCACTTACCCTACTATTGACCTATCTGACTATGACACCCAGGACACCCGAGACACCCATGATTCTGACCATGACACCCAACCTGTATCACCTACCATACCATCTCCTGTTCCATCTGGAGACCCATCTGCTGATACTGAGCCCTTTGAGGAGGGTGAGGTTGCTTCTACACCCATTGATTCTTTTGCTATTCAGCCTCTTTTTCGTCCTGTCTGTGGACCTATGACACAGGGGCAGTACCTTTATGATCAGTACCTGACGGCTCAGCAGTTTCTTGCGGCTGATGACCGTCCTACACCACCTGCTAGTCACCACACCGGTTCAGATGCTGATAACGAGTCTTCTGACTCCGATACTTCTGACACCGCTGCTTCTATTCCACCACCATCCCCGCCTGCACCGATTCGTCGGCGCAAGCGAGTGAGGATTCTTGAGCCCTATGAGCCTGAGCCTTTCGAAGAGTTGTTTCGATATCATGAGGGAGACTTTACCCGCAAATTCACGGCTCGGAAACGAGTCTGTATTTTGCCTGCTTCCACTGTTACACCACCTGTACCTACACCTGTACCATCACCCACATCTGTACTACCACCTGTTTCTATGCCAGAGCTGACACCTGTGGCATCACCAGCACCTCCACCATCACCCGTATCACCCCCACCTGAGCCACATCCTTACATGCTACCTACTTACACCGTACCCCACACCTCTGAGGTTTTGCCACCCATGCCACCACCTACAGTTTTCTACTCTCAAACTACTACCGTACCGATGCCATCACCTACTTCATCACCTGTTCCATCACCATCACCTGTTCCCACTGAGACCCCCACCTCACCCGGCATTCATAGATTGGTTGATGCTCGCCGATGGTCATTTTTGTTGGATTACATTCGTAGATGGAGGTTGGTTGAGGGATCGCCTAGGGCTACTGAGCTTGGAGATCGCTCTTCAGCGATGTTACCGGTCACTGGGGAGCCGATACACCATACTATCCCTCTTTTGGCTGCTAGATTAGTTAGACATGAGGATCGTCTTGATGAGTTGTTGGGAGTTATTGAGGATATATCCTTGGAGAGGATTAAGTGTATGCAGAAGGAGGTCGAGAACCTCGTGGTACATAGGACAGTGTTAGAGATGGTATTTGAGATGATGGGGACAGAGATCGAGGAGGCACAGGCTACCATCACTGAGTTTGGTCATCGACTAGATGTTCAGAGGCATGAGATAGAGGATTTGAGAGCGATAGCGATCATCACGCAGCAGATGCTAGAGCATCAGACACAGGAGTTAGCCTCATCTAGTTCTACCATCCACACTCTTTCAACCACTATTGAGGAGATTCAGGCCCGTGAGAGATCCAGGGATTTGGAGATGTTAGAGATGATCAGGATCATCAGAGAGCTGGAGAGGAGATCAGGAGGCACACCTGGACCTTCATAGATCTATGACATGTCATTACATTCAGAGACATCTTAACTTGCCGCCTGTGGCATTAATAATGTTGTATCTTATTGTTTTGTAAAAATGAATTCAAAATTATTAAAACTTTATGTTGGTTATGATTGTACTGTATTGATATTGATTTATGATGTTCTAGTTGTCTGATCTTTTATTATGCTCCCATATTGAGATTCATATTATAAATTCCATGCGTGTTGTTACATGTCGTGATGATTATTTATGAATGATATGGTTTATGTTGATGTATATATTCATGGTGTGGTTGTGATATGTACTTTGTGATGATCTCGACTATTATGAGTTTGGTTGCATTATTTCTCTTGTTATTGATGTTTGGGATTTGTACTTATACACTTGTGATTTTCTAGAGTTATGGCCCCAAGGAAAACCGCTACTGCTACCTCGTCACCCGCTATGACCCAGGCTGCTATCAGAAAGTTGGTTGCCGACAGTGTTGCTGCAGCTTTGGAAGAGCAGGCTGCTGCAATGGCACGAACTAGTAGCAATAACTGAGCCACTGCTGAAAGCGAGTCCGCTGCGACTCGGAAGTGTACCTATAAGGACTTCATAGCTTGTAAACCATCTCACTTCAAAGGGACTGAAGGAGTGATAGAGCTTGCTCGATGGTTTGAGCGAACTGAGATTGTGTTTGTGAGGAGCGGTTGTGCCACTGAAAGTACAGTCTCGTTTTCTACTGGAACATTGTTGGAAGATGCGTTGTCTTAGTGGAACGCAACTGCTCAGAAGTTAGGTGTGGAAGAGGCCTATCAGATCACCTGGGCTGACTTTAAGGAGAAGATGCTGAAGAATTTCTGCCTTAGAGGCGAGATCAAGAAGTTAGAAGATGAGTTTCACACGTTGGTTGTGAAAGGAAATGATCTCAGGGCTTATGATAGGAGATTTCAGGAGCTTGCCACACTTTGCCCTTCAAAGGTTCCCGACTTGGAAAAGTTGTTGGAAAGATACATAGAGGGATTACCCAGGAGCATTGAGGGAAACGTCACCTCGTCAAAGCCTCAATCTTTGGATGAAGCAATGATTACTGCCCAAAGACTGCTAGACCGGGAGATTAAGCGTAACTCTGCCCAGGGGAACAACGATCACAAAAGGAAGTTTGATGATCGAAGGACAAACAACAACAACAACCACAACAGCAACAACAACAACAACCGTAACCCCAACCGTAACTATCACCATGACAGGAACACCCACCACAATCAACAGAACTGACGACAGGAAGCTGTCAGAGCTTATGTCGCCGCACCAGTTAAGGATGCTAGGTATGTTGGACCTCTTCCATTCTGTGACAAGTGTAAGATGCATCACACTGGACCCTGCTATGCTAAGTGTGGGAAATGTTCAAGGACTGGACATAAGACATAAGATTGCAAGGCTACAGGAGCTAACTTGCAACCCGTGGCTGTGGTATGCCATGCTTGTGGAGAGAAAAGACACTACAGGCGTCAGTGCCCAAATAAGGATAACAATGCACGTGGGAGAGCATACGTGCTGGGAGATGGAAATGTCCAACAAGATCCGAACGTAGTCACGGGTACGTTCTTTCTAAACAACCGCCTCGTTAAAGTTTTATTTGATTCCGGAGTCGACCAAAGTTTTGTATCTATTTCCCTTACACCCCTACTTAACATTACACCGACCAAACTAGACACCACGTATGAGATTGAACTAGCCGATGGAAAGCTAGTAAGCACTAACACTATACTCCGAGGTTGCACCCTATGACTACTAGACACCCCATTTGACATTGACCTTATGCCTATTAGACTTGGTAGTTTCGACGTCGTTGTAGGAATGGATTGGTTATCCAAGAACCGCGCTAAGATCATTTGTGACGAAAAGGTCGTTCACATCCCTCTGAATGACGAAACCCTGATTGTTCGCGGAGAGCGAAGTAAGACATGACTAAGCATCGTTTCTTGCGTCAAAGTTGTGAAGTACATCGAACGAGGATGTCAAGTCTTTTTGGCTCAAGTCACCGAGAAGAAGTCGGAAGAGAAGCGACTCGAGGATGTGCCAGTAGTCGGGAACTTTCCAGAAATTTTTCCTGAGGACTTGCCTAGCCTTCCGCCGACTCGTCAAGTGGAATTTCAAATTGACTTGATGCCAGGAGCAGCACCCGTAGCTCAAGCACCCTATAGGCTAGCACCGTCGAAAATGAAGGAGTTATCTGGGCAATTGCAGGAATTGACAGATAAAGGATTTATTCGCCCAAGTTCATCACCGTGGGGAGCCCCGGTGTTGTTTGTAAAGAAGAGGGATGGAACCTTCAGGATGTGTATCGATTATCGTGAGTTGAACAAACTTACGGTGAAGAATCGATATCCGTTGCAAAGGATTGACGATTTGTTTGATCAACTGCAAGGATCGAGTGTCTACTCGAAGATTGATTTGAGGTCGGGTTATAACCAACTGAGAGTTAGGGAAGAAGACATCCCTAAGACTGCTTTCAGGACAAGATACGGCCACTACGAATTCCATGTAATGCCATTCGGTCTAACAAATGCACCCGCTGTATTTATGGACTTAATGAACCGAGTATGCAAACCCTATTTGGATAAGTTTGTGATTGTATTCATCGATGATATCCTTATTTATTCACGTAGTAAGGAAGAGCACGCAGAACACTTAAAGGCTATACTAACACTGCTCAGGGAAGAGAAATTATACGTCAAATTTTCAAAGTGTGATTTTTGGATTGAGAAGGTACAATTTCTTGGGCATGTTATCGACAGTAAGGGTATTCATGTTGATCCCGCCAAGATCGAAGCCGTTAAAAATTGGGCGTCACCTACGAGTCCTACCGAGATACGCCAATTTTTAGGTCTTGTCGGATACTATCGAAGGTTTATTGAAGGTTTTTCCAGGATTGCTAAACCTTTGACTGAGTTAACACAGAAGAAGAAGAAGTTTGATTGGGGAGAGGAGCAAGAATCGGCATTTCAGTTCTTGAAGTAGAAGCTTTGTGAAGCACCGATATTAGCATTACCCGAAGGAAGTGAGGACTTCATGGTATATTGTGACGCATCAATCCAAGGTTTGGGTGCCGTATTGATGCAAAGACTTAAAGCAATCGCTTACGCTTCTAGACAACTTAAACCCCACGAGGAGAACTACACTACTCATGATCTAGAATTAGGAGCGGTAGTATTCGCTCTTAGGATCTGGAGACACTACCTATATGGAACCAAGTGTACGGTTTTCACCGATCACAAGCGTCTTCAGCACATTTTAGATCAAAAGGAGTTGAACATGAGACAATGTCGATGGCTAGAGTTGCTAAGTGACTATGATTGTGAAATTCGTTATCACCCGGGGAAGGCAAATGTTGTAGCAGATGCCTTGAGTCGAAAGGAACGACTTAGACCCCTCAGAGTTAAATCATTGGGTATGACAATTAGATCACCACATCCGTCTCAAATTCTTGAAGTTCAAGCTGAGGCCCTTAAGGAAGAGAATAGACCACACGAGAAGATTTACGGAATGCCATAAAGCACGAATGGATTTGTCAAGAAACCAGATGGAAGGCTGTGTTTCAAGGACAGAAGTTGGATTCCATTGTATGGAGGAATACGAGACCTCATCATGCATGAGTCTCATAAGTCTAAATATTCCATTCATCCAGGCTCGGACAAGATGTATCATGATCTAAATAAGTTGTATTGGTGGCCAAACATGAAAGCTGACATTGCAGAGTATGTCGGTAAGTGTTTGACCTGCTCAAGAGTAAAGGCTGAACATTAAAAACCGTCCGGTCTTTTGATTCAACCCGAGCTACCAATGTGGAAATGGGAAAGGATTACAATGGATTTCATTACGAAATTACCCAAGACATCGAGTGGGTTGGACACTATTTGGGTTATTGTCGATCGTCTCACGAAGTCAGCACACTTCTTGCCAATCAAAGAGACTGATGATATGGACGTTCTTGCACGTTTGTACCTAAAGGAGATAGTTTCCCGGCATGGAGTGCCGATTTCTATTATCTCCGACCGAGACAGCCGTTTCACGTCTAACTTTTGGCGATCTTTACAGAAAGCCTTGGGAACTAAGTTAGATATGAGTACCGCTTACCATCCACAGACTGATGGTCAAAGTGAAAGGACTATTCAGACCCTAGAAGACATGCTTAGGGCATGTGTGATTGATTTTGGAAAAGGCTGGGATGAACACCTACCGTTAGCAGAATTCTCATATAACAACAGTTATCACGCTAGCATTAAGGCTGCACCGTTTGAAGCACTTTATGGAAGAAAGTGTAGATCACCAGTTTGTTGGGCTGAGATTGGAGATGTACAACTCTCAGGTCCCGAGTTGATTCTTGAAACCACCGAGAAAATTTTAAAGATTAGACAACGATTACAAGCCGCCAGGGATCGGCAAAAGAGTTATGCCGATGTGTGAAGGAAACCAATAGAGTTTCAAGTTGGAGACAAGGTCATGCTTAAGGTATCACCTTGGAAAGGGATGATTAGGTTTGGAAAACGTGGAAAGCTAAACCCAAGATACGTTGGACCCTTCGAGATCATTGAAAGGATTGGTCCCGTGGCATACAAACTTGAATTACCTAAGGAACTCAGTAGAGTACACAACACCTTCCACGTGTCAAATTTGAAAAAGTGTTTATCGGATGAAACCCTTGTGATTCCGTTGAAAGAGATCAGAATCGACGATAAGTTGAACTTTATTGAGGAACCCGTTGAGATTATGGATAGGGAGGTCAAAAGACTTAAGCATAGTCGCATTCCCATTGTTAAGGTCAGATGGAACTCTAAGAGAGGACCCGAGTTCACCTGGGAGCGCGAGGATCAAATGCGTGCCAAATACCCACAACTATTCATGAGACAACCTCGAGCACCGATTCAACTTTGGATTCCGGGACGAATCCAATCTAATGGGTGGGTACTGTAATACTCCGTAAAATCCCAGGTCATTTATTAATGCTAATTATCGACACTATTATTAACTAAGCCATTTTTGCGGGCTAATTTGAAATTTTATATGAGACACCGTTTGTTTAACACCCGATTATTTTTTATCACCGTTTGTTTGACACCCGATTATGTTTTGTCACCTGACATCACCCGATTGTCACTCTTGGATGTCACCCAATGAGGTTAACACCGGTAACTCCCACTTGCGACCTGACACCCTAATTGGACACCGAGATATTATTAATATATATAACGATATATATATTAATTATTACAAATTATTATCACTATGTATATATAAGTATATGTATACGTATGACAACACCGTTTATATTTTCATGGTTTTCACGAACCGACACCGATACCGAAACTAAAGTTACGAAAGCACTAGTCACCGACACCCTATATTTGTTTGGGCCGCATGTCACTCTAAGCCCAAGATTACTTTTTCTTTTGCCCTACTACTGGGCCGAGCACACCACAAGCCCAACCAAATTCATTATCTTGTTTCTTTTTGTTTGGGCCTAGCATTTCACAAGCCCAAGGCTAATTCGTTTCCTTCTTTGTTTTTGTTTAGAACCGAGTTTTCACCAAGCCCAATAGTTGTTTCTTTTGTTGGTAAATGACTAAACAGGCACTGCTTGGTATCACACTAAATTTTACACGCATGTTTCTTCCTTGGTTCCCTACAAACTCGACACTAAACATACAACCTCTTTTGACTTCGTATCATGCATGAGAAATCGACTCACAATAGACAAGTATCCGACCTATGAAGCCGTCAAACCATTGGTATATCGCATTACACACTAAGAGTTCTTTACCCACAAGACCAAGTGTCTCATGTTCCCCAACATATATACCACATGTGCTCTAATCCTAATTATATAATACTATACTAACCCTAGCCATGCTTAAACAAATCAAGGTCAACTCTCTTTTGCTTCCTTCTACCCCAACTCGACATGACTAAAGAGCAATAACAAGGGACATGGTTGTTCACCCTCGAATGACAACAAGAAACATGTTTCACATGAGCAAACAACCAACTACTCATGCCACCCCTATAAAAGCCACATTTAATGATCCTTCCTCACAAACTCACAAACTCTCAAACAAAGAAAATTACTACACTCTCTTGTTGCTACTATCGAACTCTAGAGGGAGAACGAGAAGGAATTGGGAACGGAAAAAGGGAAGTGTTGGGTTATAACAAGCTTGAATAAGGTATTGGGTCAAGGAGGAGCTCACGGATGTAGTTGTTTTCTTGCTCTCACCTCGTACGCAAGAACTCTTCACCACCATTTGGTGTTGTAAGTTGTTATTCACCCTTTTCAATTCATACGTTAATTATTTCATGCATACCACGTTTACTTATCACATGACACACAACATTTTCTAAGTATAAACTTTCCTTACACTTATAACTATATTATTCACATGCCTCGACACCCTTGAGGAAAGGCCTCGCCATCTCGTTTTTACGCGTACAATGCATATATTTTCTTCGACACTCTAATTCACCGACTCACACTTAATCAAACTAACAAAACATGCAAACCCTACACGATCTTATACTACGTAAACGAACCCAAAACCAAATCCTAGTCAAGTACTAATTATAGACATGTGAAACCGTTTATGGGCCTTAACCGGGCTAACGAGCCCAACCGATTTTTCCTTATGAATTTTCTATTAGAAAATTTAAGATTTTCAAATGATATTAAATTTATAAAAACTGATTTTCATAAATTTAGAAGATAAAAATGGTAAGTTTTATAAAAATAAAAGTTAACTTTTCAAAAACTAGATTTTGTACTATTTTTGCAAAAATCCCACGTTAAGGGACTAAAAGTGACAAAATCACCAAACTTTCAGACCACATTGGAAACTGTCGAATTTTGAATAAAACGTAGGGTAGAAACTGTAATTTTTCCAAAGATCGAGGTGTAAAAGTGCAAAAGTTATAACAAGGACTAAAATGTAATTATTTTTGACCAAGGGGTAAAAAGTGTAACTTTATTAAAGTTAAGGGTCAAATATGACAAAGGTACTTTATTAATTAATTGTTTTGTATAATTTGATTTTTATATATAAATGTGTATATACTTTATAACTTAAAAATAAATATATATAACTTTACTAAAAATATTTAATTATAAATATTTTTAAAGATATTATTTTCACAAAAGAATTAACATTTATTGAACACCGGTTCGTAACAACGATACAAATAACTACGTAAAGTTATTTTGGAATATATTAAGACACCCGAATGGATATCACCGTACACGAGACATATCACATGTCATTTACGAAACGAATCTAAAACACCGATGACTATATATTTATAGGTCGCAAGTCGGAGGAATTTCATTGCTAGACGTAGCAGTACACCATCACTTTTGAGCACCGTTGTGATTCACACCCACCTGTCAGGTGAGTTCATGGTACCACATTTTAATTGTTTTTAAACCCCGTGGGGAGATACATGCTGTAAATCGAACACAAGTATTTTCTGTATGCTGTTATCACCTGATATTGCCTAAGTTGACACCCGTGCTACAAGTCCCTCATATCACGAACCTTAATCACTTGCGAGTGAGCGCGAATATAGTTGATAGATCTATTGGAATGGCAGCCCACCTCTGTGAAGGTGATTACTTGGCAGGAGGTGTGCTATGTTCGAAGCATTATGGAAATTTGGCACATTTCCTGTCACCGAGGGCCCCTTGTCATTTACATCCGCTGTGGTGTAGGTGATTGTTATTATCTTTATTGTGGAAAACTAGAAGGCGGGGTTGAATAGTTTTGCGTCTTTTTCGTTTTAATAAAAGTTTACTTTCAAAGAATTGATGGTAATTTGTAAAAACCTTTGAAGCTAAAGTATAGATACAAATTAATTCACATATGTCACATAGATACTACTTATTTAAAGTGTTGAATAGAAATTATAATTTCATATATCTCACTTAAATATAAGTTTGTATTTATATATGTAAATGTGTTTTAATGATTGTATATACTTTTAATTTACTAATGTATAATTAATGTTTTGAGTGGAACCTAGTTTGATCTTTATGTGAAACCAATATATGCACAACACACAATAATAATAACGTACGAGAAGCAAGTAAGTAAACAAGTAAAAAATGAGAGATGGAAAGATCAAACCGAGAGACAAAGGATTTATAGTGGTTCGGCTACAAGGACACCTTCCTTGCCCTACTCCACTCCCCGAGCACCGAACTCGAGAGTTTTCTTCACTAAGTCAATAACCTCCCTTATGGCGGAGAAAACCGTACACACCAAATGCTTACACCAATTAATGACACAAAGCAAGATGTCGAGTTCTAATCGTAGCTAGAACCAATCTCACACCAAATAACACACCACAACTTCTTCACACCTTTGACTTCTTCAATATGTCTTCACACCACGAGTATCTTCACGCCTTCACAAAATTCTTCACGACTTCAATGTCTTGCAACTTCAAAGCACCAATGTCTTCACAAATTCAAACCAATAATATCTTTGCACCTTCAAGCCACTAGAGTCTTCACAACTTTAATCTACTAATGTCTTCAAATCTTCTCCACTTGAAAGCTTCACTTTCTTCACTACTAGTCACTATTGCCACTCTCTCCTATCTTCACTATTATCCAACACTACTTCTTCACTTCAACTTCCAATACACACTTACAACAATTCTAGATTCTACAACTAAATCTAGCAAACTAATACATACACCTTATTCACCAAAAATATGAAAGATCAACAAGATGAAACAAACCAACAACTTAGATAGCAAGATGATACTAAGTTGTAATACTTCTAGTAGAAGTATTCTTCTCTTTGCACTTGAGTGTTGAGGCTTGAATCACTTTGAAACAAAGATCAAAGAATATAAGATCAAAGGATTTTTAGAGGATGGAGAAGGATGTTTAGATCAGAAAGTTTATAGTGCAAAAAGGTGAGAAAAATATGTGGAATGATCCAATATTTATAGGGCCAGAAAATACTATTCTGGAGCGTGTCGGTCCCCTTAATTAGGGGGCGGTCCCCTTAATGATTAAGGGGGCCGCCTAGTATAATTAAGGGGGCCGCCCTCCTGAACGTTGGATTTTCTTGTCCTTTTGTGAGGGGATTTTTTCTGGATAAGATTTGCCATTTTTGGTTGAAAATTTGAATTCACAAATTTGTAATGAATAAAACATATTCTTTTAATTCCAAAAATGTTTTATAAAAGATATAAAATGTTTTGTAACATTTTATAACTATCTAGTGATTAACAAAAATGTTCCTTTGATCTTGTAATACATTAGACACTTTGTTTATTCATACCTTAAGTGATTTAATGGTAAAGATGAGTATTTACTACTAAATACTTGTTTATGTCATAATCTTTGGTTTGATGAGTTTTCGTTTTGTGATTATCAAAACATAGAGATATCGAAAGATATGAATAACGTTTTTAGTCATTTATTTATATCAACATTTATGATATGTCAATCGATGTTAAGGCTTGCGTTTCGTGAGGCTTAGGAGCAATATTTCACCAGTTTAGTCAAAACCTGTCTATCTTGGCTTGTTTATTTCAAATGCTTGGCTTGTGTTCACACTATTACTATTTAAACTACTATGGATTCACTCAACCTTTGTGTTGACTTTTTAAGCATGTTTATCTCAGGAAATTAGCAAGCATGGCGGCACGGAGCTGGCAAAAGGGCACCCAGGACCTCCCTTTTTATTTCAATAATGATATCATTCTTTACAAACTCTTCACTTCTTTTGCGAAACAATTAACATTTTGGAAAAATGTTTGTATCTCTGACTATTTGAGTTTTCATGGAATGATATTGACTATCTTTTGAATTGTTTTCTATGAGTATGACTGTGTACTAAACTGTAATGACCCCGATTAGACTTCCGCTGCTTATCAATTTTCGGGGTGTTACATCTGGGAGCAAGAGAATTCACGACAGATTGGGGAGGAGAATATCCCCAAGTGAAAGCCCCTCAAGCTCTTCCTCTGAAGGAAGCCGGCGCAAGCACCGCAAAAGAAATTACTCTTCCTCCAGCGACTCCTCGGACAATGAGGATAGGGAAACAGGACACTGGAAGTCAAGAGGAAGACGTCACGAAGAAGAAAATGAAGACATGTCTCTTCCATGGCGTCGCCAGAAAGTTAATGCGTTTACACGACGCATCAGCGATTACTCCGACCGCAAAAGGAGGCGCATGCCCACTAACGTGAAAACATATGATGGGACATGTGATCCGGATGACCACCTAAAAGTTTTCGAATCGGCTGCTACTATCGAAAATTGGCTACAACATGTGTGGTGCCATATGTTTAATTCTACATTAGTAGGGAATGCGCGCACATGGTTTAGCAAACTCCCACGACGGAGCATCGGTGGGTTTGAAGAATTACGGAAAGCATTCCGCTTAAACTTCACCCAAAGAAAGAAGTGCGCTAAAAACCCTGTTGAACTAGCCAGAGTAAAACAGCGCCAAGGGGAATCAACCAGCGCTTTTATGGAACGCTTTAAAGATGAATGCATACAGGTCAAAGCGTGTCCCGAAATTCTAAAAATTTCAGGGTTCATGAATAGGATTAACAACCCAGAACTCATTCGGAAGCTAAACGATAAGGTTCCCCAAACTTTCGATGAACTAAAAAAGCGCTCAATATCCTTCATACAAGGAGAAGCAGCCACTGCGGACAGCAAAAAAGGCTACTCGAATTATAGGCAACAAGAACAGCCTTGGAGACAATCCAATGATCAGAATAACAACCGCAGCAGGAATTATCGCAGTGGACGAGATAATGACAAGTATACCCCTCTCACAAAAACTCCGAGGGAAATATTTGTTATAGAAGGAGCAAACTTCCCAAAGCCTCCGCCAATGCGTACCGCAGAGGACAAGCGCATAGGGATTGGATACTGCGAATATCATGGCCAGAAAGGCCATACAACCAACGAGTGTGTCCAGCTACGACAACTGATTGAAAAATTAGTAAGAGAAGGCAGAATGGACCACCTCGTAAAAAACATTAAAGAAGGAAAGGATAAACAAAGGAATGGGGGCAAAAAAGAACCTCCCAAAGACAAAGCTGATACCATATACATGATACAGTCATGGCAACGCAAGGTAAAACAAAAAGTCAGTCAAAAATTCTCTCCAGAAAAAGAAATATCCTTCCCTACTCTAGCTGCGGACAACGAAGTAGTAGAACCGCTAACTATTGAAATACATACGGGGGGACATGATATCCACCGCATGTACATCGATGGGGGAGCATCCGCAGACATCCTATACGATCATTGTTTCAAAAGGCTACGACCTGAGATCCAAAGTCAATTGATACCAGCTACAACGTCGCTGACTGGATTCACAGGAGAAAAGATTTGGCCTATGGGGTAATTACGCTTGCTAGTGGTTGTGGGTGATGAACAACACTCAACAGCAACATGGATAAATTTCATGGTAATCAAGTCTCCCTCACCATACAATGGCATCATTGGGAGACCTGGAATATCATCCATGCGCGTTGTACCATCCACAGCACATGGGATGCTCAAATTTCCAGTGGAAGGAGGAGTTGTTACCCTCTATAACACAACGGTACCACCAAAAGAATGCAACGCAGTAACCACTGAGGTGGAGAGTATTCCAGAATAGCGCACAGAAAAAACACCAAACTTAAAGGTCGCTATTCATCCCGATTACCCGGAACAACAAATCTCGATTGGAGGATCTTTATCTGACAAAGGTAAAGCAGCTGTGTGTGCACTATTGCAAAAGAACCTAGATATCTTCGCATGGGAACCAAAGCACATGACCGGAGTGCCACGCTCTATCACGGAGCACAAGCTACAAATCCGACAAGGATATCCCCCAATACGACAGAAGAAGCGCGGCCAGGCCCCAGATCGTGCAAAAGCTATTCTGGAAGAGGTACACAAACTCGTAGATGCAGGAATCATGCACGAAGTATACTATCACGACTGGCTTTCTAACCCAGTGATGGTAAAGAAGAGTGATGGCAGTTGGAGAATGTGCGTGGACTTCACAGACCTTAACAAAGCATGTCCACAGGACTGCTATCCACTGCCAGAAATAGATTGGAAGGTAGAATCCCTGTGCGGATATCCTTTTAAATGCTTCCTAGACGCATACAAAGGGTATCATCAAATCCAGATGGCAGTCGAGGATGAAGAAAAAACAGCTTTCCACACCAGTCAAGGGGTTTACTGCTACACGAAAATGCCTTTTGGCCTAAAAAACGCAGGCGCAACATACCAACGATTGGTGGACACAGCTTTCGAGAAACAAGTAGGTCGAAACTTGGAGGTCTACGTTGACGACCTTGTCATCAAAAGCCACACAGAGGATGAATTGATGCGCGACATCGAGGAAACGTTCAAAACATTGGGACAAATAAACATGAAGTTAAATCCCAAGAAGTGCACCTTTGGCACAACTGAAGGCATGTTCCTTGGATACTTAATAGAACCTGATGGAATCAAGCCTTGCCCAGAAAAAACAAAAGCTGTTATTGATCTTCCCTCACCGCGCACACTCAAAGAAGTCCAGTCATTAAACGGAAAGCTAGCAGGGCTAAACCGTTTCTTATCTAAATCAGCAGATAAATCACTCCCTGTCTTTAAAACACTCACGATGTGTACTAAAAAAGGAGACTTTCGTTGGACTGAAGAAGCAGAAAAAGCTTTCCAGCAGCTGAAACAACATCTGGCATCACTCCCCAAACTTGTCGCACCAAGACCAGGGGAAGAGTTGATCATGTACAGTACTTATCTGCGACCCATGGAGCAGTTAGCGCAGTACTATTAACAGATAGGAACTCCGTCCAGACACCCATATACTTCGTAAGCAAAGCATTGAAGAAAACAGAGACTAACTACAGCACCATGGAAAAGCTGGTCTTGGCTCTAGTATTTGCAGCTAAAAGACTGCGCAGATACTTTCAGGCGCACCCAATAGCCGTAATTACAGACCAGCCAATCAAACAAGTTATCTCTAAACCTGACGCATCAGGGCGGCTACAAAAGTGGAGTGTCTTGTTAAGCGAATATAACATCTCGTATAGACCGCGCACTGCAATCAAGGGACAGATATTAGCTGATTTTATTGTTGAGAAGCCAGATACTGATAGTCCAACCTCAACAACCAAAACAGATCTACAGGAACCCTGGATTCTGTTCACAGATGGATCCTCATGCGTGGATGGATCAGGCGCAGGCCTTATCCTTACTAATCCAGAAGGTATGGAATTCACCTATGCACTGCGCTTTGAATTCACAGCCACAAACAATAAGGCAGAATATGAAGCCCTACTTGCCGAACTGCGTATTGCAATCCAAATGGGCGTACGCAACCTGGAGGCAAACGTAGATTCAAGGCTAGTCGATAACCATGTGCTAGGTGAATATGAAGCCAAGGATGAACACATGATCCAATACCTGGATAAGACCAAGTCCTTAATTCAGAACTTTGATAGGTTCACAATCAAACAAGTACCTAGAGGAGACAACAGGAAAGCTGATGCGCTCAGCAAGATTGCATCCACAAATTTTGCGCACTTATCAAAACATGTATTGGTAGAAACCTTACAAAACAAGTCAATCTTGGAGATGGAAGTATCCACAGTGATAGAAGAACAAGATCCTACATGGATGACACCTATCATCGAATTCATTAGCAAAGGAGTCTTACCACAGGATCATAAGGACGCTTGAAGAGTGCGGCGCACAGCGCAGCGATTTGAACTACGGGACAACATTCTCTATCGACGTTCTTTCTTGCAACCTTGGTTCCGATGTGTTGGACCTCTTCAAGCAGACTATGTACTCCGAGAAATCCACGCTGGATCATGTAGCATGCACTCAGGGCCACGATCTGTTGTAGCGCGTGCTCTACGGTCGGGGTATTATTGGCCAACTATGCACCGCGACGCGCGCGATATGATAAAGAAATGCAGCAATTGCCAAGTACACAGGCCAATTCCACGCCAACCACAACAAGAGCTAACACCCATTACCTCACCATGGCCATTCTACAAATGGGGCATTGACATCGCAGGACCTTTTCCAATCGCAGCAGGAGGGTTAAAATTCCTCATTGTAGCCATAGACTACTTTACGAAGTGGATTGAGGCAAAGGCAGTGGTGAGTATCACGGGCAACCAGGTCAAACGCTTTGTATGGGATAACATTGTCTGTCGCTTCGGACTTCCTGGAGAGATCATATCAGACAATGGGAAGCAGTTCTGCGACAACCCCTTCAAAGATTGGTGCGCACAATTGAATATCACACAACACTTCGCTTCAGTAAAACACCCACAAACCAATGGTTTAGTTGAGCGCGCAAATCGCAGCCTAGGTGAAGGAATAAAAGTGCGCCTTGACAGACATAAAGGAAAGTGGGTGGACGAGCTATCACATGTCTTATGGGCGCATCGCACCACAATCAAAACCAGTACTGGAGACACACCATTCTCCCTTGTCTACGGAACAGAAGCCGTCATACCAGCTGAGATAGGAATGCCAACTATACGAACAACAAAGGTCAACGTCACAACAAATGACGAGGAGCGGCGCATAGACTTAGACTTACTGGAAGAAAGACGTGAACGCGCCGCTATACGCGAAGCAAAGGCTAAGGCAAAAATGAAGAAGTATTATGATGCAAAGGTCAGACACACTTCCTTCAGGCCAGGAGACTTCGTATACCGCGCCAATGACGCAAGCCACACAGAAGACACAGGTAAGCTCGGACCCAAGTGGGAAGGACCCTACGAGGTCACCGATGCGCTAGGCAATGGTGCATACAGGTTGTGCGATATGAAAGGTCACGACCTAGCGTGCACCTGGAATATCTGCAATCTTAAAAGATGCTATCTTTAGGAAAGGCTACGGCCCATACACAGACAACTTTGCACTTTAGGATGTGCCCAATAAGTGTTTGTTTTTTCTTTTCTTTCTTAGGAATTGTCTTTTACTTTTTCAAAAACTTGCAAGTATCAATAAAATGTTATGGTTTCTAGCTAACTCCATAACGTATTTCACTTTATTGCGTACATTCTTATATATGTCAATATTGTTAAATTATATTTTTGCCTACATGGCGTGCATGCACTAATTAAGACCCACGAAGGCATAAAGGATGAGTAAACCTACTAATTCACTCGTTGAGTAAGAGGGTTGCAAACCCATCAACATTGGATCACGCATCCTTGCTAAAGCGCCTTACTTTTGAGACGTTGAGGTAAGTTTCCCTTGCGCGTCCCACGAAGGATGCGCAAATATCAAGTACACTGTACAAAGCTTAGCAAATAACGAGCCAAGACTCTTGGTCACATAATAAAAACTTCACAAACATCAATGCAAGTTTATTCTTATAATCTTAAGTCACGCACTTAAGAGTATCTTATTTAGTCATTTTACACAAAAAGATAACTACCATAACATGCAAAAGATACACTTTGTTATTCATATAATAAACATACAAGTTACAAAACAGCCTATACGCTATGGCGATGCTCAGGGCTATCTTCCGGTGCAGCGGAACTTCCTGCCTCTTGAAGCTTTCTCAAGAGCAAGGCATCCTTAGGCGATACAGTCACTACACTCACATGAACCCCATCAGACCTGGGAATATGTGCAGCGCCTACACCGCATAAGATGGCCTTGCCCTTAATACCCTTTTTCTGGGCAGCTCTCTGTGCGTGGCGCTCCAACACCTCCTTCAGAGGAATCTCCTTCTCAAGAGCAAATGGGTTCAGCATGTGGCGAGGCTGCGCAAACACAGGAACCTGCAGCTGCGACTCGTCGGGCTTGAGGAAGTAGTCCGGCTGCGCTTCTGCATCCTCCAAAATATGGCGCCCCAGAGTCAACCCCTCCATAATTACCTTTATGTGATTATCCTGGTCGCGCTCCAACTGTGCAATATGAGGAAGCTCAAGAAGCTTCATCCCCTCCATGGCCTGCATCAGCTCGTCATACGCACTTGCGTTATAACCAGGCACTTTAGTTAGCACCACGTTCAACGCCTTGGCCTCATGGAGCTCCTCCATAGCTTGCGCCCTCCCACGCTCCACAACGCACTGCACCACGTTCCCAAATGTCTCCAACACCTCCGGAGACTCCAAGGTACCCATGGCAGCCAAGCGCAGTCCATGACTGGTCAACCACCTACATCAACAAGAACAACTTGCGTTAGAAGAAATAAACCAACAAATATAATAAGGCAACATTGCAGAAAAAGATGTAAGGACGTACCTGCATTCAGCTATGGTAGACATCAGATGAGGGTATAACTCCTCATCATATTCTATGCTCAGGCCACGCAGTTTCTCCTCCTGCACCTGAACAATCTTCTCCATACGCACTTTGAACTCAGCAATGTTCGCAAAGTGCTCTTCCTTCTTCTCCTCAAGATACCTTACCGCCCAGGTAAGGTTGGCCCTAAACTGATGAAGTTCCCCGCGCGCTTGCTGCAGCTCAGCCATCGCGGTCAACTTCTCGTTCGTGACCTTGTCTGTGTGCACCTTGAAGGACCCCACCTCTGCCTGCGCTTCAGCCAGCTGCGCACGGAGGAGAGCTATCTCCTCATCTTTTTGGGCCAGAGTACTACTCTCCCCGACGTACCGTGTCTTCAACTGAGCAACTAGCTCCGTTTGATGCTCAGCATGAGCAGCCAACTCCACCAGCAACTGCTGAGTAGATACGTCCTCATCCACCTTCACTCCCTCCTCCTTGTTTTCATTCTGAGGAGGGACCACAGTCTCCACAGAGGCCGCACCATCCTTTGCAGCATCGTCACTGCAAATGAAAACGACGACAGTTAGCGCATCTACGACAAGTATTAACAAAATATAAAGCATGAGGAAGATGACTTACATAAACGGAGAGGTCTTTGCAGCCTCCTTTTCCACACCAGAAGTGGATGTGTCCTCCTCCGCAGATGACTCTGCATCTCCAATGAGATGGCGCCTCCTCTTGGAAGTACCACTGCCACCAGCCTCTCCTTTGCGCTTCAAATTCTACGCTACTACCTCAGGCTTCAGTATCTCTACGCTGTCAGAAGACTCAGCTTGCACCTCCTCCACATGCGCAGTCTCCACAGTCGGCGCCACGCTCTGTACACAAGGATAGGTGGCGAATCCTCACGGCCAACTGGCCCCAACACAGTGAGATGACCAGCGGTCGCTTTCAACAGTGGTTGCTCGTTCTCCCTCAGAGGGCGCACACCAACGGTCACCTGCTTCGGCTTCTCCAGCTTTCCCACCGCAAACAAATCCATCTCTGCGCAACAGGAACAAACAGCAAAAACAGTTAGTTATTCAAAGTGCGCATACAGAAAAACTTACATTATTGGAAGCGAACAATAAAAAGGGATGAACACCCACCCCGGCCTTCCTCATCAATGAAGGTTGGCACCTCGTCAGTACCCCCGAAATAGTTGCGACTCAACCGCACATGCACCAAAAACTCCTCAGGATAAGGGTTAATGGGGATGCGGTTGGCATCAATGGTCTGCGCATCTGCCAAACTATATGAACCGGGTGCGGGGCGCCCATCCCTCGGCAACGTGTCTTGAGTATAAAACTCAAATGGTGGTGGAAATACCACATCATCCACCCAGAAAAAATACTCCCTCCAATGCCTCAAGGAATCTACCTTCTCGGTATAACATTGAAGGCTCCCCGCGCGCTTCGCAAAGGATACCCATCCATGCGACCACGTTGTGTGGTAAAATGTGCGGAATAGGTCAATGGTTGGTTCTATCGCAAGTAAACAACAGTTTACTTCAAAATTCGATATCTTTGCCGCACCTATACAGTGCAGCTGTGAGATATGAAGGCGATAGAAATTGAGCACATTGCTTAAGAAAATGGATATTGGTACGCGATAATTAGCGTACTCAAAAAAGTGCGTGTATAGCCCTATCTTCCCTTCGGGGAAATAGGCTATACACGCATCGACGTCTGGAGCCTCTGGGTGCACATCCAGAGGAATGAAGTAATCAGATGCAAACTGACGAACATCATCCTCACTCATCGCAGAGCGAAACTCATCCAACTGAGCAACCATTTTTTCTAAAAGATATACTTTCAGGCGCACGCTCAATTACCTAATATAACAGCTGATTTCTTTGAAAATACGCTTGGAAGAAATGTGCAATGGTGAATGTGTGTTTTTACTGTGTGTTTTCGGTAAAGGGAGGCGGTGCCTCTTATATAGGTAATTAAAAAACCCTAGATGAAGGCCACATGGATCCCACTAACAATATGGGTGGCTAGAATACGAAACGTACAAGCACTTTTTCCCGTTTTCCAAGGGACACGTGGGCACAACCCCCGAATTTCGAGGCATTTCTTCGGATTATCTTGGACTAGATACATAGTTCTCGATATTAGGCGGCAATATTCAAAATTCCTCCCGCCACGCTTACCGTTGTTCTAACTAGTCTAGCATCCGCGGCTACGAGCCGCGCACACTAGACTGGGGGGACATGATGACGCATAGACTATATTTGGGCTACGAGCCCAAATGATAAACATCACTAAAGCCCAACAACCACCACCGGTGGGCTATTATAACTTGGGCCGCATTAATAATGAGATTGGGCTCACATAGACCCAAGCCCAACTAAACTATATAGGGTATAGATAAGGATCCTCTATCTATGGAATAGATATCCTTAACTCGGATAAGCATCACTTGTGCGAAACGTAAGGAGCACGAAACCCACAAGGATTCTGCTCCTATATAAGGAATGACATAATTCTCATTAAAGGTACGATTCACAAACCCTAAAACTCTTTACGAGAACCCTAAACCGATTACTTACTCTCACGCCGGAGGATAATCGTGGGAGACAATCCCACGATAAGCCTAACGGTGCTTGTTTATTTTCTTAGTGCGCAGATTTCAAGCATTAAGAAGCGAATTGATACGAGAGCAAGAGCCCAAACTAGGAACGCCCAAATTTTGTATCAACACCTATCAAAATGACTGGAACAGAATATTGTGAGGTTTCACCACGAAGTCGTGAAATTAACTTTTAGAGGCAAAAATCCCCTCCGGAATGAAGTTATTGAGGTTTTAAGTTTTTGTAGAACCGTATAGGGGGGTGAATACGGTTTCTTCGGCTTTTTAGATGTTTCAAAACTTTAAGCCAAAAAGAAAACCAAGTGGTTGTACAAAGAATCCAACAACCACTACTACAACCAAAGTATATAAAGCAAGTAAAGAACACAACGATATATACTAGTTCGGGATGGGGGGTTTATACCATCCGTACGTCCAGTTGCGAATCCGCGACTCCGATACTATTCACTAGTATAATCCTTTCGGTGGACTACAAACCGTTACAATTCACTCTACCGATATTCACCAATATCGATGCTCACAAAGAAGGGGTTACTCACCAACGGTATTCTGCCCTCGGAAACCACCCAAAAGAATCTCACGATTCGACTTAACCTAAGGATCACAAAGATCTCTACCAAGACTTTCACCTGGAAGTATCAAACCCCAACTAGATCCCCAATGATCTAGGCTTGGTCACCAAGACACAAGACTTCCCTTACAAACAATTGAATGAATGAATATATGTTTGTTCAACCAAGTCCTAACCTAACCTAGAGACTCGATTGTAGTAGAAAGGGTAAAGATAAGAAGACCTTCAACACAATCACAAGAGTAGATTAGGTTCTTGTGATTCTTCCCTTGCAAATAGATGTGTTCTTCCAAAGATGTTAGTATGATAAACAAGAACACAAGATTAGAGATAGAGAGATTGAGAGATTTGAGAGTGTTTAGAGAGAAAGAATCTAGAGAGAAAGAATAATGGCAAGGGGTGAGGAGTACAAGAGGCAAGGGTGGTATTTATAGGCCAAGAACCCAAACTTGGGAAATTTTACCGAGGCCGGCGCGTCAACGCGCGGGCAGCGCGCCAGGCGTCTGTAACTTTTTCCCAAGTGTTGGGTGTTTGGATCTTACAAACACCTATCCTTTCTAAACCCCCAATTGTACTTCACACTAAACCTTAACATTAATCATTCTAAGGTTTACCAACTCAAATAGCCAATTTGGAAAATCATTTGTGAACTGTTTAAAGAGAAACCAAATTACCAAGGGTTTAAAGTGTAGATAGGGTAATTTGGAAGGGGTAGAAGTGTATCTTCTCACATGGCATAGAAAAGAGAGAAAGAATATGCCAAGGAATATTCCAATGCTTGGGGGGGAAGAATGTGATGGAGGGTTGAGATGAAATGGTTTAAATTGGATGGCTAGGATCAAAGGGAGCCTCCCTTGGTTTTCAAACAATTTGGCATGTGGAGAAATGTGGATGGATGAGATGATCTCATTAGAGATGGATGGCTAAGATCACACTTGCCTAGGTTAGGGTTAAGAAAGGATATTCCAAGGAATATGCTTTGCTTGGGGGGAAAGGAGAAATGAAGGGTTGAGATGGTTTCATTTGAATTGGATGGATGAGATCAAAGGGAGCCTCTTTTACTTGGGGGGAAAGGTTGGATCAATGGTTAGGATTGTTTTGGTTTGAATACAATGGCTATGATCAAACACATGTGGTGGTATAGGGAAGAGGGATTGGATGGATGGTTGAGATGTGTTTGATTTGAATTCAATGGTTAGGATGAAACCCATGTGATGATATAGAGATGAGAGGTTGAATGGATGGTTGTGATTTGTTGTAATTTGAAATCAATGGCTATGATGGGAGGAGCCATATTAGGGTTTCAAATAATTGGCATGTGTTTAATATGAAGGGTTGAGATGTGTTGTAAGGGATTGGATGGTTGAGATGTAGTGTGTAAGGGAATATGTAAGGGTGTAAAAGATTGTGTAAGAGAATATTTGATTTGGATATGATTGGTTTTGTCTTTTGTATAAATGGGATTAAGAGAGGATTAAGACATAATCTAATTGTCATTAAGAAGAAAAGGTTTAGACAATTAAGATTATAAGTTGAGGAAATCATAGGTTACTTATAAGTTCAAGTAACACAATGTCGAGAATCCATAGTTTCATATCTAGTGACTTTCCACGACTCGACGTTCTCAACTAATACCTTGGTTCAAACAAAGTAAGTGCTTTGCCTTGATGTAAAGCATAACCCAAGTGGGAAAGGATGCATTTACGCAAAGTGACCTTTGACTTAGTTTGACCAATAAGGGAGTAAACCCGTTACGTAATTAGAGAAGATGTAAGCACGAGATATGAGCATATGGTTGCTTCAACACGATGTTACGTGAGATATACAAGCTCCCTAAGTTTAGAAAAGCCTTGGCTAGAGGCAGTAGTTAGAAAACATGAGTTGGCGTTTTCCCGTAAATGGTTGTTCAAAAAATAGAATCTCTCAAGTCTCAAAACTCGTTTCGAGTGTTCTCAATTAAGTACAGAACATATTCATACCTGTATTGAAAGATCCACATTTGTCAGGTAAGGGGAAAGCCGACTTTCAAAATTCGCCCGGAACCATACAGACTCCCGGCGCGCCTCAACAATCTCCCCCTTTTTGATGATGACAAACAAACACCGAAAGCAAATAAAATTACCAAACTTAGCGAAGACAAAGCGCGCCTTTGATGTAGCTTGCGTCTTGACCTTTGCCTTGTAATTTGGTGAAGCCTTTAACATTACTTGAATGGTCTTCACGCATCTTGCTTTCTTTCTCCCCCCTTTTGTCGAATCAAAAAGGCGGGACTTCCATTTGAAATGGAGAGTAGCTTGTTTCCGTGCTCCCCCTTGAACATAGCTCCCCCTAGATCGTTGCTCCCCCTTGTTTTAAGGCGGGGATCCATGGGTCAAGAGCCTCACCTTTTCGGTGGCCTAGCTACACATAGAAATCACAACATGCAACCGACGAGAAAATCCTCACATGTAAAAGTTCCAAAATGGGTTAGGTTACCATTTGGAGACTTGCAACATGGGTTAGTTCATATCATAAAAATATGGTTATATGTGTACATGTTTGTCCAATTTTAATCAGATTTTAATGAAAATTATCTCTTTTATGACTTTTATAGACCGAATGATGAGCAAGAGCAATACTATGCATGTATATATACGTATGAACATAATTATAACACAAATGCATTTTATTTCATAGATGGAAACATAGGACACACAAGCAACCAAGAAACAACACAAAACATATCCTAGGACTTCTAGGGAACAACAACTACAACATATGACAAGGACTTAGAACTCAAGAGAGTCCATTATGAAAGATTCCTCCATTGGAGTCATGATGAGTGCTCAAACACTCATCATTTTTGGATTAATCTGAACTGCAAAACATACAAAAACACTCAGAAATGCATCAAAATACTAAAAATATTTCAAAATTGTGTTTTATATGTTTTAGATGCAAAATGAGCAAAAACAGATGAAAAACATACAAAGTTTGCAAAATTGGCAGTTTCAGTCCCTCAACTTTCATAAAATTACAAAACTAGTCCCTGGATATTCAAAATATAGAAAATTATCACCAAAGGTCATTTTGAAATCTTAAATTGTCATATTTAGTCATTTGGTGAAAAATCTCAAAAGTTTTGGAAAATTACAAAATTAGTCCCTGGAGTTTCAAACTTTGACAGAATTGGTCCTTGGTGGGATATTTTTGGATGAAAAATCATTTTTAGTCCTTGGAAATTCAAAAGATTCAATATTGGTCCTTGGATAAAAGTTTTTCACAAAATGGCAAGTTTAACCCCTTAAGTTTGAAAAATGACAATTTTGGTCCTCGGGATTTCAAATTTTGGAAAATTATAATTTTGGTCCTTATATTATTCACATGTGACATATATGATCCTTATAATAAATGTTGGAATGTTTCAATTCAGGTCCCTAAACTTTTCATTAATTACAAAAATGGTCCTTGTGCACCATTAACTACCACCCTTTTGTTAATTTAAACCAACACCAAATCCACCCCCTGATCCATGTCCAGCCCACACCAACATCCTCAGCCCATCAACAACCCCAGCCCACTCCCCAAAATAAAACCTTCCCCATTTTTTATTACCCTCCCTCGTTGACCCCCAAAAGTCAAACAAACAACTCCTTCCCCACCTAGCCTGCAACACTCAACCTGCTAGCCCCCTCCTACTCCACTTTTCCCTCACCCTCTCCCACTCCATGTTCCCCCACCTCCCACAACAGCCAAGAAGCATTGAATGCTTGTCTAACCTAACAATCTACCCCAATACCTGCCAAGTTGGAGCTTTTCCCGCCAAAAGAAATTAAATGGCCATGATCAAAAGGAATTATCTAAGGGTCACAATTAAAAGTGGGAAAGATGGAGAGAGACTCCAGGACTTATATAAATGAAGAAAATGAAGCAAAAGGGAGGCAGTTAGTTTTAGAATAGTTTTAGTGTAATTTAGTATTGTCGAATTAGTGTAAACTAGCTTTTCAAGTATTGATTTTAGAATTCCAAGTGTATTCTTAGTTTCATTAATGTAATTTAAAGTTAAATTAATCAATGATTCAAGTTCTTAGTGCTTAATTCAGTTTTCATAAAAAGTGCTCAAAATTTCAGTTATTCCTCCATGTTATTAATAGTTGTTAGTTAGTGACTCAACTAGTTCCATTAAGTTCAATTACAGGTTTTTAGAAGCTTTCAAGGTATTGAAACAAGTTTGTTTGTGTTTCATCAGTAATTTATAAAAAATTCCAAATATGTAAGTAAGAAAAATCAAAAATAATAAATCATCATTGGAGAAGGAAGAAGTTGTGAAACCTGGTCATTGGGGGTTTACAGAGTTTGAGTAACCTCAGGGAGGTGTAAGGGTGGTCATTGATCCTTGAGTTAGTGTCCTGTGCACAAGAACTGCTTTGTAAGCCAATTCTCAATATTTTTTTAATTCACTGTAGCTCTACTTATGGTTGCTTATATTTGTATTCTTTTAGTTTCTTAGGTATAGTTAAGTCTTATTAATACTTCAAATATGGTACTTATTCCATTGTGTATACTTGTTCTCAGTCTCACTGCCAAACTGCATATTTGGCTCTTGTTAGTTTCACATGTTATTTGTTGTTAGATTCTGCTCAACTATGCTTATTATATGTTAGTATAACCTACTTTGTTAGTTTTTTGGACTAAAATTTCCATTTGCTTCAAAAACCTCAATTTCAGTCCAAATAGGGAGTGTTTGGATTAGTGGTGTGTAGGGTTATTCTGTGGTTGTTTTATTATTGTTTTGGTTTAGATATACTGCATTAGGTATGGTTAGGTTTAATAAAGCCTCAAATCCAAGTTTCAATTGGTCAATAGTCAAAAATCACTCCCAAACCTTTGACAGTCCACTGTTCATAACTGTGGGGTTTTTGTAACCTCAAATCCCACCCATTTTGATTAAAAGTTGTTTTTCTAGCCATATTTAGTCTTAATATAACTTAATACATCCATTTAAGTCAGTTAGACTCAATCAAAGTTCAAGGAAGTCAAAGTTATTAGTTTTCTTCAAAAGTCAAATGGCATGTTTTCAGTTTTTCTCAAATCTTGTGGGATTTTTACAGATTTTTGTGGTGAGATTCAGACTGAGAGCTTTTGAGGTATTGAAGTTCCACACCTCACCTTCAAAATCCCATCTTTGTTGTATTTTTAAGCATTTTATTGTGGGCCCCACTGAGCCACAAACTTACTTGCAGGGCTGCTAAGCCCCCTGCATCAGCAGACTCAGAACCCACACCACCACTTTGGTGGTGGTTCTTGACCATCTCAGTGGGCCCCAAGCCACCAATCTTGTTCCCTTCAACCCCCCTCCTACCACACTTCATGGTTTGACCTTTGGTTTGACCTCAAACCCACTAGGACCCACCTGATTTGGCTACTTAATCCTGTCCCATTTCTGTGCATCCAAGAGTTCTGCAACGTGCTTACTTGTGGCTTATTTGCTTATTTTGTGAACTCCAAGTTCCTTTTCCAGCTTATACATGTTCTAACAACTTATTTTGATCAGTTTTACCCATTGTGGGTCCCACCTAAGCTGATTTGAGCTTTATTTCCATCTTGGTCAACAGAAGTCAACTGTTGACCCAATAAGCACTTCAAGTGCTTATTTTTGATTTCCATTAAAGTTGTTTTTATAAAAAGTTCATGTTTTTAGTTGTAAAATAGTTTTCTAAAATAAAAATCCAGAAAAAACAAAGTAATTTTAAGTGATAGTTTCTATTTAATTTTATTTAAATTTTATTTTTCATTTTTAGATTTTTATTAAGTACTTAGCTTTTTTATATTTTTCTTAATTTCCATTTAAGTTAAAGTATTTTTAATAATTTCTCAGATTTTTATTTTATCATTTAGTATTTATTAGAATTAATCTTAGTTTCATTAGTAATTAATTAATCATTAAGTTTTAAATAGCATAATTAGTTTTTATTAATTAAAACCTAGTTTTTATATTTTTCCTAGCTTTTATATAATATAATATAATTTTAGGAATTTTGCTAGAAATTTTACTATTCATTTCCTATTTTTCTTAATTTAAAATAGTTAATTAGTTAATTAATATTTAATTAGTTTTTAATTAATAAAAAACTCATAAAAAGACAAAAATATTTATTTTTATTTTTTATACTTTCTTCAAGTTCATTTTAAGTTTTAGAAATTATTTTTGCAAGTTTTTAGTTTAATTTGTAGTGTTTATCCTTTTTAGTTTATATAAATTAGGTTTAATTTACTTTTTAAATAGTCTTAATTAATTAAATAGTATTTAAAATATTAAAATAATCATTTTAACAATTTCATTTTCATTTTAAATTTTCTTTTTATTTTAAGTTTATAAAAGTGTCATTTTCACCCCCTGGGGGTTTTCAGATTTCACTTTTCACATTTTATTTTGTACGTTTACGTTTTATTTAAACGTGAACGTACGCGTTTTAAGTTTTAAACATTTCTGGGTTTTCAAACTTTGCAGTCTTATTCATATAGCTTGTTTAAGCTATTCCTTGTAGATTCCTTAGTTCAGATCACTCAAAAACCCCTTTTCTGTCCACATTCACCCGATCACGAAACCGTTTTATAACTATCACACCTCGTCGGGACATAACGACCCGGGGAAACACTAAACTTCCGCGGAGCATTGACTCTAGACAGTTTGGCCTGGTTGACCATTAACCTGGTCAGTTTAGGTTGACCGTTTGGAGCCAATCAGGTCACATCATCAACTTCAATCATTCTTGAATGATCATTTGAGTACTTGCACTTAATGTGGCCAAAGATGTGTGACAAGAGTCTAAAGCTTCCATTCGTTTTGCTATAAAATAGGCAAAGTTGAAAGGAGTCTCGGTCATAATACAATAGAGCATGTACCCAACAATGACGGGTATCTTCTCTTGAGGTTCCACCTCCATAAACACATTCTTCAACAACACCTCCGCCCAAGGCATCAATTTGACATGAAGTTGATATTTGTGCCAATGTTCGAATGGAGTCTTCACACAATGGTAGTCGGGTTGTAGAATAGTATTTTGAATGATGACGGCATAAATTGGAGCAACAAGAGCATAAGTGCTCGGATGATAGTGCCTTATGTCCATGAAGTCCTCCGTCTTAGTGAACCTTGTATAGAACAAGTTCCCTTTAGAGCACACATTCAAAACCTTTCCCAACTTCTTTAAGCTCCATGCATACCCATGCCCATACATACGAAAATTGAGGGTAAGAGAAGGTTGGTCAAGATATAACCTAGCAAAAAATTCTTGAAGGTGCCTAGGATAAATTTCTATGGGTAGGTCACAAATTAAGGAGAAGGCATTAGCTTTGATGAATGGTTTTCTAATATCGGTTGCACACATGAAATTTTTGTCGCATTCGCGGCCTTCATGATATTCACGATACTCAAATGGTTCATACACATTGGTTTCATTAGGCACATCAACATGTTTCATGAAAAATTTTGTTGCCATTTTTTGAAAAGAGAATAATTGTATTTAAGAAGAAGGTAGGTTGGGATGAGAATATGTGATACAAAGATACTCCTTTTATAGCCAATTAGTATGAATTAGGTATGTTTAAGGAGGATCTATAGTCCAAAGGAAAATCATCCAAAGTACTAAGAATCTTAGTACAAGATGAGTTGAAAGAAAGTGATGTATGGGAAAGGCAATTATTCTTGTATGGGAAAGACAATTATTCTTGTATGATATGAGTAATTAGAGTTGAGTTAGTTATGAGTTAGGTTGGATTTAAATTCCCATGTTAGATCATATGGTAATTGCATGCATTCTTTACAAAAGACATACATGAATTCATAGTTGATGAGTGAAGATCAAGTGGTATCAAATCTTTTGAAAGAGACTTTATCAAACACCATTTTGAACCTACAACTACCCAATACATGAACTAAGTGCAAGTATTTCATGTAGGATATTCAATGAGTGTAGTTATAAGTGTTATAAATATAAAGTGTATCTTCATTATAAGTACACAAGCTAGGTCCTATGAACCATCACACAATATATAGAGAGACATTACATAATACATGATATCTCCGGTTCATAGTTCGTTGTGTAGTGTGTCGACATAAATAATCCTTATGTGTTACTTGCATTAACACCATAAGTTCCTAAGATCTCGGATGAGGAACTTAGCTTATCTTGTCTATTCATTGGATATTTTAGTTTGTAATGCAATAACATACCGAATTTGATACATAGGAATTCTTCTTCAACTATGTAAATAGTTTGTATGTTTGCATAAAATCCTACATTTCTCTTCTTTCCTAAACACAAAGCATGTCATATTCACATAATGGTGAACAAGAAGAATTAGATACAAGATCTTACACACAAATGTGAGTTGTGTTTCGAAATTTTATCTAATCTTGCAAACTTAACATAGTCAAAATTTTCAAGATGAATCAAGATAATTTGTGTCAAGTTTTCTTGTTCAAACACATAGTATAGACATGTAGAATCTTAAATATTATCAATCATAATTTGAATAATGAATTGATACATATTTTTCTTCTTGGAAGATAATTGTACGTTATATCTTCCTTCCATGCCTCCACAAAAGCCTTAATCACATAAGCTCTAAGAGCATTTTAAAGATTGTTCTCCTAAGATGCATGTTTTAGCATCAAAACCTATCCCAAAGCAATTTGAACTTTTGAAAAATGTCATGCCAAAACTTAAACTTGTTTGTTTTGTGACCTAAGTGTCCTTTTATTCAAGTTACCAATGACTTGTTGTATAGGATGACCCCTCGCTTCTCTCAATTCCTTAGGATTGCCTTCATCCGAATCATTAACTTGTAATGTTGGCGACCTTTCTTGATCTTGAACTAAAGGTTCGTTGATCACATCATCTTCTACCGAAGAAGATGATTTAGGCTCGGGCATGCTCTCACCAAAGGTTACATTGAGAGATTCCTCAATCCTCATTGTTTCCTTGTTAAGCACTATGTATGCTTTACTAGTTTGAGAGTATCCTAGGAACACACCTTCATACGACTTTGGGTCGAATTTGGTGAGATATTCTTTGGTGTTAAGTATAAATACTTTGCAACCAAATACTCTAAAATACTCTAGGGATGGTTTTCTATTCCTAAGTATTTCATAAGGTGTTTTATTAATTACCTTTCGTATGTAGACTCTATTAAAAATGTAACAAGCGGTATCTAGGGCATGACACCAAAACTTTTGTGGAATGGATTGCTCGTCAAGCATTGCACGACTCATTTTTTTTTTAACTTATGATGTGTTCTTTCAACAATCTCATGCGATTGAGAAGTGAACGGGCCCGATAAGTTATAAGATATTCCATGTTGTTCACAAAAGGTTCCAAATTGCATTTTATCAAATTTGCTACTATGATTTGTTTTAATCAAGTAGGTTTTCAAGTTTCTTTCTCAAAATGTTGAATTTATTTAAAACTCCATCCTTGTTTTCTAAGAATAATATCCAAGTGTAATTTGAATAATCATCTATGATCATTAAAGTGTAGAAGTTACCTCCATAACTTTGGATCGGAGATAGACCATATAAATCCACATGAATCAATTCTAAAGCCTTACTAGTTGACACTTCTTTTTTATTCCTATTATTGGTTTGACCTTGACTCCCTAAAAATGTAACACAATAATGCCTTTCAAAACTTAACAATGGTAAATTGCTTACTAGCTAAACGGCGAGACCTAATTTCCTGAGCCGAGGCGTTATGGGTTATTTACCATATGGTAAATTGCTTACTAGCTTGTCGACAAGACCTATTTTCCTAATGCCGAGGCGTTGGGTTATTTACCATGTTTGAAATGCATATCAAGTTACACATAATCTAAGATCAACAAGTATACAAGTTGTTTTGCCTATGACCTTTAGCTAGTATGTTACCTGATGAGTGCTTAATCACTCATCTTTTTAGACCTTATATCAGACCAAAAATACCAAATACTAACCTTAAATGCCAAGAGAATGTGTGTTTTTGTATTTGTGTATGTGCAGGTACGAATATGTGAAAACTGAACGAAAACAAGCCAAAACCGACGAAAACGAGCACGAGATTGGAAAAAGGTCAAAAACCGTAGCTGGGGAAGCAAAATGATCAAAGATTGCTCACAATGCTCATTGAAGTCATCAGAGATTCAGAAAGTTCAATATTGGTCCTTGGAAGAAGACCTTGGGAGATTAGCAGATTTAGTCCCTGCAGTCTCAGAGTTTGGCATATATGGTCCTTAAAGCATAATTTGAAGAAAAAGGCAAATGTGGTCCTCCATTATTCAGAATATTACCATTTTTACCCTTGGAAGAAAGTTTGAAGAAATCACAGCCTTGGTCCTTGAAGTTTTGAGAATTACAATTTTGGTCCTTGTCCTTAATACTACTCCTAAACTTAACCAATACCACAACCGGATCCACAACAATAATCCTTTACCCCCTAGCCCAAACCAACCACAAGCCCACCTCCCTTAATAATATTACCCAGCCCAACACCCTTATCACTTTTACCCGGTCCATTTAAACAAAATAATAATAAAAATCCCACACGTTTTACCCGCCCCCCAAACCCCTCTTTTACCCAGAAAATTTCACTGTACATAGAACCCTAGCCCTTACCCCCACTCAATTAACCTCGTACCTAATTAATTACCCATCATATCATGACAAGACTAGCTCCAGGACAAGGAATGGCACGTGGACCAATGGGACAGGGCTTAAGCTATCATGCTCCACTACCAATGGAATGAATGGACAAAAATGGCTGCTTGATGATCAAGCCAAAATGGATGGATGAGATTAAAGCTGATGAGCACATCCAGAGGCCTCTCCAAACCCTAGCTCTTAGGCTATATATATGCACCCTCCTCATTCATGTACAGGGGTCCAATCCTTCATGTTCTTAGAAGGATTTTTGGCCATTTTTCTTATTGTTGTCATTTAAATTCTGTCTTAGTATAACTTTTTCATTTCCAAAGCATTGTACTCTTTCATCTTATTAATACAATTCAGTTTTGATTCTCAGCTTATTGTCTTTCTTTACCTTTTAAAGTTTCAATCTTTTGCTTTCTATTCAGTATACTCAGTGGTTTGTTGTTGTTCATTTTAATCATCATTTAAAACTTTGTTGTTCATTTTATTGAAAAATCCAAAAAAAAAAATAGGAAAATCAGAAAAAAATATAAAAATAGTTTAAAGATTTGTTTAAGGTTTCAAAGCTGTTTGTATTTGCTTATTGGTGACTTACATTAGCTAACTAATAGCTTTGTGAGTCATCCCTTGTTCTTATTTCTCAAAAAAAGCAAAAAGTCAACAAAAGTCAACTCAGCTTATTTGAAATAAGCTGAGCTTATTTGAAGTTATAGGCAGTCAAGAGGTGGCACTTGGCCTGTCAAAAGACAGGCATGCTTAGTGAATCCCCCTCTGTTGAGCTGAGGGGGAATTTGAACTTGTAAGTTCCATTTTTACTTTTCATCTTAATAGCTTATTAGTACTAGTAGTAAATCTGATTAGTTTGGTTTACTTATTGTTCATTATTGCTTATTTTGTCTGAATTTTGCTTGTTACTTGTTGTTTTGTCGTAATTATTAGATTTGAGTTTGATATTCACTAGTATAAGCTGTTTCACTCTCATTGCAACTGTTACATCTGTGGATTTCTGCTTCTGAGTTTTATTGCATCTATGTCTGACTTTCTGGGTTTCATTAGAGTTTGAGAACCACATTCAGTACTGAGTTGAGGTTTGGGTTACATTAGGATTGAATTGTGGTGGTATTGAGTGTTGACAGGTTATCATTAGGGGTGTTTGGATTAGGGATTAGCTAATTGTTGTTATTGTTTTCTCAGTATTCTCACTGCAGTAGTAGATTACCTTAGGCTTAGTTGAGTTAGATAAACCATTAAGTTTACACAATTAAGCATTAAAAGTCAAATATCATCTCCATTGGAAATTCTGTCAACATAAGTAGTTTTTAGCATCTGAGATATTTCATTTTGATAAGAAGTTGGTTTCATTTAGTGTAACTTAGAGTCAAAACAAGTTTTCATTACATTTAGATTAATAATCATTCAGTAGAATCTCAGTTTAGTCAAAGTTCAATTGCAAATTCAAAAGTCAAAACTTGATTGAAACACAGATTTTGGTGTAACTTTTGAAGTACTTGAAGGATTTATAACTGTTTGGAAATACTTTTGGATTGATGTTTTAGATAGCTTAGCAGTAGGTGAGTAAGTATCAAAAAGAAATTAGAGGTTTGGAGCTTATTTGCTTATCTAAATAGCTTATGGAAGTTGACTGTTTGGACAAATATATGCCCTGCACCATCAGTGTTCATCTGAGTTTAAGGCTCTCATTAGGCAATCAAATTAGCTCTTAATTGTGATTTATTGGTTCATTTGTGTTCTCAGTTTGGTAGTAAGACTTTTGCCACCATTTTCTTTTACCTCACTGCTTATTTACTCAGCTTATTGACTCTATCTAGTTGGTTGGTTGAGCATAGTTTCTGATTTTAATAATAGGGCTGCAATTTTGTTCCTTGGCTCATAATCTGAGTTTGATTGTTCATTTGTGTCATTTTATGCCTATAGTTGCTAGTTCAGTTGAGTAGTACCCAAGTGCTTATCTGTTTTGGACTATTGCTTATTCCATTTCTAGCTTATTGTACTTGTTTGATCATTGTTTGTGTTTCTGAGTTCTTTTGGTCTAATATATGTTTATCTGAGCTTATTTGAGTCATTAAATCAGTTTGTTAAAGTTTGGTTAAGTTTTGGTCAATATTGCTTATTAATAAGCACTTTTAAATAAGCAGTTTCAAGCTAATAAGCACTTCCCGTGCTTATTTTTCCATTTTTATATTTTTCCTAGATTCAAAATAATATTTTAGAATTTCCCTGAAATTTTCATATTTTTCTGAGTCCATTTGCTATTTTTCTTATTTAATTTTCCTTTTTAATCAATTTTAATTACTTTTTAATTGCTGATAAATACAAAAAAATCAGAAAAAGCCAAGAAAAATCCAAAAATATTTTAGAAAATTATTTTTAGTTATTTTAGAAGTTTAAAAATTTATTTTGCATTTTCTCACTTTATTTACATTTTCTTTTAATTATTAAAAAGTTTAAATAGTTTTTAATTCATAAAAAATTATTAAAAAGTCAAAAAATTCTTTTTCTTTTTCTCAAAATTTTCTTTTATCATTTTAACTTTTAAAAAAATTATTTCCAAGTCCGTAGGAGTAGTGTAGCTTAAAATTCACGTTTTATTTCGCGCGTTAACGTTTATTTTACGTTTTAGCGTACGGTTTCGATTTTACGTGACGTTTTTAGTTTCCTTATTTGATTTACGTGTTTAATTGATTATTTGTGTTTTATTTACTATTTCTTTAGTGTAATCTCATAATATCACTTTTTACCACTTTTCACGACACGATTTCACAATTCGGGAATTCGGAATTCCATTCACCCTTCACACGGAATACGACCTCGGGTTATCCGTATTTCTTTGCGGATTTCTTGAGCTTACATCTATACTATAATTGATTATATTGTGTTCTCACGAGTCAATCATTACCGTTTTTACTAATAGTGCAATCTATATTGGTAAACATAATACTAAAATCATTATTAAGATTACTTGTACTACAAAACTTATAGTTTAAATCGCTACCATGCTCATCATCGGTGAATTCTACAAAGTCACGAAGAGTGTTGTTATGAATGTTTACGCAAGAAGTTTGAGGAAAGTATGGTTTAGCGAAAGCATTTAATGATGAACCATTTTTACTCAGACATCTGGCGCGTTAATGCGTCAGTCAGCGCGTCAGAGTTAGTAACTTTTGGTTTGCAACCCTCTTTTATAAAAACAATAAATTTGTCTTGACTTGTAGATGTATTTTTATCATTTTCAGAAAAACCAAGACCTCCCTTGTCATGAAAGGGTTTTTGTTCTTGTAACATTTTGTTTAAGTCAATACTACTTTTCTCAAATTTAAGTAGTATCAATTTATGTTCAAGTTTATTAATCTCTTTATTGAGCTCATGTTTATTCGTTGCATGAGTTTCAATATCTCTTAATATGTGTTCATTAAGTTTGATTAGTTCTTTATTTTCTTTTTGCAATCTATGAATATCTAAAATATTATTTGAAGGAGAAGAGTTAGATAATACCTCAAGGGCTTCAAGTGTCTTGAGACAAGTGATATCACAATGCGAGTGATTTGTAACAATTCGCAATTTCAGGTTAACTTTTATTCCCGAAAATTTTACTATTCACTTTTACTATTCACTTTTTACTATTCACTTTTCACTATTCATCTCAGAAATTTTTATTTCATATTCTCGTAAGTTAAACTATTTTAACGATAATCCGAGAGTTTGACGCTCGTCGGATCATTTCTGCAAAAATCACAAAGCCGTGTCCGAGATTTACTTTTAGGTTTAAACGTCCTTCCAGCATCCCGATATATCCATAAAATATTATAAATAATAGAAATATGATTTTCTCTCATTTTAGGACAATTCCAAAAGTTTCGGAATTTTACGTTTTTTCAGTTCAGCGTTTTACACGAATTGCGCGTTTTAGACCCGTGTTTCCAGTTTTTAGCAGGGTTTTCGCACCCGATAGAACCTACCACTCATTTTATATTTTATTATGGACTATATTGACATGTTTAACCATATTTATAAGTTTCATATTTTTAGGATACCCGGTTTTACGTTTCGTGACTTAACAACTTACGGTTAGCGATTAACGGGACCAAAACTCACTACGTAACTTATATAAGGCCAAGATTCATCCACCTAGTCCCTTCCCCTTGTCCATGAACGTGTATATGGTGGCCTTGGTGGCTTGATAATAAGCCTAGGAAAGTATATGGTCTAAAAACAACCAAGTATGCATAGATGTGTTTAGTTTTTAACCATTAGATCATATTTAATTACAACTTGGTCTCCAAGTGTTGTAAGTTTCCTAGTAAGCTTCCTAACCTCCTCTTCATGCTATAAATAGAGAGCTCATTCCATCCTTTCTTCATAAATAAAACGCCACAACACAATCCCTAGCTCCATGATCCTTTGATCTTCAAACTACAAGTTACACTACAAAGTTCAAGGTCTTAGTATTCTCTACCTAGTTCTTAAGTTTGTTTGGTGATTCCATGGTTGAATTAGGAGCTACACAAGGTTACTAGGGCTGAAGTTAAATGGTTTTCTCAAGGTTTAGATCAAGGCTAGCAAGGGTTACAAGAGTTATGGTAAAGGGTTTACAAGCATAGGTTTAGTGTCCTAGTTCATACTTGACTTCCTTTCTTAAGTGAAAGCCAAAAGTTGTAAGAAACCCTTATACACTTTCTTGCTCAATATCATTTCATGCTTATTATGTTTCTTTCATGCTATATATGGTCTTTGTATTGTGTTCATGATGTTTAAAAATGGATAAAACAAGTATTGATATACATATGTTAACTTATGACAAGCAAACAAGCAAACTAGTGATTTTTATGGAAAACCACGACCACAATAGTATAACTTTGATATTTGACACTTACTTACTGTTAAAGAGGACTTAACAAGGAAAACATAGCAATTTGAATCACCCAAAACGAGTATACGAGTCAAAAGTTATGACCATTTGAAGTTAGCGAAACCAAAACGGCAAATCTGCCTAAATTGCATTCTGATCAAATTATGATTTTGAAAGTCCCACTTCTGGTCCGATTCATCAAAAAGTTAAAACACGAAAGTTGTCCGGAACGACGTTTTCGTTCAGGAATAAAGAAGCTCGAGACCTGAAAATGCTTTCTGAGTGATAAATTTCTTCAAATTCTTAACAGCCCATTTTTAGACCAAAGTTACTATATAATCATTATAATTAGATGAGACCAAGAGGTCTAATGACCTAAAGCCAAGATCACAACCATGGCTAAAGCCAAGGTTGAGTCTCAAGACCATGGTAACAATGACCAAGGTCACGGCAAAGCCACGGCTAAAGACCATATAACTCTTAAAGATCAAAAAGCTTATATATATATGTTATCAAATACTACAATAGTAGGGAGCCTCATGTGAGGAGTTCATTGAGTAAGCCGTCGAGACGAGTTGTGGATTTACGAGTTAAAGTGTCCTGGCTCCTCGAACGTTTACTCCATGACTTCTGAATTATGTCGGCCCGAACGGTAGTAAGAGATTTACAACCTATACATGTTTCATAGACCACTTATATTCAACGACTTACACTATATACTAAGTACTACATCATGAACATTATGCAAGACATATATTGGCAATTCGTCGTATTCTTAGACGTTACTCCAAACCTAAGTCGCAACGTTCTATTATAGGCTGCTCTTAGAGACTTTCGCGATTCGACTACCACTATCATTTCTCATTACATAGACTTAAGGTGAGTCATAGCCCCTACTCTTTTCGTACTTGTTTTAACTCTTGGGGGGGATACATGCTCAACTACTTGCTTACTTGTACAAATACTCAAAACGTTTATACTTGACTGTGTTATACTTGATTGCTTAAATACATGACTGCGTTATACTTAATTGCGTTATTCTATTTATTGACTAGTAGTTGTCTTTGGGAATTGACTCCCAGTTGTCTTTGGGAAGTGGCTCCCAGTTGTCTTTGGGAATTGACTCCCAGTTGTCTTTGATACATCCTAACATTTGCGAATGTTTGGATACATCATAAAAGTGAGGTCTTCGGAGATGAAGTAGAGACTCACTACTAATTGCTTAATTGTCTTGATGAACTTATACATGTCTTTATTATACTATATGTTAGCAGTGGGTTGTGAACACACAGGTTACAAGTCTCTTATGGCGGGACTTGTAACTGAGTGGATTCACAATGCCTTTGCTATGTGAACATTCTTTTGAGGCTTTTTCAACTGTTTTAAGACAAACTCTATGAACTCACCAACCATTGTGTTGACACTTTAGCATGTTTATCTCAGGTTAGTAAGACGATAGCTAGTGCATGGAACTTAGAGTCAAGCTGCATATTCTGAAGACTTACGCTTTTTATCATTTACCATTCAAAAACACTTTGTATACATTTATGTATCATACTTTGGAATCTCATGTTTGTAACTTTGAATTCATTAATCGAATGGTAACTTTTCAAAACGTCTCATTTAGAGTTCGTTTTCTATAACTTGTACTTTGTATTATGAAGTAGCACCCCTATGACACAGTCTTCCGCTGCGGTATTTTGGGGTGTTACAGATTGGTACCAGAGCCTTGGTTATAGAGAACTAGGTTGCATTTAGTACCTAGACTATAACTGCTATATACGTTGGGACCTTCCTCTTTATTTGCCTTTCACACAATACATACACTTATGCTTTTTGGTTAGAGGTTTGCTTAGTTCCACGCTGTTAGATGATGTGACTTTAGTATTATAAGGAGCCCCAGAGATTCGTCGAGTCATTAAAAACATGGAGCTCAGTAATAACTAATTAGTTTACTTAATCTTGTGTTTGATGAGACACAAGATTTGAGTTAAATAATATTATTGCTTAGCTTTAGGGATTTGATGACTGGATTATCTTACCATCTGCCTCAGAAGGCGGATTTTGTGTCAGAAATTCTTAAGTAGGATGTTTTAGAATCTCCTTATTTAAATGGATTGGGACGCCTCTTCAGTTAAATAAAGAAATTGTAAATCACCGAACCATGAGTTTATGATCCCTTACTTACATAAATTTGGACGCTTCTTTATGTAAGTAATGTGTTATAAATAAGTGGGCTTAATTGTAGCCGATACAACTCCTTAACCAGAACCTTAGACAAATCAGAGTGAACACCATTATTATAGATCCTGAAATCCCGAATTCTCTTAGACACATCATAAGTAGTTAACATCAACTGAACTTCGGGACGAAGTTCTCCTTAAGGGGTAGAGACTGTAACAATTCGCAATTTCAGGTTAACTTTTATTCCCGAAAATTTTACTATTCACTTTTACTATTCACTTTTTACTATTCACTTTTCACTATTCATCTCAGAAATTTTTATTTCATATTCTCGTAAGTTAAACTATTTTAACGATAATCCGAGAGTTTGACGCTCGTCGGATCATTTCTGCAAAAATCACAAAGCCGTGTCCGAGATTTACTTTTAGGTTTAAACGTCCTTCCAGCATCCCGATATATCCATAAAACATTATAAATAATAGAAATATGATTTTCTCTCATTTTAGGACAATTCCAAAAGTTTTGGAATTTTACGTTTTTTCAGTTCAGCGTTTTACGCGAATTGCGCGTTTTAGACCCGTGTTTCCAGTTTTTAGCAGGGTTTTCGCACCCGATAGAACCTACCACTCATTTTATATTTTATTATGGACTATATTGACATGTTTAACCATATTTATAAGTTTCATATTTTTAGGATACCCGGTTTTACGTTTCGTGACTTAACAACTTACGGTTAGCGATTAACGGGACCAAAACTCACTACGTAACTTATATAAGGCCAAGATTCATCCACCTAGTCCCTTCCCCTTGTCCATGAACGTGTATATGGTGGCCTTGGTGGCTTGATAATAAGCCTAGGAAAGTATATGGTCTAAAAACAACCAAGTATGCATAGATGTGTTTAGTTTTTAACCATTAGATCATATTTAATTACAACTTGGTCTCCAAGTGTTGTAAGTTTCCTAGTAAGCTTCCTAACCTCCTCTTCATGCTATAAATAGAGAGCTCATTCCATCCTTTCTTCATAAATAAAACGCCACAACACAATCCCTAGCTCCATGATCCTTTGATCTTCAAACTACAAGTTACACTACAAAGTTCAAGGTCTTAGTATTCTCTACCTAGTTCTTAAGTTTGTTTGGTGATTCCATGGTTGAATTAGGAGCTACACAAGGTTACTAGGGCTGAAGTTAAATGGTTTTCTCAAGGTTTAGATCAAGGCTAGCAAGGGTTACAAGAGTTATGGTAAAGGGTTTACAAGCATAGGTTTAGTGTCCTAGTTCATACTTGACTTCCTTTCTTAAGTGAAAGCCAAAAGTTGTAAGAAACCCTTATACACTTTCTTGCTCAATATCATTTCATGCTTATTATGTTTCTTTCATGCTATATATGGTCTTTGTATTGTGTTCATGATGTTTAAAAATGGATAAAACAAGTATTGATATACATATGTTAACTTATGACAAGCAAACAAGCAAACTAGTGATTTTTATGGAAAACCACGACCACAATAGTATAACTTTGATATTTGACACTTACTTACTGTTAAAGAGGACTTAACAAGGAAAACATAGCAATTTGAATCACCCAAAACGAGTATACGAGTCAAAAGTTATGACCATTTGAAGTTAGCGAAACCAAAACGGCAAATCTGCCTAAATTGCATTCTGATCAAATTATGATTTTGAAAGTCCCACTTCTGGTCCGATTCATCAAAAAGTTAAAACACGAAAGTTGTCCGGAACGACGTTTTCGTTCAGGAATAAAGAAGCTCGAGACCTGAAAATGCTTTCTGAGTGATAAATTTCTTCAAATTCTTAACAGCCCATTTTTAGACCAAAGTTACTATATAATCATTATAATTAGATGAGACCAAGAGGTCTAATGACCTAAAGCCAAGATCACAACCATGGCTAAAGCCAAGGTTGAGTCTCAAGACCATGGTAACAATGACCAAGGTCACGGCAAAGCCACGGCTAAAGACCATATAACTCTTAAAGATCAAAAAGCTTATATATATATGTTATCAAATACTACAATAGTAGGGAGCCTCATGTGAGGAGTTCATTGAGTAAGCCGTCGAGACGAGTTGTGGATTTACGAGTTAAAGTGTCCTGGCTCCTCGAACGTTTACTCCATGACTTCTGAATTATGTCGGCCCGAACGGTAGTAAGAGATTTACAACCTATACATGTTTCATAGACCACTTATATTCAACGACTTACACTATATACTAAGTACTACATCATGAACATTATGCAAGACATATATTGGCAATTCGTCGTATTCTTAGAAGTTACTCCAAACCTAAGTCGCAACGTTCTATTATAGGCTGCTCTTAGAGACTTTCGCGATTCGACTACCACTATCATTTCTCATTACATAGACTTAAGGTGAGTCATAGCCCCTACTCTTTTCGTACTTGTTTTAACTCTTGGGGGGGATACATGCTCAACTACTTGCTTACTTGTACAAATACTCAAAACGTTTATACTTGACTGTGTTATACTTGATTGCTTAAATACATGACTGCGTTATACTTAATTGCGTTATTCTATTTATTGACTAGTAGTTGTCTTTGGGAATTGACTCCCAGTTGTCTTTGGGAAGTGGCTCCCAGTTGTCTTTGGGAATTGACTCCCAGTTGTCTTTGATACATCCTAACATTTGCGAATGTTTGGATACATCATAAAAGTGAGGTCTTCGGAGATGAAGTAGAGACTCACTACTAATTGCTTAATTGTCTTGATGAACTTATACATGTCTTTATTATACTATATGTTAGCAGTGGGTTGTGAACACACAGGTTACAAGTCTCTTATGGCGGGACTTGTAACTGAGTGGATTCACAATGCCTTTGCTATGTGAACATTCTTTTGAGGCTTTTTCAACTGTTTTAAGACAAACTCTATGAACTCACCAACCATTGTGTTGACACTTTAGCATGTTTATCTCAGGTTAGTAAGACGATAGCTAGTGCATGGAACTTAGAGTCAAGCTGCATATTCTGAAGACTTACGCTTTTTATCATTTACCATTCAAAAACACTTTGTATACATTTATGTATCATACTTTGGAATCTCATGTTTGTAACTTTGAATTCATTAATCGAATGGTAACTTTTCAAAACGTCTCATTTAGAGTTCGTTTTCTATAACTTGTACTTTGTATTATGAAGTAGCACCCCTATGACACAGTCTTCCGCTGCGGTATTTTGGGGTGTTACATGATTTTCTTCCTCACAAACACACCGAGTTACACTAACGAGTGCAATCTCTTGATTTCTACAATCATCTTGTTCATCATAACATCTAGGTTGCATTGTTGATGTAATTACTCCTTTTTCTTCTATAACTTCGTCTTCAGGAACAAGTGAATCGATCTCTTCATTGGTGATGGCTCTAATATTATCTAGAAATTCTTCATAAGTATGAAGACCATCAATTATCTTTTCAAAAGATAATTGTCCCAAACTTCTTGTTTCTTTAATCTTAGCTTCTTCAAGTTGCCAATTTTTGGAAGTAGCATTAACAAATTTTCCAATATGATTTTTTCTACAATAACTTGGATCTAATGAGTTCAAGCTTGTAGTGACAGCATTGAATCTCATTAGACTAGTATCAATAGTTTCATCATTTGAGATAGAGAACTCTTCATATTGTTGAATGAGAGAGTCTATCTTGTTAGCCTTGACTTGTGTAGTATCATGATGAACAAGAAGAAGTAAATCCCAAATCTCCTTTGCGGTCTTGCACATGCACACCCTCTCAAGCTCCTCTTGAGGTAGGGCATCATATATCATCATTTTGGCTTGAACATTCTTGTCGGCCATCTTCCTTTCCTTATCATCAAAATCACCATTTTGGAAAATGTACCACAAGTCATAATCCTTGGACCTAACATAAGTCTCAAATAGGATTTTCCAAAAATGGAATCCTTCGTATTCAAACAAAGGTGGTCTTTCAATAGAACGCCCCTCTCTATAGTTCTCTTGAGCCATGGATCTATACTCTACTTTTACCAAAAATCTTAGTTAGGATTTTAGATTTTTGGGAAAGAAGTTTTTGACTTAAAACGACTTCTCGGGAAGGCTTTAATGCACAAAAACTTGAGTATACTACTCTGATACCAATTGTAGAACCGTAGAGGGGGTGAATACGGTTTCTTCAGCTTTTTAGATGTTTCAAAACTTTAAGCCAAAAAGAAAACCAAGTGGTTGTACAAACAATCCAAAAACCACTACTACAACCAAAGTATATAAAGCAAGTAAAGAACACAACGATATATACTGGTTCGGGATGGGGGGTTTATACCATCCGTACGTCCAGTTACGAATCCGCAACTCCGATACTATTTACTAGTATAATCCTTTCGGTGGACTACAAACCATTACAATTCACTCCACCGATATTCACCAATATCGATGCTCACAAACAAGGAGTTACTCACCAACGGTATTCTGCCCTCGGAAACCACCCAAAAGAATCTCACGATTCGACTTAAACTAAGAATCACAAATATCTCTACCAAGACTTCCACCCAGAAGTATCAAACCCCAACTAGATCCCCAATGATCTAGGCTTGGTCACCAAGACACAAGACTTCCCTTACAAACAATTGAATGAATGAATATATGTTTGTTCAACCAAATCCTAACCTGACCTAGAGACTCGATTGTAGTAGAAAGGGTAAAGATAAGAAGACCCTCAACACATTCACAAGAGTGGATTAGGTTCTTGTGATTCTTCCCTTGCAAATAGATGTGTTCTTCCAAAGATGTTAGTGTGATAAACAAGAACACAAGATTAGAGATAGAGATATTGAGAGATTTGAGAGTGTTTAGAGAGAAAGAATCTAGAGAGAAAGAATAATGGCAAGGGGTGAGGAATACAAGAGGCAAGGGTGGTATTTATAGGCCAAGAACCCAAACTTGGGAAATTTTACCGAGGCTGGCGCATCACCCACGCGTCAACGCGCGGGCAGCGCGCCAGGCATCTGTAACTTTTTCCCAAGTGTTGGGTGTTTGGATCTTACAAATACCTATCCTTGCTAAACCCCCAATTGTACTAAACACTAAACCTTAACATTAATCATTCTAAGGTTTACCAACTCAAATAGCCAATTTGGAAAATCATTTGTGAAGTGTTTAAAGAGAAACCAAATTACCAAGGGTTTAAAGTGTAGATAGGGTAATTTGGAAGGGGTAGAAGTGTATCTCCTCACATGACATAGAAAAGAGAGAAAGAATATGCCAAGGAATATTCCAATGCTTAGGGGAAGAATGTGATAGAGGGTTGAGATGAAATGGTTTGAATTGGATGGCTAGGATCAAAGGGAGTCTCCCTTGGTTTTCAAACAATTTGGCATGTGGAGAAATGTGGATGGGTGAGATGATCTCATTAGAGACAGATGGCTAATGTTGGGAATTCTGCTAAGATTGAATTCTGCTGAAGAATCTGCTGATGGATTATGCTGTAGAGACAGATTCTGCTTATAGATTGTTTCTGCTGAAGTTTAGTTTCAGCAATATTAGTTTCTGCAGATATAGTTTTTCTGTGTTTTATGTAATATAGTTAGGATATGCATGAGTTTATTTAGGAAGTGATAATGCATATCTTTTAGAAGTTTTTAGAATATACGTTTCTTGTGAAATGGTTTAAGGTTCCTTGTGTATAAAAGGAACAGATGATTATGTATTGAGTTACGTTTTTAGAAAACACTTTTATCATTATTGAAAATATCCATAGAGGATCGATTGTTCTTAGTATTAAAACTTGTGTTTGTTTCCGCTTTAAAATACAAGTTACAGAGATTATCTATTAGTGCGTTGGTGATTACGTTAACATAACTAACGATCCTAGAGTGCTCAGAAGATCTATCAAGGTCTAAGATTCAACAAGTGGTATCAAAGCCTCGAGAGAGTCTCTGTGATACTAAGAAGCACAAATCTTACACCATCTCAATCAAAAACAATCAAGAAAAATGCCTGGATCAGATGATGAAGCTGATACAACCCAGAACCAAAACACCACTTCTCTCCAACAACTCAATCTCTCAAACAGTGCTAAATTCCCATACCTGAAGAATGCTGAAGACTATGATTTGTGGTCCATGAAGATGCAAAACTGGATCACAAACATTGACTGGAATCTTTGGGAAGTTGTTCGTAAGGGTAACAGCCTGAAGAAACATGTCAAAGATGCTGATGGGATTGTTACTATTGTAGGTCCCAAAACTGCTGAAGAAGTTCTAGCCGTGCAAAGGGAGAATAAGGTAAGAACAATTCTGCTCCAAGCTATACCATATGACCACATGGGTGACTTCCACTTCATGGAGGATGCCAAGGACATTTGGATGGCAATCAAGGCTAGATTTGGTGGGAATGAAGAATCAAGAAGGATGAAGAGGTCAATGCTGAAGTAGTAGTTTCAAGAGTTTCAGATATCTAAGGAAGAAGGAATCCACAAAGGCTATGACAGGTTCCACAAGATCTTGAGTCAACTTAATCAGCTGAAGGCTAGGCCATATAATGAGGATTGCAATGCTAAGTTTCTGAGATCTTTGCAACCATCCTGGTTGCAAGTCAGCATTGCTCTCAAAGCTAAAGGAGGGTTGGACATGATTTCTTTTGATGACCTCTACAACAGGCTTAAATCTCTTGAGCCTGATGTTAGAAGTCCCATTCGACCATCCACTCACTCAGCCTTTGTAAGCACCACAACAAAACCTGTGCACCATGCCTCAAGTTCTTACACCTCAGGAGCATCTTCTCAAACCCAAACTAAATCAACTCCTAAATCAAAATCCAGTAGTGTAATGGAAGATATTCTTCATTCCTTTGTGGTTGAATATGAACATCAGCAGTTTCTTGCTTATGAGGATTTTGAATAGGTGGATCCATTGGAGATGGAGGAGATGCACTTGAAATGGCAGTTAGCAATGATTTCTATGAACATCAAAAGGTTTGAGAATAAGTCTGGGAGAAAGTTTGGTTTAAATGGAAGAGATGCAGCAAGATTCGACAGGAGGAAGGTTAAGTGCTACACTTGTGGCCAGATGGGCCACTTTTCTAGAGAATGCAAGGAAAGAAAGTCTGGTGATGAAGTTAGATATGGCTCATATCTATTGGAATCAGGGACTTCTAAAGCTGCACCTTCCAAAGCTTTGGTGACTCTGGATAATCAAATTGATTGGACTGTTCATGAGCCTCCTGAAGAGGAAGCTTCTACTTCTGAACAAGTGAATATGCTGGCATACTCCCCCTCAGAGGATAAGAAGGAACAAGTCTCCTTGATGGGCATCTCTCAGGTACACAATTGTGTTTTTGGATGTAGTGTAAGATACAATGAACTCAAACAAGAATATGATGAATTGAAACCTAAGTACAATGAGTGTTATGTAGAAGTTAAGGCCTATAAAAAGGCTTTAAAAACTTTAGAAAAACAAAAGGTTTGGTTTCAAAAGAATCAACTTAAATATGATGAAAAGATAAGAGTTTTAGAAAGTGATTTGGAATGTGCAAAGATAGATTTAAGGTGAACTGAAAAAGAAAAATCTGATGTAGAAAAAGAAAAACAAGAATTACAAGTAAAGTTAGATAAAGAAGTGGCTGGTCGTATGAAGTGGCAAGAAGGGGCCTCTAATTTAAATAAATTGATTGATGGTCGTCAATCTGTTAGGTCTAGAAAAGCATTAGGATATGAGAAATATATAGATCCTGAGGAATTAACTTATCCTGATATGTCCAGTGTTTTTGACCCTGAACCAGCCTTAGAATTTCAGACACCTGTAAAATTTGTTAAGGAAGGGGGAATGAATGTTGTACCTGGACCCATTAGAGGAGAACATATGCCAATAGACCTGTCCATACCTGTTGACTTTGATGGATCACACCATCTTTATGGAAAAAAGTCAAGTGACTTGCCAGACCCTGTTAATAAATCTACTGACTTTGTCTCTTGTTCTGACAGTGACAAGTCTTCTGATGAAGGGTCTACTTCATATGCCAGTTGTGATTCAAGTGAGAAGTCAGACCTTCCCAAGACCACGCCCAAGACATCACCCAAGACTCTCCACAAGCCTATTAGAGTTACTGCTGATTCCAAGACAGTTTCTTCTAAAGACTTGTTTTTTAATTCTTTGCAAAACAATGTTTCTAGTTCTGTTAAAAACAATTCTGTTAATGTTTGTGGTTTGAATGCTTTTTCATGTTTTGGATCATCTTTCACAGTGAATAAATCTTCTAAAAAGAAGAAATGCTTTTTGTGTGGAAGTAAATTTCATTTGATTAAGGATTGTACTTTTCATGAGCAAAGAATGGGTGTATGTGTTAGTCAAAGAAAACCTAGGCAAATGTGGAAGAATGTTAATGAAATACCCTCTTTTATTCCAAATCAGTAGAAACCCAATTCTGCTAAAAAACATTCTTCATGGAGAAGAACCAGTACTAGACCTTATGTTTGACCCACTAGTTCTTTCTTTTCTAATGGTTATTGGCCTAGACAGTTTGACTCTATGTATGTTGGTGGAAGGTATTGGGATACTACTGTGAAGCCCTCAGCAGGTTGTTCTTGGACAAAGACGGGACCTAATTTGCAATACAGGCCCAAGAACAATGGTGGATCTAAAGCATCTACATGGCCTACCTCTTATGATCCACAAGGCAGGCTCAAGTCAGCAATGACTTGAGTCTCCAATGTGTACTAACTCTTGTATATTTTTTGTTGTTGTTGTAGGATCATCCTCTGAAAAGTACTGAAGTAGGTATAGTTGATAGTGGTTGTTCCATAAGTATGTCAGGGAACAAAGATAAGATGCATGACTTTGTGCCTATAGAAGGAGGAGGAAGTGTGACTTTTGGTGGTGGAGATGGCAAAATCACTAGGAAAGGAACTATCAAAACACCTCTGTTAGATTTTGAGAATGTTTATTATGTGAAGGAACTTGAGCACTTTAATCTGTTCTCTGTATCACAAATCGGTGACACCAAGAATAAAGTTTTCTTCTCTGAGGATGAATGTCTTGTGCTCTCCAAAGACTTCAAACTTCCAGCAGATACAACTGTTTTGCTGAGAGTTCCTAGAACCTTCAACTTGTACACATTCAATCTGAATGATATTAAGCCAGAAGGTAATCTAACATGTTTGGTGGCCAAAGCTTCCCAGGATGAATCTACAAAGTGGCACAGGAGAATGGCTCATGTAAACTACAAGACCATCAACAAGTTGTCTAAACTTGGTCTTGTTCAGGGCCTTCCTTCAAAACTCTTCACCAATGAACACAATTGTGTTGCTTGGAACAAGGGAAAGCAACACAGAGCTTCTTACAAAGCCATAACAGCTGTGAGCACCATCTCAGAACCCCTTCAGTTGCTGCACATGGATCTCTTTGGTCCAACTCCTATCAGAAGTATTGATCATAAGTACTTCTGCCTGGTTATCACTGATGATTATAGCAGGTTTTGGTGGGTATTCTTTTTGAAAACTAAAGATGAAACAACTACTATTTTAAAAGAATTCATTACCCTAATTGAAAACCAGCTAAATAAAAAGGTTAAAGGCATTAGGTGTGACAATGAGACAGAGTTCAAAAATGTTGTTTTCATAGAATTCTGTAAGTCTAAAGGGATTAAAAGGGACTATAGTACTCCAAGAACCCCACAACAAAATGGCATTGCTGAAAGGAAAAATAGGACCTTAATTGAGGCAGCAAGATCCATGCTTGCTGACTCTAAGTTACCCACTATGTTTTGGACGGAAGCAGTAAGTACTGCTTGCTATGTCTTGAACAGGGTATCCATCACTAGACATCATGTCAAGACACCTTATGAACTTCTCACTGGGAAAGTTCCTGACATTCATTACCTTAAACCTTTTGGTTGCAAAGTGACCATCTTGATTACTGCTGATACACTGGGAAAGTTTGATGGGAAAGCTGATGAGGGATACATTGTGGGTTATTCAGCTCATAGCAAGGCCTATAGGGTTTACAATTTGAATGCCAAAAGGATAGAGGAGACCCTTAACCTAAGATTTCTTGAAGATCAGCCTAATACTCAGGGACAGGGCCATTCTTGGTATTTTGACCTAGATTATTTGATTGATTATTTGGGGTACACTAGACATGTTTCTAATCCAAATGCATGTACCAAAGATCCAATTTCTAACCCTGCAGGCTCCATGGATGATGACTCAGAGAGTGACTCTGAGAAAGATGAACATACCATTGTTGTACCTTCTTTTCCACCTAACCATTTTGTAGGTAATCATTCTGCTGCTGAACAAGAAGATGAGTCACATTATGCAGAGGATCTTGCTAGACTTAAGAAGCAAGAACATGCAGCCACTCAGGAAGCTCAGAGACTCAGTGAAAAGGTTGCACAAGAGACTGATGCCATACTTCAACAATCAGCACAAGCAGTCAGTGGAAACATGGATGCTGCTGACAGTTCTACTGAAGGCTCTCCTATTCCTACTGATGAGATCAAAGCTGCTAATAGTGCTGCTGCACAATCTCCCATTTCTACTGAAGAATCTACATACTTTGAGAAGCCATTTACAAGATTTCCAAGTCCTTCTGATCTTGGTAATTATCAGCCCAAGCCTGGTCTCTTTAACTCAGCTTCTTATGATACTGAGTTTGGGCCTACTGTCAACAACCTTGATGCCACAATTAATGTCAACCCCACAGCAACAAAGAGGATCAATAATGCTCATCCCCTATCAAAGATAATTGGAGATCCTCAAGCACCTGTTAAAACTAGAAGCACTGTCAAGAACACTAAATATGGTGAAGTTGCTTTCATTTCCTATGTCTACAATCAAAAGAGGGACAATCACACAGACTTCAAACATTGTCTATTTGCATGCTTTCTTTCTCAGATAGAGCCAACCAGTGTTCCTCAAGCACTGGCTGATTCAAGTTGGCTTGAAGCAATGCAAGAAGAGATGCTGCAATTTAAGAATCAGCAGGTTTGGATATTGGTCCCTCTCCCTGATGGTAAATATGCCATTAGGACAAAATAGATTTTGAAGAATAAAAGAGATGCAAGGGGTATTGTGGTGAAAAACAAAGCAAGGTTAGTGGCTCAGGGGTTTAGGCAAGAGGAAGGCATAGACTATGATGAGGTCTTTGCACCAGTGGCCAGAGTTGAAGCAATCAGGATATTCTTGGCCTATGCATCATATATGGGCTTTATGGTTTATCAGATGGATATCAAAGGTGCTTTCTTGTATGGTGAGATTGAAGAGGAGGTTTATGTGACTCAACCCAAGGGATTTGAAGACCCTGATCATCCTGATTATGTGTATAACGTTGTAAAAGCTCTCTATGGACTTCATCAGGCACCCGGAGCTTGGTATGCTAGGCTTTCTACATTTCTGCTGAAGCATGGTTACAGAAGAGGTGCCATTGACAAGACTCTCTTCCTTAAGAAAGACACCAAGGATATCATTCTTATGCAGGTTTATGTGGATGACATTATATTTGGTTCCACAAAAGAAGCATGGTGTAGAGAGTTTGAGGATTTGATGAAGGGCGAATTTCAAATGAGTGCCATGGGGGAGCTCACTTTCTTTTTGGGTTTACAGGTTCAGCAGAAACCTGATGGTATTTTTATTAGTTAGGATAAGTATGTAAAGGATATGTTGACAAAGTTTGATATGGAGAATGTCAGGACTGCCACTACTCCCTATGAAGCTCCCAAACCAAAGAACAATCTTGAACCTGATCTTCCTGTGAATGTTCATTTTTACAGGTCCATGATTGGTTCTTTGATGTATTTGACTGCTTCTAGACCTGATATTACATTTGCTGTGAGTGCTTGTTCAAGGCACCAAGTCACTCCACTTACCTCTCACTTGAATGTTGTCAAAAAGATCTTTAAGTACCTGAAAGGCCAACCCAAATTAGGTCTTTGGTATCCAAAAGAATCTCCATTTCAGTTGGCAGCATATAGTGACAGTGACTATGCTAGTGCCAATATGGATAGGAGATCCACAACTGGAGGTTGCCAATTCCTTGGAAGAAGACTGATTTCTTGGCAATGCAAGAAACAGACCATTGTTGCTACCTCTACTACTGAAGCAGAGTATGTTGCTGCTGCCAATTGTTGTGGACAGGTTCTATGGATTCAGAATCAATTGCTGGATTATGGGTATAATTTCATGAATACCACCATTTTCATTGACAATCAAAGTACCATTTGCATTGTTAAAAATCCAGTTTTTCATAATAGAACCAAACATATTGAAATCAGGCACCACTTTATCAGGGATGCTTATGAGAAACATTTAATTAAAGTGGTCAAAATTTACACAGATGATAATGTGGCAGATTTGTTAACTAAAGCTTTTGATGGACCTAGGTTTCAACATTTAGTGGTCCATATTGGTATGCTTAACCCTTGAATGCAAAGTTTGAGGGGAGGCATATGCCTTAGGGGAGGATTGTGATTGTAAACTTTGTATAATTTGTATACTTTTTGAGTTTTTAACACTAACCAACTAATGTATTGTAAGCTTGTTTGGTTTGTTTACTAGTCTGTGTCTATTTTGCAGGATGCCATTGCAAGTTGTTGCTGATTTTCACCATGATATGTTAATATGGATGCTGAGATTGATTTCTACTGATTAAAGATATAAAGAGATCAAAATTAGAAAATGATTTGTTTTTCATTCATTCTGAGAACATATTACAGCTTACAAACAACTTTAAATGAAATTACAAGATGCAACCCTATACAAGTCTAGTCTAATTAGTCAAGCTTCTATCATCTATTACAAAAGCTGATTGATGCATAACCAGTATGATGAAGAAGCTGAAGGTGAAAATGGAAATAGAAGAGGAGGAAGAATGATGAAAACGACGATGAAGATGCTCAAGAACCAAGGTTTATAACTTTGGTCCCTGGCAACATCCCATCATCACCTACACCATTTTCCCTTTCCCCTTACCCACGACATCTGTCTTCTTGCCCTTTCCCCTGCATCCATGGTATGAAGAACCAGGTCCTGGAGCAGGAAGACCCAACACCACACTTCGTGATGTTGGAAGAGATGGATTTCTCTTCCTAGGCCTTGGTTGGGGTCTCTCTGGTGTGGAAGGAGGAAGAAATGAGGGATCTTCGTCTTCATCCTCTGAAGAGTCTTCATCAGATGAGAAAATGAAGGGAGAGACATATTGTCTCTCAGCAGGAATGGGGGCATTACTTGGTTCCCCCTTCTCCAAGGCATTCCATCGCCTTTCCAATTCATGTGCATAATCATAATCATCTATTTCTGATGGATATGGTGGAAGATCATCGGATGAGGAGGAAGAGGAGGAGGTTAAGTCTATAATTTCGGGCTTGGAAGACATTATATGAGGATGAATTGGGGATGATTGAGAAATTAGGGATTTGAGACGATTTGGGGTTAATTTGATATCTGAGAAGTGTAATTTGGGGTTATTAAATAAGCAAAGTTTAGGCGTTATGATAATTAATGCGAGTTGGGTGGCACAGTAAAAATCAAGCTATTCACCGAATATATTTTTACTCTTGCTTGGTTTCTGCTGATTGACCATTCATCAGCAGATTTGACTTTCATTTCTGCTGAAGGGTAATTTTGAATTTAGAGGATTTCACATTACACGTCAGACTTGGTCAACAGTTAGTTCCGATAATTTTGACCACGATTGGGGAATTTCCAATTATAACCTACTTCGCATATCTCTTCCTAAACTAAATTATTCTCTTATCACTCCATTTAAACCCATCATTTTTTTAGTAATTCATAACCGTCTCACGCAAAATCATTTAAATGGTACAACTTCAATTGAAGAAAGATCATAACAAGTATGCTATTTTGAACAAGGCTAAGGGTCATAAAGAGTTTGATTTAATGGTGGAGTTTCTACAGCGTTCAGAGATTCATTATGCTTTGACACACTGTCCTAATGTGATATATGAATCAATGGTGAAGCAATTTTGGGCATCTGCTGAGAAGAGATCTGACACAAAGATTGTGGCTGAAATTTAAGGTGTTGAGTATGTGGTGACAGAGATGAGAATGGTGTTTACCACTCCAACACTGAAGAGATACTTGCTGGGCTGAGGGAAGCTGGATATCAAAGCTCTGACACAACTAAGTGGCAGAAGAATCAGTTTTGTCCCAAGTGGAGGTATTTGGTGCAATTGCTGCTCCAATGTATAAGCAACAAGTGTGGTGGATGGGATCAATTCTCTCTATAATTGGGTTGTGGTATTATCTGTCTCTCTAAGGGTTTAACTTATAATTTCTCAAAGTTCATTTTTGAAAATATGCTAGAAAATATTGAGAAACAACATCATAAGTTCTTAATGTACCCTAGGTTTTTACAAATAATTTTAGACATAACCACTGAAGATAGGACTCATGTGCCTATTAAGAGTCTTGGTTCTAAGTTGTTTGCTTCAATGAAAACAAACTATAATGGGGGAACATTGCCCTCTGTTAGATGCTATGTTGCCACATGGCAATGATGATGTAGTTGAGGGTGATGATGCTGGCAACTTGCCTACTCAAAATGCTGTTGATGATGGTAATCCATCATCTTCTGGTGTTGCTGCTAATGGTAATCCTTCAGTGGTAAATGAGGAAGAGCCAGCTACAACTGCTGAACCATTACCTGTTTCTTCTGACCTACCACCACCTTCCCCTGCTCATATGTCACCTAGTCCTGTTAATTCACCATCTCAGGTTGCTCCTGTTGAGCAAACTCCTGAGATTGAAGAGACAATTCAGTCTCTTGAGCCTGAGATCACTAGATTACCTACACCTAGTCCAGTGAGAGAGCCAGTTGATGAAGGCTCTCCCAATGTTGTACACAAGTCTGTTTCTCCTGCTAGGTTCAATGAAGCTCCATTTACCACTGAGTAATCTGTTGGTGGAGCAGAGGACCCTGTTACTCTCACTTCTGTATATGATTTGCTTTGCAGGTATATGAGAAAGACTGATGATCTCCAAAAGGAGCTTGTTGATACCAAGTCTACTCTTGGTAGTGAAATTGAGAAGCTGAAAAGCAAAGTTCAGGATTTAGAGGCACAATTGACTCAGCAGAAGAAAAGCAAGGTGATAATGGATACTGCTGAACTACCTCAGGAGAGAAATTTGGACTCTCTTGAAATTTTGGCTGAAGTTGCTAGACAGTCATATGTTTCTTCTCCCAAAGTTGCTGAAGTATCTCAACCTAAGCCAACAATTCACTTCAGAAGAAGAAGTAGAAACAATATTTGGCAAAGAAAGTTGCTGAATCTTCTAAGGTGTCAAGTGGTGATGACATTCTTATGGCAGAAGCTGCTGATACTCTTCAGGAGAAACAGCCATCTAATACTATTGCTGCTGACAAGACTACTGATGGGGTTCATGCATCAGTAGACACATTCTTTCTAGCAGGAAAAGACTATATGGATTCCCCTGTTCATGATCCACCAGTTCTTAAGAAAGTTTCTCTTGATGACATCACTGAAACCCTCAAGCCTCAAGGATCTGCTGAAAATCTACTTGATTCAGATATTCAAAAGTTACATGCTGATCCTCTGGAAGATTTGGATATTCCTCATGATGATTTTGCTGAAGGGGTTGAAGTGGGTGAGGATGAGATTATTACAGATGAAGAAAGAGTAGAACAAGAAAGACTCTTGAAAGAATGGGAAGACTATAAGATGAGTTCAAAGCTGGCTGAGGCAGAGCAAGCCAAATTTGATTCAGAATATCAGTCTGCTACACAAAGATACATATCTACCTTGCCTATTGAAAGACAGAGAGAATTGGATGCTGCTGTTCAAAATTTTGATGAGTCAGACTGGCAGCATATTGGAGAACAAGTGATTGCTGCTCCTGGCTTAGCTGCAGACATTCTTGGCAATGAGGTGGATAAAAAGGACTGGGTTTCTGAAATTGTGAAAAATATGAAGTTGAGGAAGAAAGAAGCAGATGAGCAAAGAGCCAAAGCAAAAAGGGATAAACCCATGACTCAAGCACAACAAAGGGACTATATGAGAACCTATGTGAAAAGTCAAAGCAGTGCTTTATATAACAATGCTTGGACTAGGAAACAAGTGTGGGCACTTTCAGATGAAAAGTTGGTTCAGATGTATAATAGAATCAAGTCTAGGTGTGAAAAAGATGGAATGGGTGCTCCTAAGATTGTTCCTACCATTCTTGCTGATGCTGGTTCTTCTGTTCATATAAATATTCCTGTTGTTGATAAGGTATCTTTACCTGCCACTTCTGCTGATGTACAACCTGTTGCTGGTTCATCTAGGATTGATAAAGGTAAAGCTAAAGTGATAACAGAAGATCCTCCATCTAGAAAGAGAACCAGGAAACAAATGGAAGAGGAAAGGTTGGGTGAAGAGGCTGCTAAGAAGTTAGATGATGAACAACAAGCTAAAATGGCAAGATTTCATGAGATTAAGGAAAGAGAAGTAGAGCTTCAAGTTGCTAGAGCTAAACAGATGAGGAAGGCTATGGATGAACAATATGCATCTGTTGCACTTGATTCTTCTCAGGATTCTACTGATGAACAATTGGATAATCCATCAGTGGAAACTGATGCTGCAGAAGGTGTATCTACTGAAGCTGAAGTTCCTGATGAATCTTCTTTACCTCATGATGCAATTTATGTTCCTGGAAGAAGAGCTAAGAGAATGGCTAAAGTCAGAACTTCACATTCAGCACAAAGACTAATAGATGTGAATGCTTCTAATGCTTCATTTATCAAAGAAGGATCCCCTGATGATTGGCCTGAGGCAGTTAGAGATGTTTTGGTTCACTGGGAGTTGTCTAAAAATGGACAGATTAATACCATTTATAGACTGGATAAAACTTCTCTATCATTTACATTTCTACAAGAAATACTACATCTTGTGGATCATCAGGATTTGCTCACTCTCAATGATTTGGTTCACAAACATTATGCAACTCATACTCCTACAGGGTCTGGATTGTATCTATTGGGTGACCTTAGAGTGCTGTTTGATTCTTCTACTCCCACTGGTACTGGTTATGATATATGGAAAAACAATCAGAGATGGAAGGTTCAGAGTTGGAAGTTTTACCCTATGCCATATGTTCATGTGTTGGAAACTACATCTGGACTCAGACTTCTTATGGATCTTGGCAAAAGGTATCCTCTTACATTGTCTCTGATGGAGAAAATGCTACAACAAAAGTTGGAGATTCCTCCTGATCCAGTTGGGAATGCTAGGTTGTTTGCTGAATCTCTGGTTAAAGTGTTCAAACTCAGAATTAGGACTTCCAGAGTAGCTTCTATTTGATGGTATATTGTTGTATATTTATTTCTTTTTATTATTAAAAAAAAAAAAAAAAAAAAAAAAAAAAAAAAAAAAAAACTAACAAATTTGTATAGTATTGTGTATGTTGTATGCAGGTTTGGTGTTGATCATACATTCTCTGGTTATCAACTTAACTGATGTTGACTATTCCATCAAAAGTTGGCTAGTCCAAAGGGTACAGCTTTGGTAAAGACACATCAAATCTGTTGATTGCTGTAATAGTTTGCTCAAAACTATTAGGGTACTCAACTCACCCATGCTTCATTGCTGAGAGTTGAAATGGTTGTCAATTGACCATGGATTTTTCCTGTATGGATTCCCAATAATTGGCTAGCCCACATGTATATGGCTTGTGGTAAAGGCAGTGGAAAACCATATTTGGTATTCAGTTGACCAAGATGATTTTTCATCAAATAATTGACTAGTCCTGAGCAAACGGCTACAGGTAAAGACATCTCAAATCCGTTTACAGCTGATGATTTGCTAAAAATCATTTGGTCATCATTGTACCATAGTTTTCGAACTTAAAACATTTGGCTACTCCAGTAGTGATGGCTATTGGTAAAGAGACATCAAATCCATTATTTTCAATGATTCACCTCTCACAGGAGTTTACACACCTGGATGTGATGAGAATAGTATGAAACTAATTTGTTTTGATGTACATTTGGTCATTTGTTGCTGCAAAGAATGGAGTTTTCAAGTATGTGCTTATCATAGAGATCCTGCTGATGATGATTCTTTGCTGATGATGTTCGATTTCAATCCTCTTGGTATGTAACTTTAAAGATCTATCAAGAATCTTGAACTTAACCATGTCAAATTCAAGATTAGGGGAGGAATGTTGGGAATTCTGCTAAGATAGAATTCTGCTGAAGAATCTGCTGATGGATTCTGCTGAAGAGACAGATTCTGCTTATAGATTGTTTCTGCTGAAGTTTAGTTTCAGCATTATTAGTTTCTGCGGATATAGTTTTTCCGCGTTTTATGTAATATAGTTAGGATATGCATGAGTTTATTTAGGAAGTGATAATGCATATCTTTTAGAAGTTTTTAGAATATACGTTTCTTGTGAAACGGTTTAGGGTTCCTTGTGTATAAAAGGAACACATGATTATGTATTGAGTTACGTTTTTAGAAAACACTTTTATCATTATTGAAAAGATCCATAGAGGATCGATTGTTCTTAGTATTAAAACTTGTGTTTGTTTCCGCTTTAAAATACAAGTTACAGAGATTATCTATTAGTGTGTTGGTGATTACATTAACATAACTAATGATCCTAGAGTGCTCAGAAGATCTATCAAGGTCTAAGTTTCAACAGCTAAGATCACACTTGCCTAGGTTAGGGTTAAGAAAGGATATTCCAAGGAATATGCTTTGCTTGGGGGGAAAGGAGAAATGAAGGGTTGAGATGGTTTCATTTGAATTGGATGGATGAGATCAAAGGGAGCCTCTTTTGCTTGGGGGGAAAGGTTGGATCAATGGTTAGGATTGTTTTGGTTTGAATTCAATGGCTATGATCAAACACATGTGGTGGTATAGGGAAGAGGGATTGGATGGATGGTTGAGATGTGTTTGATTTGAATTCAATGGTTAGGATGAAACCCATGTGATGATATAGAGATGAGAGGTTGAATGGATGGTTGTGATTTGTTGTAATTTGAAATCAGTGGCTAGGATGGGAGGAGACATATTAGGGTTTCAAATAATTGGCATGTGTTTAATATGAAGGGTTGAGATGTGTTGTAAGGGATTGGATGGTTAAGATGTAGTGTGTAAGGGAATATGTAAGGGTGTAAGAGATTGTGTAAGAGAATATTTGATTTGGATATGATTGGATATGATTGGTTTTGTCTTTTGTATAAATGGGATTAAGAGAGGATTAAGACATAATCTAATTGTCATTAAGAAGAAAAGGTTTAGACAATTAAGATTATAAGTTGAGGAAATCATAGGTTGCTTATAAGTTCAAGTAACACAATGTCGAGAATCCATAGTTTCATATCTCGTGACTTTCCACGACTCGGCGTTCTTAACTAATACCTTGGTTCAAACAAGTTAAGTGCTTTGCCTTGATGTAAAGCATAACCCAAGTGGGAAAGGATGCATTTATGCAAAGTGACCTTTGACTTAGTTTGACCAATAAGGGAGTAAACCCGTTACGTAATTAGAGAAGACGTAAGCACGGGATATGAACATATGGTTGCTTCAACACGATGTTATGTGAGATATACAAGCTCCCTAAGTTTAGAAAAGCCTTAGCTAGAGGCGGTAGTTAGAAAACATGAGTTGGCATTTTCCAGTAAATGGGTGTTCAAAAAATAGAATCTCTCAAGTCTCAAAACTCGTTTCGAGTGTTCTCAATTAAGCACATAACATATTCATACTTGTATTGAAAGATCCACATTTGTCGGGTAAGGGGAAAGCCGACTTTCAAAATTCGCCCGGGACCATACAGACTCTTGGCGTGTCACCCGTGCGGGCAGCGCGCCAGGAGCAGACATTGGCTCCGGCGATTTTTGAGCTAACGTTTGTTATTTTATGTGTTTCGATGGTTTATTTGTCATCATTAAAACATAAAGAGATCTTGATCATGTTGCCTCAACAGTTTTCAGACCAAAAAATTCACAATAACAACTTGCATCAACCAAACCAAATCACCTCTAAACAACATATAACCTAGTTCATCAAACGATCATCACGTTTAACACACAATCTCTAATCATTGTACGGATCAACTGTTATCACAACGCATATTAATCATTATTTCACGGTTTCTTCTTGATTTTGTAAAATCCCGTGAAAGATTCTACTTCTCGGTTTAAATCATAGATTTGTAAAATCCCGTGCTCGTTCATATCATTACAAAGACTTCAGATTCAGTCATTGTTGAGGTACTCAAACTGTACAACATGATCGATAAACATAATATCCCCGACAAAGTACAACCGACAAATGTTTTTGAGTCAGATATTACTAATATGGGAAATAGCAATGTTATCCCATATGAACAATATGTGAAACTCAACGAAGAGTCTGTTGTATGTAGTAGTGCATCTTCTGTTCTAATGGAATCTTTGTACTCAAATTCACAATAGAGAGAGAGAGTTGCATCCGTTACAACAAACATTGCTCGATAATGAAAAATGTAGTGTCTACCCTTGATAGATCTTGAGCCAATGGATTGATAGCCTACTAATGTAATCACTAGCAAGACTATATGGACAATCTCTATGAGCTTGTATCTATTGCGGAATATAAATACAAACAGTATACTAAATACTTTGATCCTGTATGGATCGTTTTATTATTCACTAAGAATGTTTTTGACACGTACAGAATACAATGACCTTGGGTTCCTTTTATACTATAAGAAACCCTAACCACTTTTACAAGAAACGTATATTCATAAAACTCTAGAGGATATTCCACATATCATATCCTAAAATAACTAACTCTTATCTACGGATTAACTATATCCGCAGAAACTAATGCATCAGCAGAATCCATATCATCAGCAGAATCTATATAAGCTTCAGCATAATCCTGTCAACAGTATCCATCAGCAGTATCTATATGCTGACTTCAATAATTCCTTACAAAAAGGAAAGTTGCGTTGAATGTTTTCAACTACTTCACTCACATCTCAAGGTTCTCTTTGAATGACATGTACACATGGGCAGATACGAACGTGCATTTGCAACAATCTTTGGTCAAGATGTTCATACTTTCACAGGCACAATGATTCTTAACTTAGATCAACTAGAACAACTACTTGACCAAGGAGAATTTCCCAAAATTGGATTCATGGCTGCCTTTTGTGTGATCAACAAACAACTCCAAGTGTTCTTCGATTCGAAATTCACTGAGGAATATGACTACGATAGTCAAATGACAAAAAAGTGTTTTGCTGATTACACTGGAATTGAGGTTGACATGTTCAGAGAAACATTACTCCAACAAATAGGCAATGTTAAGAAGTACATTGAAGAAAAAGCACAACAAAAATGATTGTATGACATCGAGATGAATGAAAGACGGATGCAATCAAGAGAAATTATGGTTGATTCGAGTAAAGCATTGGTTGCTAGTTTAGTTGTCACAGAATGTAGTGGGATGAAGTCAGACATGCATGACACAAATAGTAGTTCAGAGACTCATATCACTCATGGTGTGGATGTTGATATCAGACCAATAAATTACCAAGTGTCATTTGCTGAGTACATTTAACTGTTCAACATAATGTCCTTGCTAGTGTACAACAACATACTGATTAATATGAACCTATTTATGACACATATCTATTGGAAAAGGCTGATAATAATACCATGTCTGATTCAACAAATATGAGTCATAAAGGGGGAGAAATTGATCAGGATGTTGAACATGATGATGCTTCAAGTTCTTTGTTTACGGCCGAGTCTTTTACATCAAATGATATGGTTGAGAAATAAGTTTTTAATGAACTTTCAAACAGATTTTTTAAACTTGAAAAACATTGTATTTCACTTGTGTGGAAAACTAGAAGAGGGATTGAATAGTTTTACGTCTTTTTGATTTATAATGAAAGCCTTGTTTTCAAAACTTTGTTTACCTTAAAATCTTTGTTTAATTTTAAAAACTTTGATTTGATATTATGTGAACTCAAGTCTTGCACAATATAAACAATTATGTCTATGTACTAAAGTAATATAATGTAAGTAAGATAATGAGTAACAGATGGAAAGATCAAACCAAGACAAGAGGGATTTATAGTTGTTCGGTCACGAAGCACCTCTTCTCCCTACTCCACTCCCCGAGCACCTAACTAGAGAGTTTTCTTCACTATGTCAACAAGGTCCCTTATGGCGGAGAAAACCTTCCACACCTTTGCTTACACCAATTAACGACATAAAGCAAAATGCCGAGTTCTAATCGTAGCTAGAACCAATCTCACGACTTCTGTCACAACACGACTTCTTCACGAATTCTCACGACTTCTTCACTACACTACACTACTTCTTCTTCTTCACTACTTTGCGACAGTACTACTTCACACCACTACAACAATATAACCCTCCTACTTCTCTCCACAACTATTTCATAACTATACACAACTTCTTCACTACTTGATACTACTTCTTTACACTTCTAATTCTTTACACCTTTACTTCTTCACACCTCTACTTCTTCATAACTTTACCAAGCTCCTTACACGCTAAACTAATCTAATCACTTATGTTCAAACCTATCTAGCTAACATACACACCATTACATACAAGAATGAATAACTACAACATATAATACGCTAACAACTTAGGTAGTAGAATCACACTAAGTTGCAATACTTCTTCTCTTGATGGATGGAAGTATTCTTATTTTGCACTTGAAAGATTTAAGCCTGGATCACTTGTAAACAAAAGCTTATGATTATATGATCAAATGATTTAGAAAGCTATGTAGGAAGAATTAGAATAAAAATTTTAGGGTACAACAGGTGAGGAAAAGGTCCAGGAATAGTCCAGTATTTATAGGCAAACCTGAGGACTGGAGGAGCGGAGCCGGTCCCCTTAATTAGTTGTAACACCCCTATTTTCAAGGTTCGCGGCGGATTTAGGGTTGGGGTATTACTTCATTGAATCACAGTTACAGTAATAGAAAACGACTTTAAAATAGAAGTTTTTAAAAATTTAGTTATCATTCATTTAATTATCAGAGTTTTTATAGTAAAAGATATACTTTTACTATTAATGAGGTCCCAAAGTCTAGGTGTTAAGTTATGTTTGAATGATAACTGGTTTGAAAGTCCTCCGAGTTCAGTGCCTCCTTCTGCCATATCTCCGTAGAAGTGATATACCTAGAATACATGCTTAAAAGTCAACACTAGGTGTTGAGTGAGAGTCATAGGTTTAGGTGTTAGTGAATACAAGTTCCCTGGGTTCCGTTGTTACACCCATCTGGGAAAATGTTGTGTGTGTGTGATAATTGTGATGCATGCACAATTATCAAGAGTGGGGTGTGTTGCACTAAGCTCATGAATCACACGTTAACAGTCCAGGTCATTGTAACACCCCCCCCAAAGACCTGTTTGGCAGCGGAATAGAATACCCGGGGGTGACTGCCATAGCATCACAGTTACAGTTATATTGAACGACCTAAAATGTCATTTTGAAAATACATCGTTTGATCATTAAAACATTCAGAGTTTACAAAATAAGGTCCCAAAATGGTGTTGCAAGTTCATGAAAACAAGTTCAACATGATCAAATGTTACATAAGTGCATGAAATAAAAGGTGAGACGCGTCGACTCCGTGACTCCATGTAGGTCCAAAATGCATGCCAACATGAGATGTCTTAATTACCTGAAAATACATTGCTAAAAACGGTCAAGAATAATGTTGGTGAGAAATCATAGGTTTATGAAAATGAATGTTATACGGTAACCTCAAGTATAAAAATGATGATGATAAAATTTTGCCTGATGAAGAAAATCGTACATTAGCCCTTAAGCTCATGACCCCGAAGCTGACTGATGAAAATGCCCCTCCAGAGTGTTTTGCCAGACACTCTAATGATGTTAGGAATGAAATGCATCCGTTATGACGGTTGGTATAACCAACACGGATGGAGGCGTCACCCTCAATAGATCTATCCACTCACTCTCGCTTAAGCATAATTAACGGTTCATGATAATAAATAGGGGACCTTAACATGGCAATACGGTAACTTAAGCAATGTACTTGAATTTAATACTTTGGCCCGTATAAAAATGATGATGCAATGTATTCTCCCCCGTGGGATTTGAAATTAAAATATTGAATTGAAAACGGGGCTATGAAAACTCACCTGATATGCTAGCAGTAAAATGATGGTGAACATGATGATGTAAGGCTCGGGCTCTAACCACGACCTATAATGAATGATGTGACCTATTGTAAGCAATGAAACAATGCTATGCATGCATATACGTATGTTATCGATACCACTCGTACTTTATGAAAATAATGTTTATCGTCAAAAATACATGTTGATGTCTCGTTTGGTTTAAAACTACTTTCCAAGTAAGTATGATGAAACGATACTCTACGATCCTTGGTTGGTGTTTCGTTAGGCAAATATAGTGTTTTCATTGTTGTTTAATACCTTTCGTGACTTGAGAAAAACATGTTCAACTAATTTCACAAAACTAGTCGTTAGTACGTAGAATATATAATTCTAATAGTGGGCTGTCAAAATATATAAGTTATCGAGTTATAAACGTGTATATCTTGGTCGTTATAAGCTCATTTTCTACGTTCTTTATATCTACGGTTTCGTATAAACATGTGCTAACACATTTTTAATAGTTCGGCTTCTCTAGATTACGTTAAACGCCTCATTTTGTCCAACAAATATTACCCAACAGCTTGCTATATTTTCTGAAAATAACTTTTCGTCGTTAAACTTTGAAAAATCATATCTCCTTCGTTATAAACTCGCTTTTATCCTTACTTTCGGCCATAGTTTCGTCTCGGAATGTATTTTCTAAATCTTTGGCCCAAAAGTACACCCAAGCCCCTGAGTTTCCCACGTTTTGAAAATAGGGACAGTATGTTGTAAGTTGTCAAAACTTGGTTTTCCTAGTTACTAACTTGTACAAATACTCTCCAACCAACTTCAATACAACCCATAATCTACCATACACCTTCTTAGGGTGTCATGGAGTCCTAAACATCACCAAGAATGATGGGGCTCAAAAGATTACTAATAAAATTCCATAAACTCATTTTAGTGCCAAAATAATACTACAAGTGGTGTATAACATAGGTTTACTTGCATACTAAATTACTAGAAAATGAAAATGTGGTAAATGGAAGTAATAAAAGTAGGAAAACTTTACTTGAAACTTACTTGAGTATTAGTGGTGATTTTGAAGTAAAAAACCTAATTATCCTTGAGGTTTTTATTTCAAAACCTAAACTAGGATACTAATGTGACTTGTAAAATTACTTGTTCTTGAAAATCTTGGTTTCTTGCTTGTGTTCTTGTTGTGGCCGATTCAAGAGAGGAGAGAAAGAGAGTGATATATATATATATATATATATATATATATATATATATATATATATATATATATATATATATATTTTGTAACTTGTATAATGAGTAAAAATATCAAGTATAAGGTATGAATTATTGTATAGACAAAAGGTACAAGTATTAATTGGAGTAAGTATAAATTTTCAAATGTTTAAGGGATTGGTATGGGGGGCAATGAAAGGGGGAAGGATTTAGTGGAAGACTTTGTAGATTTTGTGTATTATTAAGTGTATATTTAATAGTTTTAGGGAATACCGGGTACCGAGTTTGCTAGAAATAAAATTTAACGGTACCAAATAAAATGTGACGACGTTGTAAGAATTATAAAATTTCATTCCTGATGAGAATCGGGTGTTAAAATAATTGTCGTGTTGAAATATCGTAATCCGACGAATTTATTAGCGTATATCGTGAAATGTAGCAACGGGTCTCAAAACACCGGGTAAATTAATAATATAATTTTTGTATCATTATAATGAGTATGAAAATATATTAGGATCGTAGACGGGAGTATCGGGTATATTGTTAGTAGTAAAAACTGAGTGATAACGTTATTTAAACATTTAAACATACGTTAATGAAAACACACCAACCCGTGCATGACCTAATGTACTGATGATATGTAGACTGCTCCAGTCTATGATATGTCCTTACTCATGATGCATGAATTCGCAGCTAAACCAAACTAGTTTCGCGAATTTGAATATCCTTAAACTAGGTTTACGAGAAGATGCATGTGAATATGAATAGTGTTTTCCTTCCGGAGATGAATAGTGTCACATGAATAGTAAAATTTTTGAACGTTTCTCAAAATCTCAAACTGACTCTGAAAATGATGAATAGTTAAATGATGAATAGTGATCGATGAATAGTAAATGATGAACAGTAACTTGTGAATAGTAATTTGTCGAGGTTTGGAAAATGACCTGAAATTGTGAGTTGTGACGGTCATGGGGTCTGCAGACCAACCATGAGGGGACGGGAAGGATAACTTGCCAAAGTTAATCCTTCAGTGGGTTCAAATATAGTACTTATTGACACCATCCAGAAAGATGTAGTATCATCGGGAGTTGTCAAACTTCAATAGATCTATCAACTATATTCGCGTTCGCGTGGGTAAAATATCCCAAATGATTAGATTCATGAATTTTAGTTATGTAGTGGTGGTAGATAGTTTAATCATGCAACAACCAAAGAAAAAGACTTGTATTCGGTTTAAAGTAAAGCAAGTAGCATGTATCCCACTCACAGGGTTTGTAAAGCATTTAAAGTGAAATTTTAAAAAGATGTGAGGCTACGAAACTCACAGAAAAAGACTGTGAGGCTATGAACTCACCTGGGCTTAGGGAAATCTAATTGATGCAAAAAGTGACTCGGGAACTAGACTGCCTTACTCACGTATCCTGGTGTGTTGTGGGTTTGGATGTATGTCAAGCTTTAGTTATCTTGTTTAAGTTTCTTAAGTACTCATTCTTAGGTTCGTTAATGTTTTAGATATAACATAACACCGTTCGGGCCATCACAATCCAGAAGTATATGACTCCTCACATGAAGCTCCCTACTATTGTAATATGTTATCAACATAATACCGTTCGGGCCATCATAATTCAGAAGTTAATACTCCTCACGTGAAGCTCCCTACTATTGAGCTATGTTGTTATTAAGTTTAGTTATAACATAACACCGTTCGGGACATCATAATCAAGAAGTACATGCAATAATCGTTTGAGGAGCCAGGGCACTTTAATTCGTAAACCCAGCAAACTCGTCAAAATGAAATATCCACGTGGTACTCCTCACATGAAGCTCCCTAGTATTGTGTTATGCTTCTAACTTTAATTAAGTTTTATATTTATATAATATTTTCACTTTATACCCTTATAACTTTATATATTTACAAAATTTACCCTATACTTATATTATTTATACTTATAACTATCTATACTTGACAAAATTAGTCCCTAAACTTCTATATTTTGAAAAAATGACAAAAATAACCCTTGGACTTATAAGTTTTCTATATTTACCATTTATACTCTTAACTTTATAACTTTTGCAAAACTAGTCCTTTTAAGTTTATAACTATTTAACTTTTTATCCTAGGGTTTTATAACTTTGAAAAAAGGGTCCTTATACTTATAACTTCTAAGAAATGTCAAAAATAGTCCCTATATTTAATATTTTCATAAAGTTACCATATATACCCTTATGCATGAAAAACTTTGCAAAACTAGTCCTAAATTCAAGTAAACTATATTTTTACATAACAACTAAGTTTCCTAGCTTATGTTCAACTAATATTAGCTTATCTAAGTTATCTAAACTAGCTTAGGGCTTATGGAAAGGACTTATAGCATATAATTAGGGTTTTAAAAAGAAAACTAGCAAGTTTAATTGATCAAGGCTTAGGCAAGGGTTCCTATGGGATCTAAGGCATCCTAATACTATCCTAAGACTAAACTAAAGCTAATAGAACTAGTAAAGAAAGCTTACGTGACCAGTTGGGATTTAACAAGGGTTAACCTAGGGTTTAGGGTTTTAGCGATGGAAATGTGATTCAACAAGGCCTCAAGACTCACACCACTCGACTCCTAGGTCTTCTAAGGATCCTATACTATTGAATGTTTGAGGTGAAGAGAGGAAATGGGATGGTTTGAAGTGTGGAGGTGTACGAGGCCTTTTATATGCTCGTTTGGAGTAGCGAGCAAGAAAAGAAGGGGTGAGGTATCGAGGAGGGGGAGGGGTTAGTAAGCAGAGCTATAGGGTGTCTTGGGAGGTCTAGGAGGTGATGAGGACGGGCTATGGTGTAGCTAGGGGCTGCCTTGGCCGGTTGTGGTGGTGGTGAGTCGAGAGGTTGAAGGTGGTGACAAGTAGGTGATGCACCTATGTGTGTGGGGTGCTTAGAGGTGCTATGGTGTGTTCTAATAATGACTAAGGTGCTAGGGGTGCTAGGTTGAGGTGCTTGAGGTGCTTATGTTTAGGTTTTAACTAGTTTAGGTTTAGTTTTATCCTAATTTGGCTTAGTGAGATATTAGGGTTTCTACTAAGTTTTAGTGCCTAGGTTAGGGTCCTATGAGTGCCTAATGACTAATAATAGGTCCTAAGAGGCTTATACTAAGTGGTGGTAGCTTATGGTGAAGTTTTGGGATAGTTTAGACCTAATTCTGGGAAGTTATGACCTAATTATGGTTTTGTGCTTAAGGGACTTGTACCTAAGCTCTAATGGGTTGTACTAGTGCCTAAGGGTCCTAAGGTATACTAATGTTCCTAAGGTAACTCATACTTAATCCTTGGACACTTTCAAACTAGTTTAGTTAAGCATATAGGGTTTAGGGTTTTGTGATATGTTTAGTGTGTTAGATTGGTAGATTACTTATTATGGTGTTGTTGTGATCTTATGCTTGAAATACCAGGGGTTTATAGGATGTGAGTGTTGAGTTATTTAGCTTGTGTGGATACGTGAGCAGGTCTAGAGAGTCATGCAAGTAAGGTCTAGAGAGTCATGCAAGTAATATAAAAAGCAAAAATTTACCTGTGAAATACCTACTATAGGTATTTGTAATGGGAATGATAGTGATGAGATTTTGTGGGTTGTTACAGTCTTACCCCCTTAGAAGAAATCTCCTCCCGAGATTTAATTAGATGTAGAAGTTGTGGGGAAGAATTTCTGATACCAAAGAAGAGTGGTGCGAAAATAAGGGCAGGTTTGCACAAGCGGAGTAGGAAATGCTTGCACAAATGCCATATACTTAGGCTTATTCATTTATATCTCATTACCTACAAATAAAGGCGTCCCAATATTTGTAAACAAGAGCTTATAAATTCATAATCCATTTGATTTATAACTTTCTCATTAAAATGAAGGAGCGTCCTATTTCATTTTAATAGGATAGTCATTATAAATCATCCTTAAGTAATATCTGCGAAAAACGAAGAGAGTTTACCACACTTAAGGAAATGTGGTACGGGAATATTTTAGAGACAAGTTTCAACCTTGATGAAGACTAGTTCTAGTCATGGTAGAGACAAGTTCTAGTCATGATAGAGACAAGTTCTAGTCATGGTGGGGACAAGTTCTACAGTCTCCCTGTTTAGCAACTTGTCACATGGTAACTTTCCATGTTATGACTAGAATGACGGGCGTTGAAGGTCTCATTTTTGCAACTCTTGCAAAGCGAGATTTAATATCATAATCGAACATAATGAGGGTTAACGTTCGATGTAGATATTCTTACAAGTTCTAACTAATAAAATATTGTGATATGACGAGAAATACAAGTTCTACTATTAGAACATTGTAGGATGAGGTAGGGAGAGAGTTTAGAGCGAATAAAATAGAGTGTAAAATGAAGGAGGGATAAAAGGATAGAAGTAAATGGAAAGAGGGATTTTTATAAGAAGGAATGAAGAGGAAAAATGAAGGAAAGAGATGAAATAGGAAGGTATGAAGGAGTGGGAGATAATGAAAGGATGGAAGGGTAGAAATAGGTGATGTGGGAAAAGTATATGAGTATAGGATTAAACGGTAGAGTGAGGAAAATGGGAGAGTATGATTTAAATAGGAGAGCGGGAAAAAGGCAGGAAAATGATTTTAAACGGAAGAGTGAGAAAAAAAGCGGGAGAAGGAGATTTAAACAGGATCTAAACGGTAGAATGAGAGGAAATGGAAGAATAGGATTAAACGGAAGAGTAAGAGTATAGGATACCTGAAAGATAGTATCCTAATGGAATTTTAGATTAACTAGATTCCTTCCCAAAATATATTTTCCCCCTAAGGTTCTTCTAGTTTTCCTAACTAATCCTAAACTTCTAAGGGTGATGTGTTTAGTTAGAGGGTTCTAAAGAGGGAGTAGGTCTAGGTGTTTTCTTTCCTAAGGGTTTACTAGGAGTATCCTTATTCTTAGGCATAGTTTCGGGTTTTCTCTTTTGCTTTAAGTTGTCTATTACTACCATTATTACTATTATTATAAGTATTACTATTCCTAGGTACTTGAAATCAGTTAGGGTAGTATCCATAGTCTTCTAAGTGGAATTTCCTAATGTGTATTCTAAGAAACGTCAAATCCTAAGATGTAATCTAATATCTTTAAATATATATGTGGGTATCCTAAGGGACTAGGTAGGGGCAATTTATGACCTGAAATAATGACTTATTCCTATATGGTAGAAGCTTGCTAATGTGCCTATATGGTAGAAGCTTGCTAATGTGTCTATATGGTAGAAGCTTGCTAATGTGTCTATCCTAAACTAGGGATTTAAAGGCTTAAGGTGGAGGTTTTACTATTTAATCCTTTGTTTTATTTTTCTAATATTCCTTATATCTAATATGTGTTCTAGTTCTAATGTCCTTGATAAATGAATTCTTATGCTAGGCTAAATTCTATCTTATAGGGATGTCTTCCTAATTTTTCTATCTATTGGGGTAGGGATTTTAATTTGGTTTCTAACTTATAAAACCTTAAAGATTCCTAATCTTTTTTTTTTTCTATTTCCTCAAGGGTTTCTTAGATAGCATATCTTAGTGGTCTAAGGTATTATATACTTAAGCTTATGTTTTCTAGGGATATCCTAAAGTTATTTCTAACCTCAAGTACGGGAATCCTAGAGAATATGGTTCGGGTTTTACTAAGGGGATGGGGAAAACTAACTCGGGAATCATAGTAATCTAAGGAAATAAAGAGGGAAGGATAGGAATATGCTTGTATATGATTATCATATATATATTTGCATATGGGATAGTTAGGGGTAGATTCTCTAACTAGTGAGGATTTAGAGATCAGAGGAGAAAGAATTCAGATATCTATGGTGTAGAATAAGAATTTTCATCATTGATAAGGGAGAGTGTTTGAAGGGATTGGGTTTTAGGAAAGGAGGAAGTACGAGGGGAGTTTAAAACAGTTTAGAGAATCTATGTATCTAAGGCATCGGGGTAGTTTTCCTAAATTCCTAAAGGTAAGGGTTCGGGGTAGGTTATAACAAGTACCTAACTTGTTATGTTCTACGGGTTATATATTATTCTCCTATGGGTTACTATTGGGTTAGGGATGACCTAGGGTAATATGGGAGAGGCATATCTAAATCTAGTTTATCTAAATTATCCTAATTGAGGGGCACTAGGTAGTTTCTAAAACTTAACTTATTTTATTGATTTCCTATCTTACATATCCTATAGGCACTAATTATTTTAAGGCATAACTCTTATGGCTATAAAAGGCATATTACTTAGGGGTTTCTAAGGTTTTTCCTAATTCCAGGAGTTTGTGTTTTCTAGGTTTGATTGGTGATTTTCCTCATCATCATTAATTATCTTTTCTAAAGTACAAATCCTAAAGCGGGCAAAAGCTATCTTATGGTGGTTTCTCATTTGGTTTTCTGTATTTTTGCTACCTTAAAACGGGTTTCCTGTAGGGTATTTCTTAAACTACTATAGTCAGGTTGATTACCTAGGTTATTATCACGGCCTTTTTCTATCTTCTCAAGAATGCCAAGGAAAATTTCATCTAAATTATTTAAAATTTGCTCTAACTGATTTTCCTGATTTTCTAAAGTTGTCCTAGTGAGGTTTTCTCCAAATTCATCTTTCCGGGATGAAATGGGAGGGTTTACTAAGTAAGGTGTAGGTCCTAAAGTATAGGGTTTCCTAGGGTCATATCTAGGAGTATAGGTAGGGAAGGGATAGGGTTTCTAGGTATACATGGTTCTCTAGGGAGAAAGAAACCATGTGGTTCTAATCTAGGTGTGGGGAATGGTAGGTGTAAAATAGGGTTTAGGGGAGTAATAGTTGATGCCTTAGCATAGAAATCTCTTAAGTGTTTTAAATGTGGGTTATCTAAGAAAGGTGTATAACCTAAGGGTGAAGGTGTATATAAACTATTCCTAGAGTCTTCTAAGTGATCGGGAAAATATGGTTTAGGGGAATAATCTAGTATATTCGGAGAGGAAAGATCATTCTCCTGATGTAAACTAGATGAGACGGGGGTAGAATAGCGGGGAGTAGACATAACTATATAATAGTAAAAATACTGTAAATCATTTAGCAGTTAAGCAGGCAATTACTATACTAACCTTAGCACGTATAGTTACGGAGAATGACAAGGGTACTGAGGACTTTTTCGGGTTTAGGAAAAACAATTGTAGTGTAGGTTTTGACCTTGTTCTCTACAACTGAAGCTCTGATACCAATCTGTAACACCCCCATTTTCAAGGTTCGCAGCGAATTTAGGGTTGGGGTATTACTTCATGGAATCACAGTTACAGTAATAGAAAATGACTAAAAAAGAAACGTTTTTAGAAATTTAACTATCATTCATTTAATTATCAGAGTTTTTATAGTAAAAGATATACTTTTACTATTGATGAGGTCCCAAAGTCTAGGTGTTAAGTTATGTTTGAATGATAACCGGTTTGAAAGTCCTCCGAGTTCAGTGCCTCCTTCTGCCATATCTCCGTAGAAGTGATATACCTAGAATACATGCTTAAAAGTCAACACTAGGTGTTGAGTGAGAGTCATAGGTTTAAGTGTTAGTGAATACAAGTTCCCTGGGTTCCGTTGTTACACCCATCTGGGAAAATGTTGTGGTGTGATGCATGCACAATTATCAAGAGCGGGGTGTGTTGCACTAAGCTCATGAACCACACGTTAACAGTCCGGGTCATGAGGTCTGCAGACCAACCATGAAGGGACAGGAAGGATAACTTGCCAAAGTTAATCCTTTAGTGGGTTCAAATATAGTACTTATTGATACCATCCAGAAAGATGTAGTATCAACGGGAGTTGTCAAACTCCAATAGACCTATCAACTATATTCGCGCGCGTGGGTACAATATCCCAAACGATTAGATTCATGAATTTTAGTTATGTAGTGGTGGCAGATAGTTTACTCGTGCAACAACCAAAGAAAAAGACTTGTATTCGGTTTAAAGTAAAGCAAGTAGCATGTATACCCCTCACAGGGTTTGTAAAGCATTTAAAGTGAAAGTTTAAAAAGATGTGAGGCTACGAAACTCACAGAAAAAGAGTGTGAGGCTATGGAGTCACCTGGGCTTAGGGAAATCTAATTGATGCAAAAAGTGACTCGGGAACTAGACTGCCTTACTCACGAATCTTGGTGTGTTGTGGGTTTGGATGTATGTCAAGCTTTAGTTATCTTGTTTAAGTTTCTTAAGTACTCATTCTTAGGTTATTTAATGTTTTAGATATAACATAACACCGTTCGGGCCATCACAATCCAGAAGTATATGACTCCTCACATGAAGCTCCCTACTATTGTATTATGTTATCAACATAATACCGTTCGGGCCATCATAATTCAGAAGTTAATACTCCTCACGTAAAGCTCCCTACTATTGAGCTATGTTATTATTAAGTTTAGTTATAACATAACACCGTTCGGGCCATCATAATCCAGAAGTACATGCAATAATCGTTTGAGGAGCCAGGGCACTTTAATTTGTAAACCCAGCAAACTCGTCAAAACGAAATATCCACATGGTACTCCTCACATGCAATAATCGTATGAGGAGCCAGGGCACTATGTATTTCATGTTTAAGTTCCAAAAGTTTTGTGGGGAAATTATTGGTACGGAAAGTTATAGGGCAAGATGGAAGAAAATGTATTGCTCGATAATTTATGTGTTATTTCAAATGTTCTTTTAATATTTGCAATCCTTTTTTAAAAGAACTCATTATCTTTAGGAAGTTTATGTTAAGAAGCATATAGGTTTATTAGAAACTTATGACCAGAAATTTATAAGTTTGCTAAGGGTGTGTTTGTTTCATTAAAATGTTTTAGGTCTGAATCTGATTATCAAATCTTACCAGTAAGAGGTGGCTAGAACATCTAAATCTGAACAAAAAAAGTTGTTTGTTTTTGTATAATTGTCCGAATGATTTGCAGTGCTCGTTTTTACAATTTTTTTAAGTAACTTATATAAATATGAAACAAGACTTTTTATCATAAATTTAACATAGTTAATAAACCATCAAATATATTATATTAACACGAGTCTTCAATCTCTTATTGAGTAAAAGGCAGGAAGACAAGTCCTCCACCTCTTACTGAGTAAGATGTTATATGTCTAACTGGGTCTGACTCAAAAGAAAAAACAAACAAGCAAAGCGTCTGCCTACCTCTTATTGGTAAGAGTAAGAGGGCTGGTAAGACTTAAAAAATAATAATAAAAAAAGAAAAAAAAAAAAAAAAAAAAAAAAAAAAAACTTAGTCTATGATTTTAGTTGTCATGTGTACATGTTTGTTTCCTATTTGCCATTTTCATTTTTATTTGAGTATATAATCTTTAAGCTCTACTGAATTATCTTTATTTTTCATTAACATTGTATGTCAACTTTTTGGTTTATTTATATTCAAACATGTGTTTTTCATTCCCTCCTTTCTTGGTTTATTTTATCTTGAAGCTTGTGTTATATTTTACGTTAACATTTTGTAAAGGTTTTACGCGCCTTTTTTTGTATATTCCAAGTGGATTATGAATGAGTCTGTATACCAATGCAAACACTTTGGCATTGTATGCCCCAAGAGTGAGCATTCTTAGGCTGGACACAGTGGTGACCCAAGTCATCAGCTGCCACGTCAGCTTTCTCTTTCCGAAAACCAGAAGTTCTTCTTTTATTTTATTTTATTTTATTATTATTTTTAAATTCAAACATTTTAAATGACAAATTTAAAATTCATTAAAAATAAAAACATTACAATACTAAATTAAAAACTTAAACTAAGAAAACTTAAACCTGACAATACTTATTCAAAACTTAAACTTAAACTAGTAATCTAATTTGCAGCGTTGCTTTATTTCTGCATTAATCGCCAAAAGTTCGTTTCAGTGTCATTCGTGCAAATTCGGGTCGATTGCTGAGTTGTAGAAAATCAAGTCTTGCTCCCGTTGAGGTCCAAGATTTCCACTTGCCTTTGCTGGAGTTTAATTTTCTCTCTTTTGATCGCTAGCTCTTCTTGCATTTTCTCTCTTTTCATCGCTAGCTCTTGTTCCTTCAATGATTTCTATGACTCTTCAATGTCTTTACTTTTAGCCGGTTTTGACGGCTTCAAACTGACAAAGGTCTTGGCTAGCGTACTTGTCCATGATGCTGGTGGATCACAAAAGGAGGAGGATGATTTTTTCCTGGCTGCGTCACGACCTTGTGGTCGTGATTCTCTAGTATCTTCCTCCTCATCATCAGAATCATCCACGTCTTGGAAATTCATGGGACCTTGTGTTGACCCTGATGTAGTTGTAGAACCCTTTGTTTTCTTCCGACTATTCGATCAAAAAGCAGGCATCTCCCTTTTCCAAGCATCATGACCCCTCAATACTTTCCAACACTCCTCCAAATTAAAAGGGAAGTGATATCTACACTTAGAGTTTTACTTTGCACACATAATTTAGTGCATTGAATGCTTGTCCTCATGCATTCAATGTTTGTCCTCACACATCAATTTTATGTGTACAAAGTAAAACTCTATGTGTACATTTCCCAATTAAAATTATGACCGTAAACCATACAGTACTCTCTAAGAGCTTTGTCTTTATCGTCTGCATCATTCTCACCACTTCCATGAGTATATTTGATATTATCCATAATAACACAAAAATACGTAACCCTATTAGGAATCCTAGTCTTCCATTTGGACATGATCGAGTCGTATGTCCGGTCTGAACCAGTTTCCTTTGGAAAGTATGACCCGAACCTTGCCCCATCGAAGCATCTTGACTCGGATAGTTTTGGGTCGAGTATTGTTGAGTCGGATACTCTGCCCAATCATCCAAATTCATGTCAAGATTAGCACTATGAATCGGGGAATAATCTTGATACGGTTGAGAAGAATACATGAAATCCATGTTAGCACGATACGACGACCCACTTGCTTCTTCGTGATAATCCGTATTAGGACATTGCGGTGGGACAAATGGATGATTAACGTAAAACGGGTTTTGAGTTTGATTCAGCTATGGTAGTCGCGATTGATATTCAAAAAAGGGTGGACATAATTGAATACCACGATTTTGTGGTGGTGTCACGCCGATTAATTCAAAGGTGTTTTCCAACGAGAAATTCAAATCCGATGCATTTTGAGGTAGTCGGGATCGTCGGTTTTTTTATTGGGGAGTATTTCTCTTTGACATGGTGAAAATGGATGGGAAAGTAGTTGAATTGTGTGTATAAAAGTGTTTGATATTGCTATTTATAAGATAAAAAGTGGTAAAGATTTTGAAAAAAAAAAAAAAAAAAAAAAAAAAAAGGTATTAATTTTTTTTTTTTTTTTTTTTTTTTTGGAATTGTGGGATTGTATTTAATACAAACGGTAACATGCTTCTTATTAATATCGGTTGAATTTACAACCGATTGTTGTGTTTTTTTTTTTGTGTCTCGACCGATATTCCAACTTGAAGCCACAGATGGGACGTCGATATTAATATCGGTCGTTTGGTTCACTCGACCGATTAAATCCGACCCACTGCGTCCAGCCTTATGTTCACAGATTTTTGTGCCTAAACTCTTTCAAAATATGATCGTTGAGTAATTGAGTGTCATATTTTTACGTAAAAATTAAATAAATAGTGATACGTAGTATGTCATAAATTACTTTACATGAAATGATGTGATCAATGTTTAGTAATTTTTTTTAATCATTATTGTTTGCATAACAACAATTAACTATCTCTCAGAACTAAGTTTTTGTTACATACTGATGGACAAATCTCCATCATCCATCTAGTTTGATCTAATGGTGGGATTAACCTAATATTTAATATGGAAACCTAAGTCCATGTTTTTTCTTGTCTTTTTCTCTTTCTTTTTATTCACTTCTTTTTTCTTTCTTTTTTTCATTTTTTTTATTTATATATTTTTTTTAATCTTTTTTAGCTCTTCACGTGGCTTTTTTTTGTTTCTTTTTTTGTCTTTTTTGTTTTCTAGTCAAGGTTTGCTTTTTCTTTTGCTTTTTTTTTTCTTTTTCTTTTTCTTTTTTCTTGGTCCCTCCTTTTCTATTAACATTGTTTTTTTTTTCTTTTTTCAAGCTTTTTTTTAATAAACATTTTTTTAATTCACTTTCTTTCTTTTTTCTTTTTAAAAAAATCACGTTTTTTTAATTCACGTGTATTTTTTTTAAATTCATGTTTTTTATTTTAATTCAAGTTTTTTTTCACTTTCTTACGTTTTCGTCCGTTTTCATACGTTTATACACGTTTTCGTCCATGTTCATTCGTTTTTATCCGTTTTCATCAATTTTTCATACATTTTCATCCGTTTTTAGACGTGTTTTTACGCTTTCATGTGTTTTTGTCCGTTTCATACTTATTTATCCGTTTTCTTGCGTTTTCATCCGTTTTCTTGCGTTTTCGTCCATTTTCATCCGTTTTCTTTCGTTTTCGTCCTATTTTTCATACGTTTTCATCCGTTTTTAGACGTGTTTTTATGCTTTCATGTGTTTTTGTCCGTTTCATACTTATTCATCCGTTTTCTTGCGTTTTCATCCATTTTCTTGCGTTTTTGTCCATTTTCATCCGTTTTCTTTCGTTTTCGTCCTATTTTTCATACGTTTTCTTCCTTTTTCATACGTGTTTTTATGCTTTCATATATTTTCTTCCGTTTTCATACATATTCTTCCGTTTTCTTATATTCTCGTCGTTTTCATTCGTTTTGTCCGCTTTTCAATATCTTTGGCCATTCTCAGACGTTTTTATACGTTTCGGAATATCACAAGTGATATTTTGTGATATTCAGAATATCACCCCAGTGATATACTAAATATCACATGTCATATTTTGTGATTTTCTGAATATCACAAGTGATATATTGAGTACCACAATTGATATTCTGTGTTTTTGGCCATTCTCAGACGTTTTCATACGTTTCAGAATATCACAAGTGATATTCTGTGATATTCAGAATATCACTTGTGATATTCACAAGTGATAGATATTCAGAAAATCACAAGTGATATTCAGTATATTATTAGTGATATTCAGAAAATCGCAAGTGATATTCTGAATATCAATTGTGATATTCGAAAACGAACGAAAACGTATGAAAGTGAAAAAAACGTGAATTAAAAAAAAAGTGAAAATCACTTGTAATATTCTGAATATTACTTGTAATTTTTTGAATATCACTTGTGATATTCAGAATATCACTTGTGATTTTCATGTTACAAAACATTAGTTGAAAATCACTTGTGATATTCAGAATATCACTTGTGGTATTCTAAATATCACAAGTGATATTCAATTAATGCATTGTAACATTAAAATCACAAGTGATATTCAGAATATCACAAATGATATTTAAAAAATTACAAGAACTGTTCATGTTACAAAACATAAGTTGAAAATCACTTGCAATATTTATAAAATAACTTGTGATTTTTATGTTATAAATCATTAGTTGAAAATCACTTGTGATATTTAGAATATCACTTGTGATTTTCTGAATATCACTTGTGATTTTCTGAATATCACTTGCGATTTTCTGAATATCACAAGTGATTTTCATGTTACAAAATCACTTGTGATATTCTGAGTATCAAAGAATAATACTTTCGATATTCAGAAACGTATGAAAACATCTAAAAATGGCCGAAAACATTTAGAAATGGACGAAAACATATGAAAATAGATGAGAACGTAAGAAAACGGACGAATACGTACGAAAACGGACGAAAATGTTTGAAAACGGACAATGATGTATAAAAATGGACGAAAACGTCTAAAAACAGACGAAAACATCCAAAAACGGACGAAAACATCCGAAAACGGACGAAAACGTATGAAAACGGACGAAAACAGATGAAAACGTATGTAAACGGACAAAAACGTATAAAATAGGATGAAAAAATATAAAAACGTACAAAATCGCATAAAACGGACGAAAACGTATGAAAACGGACAAAAAACGAAGGAAGACGTATAAAAACAGACGAAAACGTATAAAAGTAGTCGAAAATGTCTGAAAACAGTCGAAAACATAAAAAAACGGACAAAAACGTATGAAAACGGACAAAAAGGCCTGAAAACATATGAAAATGTATGAAAACGGACGAAAACGTATAAAAACGGTCAAAAACGTATAAAAACAGACGAAAACGGATGAAAACGTATATAAACGGACGAAAACGTTTGAAAACAAACGAAAACGTAAAAAACGGACGAAAATGTATAAAAACGGACGAAAACTTATTAAAATGGACGAAACGTATGAAAACGTAAGAAAACAGACGAACACGTATGAAAACGAGCGAAAACGTAAGAAAACAAACGAAAACGTATGAAAACGGACAAAAATGTATGAAAACGAACGAAAACGTAAGAAAACTGACGAAAACGTAAAAAAAACCGACGAATATGTATGAAAAACGAAAAAAAACGCAAAAAAAAAAGAAAAAAAATACTTGAACTAAAGGGAAAAAAACGTGAAGTTAAAAAAAAGAAAAAAAAAAGAAAGAAAATAAAAAAGAAAAAAGAAAGAAAGAAAATAAAAAAGAAAAAAAATGAATAAATAAGATAGACAAAAAGGACAAGAAAAAAAACATGGACTTAGGTTGTCTTATTAAATTTTAGGTTAATCCCCACCATTAAATCAAACTAGATGGATGGTGGGGATTTGTCCCTCAGTTTGTAACAAAAACTTAGTTTATAAAATAACGTTTTTTTTTTCGAAAATATGTCAAAGTGCCTATCTATAGAAAGATAATTAAATGTCTGTCGTAACGGTATAATTTTTTTCGCTTAACGATTAACGGTTTGAAAGATATTAATATTTGAAAAAAAAAAAAGATGAAAGTGGGTTTTTTAAATTGTTGTGATTAATCTCATACATTAGATCAAATAAAGATGGAGGAAAAATGAAGGGTGGAGATTAGTCCCTTGGTATGTAAAAGAAGTTTGGTCCTCAAATATTCTTTGCTCATTGTATTATGAAAAGGAAATTGATTTTAACAAATATCCCGTGTATTACACAGGTCTTATTAACTTATATTAACTTGTAGAAGGAGTATTCTATTTTCTTAGAAAAACAACGAGCGGAGGAACCCGCGCGTTGCTGCGGAAATGCCGTGCTATTTATTTATTTATTTATTTTTTTACACCTTAGGGCTTAGGGACTAAATTACAAAAGACTATTCTTGCTTCCACTGTGACACTTTAAATGAATTTTGTTAATGGATTTTCCAAATCTTGTCAAAAATGTATTCTAATGAAAATTTTTAATAATCAAAATATCATTTTTTTTCCAAATATTAAAAAAAAAAATGAAAATTTTTAATAATCAAAATATCATATTTTTTTTTCTTCCAAATATTACTTTTAAAAAAAATGCTACAGTACCGATGCTACAGTACCACTGCTACAGTACCGCCACTCACAAAATCACTGTTTACATCCACTGTAGCTGCTACAGTTGAGCGTTCCCCCCTTTTAGTATATATAATAATTCTTTTCGAACAAATTTTCTTTCTTTCCCATCTTAAAAATAAAAAAAATAAATAAATAAATCCTCAACTAAACATAACAAAAAGATAACTAGACAAACACCCCCAAATTCTCACTTTCACATTTCTTTCAAGACTATAATCTCCAATGATCCCAGACAAAACTCTATACCAAACACACCTTTAAAAGGTTAAAGTGGCTCTTTGATAGTGTCCTACTCTCCTGGTATTGCTCATCTTCTTCTCACTTCGCTTATATATTGTAATGTAGACTAGTATTAGTAACATTGTTTTATGAATACAACGTGTTCGATGAAATGTCCAAATGTTCACCTTTACATTAGATAATTCTAGCTAAATGACTGTTTGTTTAATGAAATTTGGGGTTTCTTAACTTGTGTAACTGATATGGTCCGTTTTTACTAAGGGGGTGTTTGTGTTAGCTTATTTAACCACCTTATGAAGTTATGCAAATTTGGAAAAAAACTTGCTAGTGTTTTCGGCTTATGAGCTTGTGACTTTAAATAAGCTATAGGTTCAACTTGATAAAGCCGCAAAAAAGTGGGCTTACCTGCTTTTCCAAATTTTTACATAAGCTCGTGACTCATAAACACCGTAAATATGCTAACATAAACACCTCATAAGTGCACGTATGTAGTGAGTAACACTAAGCAGAATAATAACCTCAGGCAATTGTGTTTGCAACTGAAATAACAGTACTAGGTGAGTTCAAGTAAACGATAAATAGTTAGTTTAGTTATGTTCTATCATTTCCTGCAAGTCCTTTTTTTTTTTTTTTTTTTTTTTTTTTTTTAATTCTTGTGAAGCATACTTCTTCACTTAATGAATCTTCGATTTTGAATCTTTGTTTCTTGCTTAGGTTTCTGTCATAGCCTCAGGATATACATCTCATTCAGCTAATTTCTGGTAAGATCAAATCAGTAAACTAGTTTTTCCTTAGAAAGTGTTAAAATCCGAGAGATTGCATGCATGTCTAACTGTTACATGTTGATTTAAATTATCAATTTCACCTATGCTTTTGCTAGACATTTTAAATTAAATTTGACGCGTAGTCCGTTAATAATAATCAGTTTGAATATGCAACTTAGAAACTGATTATGTCACCATCCAGTAATAACCACCTAATCGTAAATGTATTGCCGCTATTCATATGATCTATCTCAAAACACAATTATTAGGTTGGTGGGTATAATAGCCTAATAGGAAGGGAAAAAGGAAGATATATTGTAAATATGTTTTATATGTCACAATTTTACGACAAAAAAAATCCGTTGACTGCTTATTATTTCTTGTGGATTTTGTTAACATGCAAGCTTAACCCAGTGTATGTTTTGGGAAACAGTTTTCCGAAATTCTTGACATTATTAACTTGTGAATACATTTGCATCTTTTTTATTTCATTTCTTTTCTTTTTATGTTTTATTAGACACATAACACATTTCATTTCTTTTATTCAGCCTCGGTCTCATGTAAAAATTAATAAGTTTTTCTTTAGAATTGGTCAATCTTCCTGTACTTTTTCGAGTGTTGAAATTTCCTCAAATTTATTAATGTTTACTTAATCTAAATGTTTGTATGAATCTACGGTAGTATTTTAGGTCGTAAATAATTAGTTCAACATTTCTTTTATCAATGCACATCGTTTGTAGTTGCATGTAGAACAGGGCAAATGTAAAAAATGTGTAAATTGTAATTGATTCAACAACCCCATTGAAAACCCCTTTAATCCTGAATTTGAAGTGTGATGTTTAATTCTGTAAATTATAGACTAAAACATGAAATATCCGCTGTAATTCGAGGTATGACTTAGTGCTAACTTCCGTGGTTCTAATTAATTCTTCGAATCTATTAAATAAGTTTTATCTTAATTGTGTTCGTCCTCAGGAGGTGTTTGGGTTTGCTTGTTAAAACTTTCATATTCCCCTTTAAAACCATACACTCCCAGTCACATTTGTATACCAAACATACCCTCCAAAAGTTGAAGAAATTTTGGTAAATCCATTTTCGAATGACTTGAGTAGGCTCTTTGATTGTGTCCTATTCTCCTGGTTTTGTTCATCTTCTTATTTTTTTGCTTAATAATTTTAACGTAGATTGGTAGTAGTTATATTCTTTTATGTACACAAGCTGTTGGATGAAATTCCCCCAATAAGTTCACTTTTAAAATCTTGAGATAATCCTAAGTTTGTATATTACTCTATGGTTTTATTTCACTGTATTTTAGCTTGATTGTATATATAAATGATACCTTAGGAGTGCCATAAACGATTTAGTATATGGTAGTCGTTCATCTTCTTACAAATTGCTTTACTCTTAATTTGAACGAAGCTCGAGAGTAGATTACTAGGAGATATGGCGAGTGAATTGGAAAACTCATTGCAAGCTATCAACCAGAAGGTTGCCCAGTTCAGAGATATGATGACAGAACGCCGTCGTTTGGAATTGGAACGTGACAGCATGCATGAAGAGTTACAGAAGCTTGAAAACAAGAAGATTCAATTTCGAGAGAAGCTAGCAAGTATAAAAGATGTAAATGAAGCCAAAGCTCTACTAGAAGAGTTGATAGGAATCCCATGTGTGGTATTAAATACTACTCCTTATCTCTCTCTATTCATATTTGTTTTGATATTTTGTAATGTCGTATTAATACTTTAGTTGATGTGTTAGGTTGTTATCTTGTTGATCTAGTTGTTGATTGGTTTATTGTTGATATCTTGCTGATGTTGATGTCGTGTCTGTTGATCGATTTGTGGTTGTTGATCATGTTGTACTGTGGAAAAAACACACGAAGAAATGGGTAAATCACATCATACACCCCAAGGCGATTTTGGCTTAGGCAGGCAACAAGCACCTTTTAGCGAGTCGCTTCATGTAAGATGGACCTTTAAACTGGAAAATGTAAAAATAAAAAATAAAAAAATACGATGTATATAGGGATTCTAAATGGGTTAATTAGTTAAGCTTTACAAGTTTATTTCTTCTTTTGCTACTTGTGACTCTGTTCTTGACTTCCACTTTCCTTGTTCTTCTAATGCTACTATCGGTTATAGCTATTTAGTTTGAGCTTGGGGTGTTGTATTTGCCAAGAGAGCCTAACTATACGGAACCTACGTTAGTTAATATTGAATCGTCTTTACTAGGAATTTATAACTTGTAGCCAATCTTAATTATATAAGATGGTAAATTGTCAATTCTTGAGGTTATTAATTATTTCTTGCTACCAATCATTTATCACATGTAGAATTCTGATTTTCTAGTTTAGCCTCAGAGATGCTAGAGCTCTATTCCGTCCTATGTACTCTTTTTATTTGCTTTTATTATCAATATCGACTTTTGATTGTTGTTTTGTATTTTTTTTATGCATTCTTGTGGAGCTTGGTTGTTTTGTTGTTGAATGTGGGATTACATTGTTTTGTGCATGAAATATAATTTAAAACAGTGTTAGAACTGATTTTATAAAACATATGCAGCAACCCTCGAGCCTCTGCTTTTTGACAGTATTGCAACAGCGCCTCAGGTTGTTGTTATTGTGCACTGATTTGATATCTTAAACTAGGATAATTTATTGTTATCTTGTGTATTGTTAATCTGCTGTGTTTCTAAATCTATGGTTGCTGATGTCATGTCGATGTGTTGAATTAGAGTATCTCACAATAACAAGAGTCTTACAGCAAATTTCTACAAATTACAGGAGGAGAACGAGAACGAGAACGTTGGTACTAATGGTGATGTTGGTGAGGTTGGTTAACTAATTAGTTAGTTCTTTGGTCTGTAAGTCTGTTGGTTGGTTACTCACAATCATTTAATATCTCAGGTCATATATGGGAAGTTAGTTCTTGCAGAAAGCTATAGTAGTGATATTATTTGGATGCTTAGCAATGTTGATGAGGGAGATTACTTGAAAAAAGCAGCAAAGAAGGTTGACCAGGTAATATTTTTATCACTTCAACCATTGAGGTCTTTTTGCTTGTTTAACTTTTAGTCTATATGCATATAGAGTAACTTTTTTTTTTTTTTTTTTTTTTTTTTTTTTTTTTTTTTTTGTATAGTGCACAAAGGAATTACTTAAACTCTTTCCACCCTACCTTAAGTCAGCCAATAACATCAAAGCGAGAAATGGGAAATTGTTAGCTATAATGGGGAGAATGAGGGAAAACTTGGACGGAATGAATGCTGCTGAACATGAATGAAATTGCTGTTGAAGACTAGAATTGAAGGTTTGATGATAAGTAAAATTGTTGGTTGTTATTGTGCACTAAACTACATTTCATTGATGATATGATGTGAAATAGCTACTATGGTATCGCTTCATAAGTCTCTTGCGGTTCTTTTAGTTGTAGTCTGTGTTGTGTTTCTAAATCTATTGTCATTTAGGATGTTTTGGTTTTGATTAATTGTTAATTGTGAGAGGAGGGGAAGTCTCTTTGTATCAACCCAGCCTTATTTTACAACACCACCACCCAGTCATCCCTCAAGTGCGGGGTATGAGATGAAGAATGTAGACAACCGAGCCTTACTTTTTACGAAGAAATACATGTTGGGTGATCGTTTTAAGTTTGAATTCTTCAAAGTATTACTTTTTGAAACATCAAAAGTATTATCTCATCGATCTCCGAAGCAACATATGCATTGAAGAGTAGGATTAAATCTATTTTTCTGGTGGAGGAAGTTATTAGACATTTTATGAACTTCTGTTAAGTCAGAAATGTAAAGGCCAAATGGTCAAATGTCGACACTTGAACTTATAAAATTGAGTTATTAACTTTCAAGCTTATTTAAAACTGCATCGATAAGATTAATGATTTGTGTGTCTTGTCACTTGTGGGCTCATTATAAGCTTTCTTTTTCTCATAACACAACATAACTGAATTAGTTTATTTAGTATTTAAAAGGAAAAATGTCATTTAATAGTAACCTAAGTTTTATCACTATTCCACTAAAATGTATTATGTGTTTGGTTGTAGAAAATTTCCACTAGTATTCTATGTCGATTTTTTAGACAGGAACAAAGATTTTTTACTTTAAAAACAATTTTTTTAAATTGAGAAAATATGTTTAGATGCTATGTCATATACTAGTCTATATGACACTCGCGTACATGCCATTTACAAGTTCACTAATTTTCGGTCTACATTGATCTATCAGCATAGTGGTCTTCACTTTCTACTAGTGTTGCGCCATGTTGAGTATCTACTCGTAAAACATACTACTTCTTAAACGTGAAGGTACTCCAATAAGAGAGCACGTACATTTATGGGCGCTCATTATAGGGCAAAATCCGTGCATATGGCGTCGTTATGCACATCGGTGCTTGCGCCAAAGGCACACCGCCAATAGGGTGTTATCGATTTTATTTTTATTTTTATTTTTATTTTTTTAAGTGAAGTGCGTTGGTGTATTTTTTTGTTTGTGTGTCGTACAAACCAAATTTTGATGCGACGGGATGTATAACACACATATAACTCATACCACACATAGCACCCTAAAAGCGTTGCCGCAAAATTTAGCCGGAGACGAGGATTACATCCAAAAGGCACTTGATAAATATCGTGCTAAGTATGGAGTACCTTTTACAATTTTTCATGCGTGGAGAATTTTAAAAGATGTTTCAAAATGGAAGAATGTGGAAATTCTCCGATTTAAAAAAGTGAGACATGAAAAGTTCAAGAGATATAAGTAATCGGGGATAGTTCGTTCAACACAACGTGTTCAACAGAGGACAGTTTTAATCTTAATCAAATGGCTGGAGACGAAGAGGAAGAAGGGGTGCAGAAAGTTCGACCAATGAGCATGGACAAGCAAATAAAAAAAACGTCTGCATCATAAACAAGATATAAATTCACTTTTGTTCAATTAGATAGGTGGTAAAATAGGTTTTTATGTTGGAAATTATTGAGATAAACTAATTCATATGATTAATTTCATATCTAATTTATTCATTTTGCATGCATTCTACTTATTCAAACATATAAATTAGTAACGCCAATTACTACTTTTTTATGTTAGGTTTGGGTCGTTGCATTTGAGTCCTAGATGATTCGTCTTGCAAGCATGCATAGTTAAAGCTCATCAAAATTAACATGTTGTAACGTACAAAAATAGTTATTGTTACAACCATTTCTTAAACATCATGATTCATGACTCAACGGCTAGTAAGCGAAGTAACTTTCGTCATGATTAGCCACTATCAAAATCACAGATCCACAGCAACTTTAAATATAATTATTCAATTTTTATTTTTATTTTTATTTTTTTTATTTTTTTTATTATTATTTTCTTTTTTAAGCAAATTTTCGAAATTTTTTTACCGTTGGGAAATGTAGACTTGTGGAATATTGGAAAACCCTAGAAAGGACCCATGATGTAGGGGCAACCTCCCTACAAGAAAGTTTGCAAAACTCCAAAAATTGCCCCTCTCGGTTTTCTCACCTATAGCATTGATGTTTTATCCTGACCACTAAAATCTTGCACAATACCCGATGAACGGTAAAAACAAAAGCAGAATTTATGTAACAGCCCCCTATCAATCAAACTGCTCTCTCTTTTTACCTTGTTACTCCGTAATTTTGTGGTCGTTTTTGTTAGTCGATATTTGTATTATTTACACTTTAGAGCATAAGGTAGTGTTAACACAAGGTGAAACTTTCATTTACTGGCACGTCAGCGTCACGTTAGCTTTAACATTTTCAACTTTAACTAAAAAAAACACCTCTTGGAGCAAATGGTACCATTGCCAATGTTAAACTTTCACCACTGCCACGTCAGCGCCACATCAGCTTTAACTTTTTCACCTTTAATATAAAAAACACCCTTATCAATTATCATAACTCAACTTTAATTTAACAACAATTTACAAAAACTCCCCTTCATTTAGAGGGCAAAAGTGAAAATTTGAGGGGGTGTAGTGATATATATATATATATATATATATATATATATATATATATATATATATATATATATATATATATATATATATATATATAACGCAAGGTTAAAACTTTAATGCACCTTTAACCTTGGGAGGCAGTGTCTTAACCAAAAAAGTTTAAACTTTCACCTCCTTATTTGGTTAACATACCCTTTGCTCTTATCATCACTCAACATTAACTCAACTATTTTCAAATTCAACACATAAACTAAAACTAATACTTCATTTATTAAAAAACATAATATTAATTCTTAAACATATTATAATACGAAATTAAAAATAAATAAATAAAGCTTACAATGAAAAAAATACGAAATAATAAAAACATAACAAAAAGCAAACTACAATATAAAGGAAATTACGAAATACAATTAAATCTACTGATGAGGTTGCAAGTTATATGTTTTAATGATTCGGTCATTTTCTTCATTGATCCGACCTACAACGTTTCGATCCTTGCCAGCAGTCTCAATCATCAAAAATTTCATCTCTTCCAACCTTTTTATCGTTTTATCTTTTTTCCTTAGCCGGCCGATACACCATGGATGTCTCTTCCCGTTTTAAACGATACTCGTGTTGCATAAGCTCCCCGAATTGGCTGGATGAGCTCGTTCCCCCGGTACTTATCGTGCTCTCGAATTTGGCTTTCTTCGAAGCACGTTTTTTGCCCATCGGACGTGGTTGTTCATCATGACCAAATAACGCCTCGTTAGTTTGGCTTGGGACATCGTCGGTTAAATTAAGCAGATCCGGCGCGTCCCATTTTTTATGACAACGCAAAACATCCCACACCTCCTCGTTATTAAATGGCGCAGTTTTGTGCTCGTCACGATACATTTGTTTCGCCCATTTCAAGATTGTTAATACAAATAATGTCAAAAACGTCATTTGCATTATTCGGTCTCTACTAGTTTTGATAATCACAAAATATAAATACACGTTACATAAAACTACGACTAATAAGTTTTTGATCGAGAAAACTCGTTTCTGTCTTCAACATCACTTAAGGTATGTATAAACATCTACCAACTTGTGTATGTGATCAAATGATTTATTTTCATCAAAACATAACATTTTCACGTCACAAAACATTTTGGGTTTATATATAGATAGGTTACTTAATTTTCCAACTTTATTCACCTAAGTTACCAAACTTTTTTTTTCACTTAGGTTACTGAACTTTTGGGTAGCATACACCTCATATTTTTAGTGTAATCCGAGTAACCTGAACATATATTTTTGGGTAAGTTAAGTAATATAAATGTCGTGTTTTTACCTGTTCCAGTGATGTTTATGTATATTTTGGTAAGTTCAGTGACCTGAATGTCAAACCCATATAGTTCAGTAACCTAAGTGAACAAAAAATAAGTTTGGTCTTAGGCGAATAAACTTAGAAAGCTGGGTAACCTGTCTATCTATAAACCCAAACATTTTTACAAAAGTATTTTTGTATAATTAAAATAAATGTTTTATTAAGAAAATGAATTCAAATTTCAAAAATGTAAACAGCCATATTTTCCGCTCAAAACCGAAAAAAATTTTGCACCAGATAAATTTTCACCACGTTAGGACAAAAAGAGGAGCGTCTGTCGGGACGGTCCTTCAAATGGGCAGACGGTCCGTTAGCGATAAAGGACCGTCCATATTTAAGGGACCGTCCCCCTCTTTCCTGGCGCCTATAAATACATAACTATTCTCTTTCAGAAATCTCACCTCTTATGCAATGAAACCTTTTGTATTCCCAAAATCATTCCAAACTATCTTCTTTGATCACATTATCGGGTTCTAAGTTGTTTACACGTGATCACACTCATCATTCCTCTAAAGTGCAAGAGAAGAACACTCGTTGTTGTCTAGAAACGAAGTGTTAAAGAAAAGTCTTTCTCATCTCATACCGTTGTTGCAGATCTCTTCCAAATCTCCATTCTTTCATATTGATTATTGTATGTGATTGGACTTGAGTGCAAGTCTTATATTGTGTTGTGTTATATCGTGCCATTGTGTTGGTACGAGGTGTGTAGCCACATGAGCTTTGGTAGATTGGTTCTAGCTAGGATTAGGACTCAACATCCCGCTTAGTGTCATTAAACTTGATGTAAGCTTGTGTAAGGTTTGTTCCGCCATAAGGAAGCGTGTTGATATAGTGTTTGTGAAACTCTCGAGTGTGAGACTCGAGGAGTGGATAGAGAGAAGAGAGAGCTTCGTGGCTGAACCACTATAAATCTCCGTGTCCCGGTTTGATCGTTTCTTTCCTTATCTTTACTTACTTACTTGTTATTATATTTATTTGTTGTTTGTGTTGATGTTACATAAAGATCGAATCGAATCATTTTTCATAAAACTATCTTATAAAAGAAATTTTTCTAAAACGTAAACTAAAAAGGTGAAACTATTCAAACCCCTCCCCCCCCCCCCCTCTAGTTTCTACAATTGGTATCAGAGCCACGTTACTCAAGAATTTTTAAAATATACTGTATTTTAAAACTTGAATTGATCAATGGATTTTGAAAAATATCAAGAAGGGCAATCTATGCAAAGACTACCACTTTTTGAAGCCGATAGTTTTATCTATTGGAAAACTCGATTCGAAACTTATGTGAAATCAAAAGATCTTGATCTTTGGCATGTTATTACCATGGATGACTTTCAACCAATTGAACAAAACCCGGAAACTAAACAAGATGAAATTGTTCCTTATGATAAATAAAGCGGAAATCTTAAAAAGAAATTGGCTAAAAATGATGAAGCAAAAATGGTTATTTACAACGCTTTACCCAAAAACGAATTTCAAGGAATTTTCATGTGTAATACGGCTAAAGATATTTGGAAAACCTGGTTAGTCACTCGTCAAGGTAATAATCAACTCAAAGATACTAAAATCGATCTTTTAGTTCAACAATATGAACAATTCGTCATTCCTTATGACGAATCTATAGATAGTGCTTTTACTAGATTCAATACTATTATTACTAGTCTAAAGGCACTTGATGAAGGTGTTTCTGTCAAGAGTTGTATTATGAAATTTCTCATGGCATTACATCCGAAGTGGAGAGCAAAGGTCACGACAATTTAAGAATCTAAAGACTTAGCTTCACTATCATTAGATAAGCTCATTGGAAATCTAAAAGTCCATGAGTTAATCATCAAAAATAATTCCGAAATAGTCAAGACCAAAGTTGAAAGAAAATCACTCGCGTTGAAAGCCAAAAAGGAAGCAAGTGATGATGAAAACTCAAGCTCGGAAAGTGAAGATGAGGAGTACGCCATGGCAGCTAGAGATTTCAAGAAGTTTAAGTGAAGAGGTAGATATGTTAGACAACCAAAGGAAGAAAAGAAAATCCCTTAAAAGACCCGTGATGATAGATATAGCAAGGGTGATAAAAGATGTTTTGGATGCCAAGATCCACGAAACTTGGTAGGAGATTGTCCACATCAAATAAAAGACAAGAACCAAAAGGTATACGTAGATGCCAAAAATGAAGCTTGTCTAATGGCTGGAACTTCAAAAGAGGTACATCTCAAAACCAATCTCAACAATGATGATACACTTTCATTATATTCACTTGACCTAGACAATGAATATGATAAATTTTGCAAAATGAGTCAAAAGATAATTTTGAAAAACAAATCTTTAAAATCTATCAAACATAAACTAGAAAAAGAAATTTTACATCTTAAGGATAAGTTATCTAGACTCGAAAAAGGTAAAGAAATTGAACTTGAATGCAAGATATGTCTTAGTCTTAAAATTGAAAATGAGGAACTCAAAGAGGAAGCCTCAAAACTTGATAAATTTGAAAAGAGTACCCACTCTTTAAACAAATAATTGATGCTCAAAAGTTTTCGGATAATAAAACCGGAATAGGCTATAGTTTCTTTGAAGGCTCAACAAGTGGAACAAAGGAAATAAAATTTGTGAAACCTCAAGCTACTGATGACGGCCCCTCAAATGCCCTTGACGGTCCCTTATCAATAAAGGACCGTCGTTCAAGTAAAGGACCATCACCAGTGGGTGAATCCGAGAAATTTCCAAAATTAGTTTTGGGTCCTCATCTAAAGCAATTAAATGTAATGAATTCTAAAGTACCCATTGTTAGTATAAGAGAGGTTAACGTTTTTATAAACCATTACTCAAACGTGGTGTAGGATTTAACAAACCTTTAGTGAGACCTAGATCTCCACCACCTAGAAAAACTAATGTCATTCAAAGATAAACTAGACCAAGATCACCTAAGAAACAAAACTATCCAAAGACATATCCCGTCAATTGGTAAAACAATTTTCTATGCATAGGTTTCTACTCATCATTCCAACATCCTAGACAAATGCAACAAATGCATAGGATGTTTGATACTAACAACTTTTGACCCATGAGATATTAGGGACCATATGTTTGAATTTGTCTATGTCATCATTAGATATGCTTGGGAATGGACTTGGAGCCCGACGAATGGGTCAAGGATAGTGGATGCAAAAATAACATGACGGGTAATCGCAAGCTATTCTCATCATATCAACCATGCAGTGGAGGTAACGTCACTTTTGGTAGTAAATTTAAGGGAAATATCATTGGCAAAGGTACGATCACTCATAACTCTCTTACGATCACTACTGTAGAACACATAGATATTCTAGGCTTTAATCTATTAAGTATTAGTCAAATATGTGATAATAAGTGTAAGGTAATCTTTTCTAAAGATGGTAGTGAAATCATAAAGGATGGAAAAGTAATTGCCAAAGGAGTTAGGAAAGGTAACCTATATGTCATAAAGATAAGTAGTAAACCTAGCAATAATGTATTGGCTACGGTTAGTGATAACTCCACCTTATGGCATAGAAGATTAGGACACGCTAATATGCGTTTACTTCAATCTTTAGCATCTAAGGATTTAGTTAGAAATCTACCTAAACTTAAGTTCGACCAACACTTCTGTGATGCTTGTAAAGTGGGAAAACAAGCACACTCTAGTCATAAACATAAGAATATGATCTCACCCTCAAGATGTTTAGAACTTCTTCACATGGACCTCTTCGGTCCATCCGCCATATGGAGTTACGGAGGAAATCTTTACACCTTAGTGATAGTGGATGATTACTCTAGGTATACATGGACTATGTTTCTTAAAACAAAACAGAATCCTTCGAGCAATTCAAAACATTTAGCAAGAAGATTCAAAATCAACTAGGATGCTCCATAATTACCATTAGGACGGATCATGGTAGAGAATTTGATAATGAAGTACAATTCGGAGCCTAATGTGATGGTAACAGTATGACTCATAATTTCTCGGTTCCGCCCACTCCACAATCAAATGGAGTAGTCGAAAGAAAAAATAGAACCCTACAAGAAATGAGTAGAACAATGCCAAATGAGCAATCCATCCCTCAGAAATTCTGGTGCAACGCAGTTGACACCTCCACACACATACTCAATAGAATTCTCATTAGGCCAATCTTAGGGAAAACCCCTTATGAAATTTTGAGAGGTAGGAAACCTACTCTAGAATATTTCAAGGTTTTTGGAAGTAAGTGCTACATTCTAAACACCAAAGATTATCTCACCAAGTTTGACCCAAAGTCTTACGAAGGTGTATTCCTAGGATATTCACAGAATAGTAAAGCATGTATTGTTCTCAACAAGGAAACAATGGTCGTCGAAGAATCACTCAAAGTGACTTTTGATGAAAGTCCTCCCCCACCTAAAACATCACCTTTGGTAGATGATGATTTAGATGAAGAAAACACCATAATCAAAAATATGAAAAACCTAGACATATCTCAAGAAAAAGAAACTATCGAAATAGATGAAACCACCAACATTAAGGAATCTAAAAATCATCCCTTAAACAACGTCATAGGAAACCTGAACCAAAGAACCCTTAAATCACAATCTCAAGACAAAAGCAACTTCTTTGCTTTGTCTCGATCATAGAACCTAAAAAACATTAATGAAGCATTGAAAGATGAAAGTTGGATCATCGCAATGCAAGAAGAATTAAATCAATTTAAGTCAAATGATGTTTGGATGTTAGTACCGAGACCTAAGAATGTTACCATAATAGGAACCAAGTGGGTGTTTAGGAACAAACTTGACGAACATGGTATTGTATCTAGGAACAAAGCAAGGTTAGTCGCACAAGGCTATAATCAACAAGAGGGAATTGATTATGACGAAACCTATTCACCTTTAGCTAGACTAGAGTCCATTAAGATATTACTTGCTTATGCTTGTGCATTAGACTTTAAGTTGTTCTAAATGGATGTGAAAAGTGCATTCCTAAACGGTCTCATCAATGAGGAGGTATATGTAGCAAAACCTCCAGGATTCATTGACTTTGAGTACCCTGAGCATGTTAATAAACTTAAGAAGGCTTTATATGGTCTCAAACAAGCTCCTAAGGCTTGGTATGATAGGTTGAAAGCTTTTCTTCTTAAGCATGAATACTCAATGGGAATGGTAGATAATACTCTTTTCACTAAGAAGAAAGATTCAAACATCATAATCGTCCAAATATATGTTGACGACATTATATTCGGTTCAACTTGTCAAGATATATGTGATGAATTCTCTAAAATCATGCATTATAAGTTTGAAATGAGTATGATGAGTGAGCTTAACTTCTTCCTTAGACTCCAAATAAAACAATTAGATGATAGAATTTTCTTTAATCAATCTAAGTATATTAAGGAAATGCTTAAGAAATTTGGATTAGAAGATGCTAAGCCTCTGAAAAACCTAATCGCTACGGACACAAAGCTCACCAAGGATGAAGAGGGTGAATCCGTAGATAGTACTAAGTATAGAGGTATGATAGGAAGTTTATTGTACCTAATGGCGAGTAGGCCCAATATCATGTTTTGTGTCTACCTCTGTGCTCGCTTCTAAGAAGATCCCCAAACTTCTCATCTTGAAGCGGTTAAGCGTATCTTCCGATACATTAAAGGCACTATGCACTTAGGACTATTGTATCCTAAGGGGACCAACATGGAAACTATAGTTTATGTCGACTCTGATCATGCGGGAGAGTATGTTGATCAAAAAAGTACTAGTGGCATTTGTACCTTCATGGGTTGTTGCTTAACTTCTTGGTTCTCCAAGAAACAAACAGCACTAGCTATCTCCACGACCGAAGCCGAGTATATAAGTGCCAGAAAGGCATGTCAACAAGCACTATGGATGAAACAAGCTCTCGTAGACTATGGCATCACACTTGATGACATTCCAATCATGTGTGACAATAAAGGAGCCATCGACCTAAGTAAGAACCCCGTGCAACACTCTCGTACTAAACACATAGAAATTCGTCACCACTTTCTTAGGGATAATGTACAAAAGGGTAACATATCTATAGAAAAAGTTCCTTCCGAAGAAAACATAGATGACATCCTTACTAAACCTCTTAAACGAGAACCCTTTTTCTACCTTCGTCTAGGATTAGTTATGATGGAACACATCTCCTCTTAAGGCTTACAATTTCTTCACTTCTTCTTCTTTGAGTCTAGGATTCTTTTGCGCACAAAGAACAATTAGAACTGGGGAAGTAAATTTTTTCTTTCATTTTCTTAACAACCATTATTACATGATGAAAATCTAATCAAAAGTTATCTTATGCATAAAAACCCCAACTTACTCTTTTCTAAAATCTTCTCACGATTAGGAAAATCATATTTTCTTGCATTATTAATACAATTCAAAAACGTTTTTCCATGCATGCATAATGCGCTTAAATCCTTTATCGGATCATGTAACTAATATGTAATCCGACGTGAAAGAAATGAGCGAAAGTGAACTTAGGAGATTTTGGATTATCTCTTAGGCTTTTCTTTTTCTAGAGTCAAGATAATCACATCTCCACATATGTTTCATGTAGGCACACACTAGAAACATTTTATGAAAATTGGCATGCTTACTGGTGGCGGTCCTTTATGGAACTGTCAATCTATTATTTTGTCGTGACTTCTTCTCATACTTTCTTGTGCTTGCATGCTTGACCAGCCTAGCTCTAGGTCTTATCCACCTTCTCTATTTCCCTAAACATGATTTAAATTAATAACACTAAGCATGCATGCTTTGCTATTCCTGTTCTCTTCCACCTCTACTTAAATCTTCATTTCCTCTATCCATTGTCATGGCATAAACTTCCTTCTTCCTCATCTCATACACCAAAATGTCTTCTCCTAGAAAACCTAGAATGTCTGTCAAACCCATTTGGAGGAAGAAACAAAGCTTTGGCAATTTCATGAACTACTCCAACAACACAAGCAATCACCATACCAACTCCAATCCCAAATCACATCAAGAAGCCTCATCCTCATCTTTCTCCTTCTTTGCCTCTCAACCACAAAATGAGTCTCCATCTACACATAAAGAGTATCCAAACCCGAGTCCTCAAGATCATTCATTACCACCTCCATGTCCACTCAAATGACAAATTTCAACTCCCTACACTCTATCAAGGCTCAAGAATTCTCTAATCTTGTTGACTTGAGTCTCCTCAACATCATCCTATCTCAAAAGTTTCACCCTCGAACAATGTCTCATCCCACTCTTGCCCAAGTGGATGCCCATGGGAGGTATTGTGCTTGTTGCATTTACAATCACAACTACTTTCAAAAGATGAAGAATGATCTTGACTACATCATCTCCATCCTCTTGTCACACGGGTTTTTACCTTCAACCCAAAACTTCTTCACCACCACATCTCCGCAAGTCTTAGAAAAGCATGCATACTCAATAATAAAACCGGACTTTGCTTGGGATATCCTAAAAGATTAGACTAGGATTATTATTGTAGTATCTTATTGTAATAGTCATATGAATGACTTTGTTGTTTCTTAATGAATGGACTAATCTATGCATGCTTTATTAATTTTTGTATCCCTGACAACCTTCTAGCGGCGGTCCTCAATCCTCATGGCGGTCCCTTTTTCACTAAGGGACCGTCCACTTATTTAAGGGACCGTCCCCAGTATGTGTTATATCCTATATTTTTTTCTCTTCATCTCTTATGTACAGGATATCTCTACTTGCTTGCATGTCTCTTCTAACTTGCTTTTGCAGCAAAATACCATCGATCGATTCCCTGGTGCACTAATCTAGGGGAGTACTAAGCAAGGGGGATCCATCATGATGCCGTCGATCTTTCTCTTCTACTCTCGATGATGCCTTTTTGATTCTACAAAAAGGGGAGAAGAAAACGAAACTCATTTAAAAACTCATTAATGCCTAGTTTTATCTAAAATGAGTTTATATTTTGTAATCATCAAAAAGGGAGAGATTGTTAATTCAAATAATGTCAAAAACGTCATTTGCATTATTCGGTCTCTACTAGTTTTGATAATCACAAAATATAAATACACGTTACGTAAAACTACGACTAATAAGTTTTTGATCGAGAAAACTCGTTTTCGTCTTCAACCATAGTTGTCAAAATCGTGCCTAAGGCTCGCCTAGGCGCAAGGCTCTAGCCTTTGGGCTTTTCTCAGATCGAGGCTCACGACATACATGAATCCCACAAAAAGTGTGCGCCTTGGGGGCTTTTTGCGCCTAGGAGATGTAACAGTTTTATTTATTTATTTATTTAATATTAAGATCAGATACGTGAGCCTTTTAAGTCATAGGGTGAGTATTTATATGATTTGTAAATTTGAATTAATTTTATGTTTATTTTATTGATTGAAATTTTATTTAAAAAGTTACTTTGTTTCATTAAGTATTTTATTTACGACATATTATCATGAAAATATGGCATGGTGCCTTGAATATTAATATGTTGCTTGCTTGATATTTTTGGTTAAATTGTGAGCTTTGTTAGATGTAAGCTACAAGTGTAGGACACAAACATATTTAGTCTGATATGGATTTAATCTCTATATAGGTCATCGAGCAAAAAAGTTTATCCATTTTAGAAGTGACAACTGATCCATTTTAATATTTATAATGGCAATATGTGTCATGCATTAAGTATTTAAATGCTATTTTGTGTTATTTAAACTATATAAATGATCATATATGTTATAAAAAAAACTTAATGTTTTTAGTGCGCATCGCATTCATGAATCATGCGTCTTGGAATGCGCCTCGACTCGAGGTTCTTTGCCCTCCTTTGCGCCTTAGTGCGCCTTGAGCCTTTCAAAACATTGTCTTCAACATCACTTAAGGTATGTATAAACATCTACCAACTTGTGTATGTGATCAAAGGATTCATTTTCATCAAAACATAACATTTTCATGTCACAAAGCATTTTTACAAAAGTATTTTTGTATATTAAAAGAAATATTTTATTAAGAAATTGAATTCAAATTTCAATTGTAAAACAACCATATTTGGTGCTCAAAACCGACAGAAATTTTGCACCAGATAAATTTTCACCACGTCAGGACAAAAAGAGGAGCGTCTGTCGGGACGGTCCTTCAAATGGGCAGACGGTCCCTTAGTGATAAAGGACCGTCCATATTTAAGGGACCGTCCCCCTCTTTCCTGGCGCCTATAAATACAAAACTGTTCTCTTTCAGAAATCTCACCTCTTATGTACTGAAACCTTCTGTATTCCCAAAATCATTCCAAACTATCTTCTTTGATCACATTATCGGGTTCTAAGTTGTTTACAAGTGATCACACTTATCATTCCTCTAAAGTGCAGGAGAAGAACACTCGTTATTGTCTAGAAACGAAGTGTTGAAGAAAGTCTTTCTCATCTCATACCGTTGTTGCAGATCTCTTCCAAATCTTCATTCTTTCATATTGATTCTTGTATGAGATTGGACTTGAGTGCAAGTCCTATATTGTGTTGTGTTGTATCGTGCCATCGTTTTAGTACGAGGTGTATAGCCACTGTTAGCATCGTATTTTATTTATAAAAAGTGTCGGTCATTAACCTATTGTTATAGGTTGCTTTAGAATATCATTATGATGAAGTTTAGGCTTAGTATTCATGTTTTGTGAAAGTCTAAGGGCCATTAGTGTAATAATGTCTAAGATAGATGATGCCCTAGACTTCATGTATAAATACTCTTGTAAACCTCATTTTAGAGGTTGGTTCTCTTAGTGGTTCTCTTAGTCATTAACAAGGTTATTATTTTCACACACTAGAGTTCCCATCCACTCTCTCTCTCTACTTACTTTCTCTCTCTAGGTTTAGGCTTGATTCAATAGTGAAATAGGTTGTTCTACGGTCCTACAAGTGGTATCAATCGCCTAGGGATAATATAGGTTGTTTTAGGTTTGATTTGGTTGAAAAAACATGGTATAAAAGTGATTTTTGATTCGGTTACTGTTCATCATTTTTGTTTTCGAGTTAGGCGCAAAAAAAAGAAAAATTTTCGAGTTTGGGGAGTTTCTATCGAGTTAGGATTTTAATTTCTATCGAGTTTAGGGAGTTTCTATCGAGTTAGGATTCTATATCGAGTTAGGATTTTAATTTCTATCGAGTTTGGGGAGTTTCTATCGAGTTAGGATCTTAAGTCCTATCGAGTTAAGTTTCTTCTCATTTTATCGAGTTTGGAGGTTTTTTGGATTTTTGGCGAGTTAGCCTTGTTCTTTTCCTAATCGTTTATCGAGTTAGGACCAGTGTTGCAATCTTCTTAATGTTTACTCTGCCAAAATTTTTATAACTTATCGAGTTAGAGGAACTACATAAAACTTTCGAGTTTGAATCTCAAAAGAAAACTTTCGAGTTAGAACCCTATGAAAACTTTCGAGTTAGAACCCTACATTAACCTTTCGAGTTAGAACCCTACATAAAACTTTCGAGTTAGATACCACCTTAAAACTTATCGAGTTAGAAACCAATTTGTAAGACTTATCGAGTTAGGCACCAAAAAAAAAAAAAAAAAAAAAAAAAAAAAAAAAAGTTTTTTGGCGGGAAAAGTTGAGTAAAATTTATTTTTCACACGTGAATTAACGTTCAATTTTTACGCGAGATTTAAATTTTGGTATAACGTTGAAAATTTTGGCCCGAAATTCAAATTTTTAGGCCAAAATTCAAAAAAATTCGGTAAAATTTGGCGAAAAAATTTTCAATACTCAAATTTTTCTGGTAACCTTAGAATTGTATTTCTTTGTGTTTTTCAAATTTTGAGAAATAAAATTTTCGTATTCATTTTTTGGAGGGAAAATTTGAAATCACAAAAAAATCAACCGAGAACGTTTTTCATCTTATCCATACCATCTAATCTACAACAACAACCTTTGTTATCTTTCAAAAGATCCTCAGAACAACGTTTCACTTTTAATTGAATCAATGGCATCTCACCATGACAGTATCACGAGTACTTTGTCCAATGGTTTTGCATCAGTTTTCAAGGCATTTAACAGCCAACGACACAACAACAATCAGCAAGGATATGCTTCGAGTATACAAATGGGGAACCAGATGCAATATGCAGGGCAGTATGTAGGAAATCAGATGGATCAGATTGTGAATCAGAATGTGCTTAATCAAAATGGGATTGATTGTTACATGACTTCGATTCAGAAACCTACATCAGCAAGTCACAGCAGAAACAATGTCAATGCCATGACGATGGTAGAAAAGATTCAGTACTTGATTATGCTTGCCAATAAAGAAGAATCGGGAATACCGTTGACTGCTGAGGAACATGAGTTTAGAGCTACAACAAGAGTTAATGACAATTCAGCAGACCTTAATGCTACCTACAACTTTATGGCAAATCAGCAGGCAACAACATCAAGCAGTGATTCTGATCTTCCTCCCACTTATGATTCAGATCCATTCCATGAGGTACCAAATTATGGTAACAATGCTACTTCGTTTGCTCATGAGAAGCCACATCTTGTGCCATCTGAACCTAATTATGATACATATGTGGGGGAACAAGTTAATAGCAATGTTAACTATGAAACTCCAGATATGGATCCTAATGGAGTTCAAGTTGCACAAAATGGTGCTAATGGTGAGGAAACCCGTGCTTTCTTTGAATCATTATTGAATAATTGCAGCATTGAAATCGAGAAAGTGAAAAAGGTCAATCGCGATGTTAAAGCCGCGAATGTTAAATTGACCGCTGAGCTTGAGAGTTACAAGGCAAACGCTAAAGCTTTTGAGTTTCATAACAAAAGATTGTCTGAATTAGAAACTGGTTATCAAAATTCCGTTTCAAGGGAAAAACAATTACAACTCAAGTTTGATACACTTGATGTTAATTCTTTCAAGAAGATTAAAGCTTTAAACGCGGAAATTTCTGATTTACAAAACCAACTTTCTAAACAAAAAACAGCTTATACCAATCTTGAAAAAGAAAGGGATGAGTTGAAAAAGAACTTTGCAAAGAAAGAAGACAAACTTTTGGCCGAAATCGTAGAGTCAGAACACATGATTGCTCATTTAGAAGAATTAGTGGTTAAGTCGGGTCAGTCAAGTCAAACAATGAAAATGATTTCAAATCAAACTAATCCGGTTTACCATACGAAACATAAAGTGGCTCTTGGTAACAACACCCCAAGTAATCTCAAGAAAGCTCAGCAAGAACAGAATGTTTTGTATAATGGTAATGTGCTTTACACTAAACATGATCCTCCCGTCGTTCGGGATTCTGTGCAAACGATAGAACATGTCGAAGAGAGCATTTCTAAAATGAAACAAAAGGATTTGAAACCCATTGATTACAACAAATTGAACAAACTTTCGGGAATTACTTTTGTTCCACAAAAAGAACCATCTGTTTTTTCCATAAAATGACCATTCTCAAAAATGTTTTCTAAGAAAGTTATTGTTTCAAAATCTCTTTCAAAAATGGAACAAATGTCTTCTAACAACACTTTTAACACAAGTGAGGCTAGAGACATTCTAGATGATGTTAAAAAGAGAATTCAAGAACTTCAAAACATTGTTGCTTCTAAAACTACAATCGATATTAACAACTGGCATTCCAGTTTTCATATTGAGCAGAAAAAAGTTTTTGAAAACGAAATTACTATCCCACTGAATAACATCAGTGCGAGGGTAATTCATTTTGAACGTGCCTTCTTAAAAGAAACGGCCGATTTTGTCAAGGACCACAAATCCCTGGTAAACGAAGCTAATGATACTCATGAAAACATGAATGTTTTGGAAAACCTAAATGATTCTCTCTTCGAAGCTGTTATGACCACTGACATTATGTCCATCATTTTACAAACATACTCTGTTCAAGACGATGAACGACTGAGAGCTGAGACCTCTGAAATTGTTTCAAAATATGAAAATGCTCTTATAAAGCTTGAAAAAGAAAATGTGTCATGTTTTAAACAACTTGATCGAAAAAATGAAGAATGCAAGTATGACAAATTGTCGTATGAGCGTGCCTTCAAGAACATGAAAGAGCGAAATGATCTTTTGAGGGCTCAGCTTGAACGTCTAAAAGGGAAGGGTGTGGAAACTAAGTTTGCAAAACCATCAACTTCGGAGAAACCAAATGTTTCAAACACGGTTCAAAAACCAAAAATGTCAATTTCACGGTTTGCTCCAAAAGTCGATGAGATTAAGGATTTGTCAAAACCAGTCACTCCACCACCCTTGCCCAAGGAAAAGGTAATGGAAAAGATTGTTGAAAAACAAAATTTGTTTGTTGAAAGAAACAAAAATGTGATTTCACCTGGCTCTTCTAAGTATAGTACACCAAATAAGACAACAAAAACTGTTAATGAGTCTGTTGGTTCTAATGACATGGTCCTCAATCATCATCTAGAAGAAGCTAGAAAAAAGGCACAACATCGAAAAAACGGAATTTTAGGTGCAAAACCTAGTGTGATGAATTCTACAAGATTCCAAGGCACCGCTAGTAGTAGTAAACCATTACCTAGGAACTTTCAACAAACTACTAGGGATTGGCTTGCATCTAAGAGTAGTGGCACAATTAAGAATGCTAGGAAAGTAGAATGCAGCACAAAGAATTCCAAATCAAGTGTCAAGATCCAATCCACTAAGACACCAAATCAAAACAAACCCATTGAAAAGAAGCAAGAGGTTAAGAAACCTAATAGGTGGATATCTAAAAAATGTAGTTTTTCCAAGACTGAGACTTCCGCTGCATCTGATAAGAAAACTACATCTAGATCTTACCTTAGGTGGATTCCTACGGGGAAAGTTTTTAAAACAGTTGGTCTTAGGTGGATTCCCACAGGGAAGATTTTTGATAGTTGCACCAAGACAAATAATAATGATAATCTTCAGGATAAGGAAGTAGAAACCACAACAACCGTTGATAGTCAACACCCACAGAGTGATGATTCATGTACTTCTAACACTGTTATTTGTGAAACCTCTTCATTTTTGGTTGCAGGTGCTTCAACTATCTCAGAACCTAGTTCTTCAAAGGGTTCAAATTCTGTAAATTCTATAAAATCATTCTTTCAATCTTCTATTTTTGATTTTCCATTTCTTTTATAAAAACAAAAACAAAATACAAAAATATAAAATTTCAAAAAATTCAAAAATAATATAAAATAAAAAAAAATCCAAAAATATTCTTCTCATGACATGTCTCTCGTATAAATCAATATTCTGTACGTGTCTAGAAATGTCTTTCAACAATGACACGGACATTTACAGATGCTTGAACAGGAGTTCTTTAAAATGTTTTTCTAAAACATGTCGTTTCTCAAAAGTTTCTTCACAATGGCTTGTAAGTACTTCAGCTTACAACCCGTGCTTCAAAGTGAAATCTTTTCAAAACTTAAGTCCGAGTATAACAACTCGAAAAGATTTCAAATAAGGACTTAATGGCTTTTGGACATATCAGTTCAGGACCCGTGCTTCAAAGAAAGGAAAGTGCTTAATCAAAACAAAGATTTCAATTTTTTCAAGCACCAATCCTAAAACAAAAACCAAACACTTATCTGGCTTGAGTTTTCTTTAGAAAAACTTTCAAAATCTTTAAGCTCAAGACCATGATTGTTGATCTAAGGATAAATTAGATTTTCAAAATTCTCTTACATTTTGAGCACCACCTTTTCAAGATTTTTCAAAAAGATTTTCAAAATCTATCAAAATCGGTGCTCATCATCAAAATGATTTGTGTACACCTTATAGTGCACAACTCAAGTTTTCAAAGAAAGGAAAGTGTTACGCAAAAATGATTTTCATCAACAAAGTGCACTTATCCTAAAAATGGACACTGTTGTACGCCTCAGTGCGACATTCCTATTCAAACAAAGAGAAGTCTTTTTTTTTCAAAAAAAAAAAACCTTGATGCAAAATTCAACAAATCTGAAACTTCTTTCTCTTTCGGAATTTTGCTTCAAGACGACTCCTTCCCTCTAAACTTTAAAAAGTTTAACATTTCTCAAAAACATATGCGAGTTTTGAGGGGGAGTATTTCATAAAAACAAAAATGTTCCGAGTTCATGCAAAAACAAATCTGTCTTTCTCTCCAAAAAGCTTTTTCTTAATCATTTGATATCAAAAATATCACGATATGCTATTTTTGAGGGGGAGAAGACATGATTAAAATGTGATCAAAGATGTTTAAAGCTTGTGACTGAATCTCAAAAGAGCTAGACTCAGAATGTACCAATGAATTGACGAAGCTTAAAATGTCAGTTATCGAAAAGACTTGTCCTGGACGGGTAATAATTTCAAGCTAGTCTAACTAGTGATGTAAGCGTGTCTCGAATAGGACTTGTCTGAGTAGAATGTACTGTATCGAGAGACTTTCTTTGGACTTGACCAGGACGGGTAATAACTTCAAGCTAGTCTAACTAGTGATGTAAGCGTGTCTCGAATCGGTCATGTTCAATGAAAGTGGATCAATTCAAAAAGTGCAAACTCCTCACGCATGTGCAAATTTCTTAAAAATTCATGAGTACATGTGAAGGGGGAGTCCTTCAAAAGTAACAAAAACTCTCAAAGTGTCAACAAAAATGTGTTTATATTCATAAACACTTTGAGAGATTTTCAATAAATGGTTTCATGGCAATGATAGGATAGTCATGGAGTTATAAGGTGACTAAGGTTAGGAAAAAACCGTCCTATGATCCGCCAGAGCCGGAGGGATCTACCCAAGGACAATTCCAATAGATTAGAATTAGAAGTCCTTAGGTATGATTGAAAAAAAGGAGAAAATGAGAAAGGAGAAAGAAGGGGTTGAAGAATTAAAAAGAAAAGTTATGAAAAAGGGTGAAAAGAAATAGCCCTCCATATGTTCAACCTTAGGGCAGACACCGGGTTCAATTCATATGCTACTGGTTGTTACTAAGGTGACACCGGTATTGAAGATAAAGACGTCATGGACCCAGTGACGCACTGCACTAAATCTTCTAGCCACTCAAGTTCTCTTAAAAGAGCTTGTTTCATTCTCACGGGGAACCGGCGTAATCTATCAACCTGTCTCTTAGAGATGGTTGATATTGAAGCAGGAGACCTCTCCCTAATCTCCGCATAGGAAACCAAATGTGCACTTATCGAGTCTAGAGCCCCGAGATTCATCTAAAGATCTCATAGGAACACATGATATTTCTACACTGGTTGTTCATCATTAAGGACACCAGATGTAAACCTTAGAGTCCTTCGCAGATCTTAGCAATCTGCCGAGAACGTTTATGAGAGAATTTACAAATGTATTTCTCAATGATTGAACGGAAATTCCTGCCAGGGTCAACATCAAGCAGCCCTGACAGCAGGTCACTTCGGTAATTCTTTATGGGTTACGCTTAGTGTTCGCGGTGGTTTCAAACGGTCTACAGTCGTGGAGTGATCCCCAGCGACTCACCCAGTCATTAAGCTACTTAGTAGGTCTCGTAAGCTCTTTCGGGAGTATCTGATATGGGAACGGCCATGGTAAGGGTTAGAAGGAGTCTTCACACTATGCTGTTGACGATCTCTAATTCCTTATCTGTAAGTACCGGTTGATTTATTGCTAACTGTTTACCTGCAGCTGTACATCATCTCCATGGCGAAAGATTCCACATGCTCATACATGCATCACAAAGTCAAAGAAAAGTTCTCACAAAGATCAAAGGATAGCAACGGTCAAAGATAGATTCTACGCCAAAAAGAAGAATCTACAAAGTTAAGTGACAAAGATCAAAGTGAAAGAACGGGAACAACAAATGCATGTATCACAAAGACTTAAGATGTATGAGCATGTTGGAATGGCAGACAACCACCACAAACACAGAAGTGACGAAAGGCAGATGACATCATTGGATCATATCAACATCGATGAACGAAGAACAATGAACAAAGTACTATGACTCATCTAATGATTCTTAAAGACGTCAAGAGCTATGCATGTTAAAGTATGAAGACAAAGATGATGACGTCGCGCAACCTTCAATGACCAACACTTAGGGGGAGATTGTTAGCATCGTATTTTATTTATAAAAAGTGTCGGTCATTAACGTATTGTTATAGGTTGCTTTAGAATATCATTATGATGAAGTTTAGGCTTAGTATTCATGTTTTGTGAAAGTCTAAGGGCCATTAGTGTAATAATGTCTAAGATAGATGATGCCCTAGACTTCATGTATAAATACTCTTGTAAACCTCATTTTAGAGGTTGGTTCTCTTAGTGGTTCTCTTAGTCATTAACAAGGTTATTATTTTCACACACTAGAGTTCCCATCCACTCTCTCTCTCTACTTACTTTCTCTCTCTAGGTTTAGGCTTGATTCAATAGTGAAATAGGTTGTTCTACGGTCCTACAGCCACGTAGGCTCTGGTAGATTGGTTCTAGCTAGGATTAGGACTTGAAATTTCGCTTAGTGTCGTTAAACTTGGTGTAAGCTTGTATAAGGTTTGTTACGCCATAAGGGAGCATGTTGATATAGTGTTTGTGAAACTCTCGAGTGTGAGACTCGAGGAGTGGAGTAGGGCAAAGAGGGAGCTTCATGGCCGAACCACTATAAATCTCGGTATCCCGGTTTGATCGTTTCTTTCCTTATCTTTACTAACGTAAACTAAAACGATGAAACTATTCAACCCCCCCCCCCCCCTTCTAGTTTCTACAAAGATATCCATCTCACCTTCCTCACCTTTTTCAACACGTTTTGAACGTTTGTAAAATGCGTTGAACTTTTGGCAATCACGGTTCAATGTTTTCCACTTGTCTTGGATCATATCCTTGTTGCGCTTTTTAAAATTGAGTCTAGTGAACTCATTGATTACCCGTTGCCAAAACGCATCGCGAGGTTGTGTACGCCCGACTTGTGAATCCTCGGTAGTGGCCACTTAACACTTTGCAAGTAATTTTTCCTCACATCCTTGCCAACGTGCATTGACCATGTCGGGATTTTCTTTATTTTCCTCGATTGGTTCGAATGGTTCGAGCTCTTTGGATTTTCTGGACTTTCGTTTACCACCATGTTTGAATGGCTTTGGAGGAGACGTAGGTGTTTCGGGAACTTCACTTATTCCGGTTTGTGATTGTTGTGAGAATTGTAGATTTTGGAAATTGGTGTTTAGTGTGTTTTGTTGGCTTTGTTCCCAATATAGAAATCGTTGATGTTATAGGTAAAGTTCTTGGCTCGACAAGCCGAGTGGGTTAGGGAAAGGGATGTTGGGTGATGATGAACCCACGTTCGGGTTTGAAGATGAACCAGCGTTCGGGTTATTCCACCACCGATGAGATTCAAGAAAGAATCATCGTTGTTTTTAAATCCTGACATTTTTTTTTTTTTGTAGCAAATGGAAGTATATGATAGATTAGATTGAGTTGTAAAAGCATGAAAAAAGTTGTGTGTTAATTGGGTATTTATAGTGGTGGGAAAATGATTTTGATTTTTTTTAGTCAAACTATCCATTTAAATACGTTGAGAGGGGTAAAAGGATTTTTTTTTTTTTTTTTTTTTTTTTTTTTTTTTTTTTTTTTTTTAAATTAAAACTCGCTTTAACGTTGCGTTAATGCTTTAACGCAAAAACTTCACGCAGCTTTAACATGGATCGCCGGTGTGGTTAACGCAGGTTTAACGCAAAAACGTGAAGGTTTAACTCACCTCCGACATTAAGACACCAAGTGCTCTTACAGTACCTTGGAAAGACATAAGTAACTTCAAAATTCTTTAAATTTTAAAAATAAAAAGGCATCTTCATCTCAAAAAAATATTAATCTCCAAGCATATATGCTAAACTTTGTTTTTAAACTAATTTATATTCAACAATTTAAAAAATCTCGAACTAATGGAGGAACAAAATTTTGTGGGAAAAATGAGTAGTGATGCTTCATATATAAAGTAACTTCATCAATGTTTCAAAAAATCTATAAAGATAGAGTATGGTTAATGATGATTTTTGGACTCCTTTCATTAAATATAAAGAAGAATACATTTTAAAAGACGTGGTTAGGCATAACGTAAAAATATTATTTTCTCAATGGTTACAAATCAATAGTGTGCTGCATAAAGAAGATCATATTTTGCTAAAATGCTAAAAACACCACATATATATGATTTTATACCAAATTCTATGAATTTACCCTTTTAGTAAAAGTGTGTATACGTTATTTTCCAATTAGTTGTTCACATTTTTCTTTTGATCGGTCTCATATTAGTCGTCCCCCAGAACTATAAATGAATAAAACATTCTATGAATAGTTCTTAAATTGTTCGGTAAAAGAATATCTAATAAACTGTTAACTGTCAAGCTAGAATGAGTTTTCCATACAACGAGATTGTCGAAACATACATTGACTTCTAAATATAGTATCAAGCAACTTAATATATTTACCGTTAGAGATGCGATCCCCTACAAAGGGGTGTAAATTTACAAAGTCTAAAAATGAATCTTGTCTATCCAATTAGTCAAATATTTGACCAAAATCAATCCAACCGCTCTCATTCAAAAAAAAAAAAAAAAAAAAAAAAAAAAAAAAAAAAATCGACTTTCCTAAAAAAGGTTAAAACGGTAATTTACCCAACTTCTCTCTTCCCTCAAAACCGCTCTCACTCACTCACAATTTCACGCACAATTTCATTTTCCGATCTAAATTTGGGAAAAATCTCTCAAAAATCGCGATATAAATTTGGGGAAAAATTAAGGTTTCATTTTCCGATCATTTTCCGTTTAAAATGATGAATCCAACTGGTAAGGAATAGATTAAATTGAAAAAATTAGGGTTTCATTCATGTTTTAATTATTTTTTTTAAACTAATCCAACTGCATGCGTAATTTTTAGAAAAAAAAAATGAACAAATGTATTTGCTTTTAAAAAATATGCATTTTATTATTATTTTTAATTTTAGATTTTGAAAAAATTAGGGTTTCATTTAGATTTTTTAGAATATAAAATGCATGCAAAAGAATTAGGATTATTTTATCAGTTTATTTATTTATTTATTTATTTTGATAATATGATTTTAATTTATTATTATTTTTTATTTAGAATCTGGAAGAGAAAAGAGCCCAACATTGTCAGAAAAGAGATCGAAACGATTCCAAGACCGGCCAGCTTTTACAGGTTTTTAAAAGTTTTTGGTTCATCAATTATTTTGCCGATTATCGATTGCCGATTATCATTAGTTAGAAGTGTATAATAAATAAAAATGAGGTTTAGCAGTTAAAATAGATGAAAAAAGTGTTTATAACTTGATAGAAATATGGTTCATCAGTAGAACAATTGTTAAAATAGATTACAATGAGGTTCATCAGTGATTAGAATAGTTATCTGGTTAGATTAGAAGTTGTGGATAAATTTTGTTAAAAATAGATTAAGAATAAGGTTCAGCAGTTAAAATAGATGAAAAAAGTGTTTATAACTTGATAGAAATATGGTTCATGAGAATAATTGTTAAAATAGATTACAATGAGGTTCATCAGTGATTAGAATATTTATCTGGTTAGATTAGAAGTTGTGGATAAATTTTGTTAAAAATAGATTAAGAATAAGGTTCAGCAGTTAAAATAGATGAAAAAAGTATTTATAACTTGTAAGAAATATGGTTCATCAGTAGAATAATTGTTAAAATAGATTACAATGAGGTTCATCAGTGATTAGAATAGTTATCTGGTTAGATTAGAAGTTGTGGATAAATTTTGTTAGAAATAGATTAAGAATAAGGTTCAGCAGTTAAAATAAATAAAAAAAGTGTTTATAACTTGTTAAAAATATATTAAGAATATGGTTCATCAGTAGAATAACTTGTTAGAAATAGATTAAAAAAGGTTCATCAGTGATTAGAATAGTTATCATGGTTAGATTAGAAGTTTTTGATACATTGCTATAACTTGTTAGAAATAGATTAAAAAAAGGTTCAACATTGATTAGATTAGTTATCATGGTTAGATTAGAAGTTGTGGATACATTGCCATTACTTGTTAGAATATATTAAAAAGAGGTTCATCAGTGATTACTTGTTATCATTGTATAATTAGTACTAACTTGTTAGAATAAATTGAAAAGAGGTTCATCAGTTGTTATTTAGAATAAGGTTCAGCAATTAAAAATTATATGAAAAAAATTTTTATAGTTATTTTTCATTGAAAAATTGTTCATCAGTTGTTTTTTTTATTGTATAGGAAAGAAGCCTATGACGTTAACAACCTATTCTCCAAGTGATGACGACTTTGTTGAACACGCGTTTACTAATAAAAGAACTCGGGGTTCATTAAAAGCTGATCAACCACTTCCTAAAAGAACACGGGGTTCATCAAATCCTGAAATCGCTGCTAAATCTTCCAAACCTTCCAAACCTTCCAAGCCTTCCAAACCTTCCAAACCTTCAAAACCATCAGGTTCATCAAAAACTAATAAACATGTTCTCTCTGAAGACCTTAAGCCTGGATTAAGTCTTCGACAAATTCTCCCACCTAACCTAAAAGATTTTCCAACGGTTCTAATAAAAAATTTCCCCGGTCCATTATATGATACAATTAAGAAAATAACAACGGACCAAAAAGAGGCAATATCAAGAATGGGTTTTAAATCATTGTTAGACTTTGAAATTAATGTCATGCCAAGTCGTTTAGGGTATTGGTTGCTTGAGAGGTTCGATGCTGAATCTAGAAATCTAACCGTCTTTGGTGATACTATACACATAACACCTGAGTTAATCCACCATACCTTCGGATTCCCAATGGGTCAGTATGCAGTTGATGTGCGTGATGTTGTTAAGGAAAGATCAAATGAAGCATACATAGAATGGAAAAAACAATTCAAAGGTGTTCCTAGACTTTATGCAAACAAGGATTTGATGCCGATAATTAAGAATCAAATTAGGAAAAATGATAGTGGAGACATATTTTTGAAGAACATAATATCATTGTTTTGTACTATTTTGTCTTATGTGGGAACGATGGGGACTTTGAATATTGGAGTCATCCCTTCTCTTACTGATATGGATCTTGTGAAACAATTGGACTGGTGCGGGTATGTGCTACATAATTTGAAGGACGAAAGGAAAAATTGGAGACCGGGAACAAGATTCTATGGTCTAATCTTGCTATTGGAGGTAATTACTATATACTTTATGTTCATCAGTTAATTTATAGGTTCATCAATTAGGTTATAGGTTCATCTGTTAGATTATAGGTTCATCAGTTAGGTTATCAGGTTCATCAGTTACATTTTTCTTAATTTAAGATTTACACTTAAAATTGCAGGTTATATTTGCCAATTCGCTGCTGAAGAAACCAAAATACCTAGCGTTTAATTACTGGAAAACAGAAAATTTGGAAGAATTGGAAGAGATGATGTTTGGCAAAATAAAGAAAGGAAGAGCTCCTAAAGCTAAAAAAGTGAAGAAAAAAGAAGAACCGGAAGAAGAAAATAATGATTAGGAAAATAAAGAAGAAGAAGATCAAGAGGATGATGATGCAGGGGAAGATGATGATGATGATGCAGAGGAAGCTGCAGAAAATAATAATGATGATGATTCAGAGAACGATGATGAACAGCAGATAGAGAATGCTGGAGACGAAATTCAATTGGAGGAAGAACCGAGGGGTGATGATGAAGACAAGATTGAAGTCTCATATAAAGCTGGACCACATTGGAGTAGAGCTCATTTGAAGGATCACTCTCCTTTCAAGCGTGGACTACTCATGATTGAAGGTATGATGTATTATTTTATTTGGTTCATCACTTACTGTCCCGTATAATGTGTTTTTTTACGGATGATTGAATCTTTACACATTGTGTCTAAATTCAGATGCTAATATTGTGCCGATAAAAGATAGCGATGAGCCAGTAAAAAAAAAAGAAGATTAGAAGAAAGAAACAAAAAACAAACGCTGATGAACCTTCTAATATAGGTATACATTTTACTATATGTTCATCAGTACTTTTTGTATGTGTCATCTTAAAAAAATGACATCTTTTTTTTTTTTTTTTTTTTTTTTTTTTCAGATGTCATTCAAGGGAACAATTCAGAAAGGGAAGGTTCGATGCCTATAGAAGGTACACAAATTATAATCTGATGAACCTTATATTATATTCTTATTTTAAACATTTACATAAAATAAGTTGTATCTAAAATTAGTGGCTAATAGACCAATCCTTCTAATGCTGGAAGACAAACCACAAGAAGCAGAGGGGGGAAATGATCAAGAAGTATGTATATAGATATTATTTATATTATATTATTGTTTTATAAAGTAAATTTTTGTTATAAGTAAAAATTTGATGAACCTCAAAAATATGTTGAAAATCTTGATGAACTTAAATATGTAAAATCTGATGAACTTAAACATTTGATGAACTTGAAAAAAAAATAACTTTTATAATCTGATGAACCTGTTATAACTTATGAAAAATGTTGTAAAACATGTTGGAAGAAAACAGAAAGCAAAAAGGAGTTCACTATCTCCTAAAAACCGCTATTCGATGAACATGTGCAAAAACATTGTTGGATACAAAAGGAAAAGAACATCAAAATCTCCAAAGACAGATGACGTTGGTGAGCAAGTGCCTGATGTTCATATAGATGATATTGAGGAGCATCAATGGGTTGATCAACAGGGTAAAAATCTAGTATGTTTCATAACTTACATATTATCTGCAAAAATTTTGTGTATATTTGAATTTCTTATAATTGGTTCATCAATTAGCAGATGATGATATTCAAATGATCGGAACAAATGAGGATATTCAAACGACCGGAAGTGATGAAAACACTTAAGTTGCTGAACCAATTACCGGAACCAATCAAACACCTGAAAATGGAAATAATGAACCTTCATCCTCAAGTATTAAGCTCACCCAACAACAGTTATCCGCAATGATTTTAGAGTTTCAAGGGGAGTATTCCCAATTCAAATCAGCTGAGGTAAAATATATATAAACTTTAAAATGTTATTTGATTATAGGTTCTTCAAATATAGGTTCATCAGTTAATATAGGTTCATCAGTTTTAAGTTAATATAGGTTCAAAGACTTAATTGATTATATTAATGACAGGAATTCAGTCACTCACTGAGGAACATGTTATGCTTATTTCAAGAGATGAAAATTAATATTGATGACATGCTAAGGGCTGGATTGGAGATGTACCCCGAAAATGAATCGTTGTTGGAAGTCCGAGACTGGATGAACATGTTATGCTTATTTCAAGAGATGAAAATTAATGAGATGTACCCCGGAAACGAACGCTCCAGCAGATGTCAAAAAAGAATATTGCAGAACTTGCCAGCGAATATTTCGAACGGGAAGCTAGTGCTCTTCTTCGACAGACCTAAAAACAATTTGATCTAATAGTTTGTTATGGTTAAAATTTTGGCAGTAGTAACCTAATCTAATTAGGGAATGTTCTAATATAAATACTACTTTTTGGTTGGTTGTTATGGACAAGTTATTTTAGTTTAATAGAACTATCATTTTGTTATGTTAAATAAAATTGATGAACCTGAATTTACTTCTTGTTTGTTGATGAACCTTAATTTATTGATGAACCTGAAAAAAATTGTTAAATTTGATTAACTTTTGATGAACTTTAATATGTAAAAAATGATAAACCTCTAAAATTTGATGAAAATCTTTTAAAAGAAAGAACAGTTGATAAACCTGAATTTATTGATGAACCTGAAAAAAATTGTTAAATTAGATTAACTTTTGATGAACTTTAATATGTAAATTTTGATGAACTTTAATATGTAAAAAATGATAAACCTCTAAAATTTGTAGAAAGAAGAACTTTTTTTCAGAAGCTTTGATAATTATAATGACACTGTTATAATTTAAAATTGATGAACCTCTAAAATTTGAAGAACTTTTATCTCAACTTTATAAGTAAAACTGATGAACTTCATAATAGAAAAAACTTTATAAGTAAAACATCACATTTATTTGTATAATAGAAAAATCAAAGTTACTTTGATCACTCTTATCAAACTAACACCACATTTATTAAGTAACTACACAAGCAGTCTTCTCAGCCAACTTCGCGTTCCTAGCAGCAGTCTTCTCAGCCAAATTAGCCTTCCTAGCAGCAGTTTTCTCAGCCAACTTCGCATTCTTGGCAGCCAATCTCGCCTTCTGCTTCATCTCCTTCGCAGCAGCCTTTTCACTAGCTTTCTTAGCAACAATTTGAGCTTTTATGGCATTGCATTTCTCCTGGTTATGATCGTTCATACTAGATTTGCAGGTTGTACAGTTCTTCTTTCTACGCTTCCCACTAGCAATAAGTGAACGTTCAACACTGCTCTTAATCCTCTTTCGCGAACCCTTAGTACTAACCTGTTTTGGACCAAAAAACAAAAATGATCAAAAAATATGTTGAACAATTGATGAACAACTGATGAACCTATAAAAACTGAAAAACTATGATAACTGATGGGCCTAGGATAACACATATAATAACTGATGAACCTATATTAACTGATGAACCTATAATAACTGATGAACCTATGTTGATGAAAAAATATGTTGAACATCTGTTTAACCTACGATAACTGATGAACCTATAATAACTGATGAACCTATAATAACTAGAAAAATAACTAAATTGCAAAAATTTAACATGTTCATCAACTAACCTAGATAACAAAAAAGAGAATGAATAGTCTAACCTATAAAAACTGATGAACCTATAAAAACTGAAAAAACTATGATAACTGATGGGCCTACAATAACACAGAACAAAAAACTGATGAACCTATATTAAATGATGAACTTATATTAAATGATGAACCTATATTTGATAAACCTATGATAACTCCTAAATTATGATAACATAAATCTGATGAACCTATAATAACTGATGAACCTATAACAACTGATGAACCTATAATAACTATAAATATAACTAAACTGCAAAAATTTAACATGTTCATCAACTAACCTAGATAACAAAAAAGAGAATAAATAGTGTAACCTGCTTTGGAACATTCACAATAATCTCATCCGGTTGCGACACACCAAGAATAGAAGCAATCCTATCCCGTTTAGTAGTCTTTGGAGGTATAGGAACATCAGCATCTGCCTTCGCCATTAACTGAACCTGATGATCTCTAAACTTTTGTAGTAGCTCAGGATCATTAGCATAACGATTCACACAATACTCGACTGATCTGAATATCTCACGCAAGATCATATCAGGACTGTCACCGGTGGCTTGAATGACTAATGGAGGTGGTAATGAATCTTTTGACCAACGCCTAAGCACGTACTTCTTGGGAAAGTTTTTAACATTTGAAAACCGAATCACATAAAAGATATGACGACATAACAGTCCATATGACTCAAAACGTTTGCACGTACACTGATAAAACTCTTCAGCTGGTTTACACAAAACCTGAAAAAAAGGTAGTACATACATTATCTGAGTACAAAAAAACATGATAAAAGGCAATGATGAACCTCATTCTTATCTACAATGACTGATGAACCTCATTCTAATATACAATGATTGATGAACCTGATGAACCTGATTCTGATATACAATGACTAATGAACATCATTATTATCTACATGCATTATCTGAGTACAAAAAACATGATAAAAAGCAACGATGAACCTAATTCTAATCTACAATGACTGATGAACCTCATTATTATCTACATACATTATCTGATTACAAAAAACATGATAAAAAGCAACGATGAACCTCATTATAATCTACAATGACTGATGAACCTCATTCTGATCTACAATGACTGATAAACCTCATTATTATCTACAATGACTGATGAACCTCATTCTTATAAAATTAAAAAAAAAATAATGAAACAAAACTGTATGTATAAAAAGATGTCACCTCATAAAAAACATCATACTGTGGTTTCCCTTTCACTATACGATGTCGCCTAGAAATCTGCTCATCTTCGCCAGTATCTTTTATAACAAATTTTTTGCCAGAATCAACATCCGAAACACTAACCGACATACAAGAAATCACAGAAGCATAAATCTCATTTTGAACATCAAAGAAAATGGACCGAGTGTATAATTCTGATGCCTCCTTCTCTAATTGAAGTTCTGTGTGTATATCTGGAATAGTATACCGACTGTCATGATCATTTTTACGTTGAGCAAAACTTTGACAACCCACCACACTCTCAAAATGATTATAAAATTCCCATAAAGTCAAATCAATACTCGTCAAGCGACCGTACGCATTGTTTTCACTCTCAGACCTAGAAGAAGTACGCATCAAACCCGACATCAACTCATCCCTGTAATAGGCTGGAATCCATTTATACCTCAAATCATACATATCAGAAAGCCATTTGTGACTCTTCAAATCGAAATCAACTAATAATTTCTCCCACAAAGCTTCAAACTCATCAAGCTCTATTCTATCAGTCCAAACAATATCTGATATTCTTCGTTTAAAAGTTTCATCTTTAGCTAGATCAGGACCAACCTACAAAAATCAAGATGAACCTTATTGTATAAAACTAACTGATGAACATTATTATATAAAAAAAACTAACTGATGAACATTATTATATAAATGATGAACATTATTCTATCAGTCCAAAACAATATCCCATAAAATGATGAACATTATACTGTAAAACTATCTGATGAACCTTTAAAATATAAGTAACTAATAAACAAAAATAATTAAAAAAAATACATTGATGAACATACCTTTGAAGTCAACTTCTGCATGATATGCCACATGCATAATCTATAACGAGATAACGGGAAAACTGTCTCTATAGCAACTTTCATTGATGCGTCTTGATCAGTAACAATAACCTTTGGTGCTCGCACGAAGGCTCTTTGAAAACATTCAAGCAACCAAATGTAAGATTCTTTAGTCTCCGACGACAGCAACGCAGCTCCAAATGCAACACAATTATTATGATTGTCGATCCCAGTAAATGGTACAAAAACCATTTTGTACCTATCAAAAATAAATGATAAACATTATTATAAAACCGATGAACCGTTATAATATAATTAATGAACCATTTAAATTCAATACCTTTCAACAACATCAGTTTATACAATCAATTACAGCAGCTTTATAATACTGATGAACTTATTTACACCAACTTTAAAAAATTTTGTTTAAAAAATACTGATGAACCATATCTTAAAATACTGATGAACCATTTAAATTCAACAACATCAGCATATAACAATCAAATACAGCAACTTTAAAAAAAAAATGTTTCTAGCTTCAAATGTTTCCCCAGAAATGGTCGCTGGTGACTCTGCGTAGGCTTTGAAACTCATTAATAATCTCAAACACACATAAACTGCCAGAACAAGATGATGGGCAACGCGAATTAAGTTTTATACCGTTGACCATCATCTTGTTGCAGCAAAGTTTTTGTGTGTTTGAGCTTATCAATGAGTTTCAAAAAGCTACTCACACTCACCCAACGACCACTCCGGGGAAACAATTCAAGCTAGAAACATGACCTATTACACTCATTTCATCAGAATTTAAAAGATATGAAAGAGATAAAGAGATAGGATATGTGGGGTAGAGGAAAAAATATAGAATAGTTGGGATGGAGGATTTTCTGATAAAGAGATAGGATATGTGGGGTAGAGAGATAAGAAAAGTGGTTTTTCGGATAAATAGATAAGATACGTGGGGTACAATCAAATAACAATATCTATCTTATCTTAAAATACAGATGAACCTATTAATTAAAAGATGTTCATCAGTTGAAAAATAAAAAACATATATAAAATGAACTTACTTATTAGTCCTGAATGTAGCATCAAATGACATAACATCGCCAAAAGCATAATAATTCCTTTTTGCGTACTCATCGACCCAAAAAAAGATTCGTCAACGCGTTATTCTCACCAGTTTGATACTCAAATGAAAAATTAGGATGAAAATCCTTCTTGTTCAATAACATCTCAACTAACATCTGAGCATCATTCATACCAATGAAATCAAGCACATCTCTCCTATAGTTTTTACAATCAACCGAACTAACCCCAATAAAATCGTAGTCCCCATAAATCTGCCGAAGTAAATGAAAGCCCTTCACTGGACCAAGATTCACTTGAGATGCTTGATATAGAAAAACTTGCTGAGTATAAGAAACATCACGAGACGAAACCAAAAAAACACTATCTTCCTGACTAACTAGGCTATGGTTATGACCCTCAACAAATTCATAACACCAATATCCTTTTCCTTCAACATACCTCACACGTAAAACAGCCTTACAATCAGTACGCTTAGACGGATGTTTCCTATGTTTTCTCTTTGATCCAACTTTCTTTGGGGCAGGATTTATACCTTCTTTACTACAAACAAAATATTGCAGATCAGGATTATTGTCCTTATTCTTCATATATTTATAATGTTGACCTAAACGAATCTCAAAACAGCTCTTTTTGCATAATCTTTGTAATACTCATAAGCCTGCTCCAGAGAATGATACATGACACCATAAGCCGGCTTCTCACCATCAGGAATATCAGGAATCCATAACTTCTCACCCCCTCCTTAGAAACAATACCAACAGAATATGGAACAACTTCATAATCATCATCTGAAAAAAAATATATACAATGAATGACTGATGAACCAAAAACACTTTATCGCTGATGAACCTCATTATTATATATTATTACAATCAATAATTGATTAACCAAGACAAATAAAATTGATAACATTTTATAACTGATGAACCTCATTTTAATCCATTCTAAAAAGTTATTCTAATGAATCCGCAGCCTCTAATTAAACCACGATAAATAGCAATTACTGATGAACCTCATTTTAATCCGTTCTAAAGAGTTATTCTAATGAATCCGCAGTCTCTAATTAAACCACAATAACTAGGAATTACTGATGAAACTCATTTTAATCCATTCTAAAAAGTTATTCTAATGAATCCACAACCTATAATTAAACCATCATAACTAGCAATCACTGATGAACCTCACTTTAATCCGTTCTAAAAAGTTATTTTAATGAATCCGCAACCTCTAATTAAACCACAATAACTAGGAATTACTGATGAACCTCATTTTAATCCGTTCTAAAAAATTATTCTAATGAATCCGCAACTGATGCGTGGGAATCGCAACAAGCTTTACCTCTCGAGGGATCTCGAGAAGCTTACAACCCCCACCAGGCAGTGTACCTGATCGTTGTAGTATAGTATAGTGACAAGTACCGGGGGATTGATCGTTCAGCTTAGGAATAGTGTCGCTAGGATTAAAAAGCCTAATTACTAGTTCTAAGGGTGAGGGATGATTATTTTTGTGTTTTTATATTTTTTAGAAAGCAATTAAAATATCGGTTTTTAGAAGAGTGGGCGGAATTAGTTGCTATTCAACTAACCCAAAACTAAGATGCAATCAAAATAAAATACTAAAAATGAAAATAAACTAATTTATACTAAGGTTGTGAGCAGTAATTGGAGAAAATGTGTTTACTTAGATTTCACTACTCCCTAGATATCTTTTACATGTTAATTACTTGTTATAATTGCATGGATGAGGGATTGTATTCCTTAATACCATTCATGGGGTGGCATACATAACTCCCCAATTCTATGAGCTTTTATCTCCTCCTACACCATGCCCAGCACAACTATAGGGATTGTAAACAGTGGCTCATGCATTAAATACAACCAATAAAGACCTAGTACGCCTCGGTTCATGTTTCTTAAGACGTTCAAGCATGTTACCATTTGGAGATCTGCCAGTTTTCTTAAGCCTAACATATAAAATCATTCATCCAAGACAAGAATAAACAAGTAATCAACACATAATCAATATCTAGGTTTCATTAGATCTAAGCAAACACAAAGGATATCTAGCCTAGCATAATGGAATTGAGACAAGAACAAGATATAGACAACCAACACATAGACATATTGATTGAATTAGAAGAACACTTATCTCAATTACAATGCAAGGTATCAAGGGTTTGGAACCCTTGAAAAACCTGTAAAAGTTGCACCAAAATCGTCTTTAGGGTTTCTCCAAAACTTCTCTCCTTTAATGTGAAAAACTAGAAAACTATATATAGGAAAATCGGGGTGACGGCGTCAAGAACAAAGGTGTGACGCCGTCATCTCGCCGCCAAATGCTTCCTCGGACGGCCTTGATCTACTTCTGACGCCCTGTGTGACGCCGTCATGAGCTACGGATTTTAATTCTTGGGGTTTGACGCCGTCATGACTTTACTCTTGACGCCTTCATGTACTGTTCCAGCATGGAAAATTAAGACTTTGCCGTTTTCTTCACTTTTATGCTCCAAAAACGTCCAAAATGGCTTCTTTTCCAGAATTCACTCTCCAAGTACCTAAAATCACAAAAGGAACGATTTAGGGCAATATTTGATCAAATAAATTCGGATTCGGGCTTAAATGACCCCCTAAAAACGGATCATTTTTCGCCTCATCATATACCCTTACACTTGAGATTTGCTTGTCCTCAAGCAAATGCGCTTTTATTCTACTCAAAAGACAAGTTAGGGGTCATTTAACACTAATATAAAAGTAATTACAACAAATAATCGTTCCACCAAAGACCAATAGACAAGCACGGAGGTCATACACTAGCACCTCACAAATAGTGTTTAGATACTCACATCTCTCGGGTGTAATAAAGTAATATAACATTATGGAAATGGAAGATATCTCTCACTACCTGTCATAGCAAAATAGATTACCATAGGCTTGGGAAAGGATCAAACCTCCACCACATGGCGTAAGCACCTAGGATAAACTATCAAAGAGGTCTTTTAAAGGGTTGTAACGTTAGGTATAGGGATATGAATTACACGGTTTTGTTGGATAAAGGAAGTTTTACTGGTGGCGAGTTAACAATCTTAGTTAATTACATGAACAATATGGCGTTGCTAAGCCAAGACTAGACTCGACTTAAGCTAATAAATGAAAAATAACAAAAACATAAAATGAACATAGAATAAAAAGGGATGGTAGTCCGTATGTTTTTTCTCTTTTCCTTTATTTTTTTATTTTTTTTTTATTTTTTATTTTTTTTGCATACACTCTTACCCTACCATCCAAAATAATACATCATAGGGGATGAGAATTCCCCTTACACTTGAATCATTACATACTTTACATTAAACTAATCTAATGACTCGAATTAAGAAAAATCAAAACACTTGGAGCACTTTTAAGATTAACGCACATATGGGGGTAATAAATGATGTTCTTCCCCATTACTCCATAAAATAAGTACTTACCCATGAGTCCCAATCGTCCCAAAACAATATGTACAAGGATATGACTCGACTTAGCAACCATGTAATCAATTAGAAAGTTAACTTAGGGTTTAACAAATAACAATAATGCACTAAAAATGAGCGCATACACGGAAGGCTAAGGCGATTTGGGTGTACATTTAAGTGGGGTGTAACAAATTCTTCCTTTAAGTAAAATGCTTAAAGTTAGAAACGAAAAGATAGGCTCGGAGGAGTGTACTAGGGGTTTCGTGTACTAAAAATGAGTACAACGCTAAGGTGTTTGGAAAAATTAGTTGACTTAACTAGTCAAGTAATATGACTTAATTGGTCAAGTAATTATAATACGGGTTTAACACAAGGGTGATCCTAATGCCTCTTATCATGTAGTAAATCCTACCACACGAATGTAGTCTCACTAGCGGTCTCGGGATGCATCACTAACGCAAGTTCTAGAATCTAAATGCTACCGGTACACTCATAAGCACTAATAGTAAATGCTTTTCCTATCAAATCTAAAGGCGAACCTCACAATTTTGGGTGGAAAATTTTTCTGAATATACGGTTATGTGCTAGTCATACAATCTCCTATCCATGAGACGCTTGCTATGGCTAAAGTTTCACTCCTAAATGTTGTAAAAAATTTTAAATTTGGGGCTAAAATTGCACTAACAAGTATTTCTCATAGTTTTATTACACATCTACTATCAAACAAGACAAACTCAAGCGAAAGTGCATATGTAAGGTATCATCTTTTTACCCTCCCCTTACACTTAAGATGAACATTGTCCCCAATGTTCAAGTAAAGAATGTAAAAGTGAAAAAGTTAAAAAGAATGAAATCAAATACTCCCCTGATTCGCTCGGTATGGATTATAGGTTGGCCAGGTTAAATCTTCCTCCAAAAAAAATGAAACAATCAAAGCTTCCCTTCCAGAATATAAATCATTTCCTTGTCATACATAACCTGTAAATCCTGACAAAAATAGACAAGACAACCTCGCGTAAAATCGGCGGCATCCTAGATAAGTTGCTAAATCCTAGAAAACAAAGTAAGATATAATGCTTGTGGAATGAAGTTTGCAGATTTCCTGGAGATTATAAAACTTAATAATTCACAAAAACTATGAGACTCCGTTAGAAAAACAAAACCGGTAAAATTTCCAGATTTTAACTCCTGACGCCGTCAAGAGTAATCCTCTGACGCCGTCAGAATGGACCTGCAGAAATTCTTATGTTAAGTTTCTGGAAAATCTTTGGAAAAACTTGGTCCTACTTCCTGGAAAATCCTGCAAAAACTTTATTATGACTCAATACAAGCATTTGACTCTAACAAGATATAGACAACCAACACATAGACATATTGATTGAATTGGAAGAACACTTATCTCAATTATAATGCAAGGTATCAAGGGTTTGGAACCCTTGAAAAACCTGTAAAAGTTGCACCAAAATCGTCTTTAGGGTTTCTCCAAAACTTCTCTCCTTTAATGTGAAAAACTAAAAAACTATATATAGGAAAATCGGGGTGACGGCGTCAAGAACAAAGGTGTGACGCCGTCATCTCGCCGCCAAATGCTTCCTCGGACGGCCTTGATCTACTTCTGACGCCCTGTGTGACGCCGTCATGAGCTACGGATTTTAATTCTTGGGGTTTGACGCCGTCATGACTTTACTCTTGACGCCTTCATGTACTGTTCCAGCATGGAAAATTGAGACTTTGCAGTTTTCTTCACTTTTATGCTCCAAAAACGTCCAAAATGGCTTCTTTTCCAGAATTCACTCTCCAAGTACCTAAAATCACAAAAGGAACGATTTAGGGCAATATTTGATCAAATAAATTCAGATTCGGGCTTAAATGACCCCCTAAAAATGGATCATTTTTTGCCTCATCAGCAACCTATAATTAAACCATCATAACTAGCAATCACTGATGAACCTCATTTTAATCCGTTCTAAAAAATTATTCTAATGAATCCGCAACCTCTAATTAAACCACAATAACTAGGAATTACTGATGAACCTCATTTTAATCTGTTCTAAAAAATTATTCTAATGAATCCGCAACCTATAATTAAACCATCATAACAAGCAATCACTGATGAACCTCATTTTAATCCGTTCTAACAAGTTATTCTAATAAATCCGCAACATCTAATTAAACCACAATAAATATCAATTATTGATGAACCTCATTCTAATATGTTCTAACAAGTTATTCTAATGAATCCGAACCTCTAATTAATCCAGAATAACGAGAAATAACTAATGAACCTCATTCTAATATGCTTTGATGAATCCACATCATACTAAGCAAACAATGCAGGCATAATATCTTCAAAAAACTAATTGATGATCCTAATAAAAAATAACTGACTAATGAATATATAACAAAAAATGAAATTACCTTGATTAAACACATGAGAATTACTCTCAGCCATCAGAAACTGATTTAACAATCAAAAATCCCCAAATTTGACCGGTTAAAACCCTAATTTTCTTCCAATAAACCAATTGAATACTCAAAACCCCCAATTGTCTTCCAATTAACCAATTGAATGATTAAAACCCTAATTCTATTGCAATTAAGCAATCCAACGACTAATTCGAAGCCGATATGAACAATTAACACGATTTGAAGAAATATTACCGATTCAAATAAAGGAATATGAATTGAGAACAAAAAAGCCCTAATTTTGCAAAATATGAACAAATGAAAGAATAAAAAAAAAATGTAAAATTGAATGAATGAATGAATTGAATCGAAATCATTGTGTAAATTCATTTATATATAGCCGGAAAATTGAAAGAATCAAAGAAGAGAGATCGGAAAAAGGAAAGCATATCAGATAAGAGAAAGAAGAAAGAGGGAAAGAGAGAAAAAAGTGAGAGGGAGTAAATTTACAATACTGCCCTTGAGTCTAAATATATTAAGAATATGTTTCATCAGTAGAATAACTTGTTAGAAATAGATTAAAAAAAGGTTCATCAGTGATTAGAAGAGTTATCATGGTTAGATTAGAAGTTTTTGATACATTGCTATAACTTGTTAGAAATAGATTAAAAAAAGGTTCAACAGTGATTAGATTAGTTATCATGGTTAGATTAGAAGTTGTGGATACATTGCCATTACTTGTTAGAATATATTAAAAAGAGGTTCATCAATGATTACTTGTTATCATTGTATAATTAGTACTAACTTGTTAGAATAAATTGAAAAGAGGTTCATCAGTTGTTATTTAGAATAAGGTTCAGCAGTTAAAAATTATATGAAAAAAAAATTTATAGTTATTTTTCATTGAAAGATTGTTCATCAGTTGTTTTTTTTATTGTATAGGAAAGAAGCTTATGACGTTAACAACCTATTCTCCAAGTGATGACGACTTTGTTGAACATGCGTTTACTAATAAAAGAACTCGGGGTTCATTAAAAGCTGATCAACCACTTCCTAAAAGAACACGGGGTTCATCAAATCCTGAAATCGCTGCTAAATCTTCCAAACCTTCCAAGCCTTCCAAACCTTCCAAACCTTCAAAACCTTCAAAACCATCAGGTTCATCAAAAACTAATAAACCTATTCTCTCTGAAGACCTTAAGCCTGGATTAAGTCTTCGACAAATTCTCCCACCTAACCAAAAAATTTTTCCAACGGTTCTAATAAAAAAATTTCCCGGTCCATTATATGATACAATTAAGAAAATAACAACGGACCGAAAAGAGGCAATATCAAGAATGGGTTTTAAATCATTGTTAGACTTTGAAATTAATATCATGCCAAGTCGTTTAGGGTATTGGTTGCTTGAGAGGTTCGATGCTGAATCTGGAAATCTAACCGTCTTTGGTGATACTATACACATAACACCTAAGTTAATCCACCATACTTTCGGATTCCCAATGGGTCAGTATGCAGTTGATGTGCGTGATGTTGTTAAGGAAAGATCAAATGAAGCATACATAGAATGGAAAAAACAATTCAAAGGTGTTCCTAGACTTTATGCAAACAAGGATTTGATGCCGGTAATTAAGAATCAAATTAGGAAAAATGATAGTGGAGACATATTTTTGAAGAGCATAATATCATTGTTTTGTACTATTTTGTCTTATGTGGGAACGATGGGGACTTTGAATATTGGAGTCATCCCTTCTCTTACTGATATGGATCTTGTGAAACAATTGGACTGGTGCGAGTATGTGCTACATAATTTGAAGGACGAAAGGAAAAATTGGAGACCGGGAACAAGATTCTATGGTCCAATCTTGCTATTGAAGGTAATTACTTTATACTTTATGTTCATCAGTTAATTTATAGGTTCATCAATTAGGTTATAGGTTCATCTGTTAGATTATAGGTTCATCAGTTAGGTTATCAGGTTCATCAGTTACATTTTTCTTAATTTAAGATCTACACTTAAAATTGCAGGTTATATTTGCCAATTCGCTGCTGAAGAAACCAAAATACCTAGCGTTTAATTACTGGAAAACAGAAAATTTGGAAGAATTGGAAGAGATGATGTTTGGCAAAATAAAGAAAGGAAGAGCTCCTAAAGCTGAAAAAGTGAAGAAAAAAGAAGAACCGGAAGAAGATCAAGAAGAAGAAAATAATGATGAGGAAAATAAAGAAGAAGAAGATCAAGAGGATGATGATGCAGAGGAAGATGATGATGATGATGCAGAGGAAGCTGCAGAAAATAATAATGATGATGATTCAGAGAACGATGATGAACAGCAGATAGAGAATGCTGGAGCCGAAATTCAATTGGAGGAAGAACCGAGGGGTGATGATGAAGACAAGATTGAAGTCTTATATAAAGCTGGACCACATTGGAGTAGAGCTCATTTGAAGGATCACTCTCCTTTCAAGCGTGGACTACTCATGATTGAAGGTATGATGTATTATTTTATTTGGTTCATCACTTACTGTCCCGTATAATGTGTTTTTTTACGGATGATTGGATCTTTACACATTGTGTCTAAATTCATATGCTAATATTGTGCCGATAAAAGATAGCGATGAGCCAGTAAAAAAAAAGAAGATTAGAAGAAAGAAACAAAAAACAAACGCTGATGAACCTTCTAATATAGGTATACATTTTACTATATGTTCATCAGTACTTTTTGTATGTGTCATCTTAAAAAAATGACATTTTTTTTTCAGATGTCATTCAAGGGAACAATTCAGAAAGGGAAGGTTCGATGCCTATAGAAGGTACACAAATTATAATCTGATGAACCTTATATTATATTCTTATTTTAAACATTTACCTAAAATAAGTTGTATCTAAAATTAGTGGCTGATGGACCAATCCTTCTAATGCTGGAAGACAAACCACAAGAAGCAGAGGGGGGAAATGATCAAGAAGGTATGTATATATACATTATTTATATTATATTATTGTTTTATAAGTAAATTTTTGTTATAAGTAAAAATTTGATGAACCTCAAAAATTTGTTGAAAATCTTGATTAACTTGAATATGTAAAATCTGATGAACTTGAAAAAAAAATAACTTTTATAATCTGATGAACCTGTTATAACTTATGAAAAATGGTGTAAAACATGTAGGAAGAAAACAGAAAGCAAAAAGGAGTTCACTATCTCCTAAAAACCGCTATTCGATGAACATGTGCAAAAACATTGTTGGATACAAAAGGAAAAGAACATCAAAATCTCCAAAGGCAGATGACGTTGGTGAGCAAGTGCCTGATGTTCATATAGATGATATTGAGGAGCATCAATGGGTTGATCAACAGGGTAAAAATCTATTATGTTTCATAACTTACATATTATCTGCAAAAATTTTGTGTATATTTGAATTTCTTATAATTGGTTCATCAATTAGCAGATGATGATATTCAAATGATCGGAACAAATGAGGATATTCAAACGACTGGAAGTGATGAAAACACTGAAGTTGCTGAACCAATTACCGGAACCGATCAAACACCTGAAAATGGAAATGATGAACCTTCATCCTCAAGTATTAAGCTCACCCAACAACAGTTATCCGCAATGATTTTAGAGTTTCAAGGGGAGTATTCCCAATTCAAATCAGCTGAGGTAAAATATATATAAACTTTAAAATGTTATTTGATTATAGGTTCTTCAAATATAGGTTCATCAGTTAATATAGGTTCATCAGTTTTAAGTTAATATAGGTTCAAAGACTTAATTGATTATATTAATTACAGGAATTCAGTCACTCACTGAGGAACATGTTGTGCTTATTTCAAGATATGAAAATTAATATTGATGACATGCTAAGGGCTGGATTGGAGATGTACCCCGGAAATGAATCGTTGTTGGAAGTCCGAGACTGGATGAACAGTTTGGTAAACAGGACAACTTTTGAGAGCTCACAAACTGAAGATGAGAGCTCAATGCTGATGATAACGATGGGTGATGATAAGGATGCCTCCGAGGCAAAGGAAGCATCTAAACAAACTGATGAACCTCAAACAAAGGATGGCTCCGACGCTAAGGTTGCATCTAAGCAAACTGATGAACCTCAAATGAATCATGGCTCCGAGTTAACAGATGAACCTAAGACGGACAAACAAGTTAACATTAACTCAAATGTTCATGGATCCTGCCTTTTTGAAAGAATATGAAAAGATTGAACGTCAGGTAATAACCTTATTGATGAACTTATAACTGATTTGTTTTATGAACTTATTGATGAACTTATAATTTATTGATGAACTTATTAATTAACTTACTGATGAACATATAAAACAGTTGCATAGGCCAGAATTCCCGATATTCAATACGGAGCAATTTGAGAATAAGTCTTTGCCTTTGGTTTTGTATGAAGAAAAGAAAGACTTGGAGCAGTTATTGGATGAGTTGCTCAAAAAGACATCGTTCTTGCACACATCCTCAGAAAGGTTGAGCAAGACTAGTGATGACAATCTTTGGAGAAGAATTCAAGCAGAAGCTTTAGCATTGAAAAAAACATCACAAAAACATAAGAACTCTTCCCCACAAAATAAAGAATCGCCAAAGATGATAACACCGATATCATATGCTCCCCCATCAGCAAAAGAAAAATTAAAATGTGAAGCAGTAGATGAAGGTTTTTCCACGCCTCTAAAAGCCACGCCACTTAATTCTTTCAACACAATTGCTCGAAAGCTTAAAGTTCCTCAAACGGAAAAGAATATCAAAGAAGGTGAAGAAGGTCAAGAAGACTTGGAAAATATAAGAGAAAAAAGAAAAACAAAGCCTGCTGAATCTCTAAAATCTCCGTATTTACAAAGAGTCGTTGTGATGAAGAACAAAGTACAAGACAATGAAAGAAAGGTGGCTGGAACAATATTCGCTGCAAGAGGAGATCTCGAGTAAGTAATATATATTAGGTTCATCAATTTAAAAATAATATTTCTATAATAAGTAGCTTCTTTATTTTTCTAAAATATTACCTTAAAATGAAATTGCAGTGATGTGTTACTTCATTCATACTTTGTTGACGGTCAAAGAATCCACTTTGAGAGCTTCAAAGAAGGGAATGAAATTAGTTCAAGAGTGATTGATATGTGGGCGTATATACATAACATGGCAGAAGAGAAAAGGAACGTAGGATCATTGAAGAAGCTATATGCCCATACATCAATGATTGTAAGTTACAAAAATCTTTATCAATTATGATTCAATATTTGAAATCATGTACATATGCAAAAATCTTGACTTATATTGATGAACCTCAGACAAAAGAAATGGCCAATCTATCTCACAACTCGAAAGCACTCACACAAAGGTTTAATGAAAACATTAAGAATCTTTTGTTTTTGTCTGTTTATGAATCTATCAGAGACATTGACCTGGTAAGCACTTCTATTTTACTAATTTGTTTTAAGATAAATAACTGATGAACCTTAATAAAACTGATGAACCTATAGTTAATTGTAAATAATTGATGAACCTCTATCTTTAACAGGCGCTTTTCCCGATGATGCTCGGTGACGATCACTACTACGTCGTCTGTTTCAACTTGAAAGAACCTCAAATCCATAGTCTTGACAACATGCATCACAATCAATTAGTCAAGGATAGATATCAGAAAAAGCTGGTTAATTTGGTAAGAATGTTAGGTATATTAAATGTATGTTCATCAACATAGTTAAATTGAATCTCATTGTTTTTAATTTATTATTACAGAGATTTCAATTTATAAAGTTCTTGAAAGACAATGGGCATCCAAATTATCAAGCACTGAACAACTACAAAGTGGATCATATCAAATTGCCATGGGAAACCAAAAACAATTTCATTGATTGTGGAATTTTTGCCATGAGACACATGGAAACTTATTCAGGGAAAAAAGACTTTGATGCTGGGTTTGTAAAAGAAGGTGCTGAACAAGACAAACAGCTTGAAGACTTGAGAAAGAAGTACATGTCAAAGATTCTGTTGTCCGACTACAATGAAAACAGACATGTAGTGGAGAGCGAGGTAGAAGAATATCATCGTTTACCTCTGAAGGAAAAGCGAACGCTCCAGCAGATGTCAAAAAAGAATATTGCAGAACTTGCCAGCGAATATTTCGAACGGGAAGCTAGTGCTCTTCTTCGACAGACCTAAAAACAATTTGATCTAATAGTTTGTTATGGTTAAAATTTTGGCAGTAGTAACCTAATCTAATTAGGGAATGTTCTAGTATAAATACTACTTTTTGGTTGGTTGTTATGGACAAGTTATTTTAGTTTAATAGAACTATCATTTTGTTATGTTAAATAAAATTGATGAACCTGAATTTACTTCTTGTTTGTTGATGAACCTTAATTTATTGATGAACCTGAAAAAAATTGTTAAATTTGATTAACTTTTGATGAACTTTAATATGTAAAAAATGATAAACCTCTAAAATTTGATGAAAATCTTTTAAAAGAAAGAACAGTTGATGAGCCTGAAAAAAATTGTTAAATTAGATTAACTTTTGATGAACTTTAATATGTAAATTTTGATGAACTTTAATATGTAAAAAATGATAAACCTCTAAAATTTCTAGAAAGAAGAACTTTTTTTTAGAAACTTTGATAATTATAATGACACTGTTATAATTTAAAATTGATGAACCTCTAAAATTTGAAGAACTTTTATCTCAACTTTATAAGTAAAATTGATGAACTTTATAATAGAAAAAACTTTATAAGTAAAACATCACATTTATTTGTATAATAGAAAAATCAAAGTTACTTTGATCACTCTTATCAAACTAACACCACATTTATTAAGTAACTACACAAGCAGTCTTCTCAGCCAACTTCGCGTTCCTAGCAGCAGTCTTCTCAGCCAAATTCGCCTTCCTAGCAGCAGTTTTCTCAGCCAACTTCGCATTCTTGGCAGCCAATCTCGCTTTCTGCTTCATCTCCTTCACAGCAGCCTTTTCACTAGCTTTCTTAGCAGCAATTTGAGCTTTTATGGCATTGCCTTTCGCCTGGTTATGATCGTTCATACTAGATTTGCAGGTTGTACAGTTCTTCTTTCTATGCTTCCCACTAGCAATAAGTGAACGTTCAACACTGCTCTTAATCCTCTTTCGCGAACCCTTAGTACTAACCTGTTTTGGACCAAAAAACAAAAATGATCAAAAAATATGTTGAACAATTGATGAACAACTGATGAACCTATAAAAACTGAAAAACTATGATAACTGATGGGCCTAGGATAACACATATAATAACTGATGAACCTATATTAACTGATGAACCTATAATAACTGATGAACCTATGTTGATGAAAAAATATGTTGAACATCTGTTTAACCTACGATAACTGATGAACCTATAATAACTGATGAACCTATAATAACTAGAAAAATAACTAAATTGCAAAAATTTAACATGTTCATCAACTAACCTAGATAACAAAAAAGAGAATGAATAGTCTAACCTATAAAAACTGATGAACCTATAAAAACTGAAAAAACTATGATAACTGATGGGCCTACAATAACACAGAACAAAAAACTGATGAACCTATATTAAATGATGAACTTATATTAAATGATGAACCTATATTTGATAAACCTATGATAACTCCTAAATTATGATAACATAAATCTGATGAACCTATAATAACTGATGAACCTATAACAACTGATGAACCTATAATAACTATAAATATAACTAAACTGCAAAAATTTAACATGTTCATCAACTAACCTAAATAACAAAAAAGAGAATAAATAGTCTAACCTGCTTTGGAACATTCACAATAATCTCATCCGGTTGCGACACACCAAGAATAGAAGCAATCCTATCCCGTTTAGTAGTCTTTGGAGGTATAGGAACATCAGCATCTGCCTTCGCCATTAACTGAACCTGATGATCTCTAAACTTTTGCAGTAGCTCAGGATCATTAGCATAACGATTCACACAATACTCGACTGATCTGAATATCTCACGCAAGATCATATCAGGACTGTCACCGGTGGCTTTAATGACTGATGGAGGTGGTAATGAATCTTTTGACCAACGCCTAAGCACGTACTTCTTGGGAAAGTTTTTAACATTTGAAAACCGAATCACATAAAAGATATGACGACATAATAGTCCATATGACTCAAAACATTTGCACGTACACTGATAAAACTCTTTAGCTGGTTTGCACAAAACCTGAAAAAAAAAAGGTAGTACATACATTATCTGAGTACAAAAAAACATGATAAAAGGCAATGATGAACCTCATTCTTATCTACAATGACTGATGAACCTCATTCTAATATACAATGACTGATGAACCTGATGAACCTGATTCTGATATACAATGAGTAATGAACATCATTATTATCTACATGCATTATCTGAGTACAAAAAACATGATAAAAAGCAACGATGAACCTAATTCTAATCTACAATGACTGATGAACCTCATTATTATCTACATACATTATCTGATTACAAAAAACATGATAAAAAGCAACGATGAACCTCATTATAATCTACAATGACTGATGAACCTCATTCTGATCTACAATGACTGATGAACCTCATTATTATCTACAATGACTGATGAACCTCATTCTTATAAAATTAAAAAAAAATAATGAAACAAAACTGTATGTATAAAAAGATGTTACCTCATAAAAAACATCATACTGCGGTTTCCCTTTCACTATACGATGTCGCCTAGAAATCTGCTCATCTTCGCCAGTATCTTTTATAACAAATTTTTTGCCAGAATCAACATCCGAAACACTAACCGACATACAAGAAATCACAGAAGCATAAATCTCATTTTGAACATCAAAGAAAATGGACCGAGTGTATAATTCTGATGCCTCCTTCTCTAATTAAAGTTCTGTGTGCATATCTGGAATAGTATACCGACTGTCATGATCATTTTTACGTTGAGCAAAACTTTCACAACCCACCACACTCTCAAAATGATTATAAAATTCCCATAAAGTCAAATCAATACTCGTCAAGCGATCGTACGCATTGTTTTCACTCTCAGACCTAGAAGAAGTACGCATCAAACCCGACATCAACTCATCCCTGTAATAGGCTGGAATCCATTTATACCTCAAATCATACATATCAGAAAGCCATTTGTGACTCTTCAAATCGAAATCAACTAATAATTTCTCCCACAAAGCTTCAAACTCATTAGGCTCTATTCTATCAGTCCAAACAATATCTGATATTCTTCGTTTAAAAGTTTCATCTTTAGCTAGATCAGGACCAACCTACAAAAATCAAGATGAACCTTATTGTATAAAACTAACTGATGAACATTATTATATAAAAAAACTAACTGATGAACATTATTATATAAATGATGAACATTATTCTATCAGTCCAAAACAATATCCCATAAAATGATGAACATTATACAGTAAAACTATCTGATGAACCTTTAAAATATAAGTAACTAATAAACAAAAATAACTAAAAAAAATACGTTGATGAACATACCTTTGAAGTCAACTTCTGCATGATATGCCACATGCATAATCTATGACGAGATAACGGGAAAACTGTCTCTATAGCAACTTTCATTGATGCGTCTTGATCAGTAACAATAACCTTTGGTGCTCGCACGAAGGCTCTTTGAAAACATTCAAGCAACCAAATGTAAGATTCTTTAGTCTCCGACGACAGCAACACAGCTCCAAATGTAACACAATTATTATGATTGTCGATCCCAGTAAATGGTACAAAAACCATTTTGTACCTATAAAAAATAAATGATAAACATTATTATAAAACCGATGAACCGTTATAATATAATTGATGAACCATTTAAATTCAATACCTTTCAACAACATCAGTTTCTACAATCAAATACAGCAGCTTTATAATACTGATGAACTTATTTACACCAACTTTAAAAAATTTTGTTTAAAAAACACTGATGAACCATATCTTAAAATACTGATGAACCATTTAAATTCAACAACATCAGATTATAACAATCAAATACAGTAACTTTAAAAAAATTAAATGTTTCTAGCTTCAAATGTTTCCCCAGAAATGGTCGCTGGTGACTCTGCGTAGGCTTTGAAACTCATTAATAATCTCAAACACACATAAACTGCCAGAACAAGATGATGTGCAACGCGAATTAAGTTTTATACCGTTGACCATCATCTTGTTGCAGCAAAGTTTTTGTGTGTTTGAGCTTATCAATGAGTTTCAAAAAGCTACTCACACTCACCCAACGACCACTCCGGGGAAACAATTCAAGCTAGAAACATGACCTATTACACTCATTTCATCAGAATTTAAAAGATATGAAAGAGATAAAGAGATAGGATATGTGGGGTAGAGGAAAAAATATAGAATAGTTGGGATGGAGGATTTTCTGATAAAGAGATAGGATATGTGGGGTAGAGAGATAAGAAAAGTGGATTTTCTGATAAATAGATAAGATACGTGGGGTACAATCAAATAACAATATCTATCTTATCTTAAAATACAGATGAACCTATTAATTAAAAGATGTTCATCAGTTGAAAAATAAAAAACATATATAAAATGAACTTACTTATTAGTCCTGAGTGTAGCATCAAATGACATAACATCGCCAAAAGCATAATAATTCCTTTTTGCGTACTCATCGGCCCAAAAAAGATTCGTCAATGCGTTATTCTCACCAGTTTGATACTCAAATGAAAAATTAGGATGAAAATCCTTCTTGTTCAATAACATCTCAACTAACATCTGAGCATCATTCTTACCAATGAAATCAAGCACATCTCTCCTATAGTTTTTACAATCAACCGAACTAACCCCAATAAAATCGTAGTCCCCATAAATCTGCCGAAGTAAATGAAAGCCCTTCACTGGACCAAGATTCACTTGAGATGCTTGATATAGAAAAACTTGCTGAGTATAAGAAACATCACGAGACGAAACCAGAAAAACACTATCTTCCTGACTAACTAGGCTATGGTTATGACCCTCAACAAATTCATAACACCAATATCCTTTTCCTTCAACATACCTCACACGTAAAATAGCCTTACAATCAGTACGCTTAGACGGATGTTTCCTATGTTTTCTCTTTGATCCAACTTTCTTTGGGGCAGGATTTATACCTTCTTTACTACAAACAAAATATTGCAGATTAGGATTATTGTCCTTATTCTTCGTAGATTTATAATGTTGACCTAAACGAATCTCAAAACCAGCTCTTTTTGCATAATCTTTGTAATACTCATAAGCCTGCTCCAGAGAATGATACATGATACCATAAGCCGGCTTCTCACCATCAGGAATATCAGGAATCCATAACTTCTCAGCCCCCTCCTCAGAAACAATACCAACAGAATATGGAACAACTTCATAATCATCATCTGAAAAAAAATATATACAATGAATGACTGATGAACCAAAAACACTTTATCACTGATGAACCTCATTATTATATATTATTACAATCAATAATTGATTAACCAAGACAAATAAAATTGATAATATTTTATAACTGATGAACCTCATTTTAATCCATTCTAAAAAGTTATTCTAATGAATCCGCAGCCTCTAATTAAACCACAATAAATAGCAATTACTGATGAACCTCATTTTAATCCGTTCTAAAAAGTTATTCTAATGAATCCGCGGCCTCTAATTAAACCACGATAACTAGGAATTACTGATGAACCTCATTTTAATCCGTTCTAAAAAGTTATTCTAATGAATCCACAACCTATAATTAAACCATCATAACTAGCAATCGCTGATGAACCACACTTTAATCCGTTCTAAAAAGTTATTTTAATGAATCCGCAACCTCTAATTAAACCACAATAACTAGGAATTACTGATGAACCTCATTTTAATCCGTTCTAAAAAATTATTCTAATGAATCCGCAACCTATAATTAAACCATCATAACTAGCAATCACTGATGAACCTCATTTTAATCCGTTCTAAGAAATTATTCTAATGAATCCGCAACCTCTAATTAAACCAAAATAACTAGGAATTACTGATGAACCTCATTTTAATCCGTTCTAAAAAATTATTCTAATGAATCCGCAACCTATAATTAAACCATCATAACAAGCAATCACTGATGAACCTCATTTTAATCCGTTCTAACAAGTTATTCTAATGAATCCGCAACATCTAATTAAACCACAATAAATATCAATTATTGATGAACCTCATTCTAATATGTTCTAACAAGTTATTCTAATGAATCTGAACCTCTAATTAATCCAGAATAACGAGAAATAACTAATGAACCTCATTCTAATATGCTCTGATGAATCCACATCATACTGAGCAAACAATGCAGGCATAATATCTTCAAAAAACTAATTGATGAACCTAATAAAAAATAACTGACTGATGAATATATAACAAAAAATGAAATTACCTTGATTAAACACATGAGAATCACTCTCAGCCATCAGAAACTGATTTAACAATCAAAAATCCCCAAATTTGAACGGTTAAAACCCTAATTTTCTTCCAATAGACCAATTGAATACTCAAAACCCCCAATTGTCTTCCAATTAACCAATTGAATGATTAAAACCCTAATTCTATTGCAATTAAGCAATCCAACGGCTAATTCGAAGCCAATATGAACAATTAACACGATTTAAAGAAATATTAACGATTCAAATAAAGGAATATGAATTGAGAACAAAAAAGCCCTAATTTGCAAAATATGAACAAATGAAAGAATAAAAAAAATGTAAAATTGAATGAATGAATGAATTGAATCGAAATCATTGTGTAAATTCGTTTATATATAGCCGGAAAATTGAAAGAATTAAAGAAGAGAGATCGGAAAAAGGAAAGCATATCAGATAAGAGAAAGAAGAAAGAGGGAGAGAGAGAAAAAAGCGAGAGGGAGTAAATTTACAATACTGCCCTTGAGTCTAAATGGAACGAGGGACACGTGGCATCTCCAGAAAACTTTTTAGACTTTTTAAAATTAATCCCCTTTGCAAGGGATCCGGGATCTTTACCGTTAACCTAGAATGAGTTTTGTACCCAACGAGATTGTCGTAACATACACTGATTCTAAATACAGTAGTAAAGATAACATCAAGCAACGTAATATTTAAGAATGATATCGTACTTTAATTTTGTGCAATAATGTTATCAATTAGGTTGGAACCATGACATAAATGGACCAGCATGTGCATTTGAAGAAAACTAAGACTGGACGAAGTCGTGACCGCATTCCTCAATGTCATTTAAGCTTTTCTCTCTGCCACTAACTTCACTACTAAACAAGTGTTATATGTAATGAGATAGGTATGGACGCGTTGTCTACCCCACCTATAACACCACTTGCACGAAGGCTAGTTGTCCCCCTCTATTTCTGAGAGGCTGGTCTTGCCTACGACCGAGTTAGAAACATGGTTGTGTGTCTATGTGTGAGTATATTGTGGGTATATGTGTGTTTAAAAGGGGAGTATGTTTGAGTGGAGAAGTTGGTGATCTTATTCAAGGTTTTGAAACCCGGGTCGACCCGGCCGGGTTAACCGGTTCGACCGGTTTCGGCCGAAAAAACGGGTCAAAACTACCGGGGTTTCTAAAACCGGGTTAACCGGTTTGACCCGCCGGGTTTTGAGTGACCCGAGTCAACCCGGTTCTAGAAACCCGGCGGGGTTTCATTTTTTCAAAATATTTTAATAAAAACCCGGGTTGGCCCGGTGGTCGACCCGGCGGTCGAACCGGTTGACCCGGTCAAAAAAATAAAAAAAATAATAAATTGAAAACCGGGTTGACCCGGCGGTCCAACCGGTCTAACCGGTTGACCCGGTGCCCGATGACTCGACCGGGTTGATTTCGAACCCGGTTTTCAAAACATTGATCTTATTATACTTGTGAAAAGCTTATTTTAGACTTACATAATACCTTTTTCTAAAATAAGTTAACGAGATCGTTTATGGGCTCAAGGTTGTTACACCTTTGATCTAGGATTTTGGCTATGAAAAACATGATGATATTAGCGGAATATTCTAATGAAAGAAACAATACTATCACAACAATGTTTTTGCCAAACTTTCTCAGTTTTATTACACTTACAGCCCCAATGCTATTTGATCAAATATAGCACGGTTATTCTAAAACAATAACAGGAATCGAAGATCCTTGAGGCTAAATAAACCTAACAATATTAGACCCCATGTCTAATGTTCATCATACCCCTCGTATGATGTTCCCACACACACTCATTTTGGTGCTTTACATTTTAACACACTTGGTGTTGTTGTAATATGTAAGTATGAAGCACCATGGTGATTAACATCTAACCACGCTTTTTATCTAATGGTGTGATCTTCCTTTTATAACATAAGGAGATAAGATACAACTTGTATCTTGAGTGTCCAACTTGATAAGCTTTAGTCATCCACTTGCTTCATGATGTGTCAAGTCAATAAGATACAACTTGTATCTTGAGTGTTCAACTTGATGACTTCATAAAATATCTAGATATTATATTTTGTATAATCATGACTCATACAAAATAAATATCTTCTTCGATCTTATCCTTGTAGCAGCAGTGTGACTCATTGATCCAGCAGAATCCATCAGCAGAATCTGTCTTCAGCAGAATCTGTCTTCAGCAGAATCCATGTTCAGCAGAATCATTCTTTGTACCAGCAGTACCTTGTTTTGCTCTAGCAGTACCTTCTTTGAACTGGCAGTACCTTTAAATACACTAGCAGTACCTTAAGAATGAACTAGCAGTACCATCATTCTAGTATATTTTGCTTATCATTTCAGTATTTTTCATGTTTCATTCTTCTTGCTTTGTATCATCAAATCTATGGAATATTTAATTCCTAACAATACTTGTTTGGTGGTATAGTAAAAATCAAATGTGAAACTGAATTACCGGTTGTGATATTAGTCACTGCTACACCTAACCTAAAACCACCAATTTTACCACCCAAAACAAACATTAGACACATATATCCTAGGATATACATACACACAATTTTCCTTTCTTCCACGGTTATCATTCATCACCACAACCATGTTATTTTCTTCCATGGTCTTCATTCATTAACACCACAATCATGTTATCACAAAAGGAAGGGGACAACCGAGTCTTCATGTTGGTGGTGTAAAAGGGACGATTGTGGTGATGGATGGGGACAACCGAGTTTTCATCCTCATGTTAAACAAGACCGAAAACACATTTATTTTGACCAGATGCAACAAATCGAATTTTTTCTTTTACAAAAAATAACATTACACTGCAAAAATTCATAAATGTTCTGAGACCCAACCTAATTATGTCAATGACTTTAAGTTATATATATATATATATATATATATATATATATATATATATATATATATATATATATATATATATATAGGGTAAAGATCAAATAAAAAGACAAATTTCCGTAAAAATAATAAAAATAATTTTTTTTTAAAAAGTTCTCGAAAAATTCCAAAAAAATTCTACAAGATCGGGTATTTTGGTGCATGAAAAAGTTCTAAAGGAAGTTTATCTAAAAGTGGATACTTTATCTGAAAAAAAAATTATAAAAAAATACGTTTGTGCATTAAATCGCTTTTTTGTACATCAAAAATTCGTTTTTGGACCCAACTTCTTTTGACCTTTTTTATCAAAATAACATTGCGCATCTAACTAAAACAAGTTGAAAATTTTGTGCATTAAATTTTTTTTGTGCATTAAATTTTTTTTAGGCATTAAAATTCGTTTTTTGTGCATTAAAAAAACGTATAAAAACTCAAAATTAGAAAAACTTCTTTCACAAAAGTTTTATGCACCAACAAACCCGATCTTGTGGAATTTTTTTAGAATTTTTCGAGAACGTTTTTTAAAAAATTTTATTTTTATTCTTTTTACGGATATTTGTCTTTTTATTTTAACTTTACCCTATATATATATATATATATATATATATATATATATATATATATATATATATATATATATATATATATATATATAGGGATGAGATCAAATAAAAAGAAGTTTTTTTGTAAAAAGAATAAGAAGTATTTTTGACCCTTGATTTAAAATCAATGGATGAGATTAATTATAATCCTAACTAATTATTAAGGGTACAAAAGTAACTTCACAATCTAACTATAATCTAACAGCCTTTATAACAATTTATAACAAAACCCAGGTTCACACTATACTATAATCTTTCCCGCTTTTTCACAACAATTAAATTATACAAAAAACACATAAAATATACTTGTTTCTTATTACAAAATCTGATGAAGCCACCTCAAACGTATCAACAGCCATCAACACATCCAGCAGGAGCAATAATCACCGTTAACGTATTGATCTACATGAAGTTGGGGAGTTCCATAAGGGCACCTTCCTTTGTTCCACAAATAAAAGTCTCAGTTCTCAATACTTGTTACATTAATTAGAGAGAAAGTAACAAGATTAACAGGTGATATGTACCAGAGGCATTAATCCGTAATGTTACATGGCGTTGCTCTGATTTCCTCATCTTGTTGGAAAGAAGAGCTGTATTGACAGTAAATGAAATGCATATCACCAACATAAGCATTTAGAAGACTAGGAAAAGGTACAACTCTTTAGAGATTAAGATTCACCTTGTAAACAAACAGGCTTTTTGCTGCCAAAATTGGCGAACTGATGTGTGAAGTTTTTACTCTCAAAACCGTTGAACACTCCATACTCCAGTTTGAATCAATGTCGTTTGTACCTTCATCAAAGTAAAATGGACTAACCAGTTGATATAAATAGCTCAGTGCTAACTTCAAGGACGTAAAGATGTTTAAGACTGACTTGTTTCAGTGACTTGATTTCCAGTTTGTGAGCCCAAGTAGATATAATGCACAAAACAATGTTATATCACACAACTCATCGTTATCCAAACATATCACACTTTTAGTGTCTTTTTATGAAAACTAATGCATATCTAGCCCGATTTAATTCATAAAACAGTGATTTATCTAAACTTATCGCATCTTTACTAAATTCCAGCAAAAAATGATGCACATTTAGCTCACTTTTTAATGCACAAAACATTGATATTTCACACAACTCACGATTATTAATATGTATCATATTTTACTAATTTTGTATGGATATTAATGCACATTTAGCTCATTTCTAATGCTCAAAACAATGTTATTTCACACAACTCACGGTTATCCAAATGTATGGCATATGTACTTACTTCCTACAAAATCTGATGCATCTTTAACCCACTTTTTAATGCACAAAACAGTGTTATATCTCACAACTCATAATTATCCAAACATATCACACTTTTAGTGTCTTCTTATAAAAACTAATGCATATTTAGCCCGATTTCATTCATAAAACAGTGATTTATCCAAATGTATCTCATATTTGCTAAATTCCAACAAAAACTAATGCACATTTAGCCCACTTTTTAATGCACAAAATATTGATATTTCACACAACTCATTATTATCAATATGTATCATACTTTTACTAACTTCGTACGGATATTAATGCACATTTAGCTCATTTCTAATGCTAAAAACAATGTTATTTCACACAACTCACGGTTATCAAAACATATGACATATGTACTTAATTCCTACAAAATCTTATGCATATTTAACCCACTTTTTAATGCACAAAACGGTGTTATATCACACAGTTATAATTATCCAAACATATCGCACTTTTAGTGTCTTCTTATAAAAACTAATGCATATGTAGCCCGATTTAATTCATAAAACAGTTATTTATCCAAATGTATCGCATATTTACTAAATTCCAACAAAAACTAATGTACATTTAGCCTACTTTTTAATGCTCAAAACATTGATATTTCACACAATAAAAAATTAATACTCATTTAGCCCATTTTAATGCACAAAACAAGTGTTATTTCATACAAAGGAGTGTTGATTACCCAAGGATATCAACCAACATTATATGAATCTAATACACATTTAGCCTCAAGCAATGTTATTTCATACAAACACATGTAGCCTCAAGCAAATAATGATTAAACAACCAAGTCATATTTCAACCAACATTATATGAATCTAATGCACATTTAGCCATAATTAACTTACAAAAACTTGCCTAATCAAATCAGATAAACATTTTTCTAACAATTTTGTTGTTAAACAAAGCAATCTCATAAGCTAATTATATCAATACCTTTAGATTTTTTAGTTTTTGAGAGACGATTGTGGGGCCTCTTCGTACGCTTATTAGCTTGTTGTTCTTTATTATCTGGGAAAGATATAGTTATTGAAACTCTCCTCCCACTTCTTCTTGTTGCTGTTAATTTTTACACATAATATGCATAAAAATCGAGAATCTGTATGAAATATGAACAAAACCAGGTTTAGTTGACTTACCAATGCTTTTCAACGTCATTTTAATCAGTAAAAGAATCGATTGAAGCTTCGTGTAGATTTAAATCGTGGTTTTAATCGTCGATTTCTTGAAGATCTTATGAATTTTAGAGAGAGAAAGAATAGTTGTAGAGAGAGAAAGAGTTGTTGAGATCTGGATGTGGATGATACGAATGATTGATAATTGTTAAGTTGATTTATGTTTTAGAATGAAAAGACCATCTTACCCTTCTAGACTTAATTAATATTATGGTTTAATCTCATCCATTGATTTTAAATCTAAAGGTTTAAAATTCTTCTTATTCTTTTTACCAAAAATCCTTTTTTTATTTTAACTCACCCCTATATATATATATATATATATATATATATATATATATATATATATATATATTGTATATAAAACATGGTACGAAACGATTATTTCAAAAAAGTAGAAGAACGATGGTCTTATCGAACACTTTTGTTATATGCTAATTTAAATAAAGTCTACATATAATCCGATACTACATGGTGCACTTCATCTTTTCACAATCAAGTAATGAACCAAATATCATAGTGCGAAATATTTGTTCTATTTTTTTCGAAAATTATTTAAAGGGTAAAAGAAAAAATTTAAAAATAAATACCTATTCATACATTGAGTGTACCAATAAAATTTATAAATGTGTCAATCAAATTCCGTTTCCTTTTCACAATCTAAGTAATGAACCAAAATAATCTAGTTCGAAATATTTGTTTTATTTTCTTCGAAAATTATTTAAAGGGTAAAAGGAAAAAAATAAATACCACCTCTAGTTTAAATAGGGCCCACTCACCTCTAGTTTTAAGTTTAACACGTTAAATTGTCCAAAGGTGCACATTCCACTTCTATATAAATACCACCACCCCGCATTCACAACACACACACAAACGAAACCAAAATGGCTTCTTCTACGGTGATTCTTAAATTCTTGTTCCTCACCTCTTTCTTAATATCCACCGTTTTCTCTAACGACATTGATGACACTGTCAGCTGGACTCAGTCCCCACACCACGCGCCGTCGTACCAACCGGCAGCTGCACCATCACCCCACCACCACCACCACCGTAACAACACACACCACCACCATCACCGCAACCACACTAAGCTTGCTACTCCACCCATGGCTCACTCTCCTGCTAAAGCTCCGGTTCATGCACCCACTAAAGCACCGATTCATGCACCCACTAAAGCACCGGTTCATGCACCTACTAAAGCACCAGCACAGCCACCGAGCAGCTCACCAGTGCCGGTTGCAGCACCAATGCCGCCTAGAAAGTTTGTGGCGGTTCAGGGTGTTGTCTACTGTAAGGCTTGCAAGTATAAAGGGGTTGATACACTCTTGGGTGCTACTCCTCTTATGGGTATACTTTCTTTAATCTTTCTTATGCTTTTATATATATGCATGTATGTGTATAAACTAGTGCATTGTTTAGTTTTACTGTACAGTTTAATGTTACAAAACATGCTAGAGTATGCTAATGAGCTTGTTATGTTTTCGGTAGATTAAAATCATAGATCTAACTTGTTCAGGGTACTACGTGCGTAATTTTAGGTGAAAATTACTTGTGCTAGTACTTTGCCACTAACTTAAAAACTAGAAACATGTTACTTAATTTTACAAAAAAAAAAGGCTGAAACTGTGTTGCCCTCGACTGATTTATGTTCGTTACTTCGATTTTTTACTGAGATATTTTCAATTTTGTTAGCTATATATAAAAAAATTCAATTTAGTTCTAATCATTTGTTAACTAATAAAACAAGCAAATGCCCGTTATTTCTAATCATTTGTTTTATTGTTCTCCTTCAAACAAAACCCTATTGGTAATTCTCTTATTTTAGTGGCACAGTTTGTAACAACTTAAATGTGCATCAAAATATCAAATGTGTAAATATGTAAAACCCATCAATGCAATTCATCTAACTTGTCTAAAGCAGCATAATGGCTCATGTAGGTAGTACAAGTAATCACTGCACAAAATTACTTACCTTGGGTTGTACAATGTTCTGTTGTACCTCACAACTGAAAAATGCATTACTAGTGTTCACAAGTTTTTCACTCATAGTTTCTTTTGAAATATTTTCACTCATAGTTCACTACATAAAGTTCTTGAGAGATTCAAAATTTCACTGTATACACTTAATTGTTGATTTGTACAGTACAACTAACATTGCATCAAAATGTCTAAAACCAAGAAAGGCTTCCACTTACCAAATACCAATGCACAATAATTTACCATACTATGGTTTTTATTGGGTAAAACAAAACAATAAGCCTTTTACCATGAGCGAGCTGAGGTACAAGTCAATTATCCATTAGACTGACTCAAATTTGAAATTTGTTGGACCATAAACAGGAGCTGAGGTAATGTTAACATGCAACAATACAAAGTACCCACTGAGGGTCAAAGGTACAACTGACAAAAATGGGTACTTCTTCATCAAACCACCCAAGACTTTGACCACATATGGATCCCACACCTGCAGAGTTACCCTTTTAACCTCACCAGTAGCTACTTGCAATGCACCTACAAATCTTCATGCAGGGTTAAAAGGGTCATTATTGGTTCCTAGTAAGAAGCCACCATTGTCAAGCCCAAAGGCCGGCCCACTTCCCTATGATGTGTTCAGTGTGGGTCCATTTGCATTTGAATCCAAGACTCCATGCAACCATTGAAATATAATGGAAGACTGTGACAAGTGAGAGATAGTTAAGGGATGGTGTTTTAACTTTAATGATTTCGGTTTAACTCCTTGCTACTTAGTTATTGTAATGTGTACTTTGATTTCTATTTGAGAAGAGTTAGTAAAGTGGTATCGTAATTTATGGAAGTGATGGGCTTTTATTGTGGTAATATGATGGATATAAAGTAAATTTACGAGTAGTTTATGGATCTAAGTAACTTTTGTACTAACATCATGCTAAAACATTGCCACATTTTATCATAAAGCGAATCTAAAAAATCATTTTTGTCACCAACTAGTCATTTTAACCGGATTTTGATATAATTGACTGAAGAATGTTGAAATTTTAAATGCTGTTAAGTTGTAAATTATGGTTTCAGAAGCAACGTTTCTTTTGTAATTTAAAATGAGTTTTTACAATTATATTTGTTCATTTCTATATCGTTTTTCAACTACACAAGAGTTTTCGGGTTTTAACTTAGATATGAGAACAGAAAGTCAAGGTTCACGAAGAAAATAGGACTTGCGACTTTTTATGGACTTTATGGTACAAACTTTCTATATGAATATATTCTAATTAAAAAAGTTCTAAGGTAAATTTACAGATAAAGAAAAAGTATATTAAAAAAAACATTGAAAATGAAAAACAATGGAAAGTGGACAGGTTTTATTTCTCTTTTCCTTTAACACAACATATATACTTTTGTTGCAAACTACCGAGTAATTGTTGTTTACGATTAAGATTTAATTCTTTGGTACTCGTGAATTCTAAGTGGATTATCGCATAACGTTGATAGCGTATCTTTTTACTTTTGGTCATTGCAAGTTCTTACGTTACTAGTTGGTCACTGAAATACGTCTGCAATTCCATTATGTTATTCAACGAGGAATCAGGCTACCGTACATTGTGACAGAGTCAATTAAAGTTTAAATTATTTTTGGTATATGACGAGTTGCGATGATATTGCGAGGCAACTTTTAAGGCACCATATCAGATAGCCATTTCGCGTTGGTCCAGAGCACTAAAGCTTCGACTTGCAAATATAACAAATTTACATTAAGATATGAAATGCTACACAATTTAGTATTAAACATGACAAAAACATTTTGTTCTATTAGAGCCGCATATCGTCTACTTTTAAAACCTTTGTAAACTGTGTTACTTGCTTTATAAAGATGAAACCTTGAAGTAGTGGCAAGAGGCCCATGATATATTGATCCCCTATATTTTTATCCTGACCCCCTTATTTATTTATTATTATTATTATTATTATTATTATTATTATTATTATTTTGGTTATATCAAAAAATTAGATTCCTGAAAGTGCGGAACAGAAAATATAAATTTTAATATGTCAAACACTTAAAACTGTCAGAAATACGGAACAGAAACTGACAAAAAACTGTGTTGTACTAAAATAAAATGAGGGACAAATGGGGGACAAGGGGACAAAAAGTACAACCCTCCCTACTAGTATATCACAACCCGTGGCAATATTATCGATGTACGGTTTGCGAACCTTGATAACAGTCTACCACCAAGCAGTTTTCCAATTAGAGTTTTTCTAACATGTGCCCTTAGGCACATGTTAAGAAGTGAGCCTAGGTGTACTATTTTATAGATTTTTGTCATTTTTTAAATTAAAAAGACATTTTTGGTGTCCTTCTTGTGTATCCCTGAGTAAAAAAGACATCTAAGCCCACTTTTTAACATGTGCCTAAGGGTACATGTTAGAAAAACCCTTCCAATTAGAACATGTGATAATCATAATTTGTTACTAACATACACCACGACAAATTTAGGATATCTAACTATAAGCGAATTAATATAATCTTTATTCGTACCTCGAGTAGAAGAGAATGGCAGCAATAGTGATACTTTGTAGTTAGAACTGGCAAATCGTGTCTTAACAGGTCCTAACAGGTTTTGAGTGCGCGAATAACATAAGTTTCAAACATGAAACGACTCGTTTAACACTTGGTTTTGGTGGTTTGAGTATGACAGATATACGTTTTATGTATCAAAAAAGTTAAATATTGAACCCTAGAATACTAAAAACAATTATTTAAAAAAATAAAAAAATTGCATAGTACATTTTTTCCCTTAACAGGTCCTAACAGGTACCCAATTTGCCAGCTCTATTTGTAGTTGAAGATTCCGAAAATACGTGATTTAAATTACAATTTAGAAAATCAGTCATCTAAAAATGCCTCATTTTATGAGGCTAAGATTTGAAAATTGTTGGGTTTGATTTTCAACCCAAGCGTCTTTCACAAGTATTTAAATATAAAATAGTTTAATTTATTTAAGTCTCTGATAAGAATAGGGAAAACAACACTCACTGATAAAGATCAGAGAGTAAGTCATCGTCTGATGAAAATAAAAGGTCTTACTCTCTAATGGTTATTAGAAAGTGTTACTTCTTGATGGTTATCTGAGAGTACACCCTGATAATTGTCAATAAATGGTAACTTACTAATGATCATTAATGGAAACTCACTGATAAAATAAATCAGTAAGAGTTGTATAAAGCTTAACATCAAGCTTCAGGGAAGTCGAAGACAACCTGAAGAAACACTTTATAAATTGATGCGGTGTTAGGGAGTAAAGCATAAGGAGCTATAAGCAACACCGGAGGCACTGAGACATGACAAATATCTCAGTGACCCTGAAGACTTATCTTTGAAAAAGTAACTTTGTCTCTGATAAATGGGCGGGAAACTCCTTGGAAAGATAAGCGAAAGGTCTTCTCAAAGGAGGATAAAGCAAGATTTTGGGTACAAAAGGTTGTTAGAATTAGAAAACAAAAGCACGCTTTACCTAGTTTCCTAGGCACGTGCTATCTACTCCAAGTTGGCAAATTGCTATACCTATATGCATCCACATTATTTCCTTTGCCTATTTAAATAGAAACTTTGTAACCGAGATAAGTAGGATTCTAAACAAACACATAAAGTAATACTTAGCGGTACAGTTAATAGGATCCCCTCTCCTAAGAATGAACTAAGCAAAGCTAGCTGCCAATAGTCATTCTAATAGAAGTGGTACACTTGTCATCAACCGAAATAGTTTTACCAAGAGCTATTCTACTGTAAATCTTTGATTCATTTTTAATAAGATTTATACATGTTGAAAAGTACAAATGGTGTTATTGTGGTTTTGGGTGATGTTGTTATTATTCTTATTATTAGTAGGAAGATATCGTCATTTTCTCAAACTGTGTGGACTAACATAAACAATTGAAAATAGAGGATCGATCTGTCATGGATACAAACCTAGTAACTTGCCTCGCCAAGATGCAGACAATCTCAACTTTGCTTGAAATGACTCAGACCCATTCAAATTTATCATCACAAAACGGGAAAGTATTGTTATGGGATGCTATTATGTTTCTCACAAACACATGATACATGTACATGTCTAGAATCCACTACTGAGTTACTAGCCTAAAATGACATTTTCCTATCTTCAAACGATACAATGAAAACGACATTTGGGGATCTTAAAAATGCATTTGCCCACCCAAACGACTTTTTTTACCCTTAAACGACAACCATCCAGCACCTTATGTTTAATAGTGTTGGGTATGATTTTCAACCCAACTGTTTCTGACATGTATTTAAACATAAAATACCCTAATTTATTCACTGATAAGGATTAGAGAGTAACTCACCTTCTGATGGAAATCAAAGGTATTACTCTCTAATGGTTATCAGAAAGTGTTACTCCCCGATGGTTATTAAAGAGTACACCTTGGTGGTTATCAGTGATAGGTACTTCACTAATGATCATCAGTGGATGTAAACCCACTGATATAAGAAATCAGTGAGAGTTGTATAAAGCTCAACCAACTGCCAAGCTTCAGAGAAGTCGAAGACCAACTGAAGAAACACTTTACAAACTGATGCGGTGTCAGGGAGTAAAGTATAAGGAGCTACAAGCAACACCAGAGGGACTGAGGACTGACAAGTGTCTTAGTGACCTTGAAGACTTATCTCTATAAGGGACTTAGTCTCTGATGAATGGACGAAAAACTTGTTGGGAAGATAAGCATAAGGTCTTATCAAAGGACGATAAAGTAAGATCTTGGGTACAAAAGTTGTCAGCATTGGAAAACCAAAGCACGCTCCACCTAGTATACAAGGCACGTGCTATCTACTGCAAGGATGACAAACCACTATACCCATGTGCATCCACAATGTTGTCTTTTCCTAGTTAAATGAAACTTTGTAACCAGGATAAGTAGGATTCTAAACAAACACATAAAGTAATACTTAGCATTATGGTTCATAGGATCCCCTCTCCTAGGAACAACTAAGCAAAGCTAGCTACCTCTAGTCGTTCCCAAATGAGTGTTTCATTTGTCGCTCAACTGGAATAGTTTTACCAAGAAATATTCAACTATAAATCTTTGATTTATTTGTAATAAGATTTATACACGTTGAAAATTACAAATGGTGTTATTATGGTTTTGGGTGATGTTGTTATTTTTCTTATTATTAGTAGGAAGATATCGTTATTTGCTCAAACCGTGTACACCAACAAGTGGTATCAGAGCAGATAGGTTTCTCTTAATCCAGATCCGTTCTTGAGTGACTGCTAATAATCCATAGCCATTCTTGAATGACGACTAATAATACCAAAACCATACTCAAAGCCCTACCAAAAAACGCCCTCCTCAATATCTCTTTTCACTTCTTGTCTACACGATTGAGTACTTCCATACTCTTTTTGTGTTGCAAAAAGCTCCAAATGCTTTTTTCCAGCTCGTTTAAACGCACTAGAACACACGATGTAAGTGTGATTATGGTTACTTTCAAAGGTAACCAAGAGGGAGAAAGAAACATTAAGCATTATTGCTATTTGGAGACCAGAAGTGAATTGAAGAGATGAGCATTTGGGGAAGTATGGTTTATCTTCAGTCACGCTGAAAAGTTGCATCAGAGAGTGTTTGCTCAGTCGTGTAGTTCCTGATTCTTAAGAAATTTCACTGAAGACACCAACAACAAAGGATCAAGCTTAATGTCTTATTCTTTTATCCTTGTTGTACATCAGTTTGTAAGAAGAAGCCTTTAAGCTCACTTACAACTAATTCTTTATAAATAGGCTATCTTTGTCTTGAAACAGAAGGAGACTGTTTCCATAAAATAAATAAATAAATAAATAAGACCAAGCAATCTCTAATTTAGTTAAGAATAACCTATTATTATTATTATAAGGACACCGAACCAATGGTGACTCTGACCTATGACACTGATAGTTCAAGGTTTGAGTCTATATCTTCTTCATTAGTGGGTAAAGCTTTCGCTTCAACTCATTTTGATAAATAATGGCCCCATAAAGTTGATGAGATGACGGAAATGGCCCCATAAAGTTGATGCCCCATACGTCAAAGATTTCACAAACTTGAATTGCATTTTGAGGCATTTCGTTCTTTTGTGAAATATTCCCATGACGCTGACAAGCGTCACAAGATTTGACTAATTCCTGGGCATCCTTATAAATCGTGGGCCAGTAGAAACCGGAATCAAACACCTTTTTGGCGGTGTAGTTTGGATTATGGTGGCCCCCCATAGGACCAGCATGGCAAGCCTTGAGAATATCAGTGGCTTCCTTACCATAAACACACCGCCGGATGAATTGATCCGCATAGATTTTGAAAAGGTAGGGGTCGTCCTAGAAGTAATGATTTACATCCTTAAAGAATTTATTTTTCTGTTGGGACGACATCCCTTTCACAACAAAGTTACCCGCATGGTAATTTGCAAAGTCGGCAAACCATGGGGTAGTCGAATCACCACGAAAAGAAACCGCATTGAGGGTTTCGAGAGGAAATGTTTCGTTTATTTCCTTTTTCTCGAAAGCATCTTGATGAGGGTTTTCTAAACGGGACAGATGATCAGTAGCCAGGTTCTCAGCTCCTTTTTTATCATGTATAATGATATCAAATTCTTGTAGGAGGAGAACCCAACGGAGCAATCTCGGCTTTGCATCTTGTTTTGCAAAGAGATATTTTAGAGCCGAGTGATCCGTATACACTATGCATTTTGTTAAGATCAGGTACGGCCGAAACCTTTCAAATGCATACACCACAGCCAGCAATTCTTTTTCTGTTGTGGTGTAATGAGCTTGAGCTTCGGTTAGAGTTTTGCTTGCATAGTGTATAGGCTGGAAATGCTTGGTTTTACGTTGCCCCAAGACTGCACCTATAGCGAAATCGCTTGCAGCGCACATAAGTTCGAATGGAAGGTCTCAGTCGGGGGCAACAAGAATCGGTGCCTCAGTAAGCTTTTTCTTCAATGTTTCAAAAGCTTCAATGCACTCGGGTGAGAAGATAAAAGGAGCATCCTTCTCGAGTAGATGGGTCATAGGCCGGGCGATTTTAGAAAAATCTTGAATAAACCTACGATAAAAACCGGCATGACCCAAAAAGCTCCTAATACCCTTAACGGTAGTGAGATGAGGTAATTTTGCGATGACATCAACTTTGGCTTTGTCAACCTCAATCCCATTCCTTGAAATCTTATGGCCAAGGACAATGCCCTCTTTGACCATAAAGTGACTCTTCTCCCAATTTAGACATAACTTTGTGTCTTCATAACATTTTAGCATGTTGTCTAAATGGGAGAGACATGATTGAAATGAATCCCCAATGACCAAGAAATCATCCATAAAGACCTCCATAGTTTTCCCGATCATGTCGGAAAATTTGGCCATCATACACATTTGGAACGTGCCCGGAGCATTACATAAACGAAATGGCATACGTCTGTAGGCAAAAGTTTCATTGGGGCACGTGAAAGTGGTCTTTTCTTGATCCTGCGGATCAATGGGAATCTGAAAGTATCCCGAGAAACCATCGAGGAAACAATAGTACTCGTTCCTCGCTAATCTCTCGAGCATCTGATCCATAAAGGGTTGAGAAAAGTGGTCTTTGCGGGTGGCATCATTTAACTTGCGATAGTCAATGCATACACCCCAACCCGTACCCAATCGAGTTGGAATCAACTCATTTTCTTCGTTTGTGACAACAGTAATGCCACCCTTTTTTGGAACGTAGTGTATCGGACTAACCTAACCGACATCAAGAAGTTTTAAAACTTCTTGCTTGATGACCTCATGAATTTTTGGATTCACCCTTCTTTGTTGTTGGACTACCGGTTTGAAGTCATCCTCCATTAAAATTTTGTGAGTACAAAATTCTGGGTCAATGCCCCTGATGTCGGAGAGTCTCCAAGCAATTGCTTGTTTATGTGACTTCAAAACCTTTATTAGAGCAGTCTTTTCCTCAACACTTAAATCCTTAGCAATTATGACGGGTAATTTATCATCACCCTCCAGAAATGCATATTCAAGATGAGGCGGTAAGTCCTTAAGTTCGATCTCAGGAAAGTCATCAGTTTTTTCAACATTTTTGACTTCCTCTTTATGAAATGTTTGTGGTAGAACAGGAAGAGGAGAGGGATCTTCGTTTAATAATTTCTCTAGTAAGAGAATATCCCTCTCGAGGTCAATCTCTTGGTTATCGATTCTATCGGGAACCGAGTCACTCTTGAGAAAGGCCTCAATTTCTTCTAAGACGAAGTCACTTCCCTCAAATGGAGTGAGGGAATGAGAAGAATTGGCAATGATGGGATGAGAAGATGGAGTGAGGTTTTCACTCGAAGAATCATCAATGAAACCTAAAACCTCTTGAGCGTACTCTTCAGCAGCAACATCGATGACATCTATTCGGTTAACCGATTCAGAGTCATAATTGGAGGAGTACCTCTAAGTTTGATCGAGGTTGAAGGTGACTGCTTCAGTTCCAACACGCAATGTGATCTCTTGCTCAAATACATCGATGGGAGCACGCCCAGTTCTAAGGAATCTCCTTCCAAGAATTAGAGGGACCCTTGAATCGGCATCAAAGTTAATAATCACAAAATCGGCCGGAAAATGGAACTTTCCCACTTTAACGAACACGTCCTCAGCAATGCCAAGAGGACGAGATATTGAATGATCGGAAAGCTCTAGAGTCATGCACGTGGGAGTAAGTTCGGGAAGAGATAATTTCTTCCACACAGAATATGGCATAAGGTTAATGCTAGCACCAAGATCGGCCAAGGCGAAGCATTCAACCATCCCCGGAAAAACACATGGAATGAGGAATTTTCTGGGGTCTCCAAGCTTCTCGGGAAGCTTTTTGCTGAGCAGTTCTCATTCAGAGGAGTTCTAGCCATTTCGAAGAGTTTTTCCTTATTACTTAACAGATTCTTGATTGTTGATGCGAATTTGGGCATCAAGATGATAGCATCCGCGAAGCTTATGTCAAAGTGAAAATCTTGAAAGATTTGGAAAAAATTATCCATTTGGTGACTAGCCTTTTCGCGCAGCTTTTGTTCACTCAAGCGTGATGGGTAGGGAATAGAAGTTTTGGATTTAGGGTTCTCAACTAGAGTTTCTGGTGGATCAAAGACAACTCCAGGTTTTGGCATAGTTTCTGGGACAACCTGAGGATGGACATGTGCGGTACTTTGTGGACTAGTAGATTGCACCTTGTCCTTTGTCACCTCAGGTTCACGTTCTACTACCTTTGGAGGAGAGGAAGAAGAGGTAGTAGGGATCGCGGGTTCCTTATATGAAGCACCACTACGGGTTGTGATCGCCTTTGCATCGCCCCTCGGATTAGCGATCGTGTTGCTAGGTAAAGTAGTACCTAAGCCCGAGGGTCGACAATTTAAAGACTTCTTGATATCAGAAATCTGGCTGACCAACAACTTGTTCAATTCTTCTTGGGATTTCATGAATTGCTTTAACAGCTCGTCAGATGAAGGCCCAGTTGGAACAATGGCTTGATTCGGATTAGGAAAATTTGGAGCTTGGTTGTTCGGATTGGGACCTTGATTTTGAAAATTACCCTGATTAGGGTTGTTGTTTCCATGAAAATATCCGGGATTGAAATTACCCTAACCTTGGTTTCGGTTAAAGTTTCCTTGATTTTGGAAACCTTGGTTTTGATTTTGAAAACCGTGACCTTGATTAAAATTACCATGGTTTTGAAAACCTTGGTTCATTCTATTTTGATTTTGGTTACGGTTTTGGACATTTTGGTTTTGATTAAAACCGGGAGGTCCAGGGTAGTGGTTAGGACGATAGTTCGGGTCCATAGGAGGATGTTATTGATTGCCTCCTTGATTAGAGGACCCGGTTACAACATGAGCTTCATACGGAGTACCATCAGTAGCTGTGCAATTCTAGTAGGCATGCGGCCCACCACAAGTCACACAGACTTCCACTTTCTTAACCTCAGTAGGTGGAGGTGTGTGTGCAAACGAGACTTTCTTTTGTTGTGACAGAACCAAAGCTTGAATGGCTTCAGTGAGCTTGTCAATCTTAGCATCGGTGCTAGACTGACTCATAGAAGATGAAGTAGAAGGACCCGCACTAATTTGGGAAACAACCGGCTTGCTTCGTTTAGAGCGGACCTTGGACTTGTTCTCGATGATAGCTAAAGCTTCTTTGGTGGTTCTACTCAAGAAATTACCTCCCGCGGAGGCATTGAGTGAATCCTAATCAGCTTGGCTCACACCATTGTAGAAAGTATCGAGTTGCATCAACTCGAAGAAACCATGATGTGGACACTTGCGAAGTAATTCTTTGAAACGATCCCATGCTTCACCAAATGATTCATCATATTTTTGAGGGAACTTGGTGATTTCGTTTTTAAGACTCGTGGTCTTAGAAGGTGGGAAGAATTCATTCACAAATTTCTTGACAAGATCTTTCCATGTCTCAATAGATCGAGGGGGTTGTTTTTCAAGCCAAATCGGGGCTTGTCCCTCGAGGGAGAATGGGAAGAGAAGAAGTTTTATTGCTTCACACGGGACATTCTTGTATTTGATGGTTGACGTGATTTTGTTAAACCATCGAATGTGAGCATGAGGATTGTCCCTCTCAGAACCGTAGAACTGATTTGAGGTTACGAGATTGAGTAACCCGGTTTTGAGCTCAAAATTATCAGCCACGATGACTGGAACAACAATAGCATCTCCATAACCCTCAATGGGGGCCTGGAGAAGCTCACACATGGGGCGGTCTTCCGCCATGGTGACAGCAGAGGTAGAAACAGTACGGATCTCAGTTCCGACTGTTGGTGCTGAACGTTGATTGGTCCCAAAACGGTCAGATATTATTGACCAAGGTCAATAAGTGAAAGACAGCCCCGTTCCAATTCTCCGGTGATAGTATAGTGTGTCCCCGGGTCGTTATGTCCCAGCGAGATTGCAATGGTGTTTTTGGAAAACGTTTATGAGAATGAGTGGCACTGAGGACAGTAGCCAAGATGATTGATTTTGCTACTGATATTTTGGTATTTGCACAATGATATAATATTCACAATAACAGATATATGCACAAATTCACAATTTAGAATCGGGTAACAGACAGAAAAGTGGGTTTTAGCAAATTACAAACTACAGGGGGTGCAAGTGAACTTTTGAAAACTTAAAATTAAAAGAAAATTTAAAATGAAAATGAAATGATAAAAATGATTATTTTAATATTTAAATATTACTTAATTAATAAAACTATTTAAAATGCAATTTAAACCTAATTTAAATTAACTAAAAATTATAAAGATTACAAATTAAACTAAAAACTTGCAAAAATAATTTCTAAACCTTAAAATGAACTTGAAGAAAGTATAAAAATTAAAAATAAATATTTTTGTCTTTTTATGGTTTTTCTATTAATTAAAAACTAGTTATATTAATTAAGCTAATTAAACTATTTTAAATTACTAATAACACCTAAATGATTTAGAAGATTATGGAAAAATTTACAAAACTAATTAACCATCACAAGAATCCTACAAAATTATAAAAAACTTCTAAAAACTATTTTTAGACTATTTTACTAATTATTTACCTTTTAATTAATTTAAATCTAATTAAACTAAATTAAATAGGAAAATTAGAAAATGAACAGTAGAAATTAAAAATATATTTTCTAAAAGTTTTAACTAATTTATAAAACCTAGGAAAATTATAAAAACCTACTGTTATTAATTAAAATTTAAGAAAACTAATTAATTACTAATATTATCTATTTAATTAATTAAATTACTTTTAATTCTAATAAATAGTAAAATGATTAGGAAAAATCTAAGAAAATTATTTTAAATACTTAAAGGAAAAAGGAAATTAAGAAAATTATAAAAATGGAAAAGTGCTTATTAATAAGCTGAAATGAAAAATTAAAAAGATAGAATCTATTAAATAGAAGCTATCACTAATTTTATATTTGGTTTTTTGATGTTTTTCTTTTTGACAGCTAAAAATAAGATGAAAATAAGAAACTTTTGTGAAACAACTTTTAATTTAGCTTAAAAATAAGCTGTGTGCACCCCCTTGTTTCCAAACAGTCACTAAATAGCTTATTAGGACTTAAGCTATTATGAAAAAGCTATGAAATGAGAAACTAAGCATGCACAGATGATTAACAACAAGAAATAAGCAAATAAGAACCAAATAGCACACTGAATAAGCAATTAATCACAAATAAGCACTTATGCTTATACTCAGACCAAACAGTCCTGAGATGGGTAGTTTTGGACCAATGTGGGGTCCACAAAAGAGATCAGGAGTCCAAACTAAAAGTTGACCTATGAAGGTGGACTGGTAGGCTACCCAATAAGCCAATAAGCAGGGCTTATTGCTTATTAATAAAGCTTGGGTGAGGGTATGAAGTTGGGATCTTACACTGAGTAGTCAGTGTTGACTCAAACAATGGCCAAAATGGATGAGGCTTGCAGCCCTATCAAATAAGCTCAAAAGGCTGAAATAAGCCTTGACTTATCAAGATGGGGTGTATGGCTTTCCAAAAAGCCAATAAGTCAAAGGTGGGTCCCACTAATGAAGAATCTAAAGCCTTGGGAAATTTGATCAAAACCTGTGCACAGGGCAAGTGTTTGCCCTGCAGGTTGAAAAAAGCTAATGCACAAGCTACAATAAAAATCCCACAAACAAGCTAAACCTAAATTCTTGAAGCTGAGGTGGTAGGTTTTAACTTCTGAAAGTTTCAAGGCCTGAATAAATTCACAAAATTCTATAAAAATCCTTGAAAATTTCCTTTTCTGCCTAAGTATGCAATTTTGACTTTTTGAATACCTTTGAAACTTTGACTAAAATGGATTTTTATTCTGATTTTCTGATTGGTATGGACTAATTAAACTATATTAAGACTAATTTAAGCTAAACCACTCACAAGTGAATGGATTTGGGGCATAAGCCACACTTAATCCAACACAGAGGGTAAACTAGGCCAAGTAATGTTTGATTTTGACTTTTTGCCAAATAGGACCTGGTTTTTATGACTATTCTGAGTTAGTTATGACCTAGGTGACTGATGTAAACAAGAAACAACAACAAATGAACACCACAACTCCTTGGATCACACTGACCCAAACACACCTTAAAACCTAATCTGTTTTGTGATTATGAAGGAATTGGGCAATAAGGCTAGTGGAATTGATCCAAGTTAACTTATTATGGTATATTAAGTCTAATTAAGCACTTAACCACAGAACACAACAACAATAGAACAAGATTTCAAGGTATACTATTTAAACTGCCAAATTGAGATTTCAAAGCAACTAAGATTACTGATGAACAAGCTATGAATGTTAAGCAATATTATCACTATTTAGTACTAAAGAAACTCAGAAAAGCTAAAAAGCAATGAAATAAGCAATGCTACAGTACCAATTTAGAAATGAGTTTTCAAGAGCTTACAATATGCAATCCAGCTTGATCCAAGAACCAAGAACCTCAAATCCACTCCTATAGGTCTTCCACAAGACCACTAACCCAGGGCCATCCAATATTTACCCTGCTCCAATGTTCATCTTCAAAATCCTGTAAAGGTTGACTTTTGTGGAAAACTAGAAGGGGGGGGGGGGTTGAATAGTTTTTACGTCGTTTTAATTGTTATAAAACAAATTGTTTAAAAGTTTTCGTTGATTTATAAAATATAGATTCGATGGTATATGAAATCTAGTTATACACAATATGAACAACACTAATTATATATACTATGAAGCAATAATTATGTAAGTAATGAAATAAGTAAAAGATGGAAAGATCAAACCGAGAGACAAGCGATTTATAGTGGTTCGGCTACAAGGCACCTTCCTTGCCCTACTCCACTCCCCGAGCACCTAACTCGAGAGTTTTCTTCACTATATCAACAAGCTCCCTTATGGCGGAGAAAACCGTACACACCAATCTACACACCAATCTACACACCAATCTTCACACCAATCTTCTTCACACCTAGCTTTTACACACCAATCTTCTACACACCTTCTTCTACACACCAATCTTCACAACTATCCTACTTCACTACTAATCAACTTCTACTATCTACACAACTATTCTCTAACAAATATTCACAACTAATCACACTATGAAATAATAATCAATGATGATGCACAAACAACTTAGATGTGGAGATCACAACTAGTTGTAATACTTCTTGTCTTGAGGGATAGAAGTATTCTTCTCTTGCACTTGAATGGATTATGTATGGATCACTTTGAAACAAAGATTTAAGAATGTATGATCAAAGGATTTATAGATTGGAAATGGAGATCTAGAACAGAAAGTTCTGGAGTGCAAAAGGTGGGGAAAAAATCCAGGTTTAAGGTGGTATTTATAGGCAAACGTTTCTAACAGAGGAGCGTGGCCGGTCCCCTTAAAGCATGGCCGGCCCCCTTAAAATTAAGGGGGCCGCCCAACTGTAACGGCCAGAAACTTTGTCTTTTAGTGGGGAAAGTTTATTTGGTGAAAAACTAACTGATTTTGGTTAAATATTTGAAATCATATATTTAGTATGATTAAAACATTTTTCCTTATTACCAAAAGTGTTTTTCAAAAATATATAATAAGATTATATAATTAAATAAACTTTGTATTAGTTAATTAAATACCCCTTTGATCATACATTGCACTAAACACTTTGTTTATTCATACCTTAAGTGATTTGGATGTAAAGAGAAATATTAATCACCAAATACTTGTTTATGTCATAAGTTTTAGTTCTTTGAGGTTATATTTTGTAATGATCAAAACATAGAGATATTGATAAAAACTTAATAATGTTTTTAAGGCATTATTTATGTCAACAATCTCCCCCTTTTTGATTATTACAAAACCTTAAACTCAAAAGATTTAAAACTTGTTATTAGACAAGTATTATAGAGTTTACCATTTCTCTTCTCCCCCTTTTTGTAAAATCAAAAAGGTTAGGCCGAATAATCTTCGTGAAAGAAGTTTAAACGGGTAGAGAACTCCCCCTTGATGTATGCTCCCCCTCGTTTGAGAGCACAAAGGGAACGAGCAATTGGAATCTTGGCTACAAAAATATTTTGAAGAGAGCAACACACATATATATGCAAAAGCAACAATTATGCAAATAAAAATAGATTCATTCAAGCATGATAGAAATAATTAGCATAACAACATTCAATATGCTTGTAGCATATTGATTACACTAAAACAAAAGAAAAGATATAGTCCTATATTGCCTAAGAGAGCACTTGGACTTGCTTGCAACCCATGGTTGATTTGTTTTATTTGCTTGAAGGAAAACAAAAGCTTGGAGCTTAGATGTTTGATTGAGGTGGATATGGGGTGTTGCATGGAGCGGAAGAAGTGGATCTCACGATGTTGTATCGTGTTAAGGGTAGTATTGGATGATTATGAGTGAGAAGATATTCAATCCAAGAAATATCTTCACTCAAGTAGAGGATTTGTTTTTGAAGGAATATACAACAAGGGCAAAAGTGAGTGTGATTTGTAACTTGATCCAAGTTAAGAGAGTGGGGAAGGCAATTTGCATAGGGTGATGATGGAGGTAGCCCTTTGTTGCGTTGTGCAAGATGCATAGCAAGGAGATCACTAAGATCATGGATTTGGTTTATTTCATCACGGAACCTTTGTTTTTCCGTGGCAATGTGGAGGGGATCATAGGTTTGGTATGGATGAGTTGGGTTTGAGTAGTTGGAATTGTAGTTTGATGGTTCATCAAACTTGCATGGATCATTATAAGTTGTTGGAGGTTGAGAGGTGTAGTTTGGCTTGAAGGAAGATGTTTGGCCAATGTTGTATGGTTTGTAAAGTGGATCAAATGAATGCCTTTGTTGGTTTGATGCAAAGTTTGGGAAATAAGAGGTTGGTGGTGAGGAATGATTTCCAACTACATTTGTGATGATAGATTTGTTTCGAGGACTTTTTCGTCGACAAACGGGTTTTTCCGTCATCCTTGCTAGCCTTGAGGCTTTTGATTTTGGTTTGTTTGGAGAGTTCATGATGGGATGAATGGAGAGCTTTGAGGATTGGGGATATTTATAGTGTAAGATTTGTGTGTTTAAGGATGGATAAAGTTTGTTTGGAGGATTAGGACAAAATGTGTTGGTGAAAAATGGGAAATGTAGGTTGAAATGGGCTAAAAAGCAGAAAAGATTCTGTAAACCCGACCATCAGATGGCCGGTCCCCTTAATTAGGGGGCGGTCCCCTTAAAATTAAGGGGGCCGCCTTACATAATTAAGGGGGCCGCCCATCTAGTGATTTCCAGATTGCCAGAATTGGGTTTTTGGCAGAAAATTTGCAGAAAGGTTGTGTTTTTGGACTTGGATTCAAGCAAGTTCAATTCCTTTAGGCAATATAGCATCTAATCTAATCAAGATATAGCATACATGCAAAAACACATAAGCAAAGGAGCAAATAATCAACACATAATAAGCAATAGGAGGTAAACAAAGGCAAGCACACTTAATCTTCCTAAGGCACCTATCTTAGATTGAAGGCAAGGATCTTAGTGAGTGGAAAAACTAGTGATGGATCAAGATGACACCATTATTAGTGAATTTGTCCTAGTGAGTGTCTATATGCAACAAATGTGGAGTTGTGATTGTTTCGACTCCTAGAAGCAAAAAGAAATAGCGATCCTAAGAAACAATCCAAATAATCTCCTTGATTCAATTTTTGCTCGATCATGAGTGTCAAAGACATATATTAGATTATATACCTTGACAATTTATGTGAGAGTTTATGCATGATTTTGAAATATAATGTTTTTTTTTTAGAATTAGTCAACAATGCAAGAAAAATGGTTTTCATGGGGTTCCTAGATTGTGAGAATAATTTTTAGAGAAAATTGATTGAGTTTTAAAAAAAAAAATTTATGCAAAGAAAATAAATTTTCCCAATCTTTAGTTTTGTGCGAAATAGATTCCTAGACTCAGAAAAGATGAAATGGGAGAAAAATAAATTTCATGCAAGTATTAATTTGAAATATTTCAATATAATTTAGTCAACTTGTTCCATCATTCCTAATCCTAAACGCAAGTGGTTGAATAATTCACGCTTAAGGGGTTTTGTGAATATATCCGCAATGTTATCTTCCGATGCAACCTTTTCTATAGATATATTTCCTTTTTGTACATTATCCCTAAGAAAATGGTGACGTATTTCTATGTGTTTAGTCCTAGAGTGTTGCACCGGATTTTTACTTAAATCTATCGCACCTTTGTTATCGCACATAATGGGGACATTTTCTAACCTAATGCCATAGTCTATGAGAGCTTGTTTCATCCATAGTGCTTGTTGACATGCCTTTCCGGCGCTTACATATTCGGCTTCGGTGGTAGAAATAGCAAGAGCGGTTTGCTTCTTCGAAAACCAAGACGTTAGACAACATCCCATAAACGTGCAAATACCGCTAGTGCTCTTTCTATCTACGTAGTCTCCCGCATGATCCGAATCCGCATATACAATGGTTTCTATGCCGGATTCCTTAGGATACCATAATCCTAAGTGTATAGTGCCTTTAATGTATCGGAAGATACGCTTAACCGCTTCTAGGTGAGAGGTTTTGGGATCCTCTTGAAAACGGGCACAAAGGCAGACACTAAACATGATATCGGGTCTACTTGCCGTCAAGTATAGTAAACTACCTATCATTCCTCTATACTTGGAGTTATCTACGGACTCACCTTCATCGTCCTTTGTGAGCTTTACCTCCGTAGACATGGGTGTTTTTATGGGTTTTGAGTCTTCTAGGCCAAATTTCTTAAGCATTTCCTTAATGTACTTAGATTGGTTAAAGAATATTCCATCTTCTAATTGTTTTATTTGTAATCCTAGGAAGAAGTTAAGTTCACCCATCATACTCATCTCAAACTCATCATGCATGATTTTGGCAAATTCATCACACATGTCTTGACAAGTCGATCCAAATATAATGTCATCAACATATATTTGAACAATGATGAGATTAGGGTCTTTCCTTTTAGTGAAAAGAGTGTTATCTACCATTCCCATGGAATAATCATGTTTAATAAGAAAAGCTTTTAATCGATCATACCAAGCTTTGGGAGCTTGTTTGAGTCCATACAAAGCTTTCTTTAACTTATAAACATAATCAGGTTTTGCGAAGTCAATGAATCCTGGAGGTTGTGCCACATATACCTCCTCATTGATAAAACCGTTAAGGAATGCACTTTTCACATCCATTTGGAATAACTTAAAATCTAGGGCGCAAGCATAGGCAAGTAATATCCTAATTGATTCTAGTCTAGCTACGGGGGCATAAGTTTCATCATAATCAATTCCTTCTTGTTGATTATAACCTTGGGCAACTAACCTAGCTTTATTCCTAGTAACTATTCCATTCTCGTCTAACTTATTTCTATATACCCATTTGGTTCCTATGATGGTCATATCCTTTGGATTTGGGACTAGTTCCCAAACATCATTTGCCTTAAATTGATTTAATTCTTCTTGCATAGCTATAATCCAACTTTCATCCTTTAAAGCCTCACTAATATTCTTAGGTTCTATTGCTGAGAGGAAACAAAAGAAGTTGTTTTTATCTTGGGCTTGTGACCTAAGGGTTCTTTGGTTAAGATGTCCTATTATATTATCTAAAGGATGTGATCTAGATTCTTTAATATTAACGATTTCGTTATTTTCTAAGTGAGTTTCTTCATTGTCATTTCCTATGGGTTTTGTTTTACTAACCTCAATAGCTTCTTCTTCGACTAAATTATCATCTTCTAAAGGTAGCGTTTTAGAAGGTGGTGGTGTTTCATCAAATGTTACATTTAGTGATTCCTCTACTTTCATTGAGTGTTTGTTAAGTATTATATATGCTTTACTATTTTGTGAGTATCCTAAAAATATTCCTTCATATGACTTTGGATCAAACTTAGTGAGGTAGTCCTTAGTGGTTAAGATATAGCATTTACTTCCAAATACTCTAAAGTAGCTTAAGTTAGGTTTTCTATTTCTTAATAACTCATAAGGAGTTTTTCCTAGAATTCTTCTAATTGATACCCTATTTAGAATATAAGTCGATGTATCTACGGCGTGACACCAAAATTTTTGTGGAATGGATTGTTCATTTAACATAGTTCTACTCATTTCTTGTAGTGACCTATTTTTTCTTTCTACTACCCCATTTGATTGAGGAGTACGAGGAGCGGAGAAATTATGAGATATTCCATTTAACTCACAATATTTTCCGAATTGTACTTCGTTATCAAATTCCTTTCCATGGTCCGTCCTAATGGCAACTATTGAGCATCCTAACTTATTTTGAACCATTTTGCTAAATATTTCGAATTTTTCAAAGGCTTGGGTTTTGTCACTTAAAAACCTAGTCCACGTGTATCGTGAGTAGTCATCTACTATTACTAAGGTATACTTGTTTCCTCCATAGCTCCGCACAGCGGATGGACTAAAAAGATCCATATGTAATAATTCTAGGCACCTAGTAGTGGATACTATATTCTTAGCTTTGTGGCTAGCATGAGCTTGTTTTCCAACTTTACATGCATCACAAAAATGTTTGTCATATTTTAGATTAGGCAAGTTTCTAACTAATTCCTTAGAGGCCAAAGATTGTATTTGTTGCATGTTAGCATGTCCTAATCTCCTATGCCACAATGTGGAGTTTTCGTCTAGGGTCGTTAGGCATATCCTATCTTCAGGTTTGTTTCCTAGTTTCATAACATATACACCTCCTTTCCTAATACCTCTACCTATAATTTTTCCATTCTTAATTATTTCGCTATCTTCTTCGGAAAAGATAACTTTACATTTATTATCGCATATTTGGCCTACACTAAGTAAGTTATATGTTAAATTATTAACATGTTCAACATTTTCAATAGTAAGTGAGTCTTGAGAAATCGTACCTTTGCCAATAATTTTTCCACGCAAGTCACTACCAAAGATAACGTTACCTCCGTTGTATGCCTTATATGTAGAGAATAGCTTTCGGTTCCCTGTCATGTGCCTTGAGCATCCACTATCCTTGATCCATTCGTCAGGCTCCAAGTCAATTCCAAGGCATATTTCGTTGGTTGCTTTTGCCATGAAACACTTTTCTTCTCTTGGTTTTTCCACTTCTTCTTTGTCACTATCACTCCATGTTCTACTAACAAATGCACCTTGATTATCATAACTCGGCGGCTTTAGACATTCACCAACGAGATGATTTGGACTTCCACATCTAAAGCATTTTCTTTTCACGTAATTGTCACTTCTATTTCTTTGGAACGATTTTCTATCGTCATGTGATGATCTAGTGAATCTTCCTCGTCTCTTGAAGAATTTCTTGAATTCTCTTACGGCCATTGCATATTCTTCGTCTTCACTTTCGTCACTTGAATCATCATCATCACTAGGTTCCTTTTTGGCTTTTAGAGCAATGGATTTGATTTGTTCTTTCTTGACTTTGACCGTTTCCGAATCTCTTCTTATGATTTCTTCATGAACCTTCAAGTTGCCAATTAGTTCATCTAGTGATAACGTCATCAAGTTCTTTGATTCTTCAATTGCCGTGACCTTAGCTCGCCATTTTGGATGCAATGCCCTAAGAAATTTCCTAACACAATTTTTACTAGAAAATGTCTCATCAAGTGCTTTTAAACTTGTGATGATAGTGTTAAACTTAGTAAAAGCATTATCAATTGATTCCTCTTCCGGAATCATAAATTGTTCATATTGTTGTACAAGAAGATCTATTTTATTGTCTTTGACTTGGCTATTACCTTGGTGAGTGATTAGTAAAGAATCCCAAATTTCTTTTGCGGTTTTACACATAAAAATTCTTTCATATTCTTTGCGTGGTAACGCATTATAAATAACCATTTTAGCCTCATTATTTTTTGCTAGTTTCTTTTTCAAATCATCATTTTGTTTTTCAAAAGCTACAATTTCATCCATTTTAGTTTCAACATTATATTGAATAGGGGGAAAATCACCAAAGGTAATAATATGCCAAAGATCAAGATCTTTTGATTTCACATACGTTTCGAATCTATTTTTCCAATATAAAAATCCATCACTTTCAAATAGTGGTGGTCTTTGCATAGATTGCCCTTCTAAATATTTTAAAGATTCCATAGATCGTTACAAGTTTTAAAATACAATATATTTTAAAATTCTTTCTAGACGTGGCTCTGGTACCAATTGTGGAAAACTAGAAGGGGGGGTTGAATAGTTTTTACGTCGTTTTAATTGTTATAAAACAAATTGTTTAAAAGTTTTCGTTGATTTATAAAATATAGATTCGATGGTATATGAAATCTAGTTATACACAATATGAACAACACTAATTATATATACTATGAAGCAATAATTATGTAAGTAATGAAATAAGTAAAAGATGGAAAGATCAAACCGAGAGACAAGCGATTTATAGTGGTTCGGCTACAAGGCACCTTCCTTGCCCTACTCCACTCCCCGAGCACCTAACTCGAGAGTTTTCTTCACTATATCAACAAGCTCCCTTATGGCGGAGAAAACCGTACACACCAATCTACACACCAATCTACACACCAATCTTCACACCAATCTTCTTCACACCTAGCTTTTACACACCAATCTTCTACACACCTTCTTCTACACACCAATCTTCACAACTATCCTACTTCACTACTAATCAACTTCTACTATCTACACAACTATTCTCTAACAAATATTCACAACTAATCACACTATGAAATAATAATCAATGATGATGCACAAACAACTTAGATGTGGAGATCACAACTAGTTGTAATACTTCTTGTCTTGAGGGATAGAAGTATTCTTCTCTTGCACTTGAATGGATTATGTATGGATCACTTTGAAACAAAGATTTAAGAATGTATGATCAAAGGATTTATAGATTGGAAATGGAGATCTAGAACAGAAAGTTCTGGAGTGCAAAAGGTGGGGAAAAAAATCCAGGTTTAAGGTGGTATTTATAGGCAAACGTTTCTGACAGAGGAGCGTGGCCGGTCCCCTTAAAGCATGGCCGGCCCCCTTAAAATTAAGGGGGCCGCCCCTTATAATTAAGGGGGCCGCCCAAATGTAACGGCCAGAAACTTTGTCTTTTAGTGGGGAAAGTTTATTTGGTGAAAAACTAACTGATTTTGGTTAAATATTTGAAATCATATATTTAGTATGATTAAAACATTTTTCCTTATTACCGAAAGTGTTTTTCAAAAATATATAATAAGATTATATAATTAAATAAACTTTGTATTAGTTAATTAAATACCCCTTTGATCATACATTGCACTAAACACTTTGTTTATTCATACCTTAAGTGATTTGGATGTAAAGAGAAATATTAATCACCAAATACTTGTTTATGTCATAAGTTTTAGTTCTTTGAGGTTATATTTTGTAATGATCAAAACATAGAGATATTGATAAAAACTTAATAATGTTTTTAAGGCATTATTTATGTCAACAACTTTTGTTGACTGTTTTTGTGATTTTTGATTTTTAATACCTAAGCTGTATTTTAATGGTTTCTAAATGCTTATTTAAGCTTTCTGGGAGCCTACATGATCTTAAGAGTCCTTGGATTCAATTATCAATGACAACACAACTTGAATGAAAACTTGAAATAAAGTGAAATTTGCACAAACTAAGACATAACTACAAACTGGATTTTTATTAATGGAAAACCTTGAAAGTACAGTGAAAACAGAGTTTACACTACTTGAAAGCTAAATTACACAAAGACAATTTGAAAATTACTTATACGAGCTACAAATACTAAAATTAATCTAACACTCTTTCATCTAGGACTTCTTTTCTATTTATAGGCCACCATTAGGGTTCCTCCACCTCTCTGATCATTTCCCATCATTAATTTCGTCCATTGGATGTCTGAGATGCTCTAATCCTTTGCCACGTGTTTTGGCGGGAAAGTTTGTTTTTGCAATTTGCTTCTGTTGCGTGTTGTGGGAGAGGAGCATTTAATGTGGGGGTGAGGGTAGGTGCATAGGGTGGTGGGATGGTGATGATTGTATTTATTGCAAGTGGAGGGGTGGTGGAGTTTGGCAGGTTGTAAGGAAGGGGGAATGAGATGGTGGGGGTGGTGTTTGACTAGTTTGACTCAGGGTCAAACTTTGACCCTGGTATTATACAAAGGGTGGTGGGCTTTTGTTTGTTTTGGGCCAAAGGAAAAAAACAGGGTGGGCTTTGGATTAGGATTGGACTTGGTGTTTGGGTTTTGATATTATTAAGGGTCCGGTTTGGTTTAAGTTATCACAAGGACTAATTTTGTAATTAGCCGAAAGTTTGGGGGTGAGACTTGGCATCTTTCCAAAGTTTCCATAAGGGTGTGTTTTGCCATATGATGAATAGTGTGATGTCCAAAGTTGATTTGTCCATTTTAATTTCCCAGGGACTATTTCTGCCAAACTTTCAAACTTTAGGGACCTGTTTTGCAATTTCACCAAACTTTTCAACCAAGGGCCAATCCTGCCATATATGAGAAGTACAAGGACAAAATTTGTTTTTCTCAAAGTTTTAATATCCCAGGGACCATTTTTGACAATTTCCCAAACTTTAGGGACTAAACTTGACATTTTGTGAAACTTTGCACCAAAGGACTAATTATGTAACTTTTTGATTTAAAAGGACCTTTGGTGACTTTTTCAAGTTTTTAGAATAACCAGGGACTAGATTTGACAACTTTTGAAAGTTGAGGGACTGAAACTGCCAATTATGCAAACTTTATACGTTTTTCATCTGTTTTTGATTATTTTGCATTTGAAACATAAAAAACACATTCCTGGGATATTTTCACTATTTTGATTCAATATTGAGTGTTTTTAGATGTTTTGGCAGTTCAGAAAAGGTAAAAATGATGAGTATTTACATACTCATCAAACGTCTACGAGTTCTTCGAGGTTTTTTAACAAGCTCACGTAATGGGCTCGTGGACCTAGAAGAACGAGTGCGCATGCACTAAAAACAAACTCACTCAAAATAAAATCGAGGCAAAACGACAGTGAACTTAAACCAATAATCATAAATGAATGGCTCCTTTAGAAAAGGTATACCACTCACAAGGATACAATGGCAAGTTTTAATCTTTTGTTTGGGAACTTATTAATGTCCACACCCACAGTTGGTAGGTGTTCTGTCTTGGTTTGCGACGGTTTATTTTTATGTATTATTATTCATAAGAATAAGACGGATGTTTTTGGGTTTTTGTGTGTATGTGAAAAAAAACTTTTTGGAATTATTTTTGGTATCGTCCCGTTATCCAAAATTGTATCTCTTTAAGAATCACCTTAAAAGAAACCCGATATAGAAAACGTTACGATATGTTTTGTTTGTTTATTTATTTTTTATTTTTTTTGGTGTTTTAACACTTTAGGAAAAGTGTTATTTTTTATTTTTATTTTATTTATTTATTTATTTATTTATTTATTTTGTGTTTTGATTTAAAATTTACAAAATGATGGGATTTTTACAGTGGTGGTGGTGAAATAACACTAATCTCTAAGACGCTGCAGATACGCGCACACTTCCCCGGCACCGGCGCCAAAATTTGATTGATGCTAAACAGTCAACTAAAGTCAACCACATATGTGGTCAATAAAGTCAAACCACCTAGAGTCAATGCTTCCGGATAATATAGGATATCACCGGGTCGTTATGTCCTGACGAGGTGTAAATAGTATTTGAACGTGCTTGTGATCGGGTGATTTTCATAGGAAAGGGTTAGGATGATTATACTACTGGTTTTTAGCTGCAAATGATACAAATACTCAATATGGACAAAAACTGAGAAACCAGATAAGTGAAAACGTTTCAAAACTTAAAAGGTACGATTAAGTTTAAATAAACGTCAACGTACCAAATAATAAGTGAAAACTAAAATCTGAAATCCTTTAGGGGGTGAAAATGACTTTTTTACAAACCTAAGGATGAAAGAAAATTTTTATAAAAAGAAATTGAATTTTTACACTATTTAACTATTTAATATTAATTAAATACTATTTAATACTAATTATTAATATTAAAATAACTTAAATACAATATAATATTATTTTAATACTAGAAAAATGAAAAATTAATTTATAAAATTATAAAATAACTAAAAACTAATTTTAAAATTAAAAATATACTTTTTTTTGTCTTTTTGTGGATTTTATATTAATTAATTACTAACTTAATATTAATAACCTAATTAAACTAAACAAAATTATTAAAAATAATAAAGAGACTTAGAAAATTAAGAAATTTTTTATAAAACTAATTAACCATAACAGGAATCCTAGAAAAATATAAAAAGTTTATTTTATGTGTTAATTAACTATTTTACCTATTATTAAACTAATTATTAATTAATTACCAATTAAACGAATTAAATTCTAAAAAATAGAAAATTAACAGTAAAAATTCTAGAAAAATTTCTAAAATTATTTTATAACATATAAAAGCTAGGAAAATTATAAAAACTATGGTGTGATTAATAAAAACTAATTATGCTATTTAATACTTAAATATTAATTAATAATTACTTAAACTATATTTAATTCTAAAAACATACTAAATGACAAGAGAAAAATCTAGAAAAATTACTAAAAATACTTTAATATAAAAGAAAATTAAAAAAAATATGAAAATGCAATTTACTTAATAACAAGCTAAAAATGGAAATTAAAAAGATATATAATATTTAATAGAAGCTATCACTTAAAATTATTTTTGATTTTTCTGGTTTTTCTTTCTGGAAAACTATTTTATACCTAAAAACAAGCAACTTTTGTGAAAACACTTTTCCCAAAGCTCAAAAATAAGCAAAATGGACACTAAAATGCTAAAACAATTGACTTTGTTTGACTTGGCTGAGAAAATGGCTTAAATGACCAAGTGTGGGGTCCATAGTGGTATCTTTGGGTGCAAATAAGTGAGATGGACTGATATGAAGCCAAAAAAACAAAATAATACCACTGATAAGCAATAAGCAACCAAATAAGCACTTTGAGAACTTGTTTTGTACACAGAAATGGGACAAAGTTGCAGCTAGTTCAGGGGGCCCACAAGGGGGCTTGAGCTAAAAAACTTGGTAAAACTAGAAAGATGGCCAGCTTGTGAGTCCAAAGAACCAAGGGGGAGGCTGTGAGGCCCACTGTGGTGTCCTGTGGGACCTCTGCAAGTTGAGGCAGTGGGGTGGTCTGCTGTGCAGCAGGGGAGGTGATACTCCCTGCAGCTATGTTTGGGGCTTTGTATATCTTTCAAGAAAAATTACAAAATTAAGCTAATAGTGGAACTCTAAAGTTTAGGTAGGACACTAAAACTTGTAAAAAGCACAAGTCCTGATTCTAAATACAAAATTCAAAACAATTCACCCAATATTTGGATTTTTACCAAAGGGTACCATTTTGGCTTTTTTTATGAACTTAGAACTTTGACTAAATTGAGATTCTAGTGGATGAAATTGACTTAAATAGATGTTATAAGTTATATTAGGACTAAATTAAGCTATAAGAACAAGGTTTACAACTAAAATGATGATAATGGTACCTAGAAACTCAACAGTGGCTGCACAAATGAAGTTTACACAAGATTTTGACTTTTTCAAAAGGCAACCTGATTTTTATGAACTAAATGAACTATATTGACCTAATATGAGTTATTTCGGTTAATGGTTACCTCTGAACCACTCACTAACTCAAATTGCACCCTAAAGCCAAACATACCTTTAACTACCTGTTAACACTACAACTAGGAATTTAAAACTACAAATGCGGATTTTTAAGCTATAAACTGATTAAATACACTAAATAGAAGCTAAATGATCACTAAATTATCACAAATAACAACAATAATAATAATATGCAAAATTCAGTTATGTAACTTACATATGATTCAAGGCTAAGTGTGGAAAACTAGAAGGGGGGGGGGGGTTGAATAGTTTTCCGTCTTTTTCGTTTTATAAAACTTTGCTTTTAAAGACTAGATGCAAATTGTAAAAACCTTTAAGGCTAAAATGTAGATACTAATTTATTCACACTTATCATATAAACACTACTTACATAGAATGTTGAGTAGAAATTATAATTTCAAATATTTCACTTAAATATATGTTTATATTTATATATGTATATGTGTTTTAATATGTGTATATCCTTATAATTTACTATGTATAAAATTAATGTTGTGAATGGAACCTAGTTTGATCTTTATGTGAAATCAATATATGCACAACACACAAAATTATAACTATATACGAAAAGCTAATAAGTAAGAAAGCAAAGAGTGAGAGATGGAAAGATCAAACCGAGAGACAAAGGATTCATAGTGGTTCGGCTACAAGGACACCTTCCTTGCCCTACTCCACTCCCCGAGCACCTAACTCGAGAGTTTTCTTCACTAAGTCAATAACCTCCCTTATGGCGGAGAAAACTGTACACACCAAGGCTTACACCGATTAACGACACTAAGCAAAAGTCGAGTTATAATTGTAGCTAGAACCAATCTCACAACAACAATCACACCACAAATTCTTCACACCTTTTCACCCCTTCTAGACTTCTTCACAACACTAGTTTCTTCACGCCTTCACAACTTCTTCACTACTTTAAGGATTTGCAACTACACAACTTCAACGCTTGAAAATCTTCACAGCTTCAATGCAACTATCTTTTTATTTGAATGCCTTTATCAATCTATCACTATAATTATTCTTCAACTAAAAGCTTCTATGTCTTCACACCTTCAAGTTTTCAAAGTCTTCTCAACTTAGATACTTCAATTTCTTCACAACTAACCACTATAACTAATACCTTCTATCACCAATCCTATGCTATACCACTTCTTCACTTCTAGTATCACTTCACACTTACAACAATTCTAGATCTTGTGTCTAAATCTAGTTAACTAATTCATACACCTTATTCACCAAAGTATGAGAGATTTACAAGATGAACAAACAACTTAGATAGCAAGATGATACTAAGTTGTAATACTTCTATTCTTAATAAATAGAAGTATTCTTCTATTTGCACTTGAATGTAGAGGCTTGAATCACTTTGAAACAAAGATTAATGTATATATAGAATCATAGGATTTTAGAAGATAGAAATGGAGGTTTGAATCAGAAAGTTTTTAGTGCAAAAAGGTGAGAAAAATATGTGGAATGATCCAGTATTTAAAGGGACAGAAAACACTGTTTAGGAGCGTGCCGGTCCCTTTAATTCATGGCCGGTCCCCTTAATTTTAAGGGGACCGCCCCTTATAATTAAGGGGGCCGCCCAGCTGTAACGGCCAGAAAATCTGTCATTTAGTGGGGAAAGTTTATTTGGTGAAAAACTAACTGATTTTGGTTGAAAATTTGAATTCATATATTTAGTATGATTAAAACATTTTTCTTTATTACCAAAAGTGTTTTTCAAAAATATATAATATGTTTATATAATTAAATAAACTTTGTAATAATTAATTAAATACCCCTTTGATCTTATAATGCATTAAACACTTTGTTTATTCATACCTTGAGTGATTAGATGGTGAAAGTGAATATTTACTACTAAATTCTTGTTTATGTCATGATCTTTGGTTTGATGGGTTTTCGTTTTGTGATTATCAAAACATAGAGATATCGAAATATATGAATACGTTTTTAGTCGTTTATTTATATCAACAATCTCCCCCTTTTTGATGATTACAAAACCTAAACTCATTAAATCCAAAAATTAATTTTTAGACAAGTATTTAGTGAGTTTATATTTACTTCTCTCCCTTTTTGTAGAATCAAAAAGGTTTAAGCCGATAAGGTGAAATCTCCCCCTTGATGTATGCTCCCCCTCGTTTGAGGGCACCAAGGGTTCGAGCTATGGAATTCTTGCTAGAAAGATATTAGAAGCACAAGCAAAAATATATAACATACTAATAACAAATAACAAGCATGGCAAAGGAGAATTTGAAACACATATAAAAGCATTCATTAATTCAAAATGATTATGTCAACCACATAATCATTGTTACATAAGCCATAATGCTAGAATTTTAAACCAAGTAGAATATCCTATTGTGCCAACAAAGAGTGTCATTGAACTTTCTTGCATCCCAAAATGGTTGAGGTATTTTATTTGAAAACTAAGAAACATAAGCATATAGAATGCTTGGGTGAGAATGGTGAATGGGGATCATGTTGGTGGCTTAATGGAGGTAAATTTTTGGTTTCATGGATGTTGGTGAGTTTGGATATGTAGAGCTTGGAGGCGGTGAAATAGAAGTTGGGTTTGTTGGTTGAGGGTTTTGATGTTGTTCAAGTGATGATGTTTGTTGAGATCTAGTAAGAAGATACTCAATCTAAGTAAAGTGCTCATTCAATGCAATTGTTTGTTGTTGGAGGAAGATGCAACAAGGGCAATTGTTAACATGCTTCTCAATTTGGTTAATGTTGTGTGGTGATGATGGTGAGCTTGATTGAGGTTGATCCAAATTGCGTTGAGCAAGATGTAATGCTAAAAGAGCACTAAGCTCATGAGCCTCTTTTAGCTCCTCAACGAACTTCAAGTTTTCGGAGGAAGGTGATGGTGGAGGAGCATGATAGTTGTCTTGGGTGAAGGTTTGAACATGCAACATAGGAATGGCATGTGAGGTTGTAGTATGTGGTGGAGGTACTCTTGGTGGTGGAGACATGATTGAGCTTGGGTAATCATGAAAACATGATATGGGTGGAAGAGGTGCTTCATGAGTGGATGGTGTTTTTGTTGAATGAGCAACATGTGAAGTATTGATTGAGAGACTGGGATTGTTGTTTTGGGATTGAACATGCTCATCATATGAAAAAGCATTAATGAGGCATGAGTGGATGATAGGTTGTGAGATGAGTCATTAGTGTGGGTTTGAGGTTTAGTTGTTGGTTGACTTGGAACAACATCACTTGAGTTGTGACAAAAATCAAGTTTCCTCCCCCAAACGGGTTTGACGGAGATCCTTGCGGTTCTTGAAACCTTAGGTTTTTGGTTGTTGGGGGATGACATGTTTGGATGTGATTGCATTTATGATGGGAAGAAGGTATTTATAGTGTAAGAAAAATGTTGTTTAGGAAGGTAAATTGTGAGGTATAGTATGGGACAAAATATGTTTGTGAATTTTGGGAAGTATAGGGTGAAGAGGGTCAAAAAGTGATAAAGAAAACAGTAACCCTGACCATCAGATGGCCGGTCTCCTTAATTAGGGGCCGGTCCCCTTAATCATTAAGGTGGCTGCCTTATATAATTAAGGGGGCCGCCCATCTGGTGAATTCCAGAATGCCAGAATTGGGTTTTTGGCAGAAAATTTTCAGAAAGGTTGTGTTTTTGGGTTTGGATTCAAGTAAGTTCAACTCTTTGGGGCAATATAGGGTATACTACTCATGGATGTAGAGAATGTAATAAGAATGAATAAAGTAGACAAGTAATTTCTAATTTACATGCAATCTACTTATTGGCCAATTAAGTTAAACAACCAAGGAAGCAATAAAACATACTAGTCAAATATGCAACAATATGAAAATGATAATATGTAGACTAATACAAACATATTGATGAGTGCTTACAAGTAGCAAATGGGAAGAGGTGATTGTATGGACTTCAAGACTTGTTACAAACAAGATCCATATGGGCAAACCATGATTTTCATGAAATGATTTGATTAAATAGTGAATGTCATTTCCATATAAGTGTATGACACATATGTGATAATCAAATATATTTTTAATAAAATGTTTTTAGTTTTATTCAACAATGCTTTGAAATAGATTCAAGTGTGTATTAGAGTAAAATAGATTGAGTTTTGCTTCATAACATGTTGACAAATTGGATAAAAAACTTTTTTCAATCTTGATTTTGATTAAAATAAAGTTATGCTAGCTTACAGTTAAATATGTTATTAGAAGAAAGATGAGATAGATATTTGAAAGATAATTTTTCAAAGCGAGAGGTTTTAAACATGATGGTTTATTTTTGATAGCAAGAAATCACAAATGAAGGATTTGAAATAGAAACTTATGATATTCAAGAAAATCAGTTGAGCCCATTGTCACATATAATCATATTTAATGGCAATTAAAGACATGGATGAGTGATGGTAAATTCTAATGATCTTAATGCAATATGATTGAGAGAGATAAAGTAAATCATCTATAGATACAGGATTAACACATGTATATATATACTAAACTCATCATAGTATTGAATGCTAACAAGTCTTAATTATAGCACATCTATTAATGCAACTAGAATAGTCATTTAGTCCAAATAATAAGTATTCTACTATTGATCATAGATGATATTCAATATAAATGATGAATAAGAATAATGGTAATAGACTTAAAATCAAGAAGGTTAACTAGCCGAATTTCATGTATACATATATTAGTATTAATGATATATGACCAGGGCAAGCTATACTTTAATCATATTAATATACTAATTATAGCATACTTTAATATAATGTGATATTGACAAGTTTTTGAAAAGAGAACTTACCTCAGGTCCAGCTTTTCCTTAAGAGTGAGCATGTAAGAAGACATCTTTAAGGTTAGCCCAAACCATGTCGAAGTAGCAAGGTAAAATCCCAACGCAATAAAATTTAAGGAGGCTTGATCCGAAATACTTAATTGATCACAACAATTATCATAAGTCGTGTAGATCAAGAATAATAGGCTTGAATCCTTCATCATGAGGTAGTAACGAACGCACCATAAAACCAATACACAAGAGTGAAGAACACAACGCCGAAACAGTAAATGGCTGCAACAATGTCATAAGCAAATCATGTATAGAATGTGAATCAGAGTAATAGGAACCGATAGTCATCAAATGTAAGAGAGCAAAGTGAGCGATCCAAAAAGTAATAGTCTCTTCGTTCGTTAACTACCTAAACATGAAAAAGAGCTTGGTACCCAGATTCTCATGGGTCCGAGATGGTTAGTTGAGGACATCTATTGCATTTAAATGCACATGATGAGGATGTCGTCGAGAAGTACAAGAATTTATCAATAGTTTGTTTTAACTAACAAACAATGACTTTCTTGACTAGAGTGATAAATAATGGGTGTAAATAATATTAGTTCTAAATTTCTCCACTAGGTTTAACAAATTTTATTTGTTTTGATATATTCGTTAAAGGATCATTTGCGGTAAATCGTAAACCAGCTTTTTCATAAAATGACTTTTGAATGTTAAGTAGATATTTTAAAGATTTAGAACTATTTTCGAATTTGGCTAACATTTTTGCTTTTTCATTTTCCATTTTCATTTCATGTTTGTAATCTTGGAATTTTTTACATTCAAGATCAATTTCAATATTACTTTCAAGTCTAGACATTTTATCTTCTAAAATTATTTCTTTTTCAAGGTTATTTTCAACGGAAATTGAAGATCCATTTTTAAAAATAATTTTTGAGTCAATGTTGCAAAGATGTTTGAAGTTGTTTTCCAATTTTGAAAATTCTAGTATAAATTGATCATAGCAAAAATGTTTGGTTTCGGATTGTACCTTATTTGTAGTTGTACAATCTTCATATGCTATATGTTGATCAATTCCCTCGTCCATGTCGCTCCATGTTTTATTTGTAGTTTCGCTTAGGTCTTGAAACATGTAATCCTTGCCATCAATACTTGTATTTACATTTGTTTGAATATCTTCGCGCGCCATATTTTCATCATCTTCTTCGTCCTTGTCGCCACATGATATATTTACACTCTTTCTTCGGATTTGACTCATGTATTCTTTGTTATTAATACCTTCAATGATCACATTTGAACTAGTAGTACTTGTGTTTATTTTAGCAAAATATTTGTCTATCAAATTTTCTAGAGTGACTAATTCTTGTGCAACATCAAGTTTATCATCTTTGGCTTTACATTTTTCTTGGTGAAAGTTTAAAAGACATTTCCAAATATCATTTGCCGTTTTACAAAAGAGTACACTTTCATATTCAACTCTTGGTAAAGTTTTGTAAATCAGTAATTTAGCTTTAGTATTTTTATCGATCTTTGTTTGAAGATTATTATATTGATTTTCAAAATCCATTATAGTTGGTTTAAGACCAACAATTGAAATTGTTAGGTCACCATTTATGTAAACACAAGTATGATATTGATAGAAAATGAGATGAGAAAAGAGATTGGTTGATTATGAGAAATGAGAGAAAAGTAAGAACAATAGTTTCACTATGATATTCAAATAACCAACAATTAAAAGAGTTACATAAGCTTAGTATTTATAGGAGGAGGAGTAGGGCAACACTCCCTTCCTCCCTCCTTTCTTTTGGACGTGGGCTTTAAGGCCCATTGGTCTTACATTCTTAAGCCTTGTAACATAAACTAAGTAGAATAAATAACTAAGCAACCTATTACAAAAGGTAATGACCGAGACTTGACTAAAAATACAAAAGTATGATCCCAACAATCTCCCCCTAAGGGTCGGTCATCACGGTTGCTTGACGTCTTCATCTATGTCGTTGACTTGTGACATGTAAAACTCTAGACGTCTTCAAAATGGTTGAATGATAATGAATATACTTTGCTCTATGTCTTTGTTCTTTGGTGATGATGTAGTGATTGTGTCATGAAGTAGTCTGCCTTTCGTCACTCCTGCGTCTGTGGTGGTTGTCCGCCATTCCAACATACTCATACATCTTTGGACTTATACTTTCACGTGCACGAAGTTCCTTTACATATTCTGAGATCTTTAAGTCTTTATACTTTGTAGATTCTTCTTTATTGACGTAGAATCTTTCTTTGAACTTTGTGGTGCTAAGATCTTTGGGGGAGCTATCATTTGCTTCAAGATGTATGTATGAGCATGTTGGAATCTACCATCATGGAAGTGAGGTACCTGCAAGTAAACAGTTAGCAATAAAACAACCGGTACTTACAGATAAGGAATTAGAGCTCATCAACAGCATATTGTGAAGACTCCTTCTCATCCTTATCCAGGCCGTTCCCATATCAGATACTCCCGAAGGAGCTTACGAGACCTACTAAGTAGCTCAATGACTGGGTGAGTCGCTGGGGATCACTCCACGACTGTAGACCGCTATGGAATCACCGCAAACACTAAGCGTAACCCTTGTGGGGTTACCGAAGTGACCTGCTGTCAGGGCTGTTTGATGTTGACCCTGGCAGGATTTCCGTTCAATCTTTGAGAAATACATTAGTAATCCTCTCATAAACGTTCTCGGCAGATTGCTAAGATCTGCGAAGGACTCGATAATTTACAGCTGGTGTCCATTGATGTAGAACACCAGTTGTAGAAATACTAAGTGTTCCTAAGAGATCTTTGATGTATCTCAAGGCTCTAGGCTCTATAAGTGCACACCTAGGTTTCCTATGCAGAGACTAGGGAGGGGTCTCCTGCTTCAATATCAACCGTCTCTAAGAGATAGGTCGATAGATTACACTGGTTCCCCGTGAGAATGAAACAAGCTCTTTTAAGAGAACTTGAGTGGTTAAGAAGGTTTAGTGCATTGCGTCACTGGGTCCATGACGACTTAATCTTCAATACCGGTGTTGTATTTTGCAACAACCAGTAGCATACGTATTGAACCCGGTGTCTGCCCTAAGGTTGAACATATGGAGGGCTATTTCTTTTCACCCTTTTCTTTACTTTTCTTTTTAATTCTTCAACTCCTTCTTTCCCTTTCATTCGTTTCTCCTTTTTTCGTATCATACCTAAGGACTTCTAATTCTAACTATGGGAGATGTCCTTGGGTAGATCCCTCCGGCTCTGGCGGATCATAGGACGGATATTCCTATCTTAATCACCTTATAACTCCGACAGTAGCCAAGAAACCTTTGATTGAAAACCTCTCAAAGTGTTCGTGATAATCAAATATTTTGGTTAACACTTTGAGAGTTTTGTGTACACTTTTGAAGGGCTCCCCCTGCACATGTGCTCGTAAGTATTTAATAAATTTGCACATGCGGGAGGAGCAAGCATTTTGAATTGATCCACTTTCCGTGAACAAGACCGATTCGAGACATGCTTACATCACTAGTTAAACTAGCTTGAAGTTATTACCCGGCCTGGTCAAGTCCACAGAAAGTTTCTCGAGATGGTACTTTTCTACTAAGACAAATCCTTTTCGAGACACGCTTACGTGGCTAGTTAAAGAGATACATTGTCAGCTTTTAGGTGACAACTAGCTCTAGTAACTAACTTGATGTTATTACCCGTCGAGGATAAGTCTTTTCGATATTACTAACTTTTATTATCTCGTCAATTCCTGGGTCAATTCTGAGTCTAGCTCGCACATGATACAACTTTTAAGCTTTGACTTCGTATATTTTAATCACTTTTTCATTTTCTCCCCCTCAAAAATAGCATATGAGATGTTGTTTTTGATAAACTTTTGATTAAAATATGCTTTTTGAGTCATATGGGGAGATTCGCTAAGAACTTTTGCTTTTAGAACAAAGTATTTTAGTTTTGACAAGTGCTCCCCCTCAACAAGTGATTAGGTCTTATTGAGGTGAAATACTTGTCCTTTTGAGCAGAATTATGAAAATCATAAACATTTGATTAATTCTATTCAAAAGTAAGAAGCCTTCGCTCCTTATATTAGGATTGAAGCACTGATGCGTACCTCAGGGTCCTTTCTTTACAAGTTCGGGTTGTGCACTGTAATGCATGCACAAGCCATAATGACGTATAATATTGACAAATCAAATCAAACTCTTACAATTTTCTACCATTCAGGTCTCTGAAATGTCAACACCGGAAATTTTGTTCTTCCTCCAACATAGCTTTCCAATCTCCGAAACTGATCCCTGCGTTTCAACTGGTTCTCAATCCTTGTAATGAATCTGCGAGCATCCCTGGCTTCATCGGTGTTCCATCTTTTGGATTTTCCCAGTGCTATGTCATCGATTCTGCTTTTGATTCCATCTCTGACGAACTTCAAGGTTTCATCACAGAACTTATGTATTTCTTTATAGCCCATGAAGCAGTTTCGACCGTTGACACTGCGGTAGGTGAACCCAAATGCTGGATGCCTGATCAAGGTGTATTGAGGTAGATGTTGAAGGTCGGGGATGTCGAACATGTTGGGTTTGGTGAGATTGAGCTTCTTCTGATAACTTTCCACTCCCAATTGAAGATCTTCTACTCTTTCTCTGATGACTATCTGCCTGATGAAGATTAGGAGAGCTTGGATAAAGGCAAGCTGCATCTCTTTAGGCAAGCTACAGAGCTTTCCTTGAACTTTGAGCAGGTACATATCTTCGATGTCATTGAGAAGTAGTCGTGGATAGTCTGACTCGGAAATATCGTACTCCTTTTCATCAAGTCTTTTCAGTGTGATTTTGCTGAGGAAGGGGTACACAAAGTGAGTGACAGTCGAAATGAACTGAATTGAGACTATTTTTAAGTCACTTGTCACATCACCCATTGTCTGATTGAGTCTACTGCTGCGATAATACTGTGCCTGGTTTTCTGGCCAATGATGTATACCGTAGAGTGCGTTCCGGTCATAGTCAATAATTTTATCGATGAATAAGGCTGAGGCTTCTTTTTCGATGGCATTGTTGAGATATCGAGCTGCAGGGAGAAAGGCAAGTGATGTGATGTACTTCTTCTCAATCTTGCTGCCGAGTGTCAGAAATTCCAAGTCGGTGTTGAAGAAGAACTTGTAAGGGATCTTTGGTTCCTTTGGCTTCCCAATCATCGGTAGTGGTTTTGACCAGTCGGTAATGTATGGTGCGGCTTTCCTTGTGACCGGATCGACATAAGATTCTGGATTGATCCAGTCAATATTGCTAGACATTGCTCGAGCAATATTTTCCAGATGGTACTCAAGTTCGATGGAGTTAGCAGACCTATCTTTCAGAAGATTAAATGCATCATTCTTGATTCTTTGTAGCTCTTTCTTGTTCATCTTTTTCATCTTAAACTTATGTTGAATCAATTGAGCGTATTCCACTGTTCGACCATCTTGAGGTTCTTGATTGTCTGCAAGTGGTGGTTGCGAATTGATCATCTTCTCAAACCAGGAGTATTCGGCAGTATCGTCTTGGTCTAGCCATTTGAGGACGGTTTTCGGTTTCTTTGGTTCTTTGCCTTTTGATGAGGTGTCCGGTTTGGGTTGATGATGCTTTCGTTTCCTTTCTTTCTTCTTCTTAGAGGACGGTTCTGGAACTTCATCGGGCTGAGGAATCTCGTCATCACCTGTGTATTCAAAGTGGTCGTGTGCTTTGGGAGCGGAACCAGATGCCTTAGGTTGTTGTGAGGACGTTGTTGTTGTTGGAGGGATGACCGGTGTTTTTGATTGAGATGAGGGTCCTTCGGCTTGTTTCTGTTTCTTTGCCTGAGAATTAGGATCCCTGTCTTCATCATCTCTTGGACGTTTCAGTTTGTCCGCCTCTGTGCTGCAAGTCTCTTTTGTCATTTTAGCTTTCAACGCTTCCAGGACTTTAGCTTCTTTAGGTGATAATGTAAATTCGCTTGCCAGTTTGTCCAAGAGCTGGGCTTCTAATTCGTCCAAAGATAGTCCTGGTAGTGGAACAGTTGACTTGTCAGCTCGAAGAGTAAATGTAGTAGATCGGATTACTTTCTTGACAGCTTGCTCTGCGAACTTGGTGAGTTCATCTCTCATGGGTGCCAGCAGATCTTTCAACTCAGCAACTAAGTGTTGTTCCATGTATTGGTGTACTTGAGCAGCCAATGTGGCTTCCAAGTTTTCTTGCACATCCTTTTCTAAGAAGGTGTCAACCTTATCTTGAAGTTCCTGGACATTAGAGCTGAGCTTTGTCAGTTCAGCAACTGGGCTTGCTAGTAACGCAACCTGATCTTCCAGTCTGCTTTTCTTCTTTTCATGTACTCTTCTAAATGCTGACTTTAGCAACTTAGATGCAGCAAAGGCTTTGGTACTTGGTTTCTTGATAGATTTGTCATGGGTTGATTCGGATGCTGGAGGTGATGACTGTGAAGATTCAATGATGGTGGTAAGGTCTTTGTCATCTCCTCTTTGTGATTCGGGTTGATCAACTTTCTTTGCTTTGGCTGCTTCCTCTTCTAACCTCTGTTTTTCAGCAAGTTTGTCAGCCCCGGCTTTAAGCCTTAAATCTTCAGCAAGCTTGGCTTCTTGTTCTCTATTCAACTTTTCTTCTGCCAGCTTGGCTGCCTCTTCAGCCTTCCTGCTTTCTTCCATTCGTATTGTTTCTTCCAGTCTGGCTTGTGCAAGTTCTTCAAGTCTAGCCTCCTCAGCTTCTTGCTTTTTCCTTAATTCTTCTTCTTGAGCCCTTTCTCTGAGCTCCATTTCTTCCATAGTCATCAACCGTGGAGCATCAGTATCTATGGGATCTTCCTCTTCCTCTTCTCCCGTTGCTGAAGCATTAGTCATTTCAATGTCTATGGGAGATACCGAAGGATTGTCGTAGGCGACTAAGTCAGTGTTGATCCTTGTGGCAGAATCAGGAATGCTGCTTGATCCGCCAGCTTCGGTAGTTTGAGAGAACACTAGAGGTGGAGGTAGATTATCATATAATGCATCAATGTTGCTGTGGAGGAGACCCAGCTTGAGAGCTCTTTCATTTTCTTCTTCAACTGTAAGGCCTAGGTTAGAATGAGCAGACACTTGTTCAGCGGTCATCGGTTCCTTCATTTTCTCTCTCCTGATCCTTTCTTCTTCCAAGATTGTCTGTGCTTCAGTGAATGGTCTTTGATTGAGATATGCTGGGTATTCAGCATTATCAGCAAACTCATCAATGTTCTTCTCCCAATCTTCGAAAGTCAAGTCTTTGTCATCAATGTCTTCAAGGTTGACATTCTCAGTGATATTGGCAAAGGCTGCCCTGTAAACTGGAACTTCGTCGGACTCGGTTTCAGAGTTAGACGGTTTTGGAGAAGTTTGTGGTGAGGGAAACCACCCAGGTTCAGGAATGGATGCGGGCTTCTTGGCAGGAGTCCTTCTCTTGAGAGTACCCTTCTTCTTATGTTTAGACTGGGTAGAACTGCCGGAGCTCCCAGTCTTGGTACCTGTCTTCCCCTTAATCGGTTGAACTTCATCCAAGAAACCAACTTTTTCTGCTTCAAGAGCTTGAAGGTAGTACTTGAAATTCGGGCAAAGCTTCACTTTGTCATTCAAGAGACAGTCGGGAAATTTCTTTCCTTGCTTGCGTGTGCTGGTGTCGAGTCTCTTGATGATTCTGAGAGTATCTTCATTTCTGAAAGTATTCTTATCTTTGTCATAAAGTCTCTGTGGGATATCGTCATACTCACGAAGGAAGCTTTCGATGAGTAGTTTTGTGAAGTGGACAAATGGAATGTTGGTGGTCTTGTGTTGAATGTGCCACACAAGGTCTTCCTAAATGATGCTGGCATAATCTACTTTCGTTACATTAGCCACTGCCCAGAAGAGTTTGAGGTGTTGGAGCTTTGGGTGTTCATGCCCAGTGTCTCTGCCAGATAAGGACTTGGCAATCAGAATGTATAGGGTTCTCCATGGTTGTGGAAGAAATCTAATGTTGACCCTTGAATGTCTTGTCACAACTTCTTCTGATTCGTCATAGCCAATATCCCGTAACCACTCTATCAGCTCTTCTTCGGTGGGTACTTGATCATATTCTTCATCTGGGCCGAGTTCTGGCAACCCAAGAACATTCCTTAGTGTGTCTATATCCACAGTAACCTGACGGTTATGAAGCATACAGGTGAAGGAAGCCTCCCCAAGATCTAGCTGAAGTGTATGCCAAAACTGGTGGATGTAGAAGCAGGAGACTGAGGCTGACTTGGTGAATAACAGCTTGTTGGGGTGATATAGGAGAGCATCCACTGCAACAATACATGAGGATTCATTGCAAGTGATTTTGTTGAAGTTGATACGTAAGTTGTTCTTTCCAATCTTCCTGGTGTAATCATCTGGAAATGTCTCTTCCCATGAAAGTTTAGGTTCAGGTTCTGGTCCGTATGGAACGTCATTGTGTTCTGCCATCTGAATTGATCATAAACAAAGACAAACATGGCATTGATTTACTGTGTTAGCTCAGACATAAGATTACATGATTGTGCATATTATTGATTGATCAGTGGGTGTTTGTGTGTGAAAAACTTTTGTTATATGACAAACTTGAGTTATTATCACATGGTAGAAACTTATAACAATTAAGTTACAACATGAGTTTATCATTACAAGAAGTTTCACTTTGGAAATTTTACAACACTTAGAAAAAATTTCATGAATTAGACAAGTTTACGCGTAAGTGGAAAAATCTACGCGTAACATGACTTAAGCGTAAGAAGTGAATTTAGGCGTAAGAGCAAAAGCTACACGTAAACTTATATGTTACGCGTAAGGTAAATCTTATGGGTAGGCTCAATCTTACGCGTAAAATAAAATCTTAGGCGTAGGATATGAGCTTACGCAAAGGATTAACCTTAAGCGTAAGATATAACTTATGCGTAGGTTCTGACTTATGCGTAAGTTCAAGACTTAAGCGTAAGAACAAAACTTATGCGTAAGAATTATCATTTAAGCGTAAACATTGTCTTATCCAAGACAATGTTTGTCCACGTGTCGAATCTTACGCGTAAGATTCAATCTTACGCGTAGGATGAACTTCTTAAGCGTAAAACGTCTTTTTCAGAAAAATTCACCTTTGAAGATTGAGTTGTATGATTCCTGAAAGTGTAAAACACACAACCACTGATCAATATTCATTTTAACACCCTTAATACCCACTTTTTATGCGTAAACATGCCTAAATATGAGTTACGCATAGAAACGCATGAACACACAATCATAAACACAATCAATCATGATTCTGGGTTGTAATAAGTTTAGGGCAAGTGATCCTAACATCCTAAGGAACAAATGGTCCAAAGTATAACATCAATTGACCACAAAAATCACAAGATCAAAACTGCTTGTGTTCGAACCCTTAAATCTATGAATCATGAATAATACACGTTTCTGAAACAATTAAACCATAGTAGCATGATCCAAGGCATACAAGAACACAATCTCCATCATCAATTAACACAATAACACTCAGAATCAAAAATCCCTAAATATGTGTATGAACCCTAATTCACAAAACAATCAATTGATGTTTCTGGGTGAGATTAAAGTTTAGAAACATGTTTATAATCATCTTAAGACTATTTCCCAACAACAATTTTAACCATAACATCAACAATTTCTGGGTTCTAAATTTACGCACAACCCTAAGATGAATTACAAAGATTATGACAAAACTAGCCGTTGGATTGTTATGAAATTAAAAACCCATTGTTTATAAACATGATCAAAAACGTTTGACACTTACAGATTCAAAGATTGATGCACGGATTAATCAAATGATTGTAGATCGTAGATGATGGTGGTTGAAAGTAGTAAATGTTATTTGCAGGTGGGAGTAAATGACCGGTCAAAGTAGTTTTGACCAATGGTAAAATCAATTTTGAAAGATTGACAAGTATGGTCCCTTAACCTCATGAAACATTTACACCAAATGCCTAAACACATTAACTCAAGTAACTTTTGTTAATAACACCACGTTATGACAAGAACAACTTATGGAATTTTACTCCCCCTCGACCTTAGACCGTAGCCTTTAAAAATCATAAAAATTTATTATTTTGGTCAAGGTGAGTAACCCGAAACACTTTTGATGCATCATTTTAAGATAAAACAAAATATTTTTGGTAAAATGCAAGTATAACCGTTAATATTTTTTGTGAAAATTTTCAAAATACTTTTCCTCCCCCTCAACATTTGTTTTGAAAAATTAAAGACGTTTTAAAAACATTAGTGTTGAAAAGAAAGGTATATACTTGCATTTTTTTTTTAAATATTTACAAAGATAGTTTTGATGTTTGACGATCAATTGTGTTTTAAAAACTTTTCCAGATCCTCTGGAGTCAAACATCGCATACCAATTTGGTGAACTAGACTAGCAAACCTTGATGGTGCTAAGGATTTGGTCAGTAAGTCCGCCAATTGGTACTCAGTCCCAACAAAATAAAGTTCAACGGTACCCTTTTCCACATGCTCTTTGATGAAGTGATATCGGAGATCGATGTGTTTGGATTTGCAATAATGAACTGTGTTGCAGGAGATAGCAATTGCACTTTTGGAATCACAGTAGATAGGAATCTTGTTGAATAGGTAGCCATAATCCTTAAGTTGTGATCTCATCCAGATGACTTGAGCACAACAAGCAGACATAGCTACATATTCAGATTCTGTTGACGACAGTGATGTGCAGTCCTGCTTCTTTGATTGCCATGACACAAGTTTGTCTCCGAGAAATTGTAATCCACCAGATGTACTTTTGCGTGTGTCTAAACATCCTGCATGGTCAGCATCTGAAAAAGCAATTAGTTCAAAACCAGAATCCTTCGGATACCAGATTCCCAAGTTAATGGTTCCCTTTATGTATCGAAGGATTCTTTTGACCTCACTGAGGTGTTTTTCAGTTGGTTTGGACTGATAACGAGAGCACATGTAGACAACAAATACTATATCAGGTCTACTAGATGTGAGATACATGAGTGACCCAATCATACTTCGGTATTTGGTAGGGTCAACTGGAGTCCCATGTAAATCAGCATCTAGTTTTGTGGTATAGCCCATTGGTGTATTATAAGTATCACAACTCATCATTGCATGTTTCTTTAATATTTCAAGAGCATATTTGGACTGATTAATAAAAATTCCACGGGGTGATTGATGAACTTGTAGTCCTAGAAAGAACGAAAGTTCACCCATCATGGACATTTCAAAATTTCATTAATTTTGCAAAATCATTAGAGTAACTTCTTTTTGTTGAGGCAAAAATAATGTCATCGACATATATTTGAACAACAAGTAAGTCCTCCCCGTAGGTTTTTGTAAATAGTGTTGGATCCGCCGATCCTTTAGAAAATTTATTGGCCAGCTAGAAAGTGGACAGTTTGTCATGCCACGCCCGTGGGGCTTGCTTAAGTCCGTAGAGTGCCTTTTTGAGTCGGTAAACATGATTAGGACGCTCAGGATCAACGAATCCTTCTGGTTGGCTAACATAAACTTCTTCACGGATTTCTCCATTAAGAAATGCTGTTTTCACATCCATTTGGTAAACCACCATGTTCCTGTGTGCAGCATAGGCCAAAAAGATCCGAACAGCTTCATGTCTAGCTACTGGAGCAAAGGATTTAGCAAAATCAAGTCCTTCTAGTTGAGAGTATCCTTTCGCTACCAGGCGTGATTTGTTACGTATGACATTGCCTTCAGCATCTAGCTTATTCTTCCAAATCCATTTTAACCCGATGACAAAGACTCCGTCAGGTCTTTCAACTAATTCCCATACTTCTAATCTTATGAATTGCTGAAATTCCTCTTGCATAGATTCAATCCAGTTGTCATAAGTCATTGCTTCTTTAATGTTCTTAGGTTCTTCTTGACAAACTGTGAGTGCATAGATACAAGTTTCTCCATCAGTGTGAAGTCGTTGTCTTGTCATTACAGGTGCATCTGGATGGCCAATAATATGAACTAGTGGATGGTCTCGAGTCCATTTGTGTGTTGAAGGGTGTAGTTGATAAGTATCTCGCATGTTAGCAGGATCCAAATTGCGTGTAGATGACTCAGCTATGTCAGGAAAGGTAGGAGCCGGTGCAAACGGGTTAAAGAACGCATCAGGATCATGCTCTGCGGGTTGTGGAACTGATTGTGGTGTAGGATCTTCAGCTGATTGTCGTGAATTAGAAACAGTTTGTTCTGCTGTAAATGGTGATGCAATTGGAGGACCGTCTTTCTCAACAGTTGTTGTTGTTTGTTGAGGAGAGTCTGGTACAGGAATATTATCAGGTTGAGCAGCGGAATTAGGTGAGACCTCAGTAGGACGGTATTCAATTGTGTCATCAAACAGTGGAGCAAACAAGGTTTCCAATTCTTTGCGGTTGAGTGGCAATGATTCAGCCGAAGATTCCGGAGAGTTAAGACGGTTGAATTCGGGTCCTAAGCTGTGTTGCTCAGAAGCCATCTGTGTGAGTTCATCAAAATTAGCGTGAATGGTTTCTTGAATTTCTCTTGTTCGACGATTCCATATCCGAAAACCTTTAGAATTTTCACAGTATCCAACAAACACTCCGATGTCAGCCTTTGCTTTAAGTTTACCTAAATCATCACGATCATTTTTCGGATAACAAAGTGCTCCAAATACATGAAAGTAATCGATATTCGGTTTTCTTTTGTGAACAATTTGATAAGGTGTTTTGCGATGGCGTTTTGTGATCATGCAACGGTTTTGGGTATAACATGCGGTTGAAACAGCTTCCGCCCATAAGTAATCTGGTAATTGAGCATTAATCAACATAGTTCTAGCAGCTTCCACTAACGTCCTGTTGCGTCTTTCAACAACTCCATTCTGTTCTGGGCTTCTAGGAATAGATGTTTGATGTTCAATTCCCACTTTCTCAAAATATGACCGAAGTGTCTGATTCTTAAATTCAGTTCCATTGTCAGTTATGACTATTCGTACCGTATTGCGTAACTGAACTTGAATTTTAGTGAGAAAGGTGATGATCATTGAAGGAGCTTGATCTTTACTTCGTAGAAAATAAACCCAAGTCCATCTGGAGTAATCATCCACAATTACAAGAATGTAGCGTTTACCGTTGATACTTTGAACACGCATTAGTCCACACAAATCCATATGAAGCAATTGTAAAACATGATTCGTACTGTGCTCAGGTTTAGAAGGAAAATGAGCCCGAGTACTTTTTCCTTGTTCACAGGCTGACCATAAGTGATCTTTGGTAAAACGGAATCTTGGAAATCCATTAACAAGTTTGTAACGAGTAAGGTCAGTCATAGTTTTGAAATTCAAGTGCGAAAGACGTTTGTGCCATAACCAAGATTTAGTCGATTCTGCTTTGGAGAGAAGACATATCGGAGATGTTGCAATCATATCTGACATTGATATTGTATAAAGATTAGAACCACGTGAGCCAGACATTAGATCGTTTCCTTGTAAGTCATGAACAAAGCAAGTTTTCTCACGAAATGCAACTTCTAGATCCCCATCACAAAATTGACCAACAGAGAAAAGGTTGTGTCCAAGGCCTTCCACATAATAAACACGACTTATTTCAATGTTCCCACTGACATAGTCACCATATCCCATGATTAAAGCATAATGATCATTCCTGAATCTGACAGTTCCAATGAACTTTGAGACAAAGTTGTGTAACAGTTTGAGGTTGCCTGTCATATGTCGGGTGCATCCACTATCAACAATCCAGAGAACAATCTATACCACCTGCATCACAAGAAGATGACACGGATGGAACAGAAGTAAGGGTGTAACCCAAAGAAAGTGCGGGTTCCTGTTGGTTAGAAGCACATGTATTCAACAATTTAGGAATCCATTTAAAGTCTGGTCTATATTGTAATCAACGTTGCCAATTCCAACTAGTTCTTGCTTTCTTAATGGTGAATTCACTAGTGGTTGGCTTATTCCTAGATTTGTTCTCTGCACTTATGGGGGTAACTTTAGCTTCATTAGAAACCGTAGAAGGCGGCTTTCCTAAGATAGACTTAGAGGCAGTAGTGGGCCTAGCAGGAATGCGTGTCCTATGTTTCTTATGATGATTAAGAAGAGAATTAGCTATATATTTTGTATGATCACCAGATGATACACTTTTACGACAAAACACACAAGATGCATTAATATTCAAAACATTCAAAGGTTCATCATTCGTTACATTTAGATTTTGATTACAATTTGCTAGATTAGAATCTAAATCTGATGCAACATGAGTTTTATTCAAATTCCTAAGTTGATCTTCTACTTCTTGAGCTTCTAGTGATCCTCTTTTATGTTGCCAGAGCCTATTCTTCCTTTTACTTTTTCGCTTGGGTCTGCTAACGCTATTAGTGGAGACTAGTCCTGTAGAAGTGGAGTTATCAACATTAGTGTTTTGAACAACATTTCCTTTAGCAGTTTTGTCTAATTGATACAATCCTGGTGCTATCACCGTGGTGTCAACAATCTTTCCTTTTTGAAGTAGCTTCATTTTCTCTTTTAAATCAATGATGATGTGATTTTTATCCTGAATTTCAGACTCAAGTAAACCATTGCAATATTTGATGTCATCGCGGTTTTGTTGCCATTCGGCGTTTTCAATTTTTAAATCCGCAATTTCTTTCTCGTATTTGAGACACAGACTTTTGAAAGACTCAGTGTTTTTGCAAAGCTGACAAGAGTTTGAAATATTTTGACTTTGAAGTTTCAATTCCGTTTCAATACTTTGAGCTTGACACCATTCAAGCCTTTGTTTGAGTTGACAAATTTCTTTTGAAAATTGTTTTGTCACATCATCATTCTGTATTCTGAGCTTGTCATTCTCATGTTTAAGTGTCTCAATTTCCACATTCAACAAGTTATTATCAATACAAAGATCATCCATAAGCATAGAAGTACCAGAATTATAGAGATCATTCATGATAACAGAATAAATATCAGCATGGAGAATTTGTTCCAAGAGTCGATCAGCATCATTTTTTAAAACTCTATTTCTTTGCTTTTGAACCAAAATCTCATTTTCAGTAGAGTTGAAAACGTTTATCATATTTTTGACCTCGTTTTGATGTTCCTGATCCCAACGTGTAGCACAGAGACGGAGGTGTTTGACAATTGGCAACATTTGTTTTTGAAAAATATCTCTCTTTTCTCGCTCGTAAGCGGATTGAAAAGTTTCAACTTTTATTACAGAATTTCTTTCAATTGTTTCCTCCAAAATTTCGATGTCTTCTATAAAAGTTTTGAAATAATTTAAGACACGACAACTTTTCGGTAAAGGTGTAAGTTCACCGGATGATGGTAAAGGACCATTTATTTGTGCTACAGTTTGGACAGGGGCCGCATTAGAAGATGAAACATATGACTCTTCGACAAACCATGATTTCTCAGGTAAGTCCTTTTGAGTAACAAAAGATTTAGAAATGTGAGGAGCTTTTGAATAATCATATGGTGTCCAATATTGAACATAACTCATTTTAGATCGACTCTCGTCTTCAAGTTCTTCTTCTTCCTCATTATCAAAAACAACAGCACGCACAATCGTATTATCAAGCATGTGGTCCATACTGTAAATCTTAGGATTTTATTTGAATGCTGTGTGAAGAAACATTGATTTGAAATCGCAAAGTGCAAATCCTTTATCGGGTCTCGGTTTTAAAGTAAATTTCTGAATTGTTGTTACAGAGTTCCCGTGTTTGTAAACAATATTACGAAATTCTATGAGTTGTTTTTCAAGATCAACAATGTCACCGAGTAAGTCATTTATATACTTCCTTTTTCGTATTTTATGTTCACAAAAATCCTTTTTACAACTTGACAATTCTGTTTCTATTTTTGAAAGTACTGTTTGAAGACGTTCAACTTGCATTTTCAATTCACACTTTTCACTTTCAAGTTTTGAAATCAACTTTCCGTTTGACTCAATTAAATCTTGCATTTTGCGTTGAAGATCTTGTTCTTTGTTGTAAGAATCTTGAAAAGCTTTTTCAAAACTTTTTGCATGTTTAATCTTGTCTTCCTGATTTGAAAGCTGAATTTTATAACACTCAATATCTCTTGCAAGTGACGCATTAGTTTCTTTTAAAACTTTGTTTGTCTCGTTGCATTTAATGATTTGCAATTGTTGAGCATCCAGTTGTTTAGATAACAATATGAGGTCAGGGTCTGGATCAAATGATGGTTCATGTTGTTCTAAATGATCATGTTTATCTTTCTTAATAGGATCATCAAATGAAACAACTGTGTCATCATCGAATATGACAACTGTGCTTATTTGTTCATCTGTTTGAGAGGATGAAGATGATTTAGATGGAACAACTTGCACCATATCTGATTCAGAAGCAGAAGGTGAGGCTATTTCATGTATTAGGCATGCTTTATGGTCATGTACCTGAGACAAGCCGTCAGTGTCATACACTGGACCTGAATCATTAAACTAAAGTTCCTGCATGTTGGCCATAAGCATCACAGCTGCATTGGCTTCCAGATCTTCCATGTCATCATCATTGTTCACATTTGCCATGAAGTTGTTATCCTGTTCAGGGAAATGTCCATCTTTTTCATCTTGAAGAGCCATGAGTAATGCCGGCTTGTGAAACTTACTACCCCGAGTTCTCGGTTTGGGACATGCTGTCGCTATATGACCTTGTTCATTACAATTATAGCACCATACTGCATTCCCTGAGTTGGAGAACTGGTTCAGTCCTTAGCTGAGAAGACCCTGAGTTGTTCCTGAACCCCCCATTGTTATTAAACCTCTGACCATTCCCAAAATTTCCTGAAGAACTTCCTGAACCAGATCTACCATAGTTACGATTCTGAATTTCCACTCTTCCATCATTGACAATAGCTTGATTCCTTGTGTTAGAAGATGAACGTTGACGGTTGTTTGTTTTGTTGGAGAATTTGCTGAAAGCACGAGCAATAAGAGCAAGTCCCTGATTCAACGTATTAAAGTCATCATCGTCATCGTCATTGGAGTTTGAGTAATACACTGCATCATTGTTGTTTAATGGAGCAAGTTGAGTAGAAGCATTCTGTGGAGATGAATCATAAGGGACCATTTGGTTCGAGGTAGAAGACTGTGGATAACTGAAGTAGTTCTGCTCTTGAACATATGCATGATTTGACATTGGTGGTGGAGCATAGGGAGATTGAGCTACGAGAGCCAGAGAATTTGGTGTTTGTGTTGTTGTGTATCCTCCTCGTAGAGCTCGATCTTTTTCAACTTCAGGTTCATGGTATTTCAGAAAATCATACAACAAACCATATGGTGCATCATGAAGATTTTTGGTTTGACGAACAAATGTCACATATTTATGCCAATCTGGACCAAGACTACCGACGAATTTGGAGTTCACTGCTATCCTTGGTACTGTGATTTTGTGACGTTCCAGATCATTGACTACATTTGTGAAACGATGGTAGTAGGATTCAAGTGATTCTCCTGGTTCAATTGTGATGTCTGTGTATTCCATGTAGAGTTTGGATTCCATATCATCTTTGTTCAATTGAGTGCCTTCCATAAGGAGATGAACATGTTCCCACATAGCTTTGGCTGTTTTCTGAGCATCGACACTTCGATAAATTGGATTAGGTATACCTTGAAGTATATAAGCCATTGCGTACTCATCAGCTTCACGATGTAATTTCTGTTCTTCTGTGAGTGCAGATTCTGGAAGAGGTCTATCACCAGGAGGACGTGGAGGATCAGCATTAGGATCACCAATTTCAAATCTTGTTGGCCACTAAAATGGTCCTTCAAGTATCACTTGTTTCAAGAATTTCCCATGAGGTTTCTTTAGTTCAAGAAATCGTAAGAATCAACTTGACCATTGAACATAGTTCTCAGGTGTTAACATTGGAGGTGTTTCAAGTGATCCTGCCTCATGTCGGGATTGTTGAGTTGTAATAACTTCACACATTCTGTCAAACCAGTGAGGTTGTTTGGAGGAAAACTGAGAGTTTTGTTGGGACATTTGATATGGTTGTTGTTGAGGAATGATTTGATGTTGTTGCATCATGATATATTGTGGTTGTTGATTAAACGGTTGTTGTTGAAAGTGTGACTGTGAAGGTTGTTGATATGATTGTTGCTGATGGTATTGTTGTTGCTGATACTGCTGATGTTGTTGCTGAGGATTTGAGAAGTAGTAATGTGGTGGTTGAGACATCTTTGAACACTTGTGTAGAAATGGATCTTTGTAGAAGATTGAAATGCACGTTCCTTTGGTTAAGTTCAAAATTCCTGGGGTAAGTTGAAATCTTACACGTAATAATGAAACTTAGGCGTAGACTTTAAAGTTACGCGTAAAGTATGATCTTATGCGTAAACTTGTGAGTTATGCGTAAGATATAACCTTATGCGTAAGTTTTAAGCTTATGCGTAGGATTCTTATGCGTAAGGTTCAAAAACCAAACAAATCTTTCAAACTTATCCAAGCTTGAAAGATATCCGAAGTCGAAGTATTCCACTAACTTATCCAAGCTAGGGAAGTACTGAGTCACCGTAACACAAGGAGAAGACCTTTGATGAAAGTTAAGCGTAGATTCTGAAACTTACGCATAATAATAACTCTTAGGCGTAGGATTGATCTTATGCGTAGAAAAGGCACCTTATGCGTAGGAAGTAGCTTCAGCGTAGAATCTTGAGCGTAGGAATCACAACTTACTCGTAGAAATTGACTTACTCGTAGGTTTTAGGCGTAGAAGACCAATGTTACTCGTAAGAACAGGGTTTTGACCTAAGTTACTCGTAAGAAAAGGGTTTTAGCCAAAAGTTACTCGTAGAAAGGACAAAAAGTACTGTTGACAGCTTTAGAATCGTACTATTCACGTAAGTTACACGTAAACAGGTTAGAAACTTGAAAAATCTCAAATTTTTGAAGAAAAATGCTTGGAAATAAGGTACTTTTGATCAAATAACTTCACCAATACTTAGAAAACACTAACTATTGAAGATTTTGCTACCAAAAACTAGTTTTCCAATATCAAAGAAGCTATAAAACCTTAAAAATCCTTAAAAAATCACAACTTTATGCAAAAACTAAGCTTCAAATCACTATATCAACCTTGAAACTTGTCCAAGCTTCAAGATTTGAGTGAAAGAAACAAAGAAAAATGCAAAAAGATGAAGAACAAGCACCAAACCCCACGTTAACAATAGAAAGTACACTTCAATCTCTATTAGGCGAATGATACCACTTGTTAGGTCACCATTTATGTAAACACAAGTATGATATTGATAGAAAATGAGATGAGAAAAGAGATTGGTTGATTATGAGAAATGAGAGAAAAGTAAGAACAATAGTTTCACTATGATATTCAAATAACCAACAATTAAAAGAGTTACATAAGCTTAGTATTTATAGGAGGAGGAGTAGGGCAACACTCCCTTCCTCCCTCCTTTCTTTTGGACGTGGGCTTTAAGGCCCATTGGTCTTACATTCTTAAGCCTTATAACATAAACTAAGTAGAATAAATAACTAAGCAACCTATTACAAAAGGTAATGACCGAGACTTGACTAAAAAATACAAAAGTATGATCCCAACAGAAATGATATGCCAAAGATCAAAATCTATTGATTTCACATAATTTTCAAATTTATTTTTCCATTCAAGAAAATGATCATTTTCAAATAATGGTGGTTTTTGCGTAAATTCCCCTTCTAGATATTTTTCAAATTCTATATATCGTTACAAGTTTTATAATACAATATATTTTAAAAATCTTGCTAGACGTGGCTCTTGATACCAATTGTGGAAAACTAGAAGGGGGGATTGAATAGTTTTCCGTCTTTTTCGTTTTATAAAACTTTGCTTTTAAAGACTAGATGCAAATTGTTAAAACCTTTAAAGCTAAAATGTAGATACTAATTTATTCACACTTATCATATAAACACTACTTATATAGAATGTTGAGTAGAAATTATAATTTCAAATATATCACTTAAATATATGTTTATATTTATATATGTATATGTGTTTTAATATGTGTATATCCTTATAATTTACTATGTATAAAATTAATGTTGTGAACGGAACCTAGTTTGATCTTTATGTGAAATCAATATATGCACAACACACACAATTATAACTATATACTAAAAGCTAATAAGTAAGAAAGCAAAGAGTGAGAGATGGAAAGATCAAACCGAGAGACAAAGGATTTATAGTGGTTCGGCTACAAGGACACCTTCCTCGCCCAACTCCACTCCCCGAGCACCTAACTCGAGAGTTTTCTTCACTATGTCAATAACCTCCCTTATGGCGGAGAAAACCGTACACACCAAGGCTTACACCGATTAACGACACTAAGCAAAATGTCGAGTTCTAATTGTAGCTAGAACCAATCTCACAACAACAATCACACCACAACTTCTTCACACCTTTTCACCCCTTCTATACTTCTTGTAACACCCCCAAAATACCGCAGCGGAAGACTGTGTCATAGGGATGCCACTTCAGGGCACAAAGTACAAGATATAGAAAACGAACTCTAAATGAGACGTTTTTGAAAAGTTACCATTCGAATAGATAAAAGTCATAGTTTACAAAACAAAGATCCCAAAGTAGAATGATACATAAGTTTTTAAAGTGTATCGAATGGTAAACGATAAAAGTGAAAGTCTCCAAAAGCATGCCCTAAGACTCTCAGCTCCACAAACCTGCTATCGCCTTTCTAACCTGAGATAAACATGCTTAAAAGTGTCAACACAAAGGTTGGTGAGTTCATAGAGTTTGTCTTAATGCAGTTGAAAAAGCTTATAAAGAATGTTCACACAGCAAAGGCATCGTAAATCCACTCAGTTGCAAGTCCCGTCATAAGAGACTTGTAACCTGTGTGTTCACAACCCACTGCTACAATGTATAGTATGAGTAAGATATGTATAAGTTCATAACAACAGTTTAGCAATTAGTAGTGAGTCTACACTTCATCTCCGAAGACCTCACCTAAGTATGTATACTTCCATGGTTGTGCCCAGAACCTTAATCTGGGGCCATAAGAAGTATATATGTTTCCATGGTTGTGCCCAGCAACTTAATCTGGGGCCATAGGAAGTATGTATGTATGTATCCATCACAGTTTAGTATAACACAGTTAAGTATAACACAATCACGTATGTATGACATCAAGTATAATGTTATCAAGTATAATGTTTCCCAAGTATAAATGTTATGTAAATCTGTACAAGTAGGCAAGTAGTAGCATGTATCTCCCCCAAAGAGTTGATAAAACAATTAAAAGAGTAGGGGCTATGACTCACCTTAAGTGATGATACTTGAAATGAAATGAAGTGAACAACAATGATCGGTTAACTGCCGCGACCTATAATGAATGATGCATGATCTCGTTAAGATCACCAAATGATGTTTATGAATGTCCATGCTCATGTTTCTATACCACTCTAGTCTTTTGAAAAACACTTGTGTTGTCAAAAATATATAATCCAAGAATTTGGAAAATATTGCTATTAGAAAATATAAATAGCTAGTTGTAATATATATATACTTATATATATATAACGTAAGTTTCCATGTTAGCGTTGAAATACTCGGGTTGTAATCCTTGAAATGATGAAAACATACTCGTAATAACTAATACTACATTAGTTATAAAGCTCGGTACTTGATATCATGATTAGCTTAAAAATGCACTTCGTAGTTTTTGCGCCAAATTTATATAAAAGCTGTCAATTTTAAAATGGTTTTAGCCGATATTCAAACGTGAATATCTTTGTCGTTACTTGTCCGTTTTACTTGTTCTTTATGTCCACGGTTACGTCTTAGTATGTAGTAATATATTTTGGAAAGCTCGACTCCTCCGGGTTAAGTCTAAAGCCTCTTTTTGACCGACGAAAAACGTCCAACAGCAAGTAATTTCCAGAAAATACTTTTCGTCAACAATCTTGCAAAAATCATAACTTCTTCGTTATAAGCTCTTTTTAATCCGTTCTTTCGCCTACGGATTCGTTTTTGAAAGTATTTTCTAAAAATTTTGCCAAAGTTTCCTTGGTGTTTACTGATTTTCCAGATTTTTACAAAACGGGACAGCATGTCTAAAATAGGTTCCAAATCATGTTTCCAAGGTTAAAAATCAATTTCTACCATCACCAAACCTCTTGTAATCACCACATGGCTAATCTAATCCTACCATACACCTTCTTAGGGTGCCATGGACTCCTAACCAAGTTATTAGAGCAAGGGGATTCATAACTAAAAAGTTAGGGTTTGTATGTTTCATTTTTGACAAAATAAATGGTGGTATAGCTAGTTGTACATGGTTTTTAGCATGGAAATCATGTAATACAAGTAAAAATAAGATGATCCATGAAAAAATAAAGTTGAAAACTTACTTGATAAAATGAGATGATTATATGATGATTATGCTTGATGTTCTTGTGTTTTTGTTGATTGATTCTTGTTTAGGCATGTAAAAGGAACAAGTTTAGTGTTTTAACTTATCAAAAATAATGGATCAAGGTGTGGTTTGGTTTTGGTCGTGGGTTTGAGGAAGAACAAGGAAGAAGATGAGAAGTTTTTCTATCTTTCTAAAATATGTAGTTTATGATTTAAGTTTTGGTTAAAGTATATGTTTTAGGGGTTTATTAGTTTAAGTAATAGAGAATTAATGCAAGAGGTTAAAAAGGGGGGTTCATGGCTGATTTTTCAAAGGGTTCAAAGGAGAAAACTTAGTTTTTGATTTAATTAGGAAAGTTAGTGTAGCGTTAAGTGTTATTCCGTGTTATTCGTTAAAATCGGGTAACGGTTTTTAATAGAAATAAATGTTCACGAAGTTTACCGGGATGAAATAAAGTCATAATAATGTTGAAAATATGTTAAAAGTATGTTGGGTACATTTACTGAGTGATCGGGTGATTATTGTTTAGTTTTCACGAAAACCGTCGTTGTATTCGTACGCGTACGTTATTAATAAAATAAATTTCCAGAATACTGGGTAACTGAATGTTATAAGTTTTATGATGTTAAAATGGATATAAAAATATGTCGGGACCATCGTGGGAATATTTAGATATATTCGTCGTGTATAAACCGGGTGTTAACGTTTACAATAAATACTTATACGTAAAAACGTTAAATGTACTGAATATAGTAATTTGAAAATCCTGAGAGTGGTATAATATGAAAATGCTGTTATGATGATATGCAGACTATCTCTAGTCCGTATGCAGTGTCCTTAACACTAATGAAATGAATTCGCACCTAAACCAATCCGGTTACGCGAGTTTGAATACCCGTAAACTAAATTTACGATGAAATGAGTAATGCAAGTGAATGATGAAAACTTTTCCGGAAATGAATAGTGTTTAGTGAATAGTAAATTTCCCAAAAGTTTCTCAGAATATCAAAATGACCTCGAAAATGATGAATAGTAAAACGATGAATAGTGTTTTGATGAATAGTGATTTATGAATAGTGTTTTTCCAAAGTTCGGGAAAAGACCTGAAATGACCTGAAATGATGAGTTGTGACAGTCTTCCCCTCTAAAAGGAACTTCGTCCCGAAGTTCAGTTAATGTTAATCAGTTAAATGTGTCAAAGCTTATGTATGTGGGTTTCCTATCCAACTAGGTATGTTCTCGTGGTCAAACTTGATGAGGCAAACCTTCCCAATCCCGAGCATAGTCCTCAAAAGACCTCTTTTAGGTTAATCATTTAGGTAACCGATTTTCACTTAAGCCCACAACCCAATCAAACAAGAACAGTCATGAGATTAAGCTATACCGGTTTGAGTGATGACTTTAACTTTTAGCTCGATTTTCGCAACCCAATCAAACAAGAACAGTCACTAGAACCAAGCTAAAAATCAAGGTCTGGATTCAACATCCTTGAAAAAGATCTTTTGAAAGATTAGCTCGACTTTGGAATTGCTTACACTAATCAAATTACTAATGTTAGGGTGACTAAGGTTAATGCTGCTAGGTCTCAGATTAGTCAATGTTGTGTATAGGTCCTATATTAAGACTTAAGTGCTACTAAAATACGATAGTTGTTCAAGAGAATGTACCCGATGTGCTACCGCGAACATGTTGGGTGATAGGATTTCCTAGGAAGTAAGCTCTGCCAAGTGCGGGTGGAATCTCATTGACCTCATCTCGTGGCCCTTCAATTGCTGCTGCTAAGTTTGGACGATTGCCCCCTTGGTTAAGATTCCTTTTCAATTTAGGACAGTTGTTCCGAAAGTGATCCGGGCTGTTACACTCATAGCATGTCCTTTGGTTCCCTGGTTCTCTACACTGGTTTGCATAATGACCAGACTGTCTACAATTTGCACACATACGGCATGGCACAGTCTTTTGGTGATGAAAGTTACATTTCGTACATTTAGGATGCTGGCCTAAATACTCTCTCTGACCCGAATTAGTCGCCGCAAAGGTCCTTGCTCTTTTGTTGTCAGTCTGCTTGTTCGACTCGCTTGTTCCCTTCCTTTTATCACTGTCCCTCAAGCTTCCATTTCTAACCATCTCATCTGTCAGAGTCCCTGCTCTCAATATTGCACTCTGAATTGTAGAAGGCTCAGTTGTTTTTACAATCCCACGAATTTCTGGGACAAGGCCATATATGTACCTCTCGATCCTCTTGGACTCAGGGGTAACTAGGTGTGGAACTAGTCTGGCTAATTCATGGAATCGATCCGTATAGGCTGCATGTCCAGCCCCTATCATAGAGAGATGATAGAGTTCATCCTCCAGCTTTTGCATCTCGTTGTCCGGGCAGTATTCCTCCTTCAGTAATGCCTTAAAATCATCCCATGTCATACCTACAGCTGCCGCTCTACCCCTAGCTTGAATCTGCGTATTCCACCATGTCAGTGCCTTTCCTGATAGTAAACACATGGAATACTTCACCATTTGATGTGCTGCACAGTTACTAATGTCGATCACCGACTCCATCTTTTCAACCCATCGAGTATACACCAACGCGCCTCCTACACCATCGAAATCAATTGGCTTACATGACGTAAATTCCTTATACGTGCATCCGGTCCTAGTGATGTTGTTGCCATTACCATTCTGGCCTATACCATTGGTGTTGTTAATTCCGCTTTCGTGGTTTGCCAAATTATTCATATGATCGCCAACTTGAGTGACAATAGTGGGGAGAAAGTTTTCAAGTTGTCGAGCGATGATGGCTTCAAAATCAGTATTTCCACCGTCGTTGTTATCATTGTTTTCAACTCCGTGACCACCTCCTCTACCTCCACGTCCACCAGTTCTTCCACCATCATTACTTGGGTTACTAGTGTCATTAGCAGCTCCTCTACCTCCTCTACCTCCACGTCCACCAGTCCTTCCACCCCTTGGTGTTGCGCCTCCTCGAACAGAGCTACGAGTCACTCTCTTTGGTGCCATGATTTCCTGAGAGGGAGGACATTTAGTGAACGTCAGAGATGAGGGAAAACCGTTGATTATCCAAAGTCTATACTTCACATCCTCATATATAATACCGTGCTACCAGTTTTTTCCTAAGTTGTGCCAACACCGATCTACATCTGCATAGTCATATGTCCACGTGTGTCGTGAAGCACTTATAATTATGTTGGCCACCACAATTATAAATGTTTCCTTTCACAAGTGTACATATCACCACGCACACATATCTCAGTGGTAGACGTTGCTTAAATGGGCATCTAGTTTCTAACGGTTTCTACAAAGTATCCAATAGCGTAGGTCTAAAAATAAATCACCAGCAAGCGTAAGTGTATGTAAAGTGCAAGGCGATAGGGAGGAGAGTCTACATGTATGTAGTTATAGTCTAGACTCTAAAACAACCTAGTTCTCTATAACCAAGGCTCTGGTACCAATCTGTAACACCCCCAAAATACCGCAGCGGAAGACTGTGTCATAGGGATGCCACTTCAGGGCACAAAGTACAAGATATAGAAAACGAACTCTAAATGAGACGTTTTTGAAAAGTTACCATTCGAATAGATAAAAGTCATAGTTTACAAAACAAAGATCCCAAAGTAGAATGATACATAAGTTTTTAAAGTGTATCGAATGGTAAACGATAAAAGTGAAAGTCTCCAAAAGCATGCCCTAAGACTCTCAGCTCCACAAACCTGCTATCGCCTTTCTAACCTGAGATAAACATGCTTAAAAGTGTCAACACAAAGGTTGGTGAGTTCATAGAGTTTGTCTTAATGCAGTTGAAAAAGCTTATAAAGAATGTTCACACAGCAAAGGCATCGTAAATCCACTCAGTTGCAAGTCCCGTCATAAGAGACTTGTAACCTGTGTGTTCACAACCCACTGCTACAATGTATAGTATGAGTAAGATATGTATAAGTTCATAACAACAGTTTAGCAATTAGTAGTGAGTCTACACTTCATCTCCGAAGACCTCACCTAAGTATGTATACTTCCATGGTTGTGCCCAGAACCTTAATCTGGGGCCATAAGAAGTATATATGTTTCCATGGTTGTGCCCAGCAACTTAATCTGGGGCCATAGGAAGTATGTATGTATGTATCCATCACAGTTTAGTATAACACAGTTAAGTATAACACAATCACGTATGTATGACATCAAGTATAATGTTATCAAGTATAATGTTTCCCAAGTATAAATGTTATGTAAATCTGTACAAGTAGGCAAGTAGTAGCATGTATCTCCCCCAAAGAGTTGATAAAACAATTAAAAGAGTAGGGGCTATGACTCACCTTAAGTGATGATACTTGAAATGAAATGAAGTGAACAACAATGATCGGTTAACTGCCGCGACCTATAATGAATGATGCATGATCTCGTTAAGATCACCAAATGATGTTTATGAATGTCCATGCTCATGTTTCTATACCACTCTAGTCTTTTGAAAAACACTTGTGTTGTCAAAAATATATAATCCAAGAATTTGGAAAATATTGCTATTAGAAAATATAAATAGCTAGTTGTAATATATATATACTTATATATATATAACGTAAGTTTCCATGTTAGCGTTGAAATACTCGGGTTGTAATCCTTGAAATGATGAAAACATACTCGTAATAACTAATACTACATTAGTTATAAAGCTCGGTACTTGATATCATGATTAGCTTAAAAATGCACTTCGTAGTTTTTGCGCCAAATTTATATAAAAGCTGTCAATTTTAAAATGGTTTTAGCCGATATTCAAACGTGAATATCTTTGTCGTTACTTGTCCGTTTTACTTGTTCTTTATGTCCACGGTTACGTCTTAGTATGTAGTAATATATTTTGGAAAGCTCGGCTCCTCCGGGTTAAGTCTAAAGCCTCTTTTTGACCGACGAAAAACGTCCAACAGCAAGTAATTTCCAGAAAATACTTTTCGTCAACAATCTTGCAAAAATCATAACTTCTTCGTTATAAGCTCTTTTTAATCCGTTCTTTCGCCTACGGATTCGTTTTTGAAAGTATTTTCTAAAAATTTTGCCAAAGTTTCCTTGGTGTTTACTGATTTTCCAGATTTTTACAAAACGGGACAGCATGTCTAAAATAGGTTCCAAATCATGTTTCCAAGGTTAAAAATCAATTTCTACCATCACCAAACCTCTTGTAATCACCACATGGCTAATCTAATCCTACCATACACCTTCTTAGGGTGCCATGGACTCCTAACCAAGTTATTAGAGCAAGGGGATTCATAACTAAAAAGTTAGGGTTTGTATGTTTCATTTTTGACAAAATAAATGGTGGTATAGCTAGTTGTACATGGTTTTTAGCATGGAAATCATGTAATACAAGTAAAAATAAGATGATCCATGAAAAAATAAAGTTGAAAACTTACTTGATAAAATGAGATGATTATATGATGATTATGCTTGATGTTCTTGTGTTTTTGTTGATTGATTCTTGTTTAGGCATGTAAAAGGAACAAGTTTAGTGTTTTAACTTATCAAAAATAATGGATCAAGGTGTGGTTTGGTTTTGGTCGTGGGTTTGAGGAAGAACAAGGAAGAAGATGAGAAGTTTTTCTATCTTTCTAAAATATGTAGTTTATGATTTAAGTTTTGGTTAAAGTATATGTTTTAGGGGTTTATTAGTTTAAGTAATAGAGAATTAATGCAAGAGGTTAAAAAGGGGGGTTCATGGCTGATTTTTCAAAGGGTTCAAAGGAGAAAACTTAGTTTTTGATTTAATTAGGAAAGTTAGTGTAGCGTTAAGTGTTATTCCGTGTTATTCGTTAAAATCGGGTAACGGTTTTTAATAGAAATAAATGTTCACGAAGTTTACCGGGATGAAATAAAGTCATAATAATGTTGAAAATATGTTAAAAGTATGTTGGGTACATTTACTGAGTGATCGGGTGATTATTGTTTAGTTTTCACGAAAACCGTCGTTGTATTCGTACGCGTACGTTATTAATAAAATAAATTTCCAGAATACTGGGTAACTGAATGTTATAAGTTTTATGATGTTAAAATGGATATAAAAATATGTCGGGACCATCGTGGGAATATTTAGATATATTCGTCGTGTATAAACCGGGTGTTAACGTTTACAATAAATACTTATACGTAAAAACGTTAAATGTACTGAATATAGTAATTTGAAAATCCTGAGAGTGGTATAATATGAAAATGCTGTTATGATGATATGCAGACTATCTCTAGTCCGTATGCAGTGTCCTTAACACTAATGAAATGAATTCGCACCTAAACCAATCCGGTTACGCGAGTTTGAATACCCGTAAACTAAATTTACGATGAAATGAGTAATGCAAGTGAATGATGAAAACTTTTCCGGAAATGAATAGTGTTTAGTGAATAGTAAATTTCCCAAAAGTTTCTCAGAATATCAAAATGACCTCGAAAATGATGAATAGTAAAACGATGAATAGTGTTTTGATGAATAGTGATTTATGAATAGTGTTTTTCCAAAGTTCGGGAAAAGACCTGAAATGACCTGAAATGATGAGTTGTGACACTTCTTCACAACACTAGTTTCTTCAAGCCTTCACAACTTCTTCACTACTTCAAGGATTTGTAACTACACAACTTCAACGCTTCAAAATCTTCACAGCTTCAATGCAACTATCTTTCTATTTGAAGGCCTTTATCAACCTATCACTATAATGATTCTTCAACTAAAAGCTTCTATGTCTTCTCAACTTAGATACTTCAATTTCTTCACAACTAACCACTATAACTAATACCTCCTATCACTAATCCTATGCTATACCACTTCTTCACTTCTAGTATCACTTCACACTTACAACAATTCTAGATCTTGTGTCTAAATCTAGCTAACTAATTCATACACCTTATTCACCAATGTATGAGAGATTTACAAGATGAACAAACAACTTAGATAGCAAGATGATACTAAGTTGTAATACTTCTATTCTTAATAAATAGAAGTATTCTTCTCTTTGCACATGAATGTAGAGGCTTGAATCACTTTGAAACAAAGATTAATGTATATATAGAATCAATGGATTTTAGAAGATAGAAATGGAGGTTTGAATCAGAAAGTTTTTAGTGCAAAAAGGTGAGAAAAATATGTGGAATGATCCAGTATTTAAAGGGACAGAAAACACTGTTTAGGAGCGTTCCGGTCCCCTTAATTCATGGCCGGTCCCCTTAATTTTAAGGGGACCGCCCCTTATAATTAAGGGGGCCGCCCAGCTGTAACGGCCAGAAAATCTGTCATTTAGTGAGGAAAGTTTATTTGGTGAAAAACTAACTGATTTTGGTTAAAAATTTGAATTCATATATTTAGTATGATTAAAACATTTTTCTTTATTACCAAAAGTGTTTTTCAAAAATATATAATATATTTATATAATTAAATAAACTTTGTAATAATTAATTAAATACCCCTTTGATCTTATAATGCATTAAACACTTTGTTTATTCATACATTGAGTGATTAGATGGAGAAAGTGAATATTTACTACTAAATACTTGTTTATGTCATGATCTTTGGTTTGATGGGTTTTCGTTTTGTGATTATCAAAACATAGAGATATCGAAATATATGAATAACGTTTTTAGTCATTTATTTATATCAACACTAAGAACATGCAACCAAGGGACCAAACCACAGCCTAATAGCTTCTACAAGCTTCTAATACCATAAGCTTCCATGATCTACCCTGCTCCAAGCTTGCTTCTTCATTTTCACTGAGTTTTTCATTTTTCAACCTATTTTCTTGATTTTTTTTTATATATTTTCATTTTATGACTAAGACTGAATTTTATGGTCTCTAATAGCTTACATAAGCTATATGAGGAGCTTATATGAGCTTATTTGTCCATAAACAACACTAATAACAACAATCAATAAACATGAGATTTTGAACATAAGATTTGCAAAAACTGAGTTTAGGATTAACACTGTAATTGAAGGCTTTAAAGAGCTTTATTATACAATTGGAATACTTAACAAAGTACTTAGAAACTTAATTGAACACTAGAAAAATAAAATTGACTAAGTCGACATACATGAATAAAAATTACACTAGATAATATTCCACACTGCTTCCCTCTTTTTCTTTATAGACTTTTTGGACTCACCACTTGCTTCTGAACATTTCCTATCAAAAATTTCAGCCATTGGATGAGTAACTTTTAATCTTGGCCTTTGAAGCCATTTTGGCGCCAAAATTATAAATGCCAAAAAGTCTTGATTGAGTGAGATATTGAGGAAGCAATTAAAGCAATTTGGATTATTTGGTGGCAAGTGGAACAAGGTGTGGTGAAGCTGAGGTGGAGGTGAGGTGAAGGTTGAGTGTTGGCAGGTTTGTAAGTGGGGGTGAAGAAGGTGGGAGTTTGACTGTTTGACCTGGGAAGGAGTAGTAAAAATGAGGTAAGGTTTTTATTGTTTGTGTTGTTGGGCTGGATGGGTGTTGGGCTTAGGGGATAGGATTGGACCAGGTTTGGTGTTGGACTTGGATTTGGTAATTTTAGGCTTAACATCACAAGGACCATTCATGTAACAAGCTGAAACTTCAAGGGTGGATTTTGACAATTTCCTAAAGTTATCCAAGGGACTAAACGTACCATGTTTCATTTACCAAAGGACCACAAAAGTTAATTTTCCATTTTTGAACATCCGGGGACCAAATCTGTCAAGATCCAAAGTTGAGGGGTCATTGTTGCCAATCTTTGAAAACTTTTATCCAGGGACTAATTTTGACAACATTTGAATTCCCAAGGACCTTTGTTAACTTTTCTTTCAAAATAAACCTTCAGGGACCAAATTTGTCAGTTTTTGAAACTTGAGGGGCCATAATTGTAATTTCTTTAAAACTTTCATTCCCAGGACCATTTATTATAACTTTTGGATTCCCAAAGACCAATGTTGATTTTATTCAAAATATTTCACCAGGGACTAATTTTGTCAAGTTTTGAAAGCCGAAGGACTGAAACTGCCAATAATGCAAACTTTGTTCATTTTTCAAGTGTTTTTTACTCATTTTGCATCTGAAATATATAAAACACAATATTGGGATATTTTCAGTATTTTGATGCATTTCTGAGTATTTTTAAATGTTTTTGCAGTTCAGATTGACAAAAAATGATGAGTGTTTGAGCACTCATCAACGATCACTCTTCACATGTATTGTTAGGATGTAACTAATCATTCTCCATATTTTCAACTAGGTAATGATTGTATGGGAAAAGTTTACATTTCCGCCTTGATGAAGTATACTTCTGCAATTCGTTAATTGGCATATGACACCGCTCTTGATGCGTTAGATGAATATTTGCAAATGTGAGCTAAAACTTCCCATGTAGTCTTGAATATTTCTTTTAGGCTATTATGAAAATACATAGAGACGAGTTTTTAGAAAACCTACTTATACTAATGTCGAGAAACTTTATGCATATCAAAAGGAGAAACATGGATTTTCTGGAATTTTAGGAAGCATTGATCATACGGACTGAGAATCGGCTAGATGTCCGAAATGCGCATCATTCTCAAATTTGTAGATGTAATCACGGGTAAAACCAATTCATTTTACAGGAAGCGGTTGGCTCACAAGACTTATGGATTTGAGATGCGCTCTTTGGTGTTTTCAGAGCGAATAACACCGTCAACGTTTTACGTCAATCGCCATTGTTCAGAGGAGCAATATCGTGATGATGATTTTTGTTGACATAAATAATGCCTAAAAACATTGTTAACATTCATCGATATCTCTATGTTTTGATAATCACAAAATGTAAATTCATTAAACTAAAACTTTTGTCGTAAACAAGTATTTAGAGATAAATATTTCACTTTGCATCCAAATCACTTAAGGTATGAATAAATAAAGTGTTTATTGCATTCTATGATCAAAGGAAATTTTTCTAAAAATCACTAGAACTTTTATAAAATGTCAGAAACATTTTATATCTTTTACAAATTCATTTTTGGAATTAAAAGAATATGTTTAAATCATTATAAATATATGACTTCAAATTTCCAACCAAAAATGGTAAATATTATCCAGAAAAACCTTCCCCACAAAAGGACAACCAAATCCAACGTTCTGGGGGGCGGCCCCCTTAATTATACTAGGCGGCCCCCTTAATAATTAAGGGGACCGGCCACGCTCCAGAACAATAATTTGTTGCCCTATAAATACTGGTTTATTTCACAGATTTTTCTCACCTTTTGCACTCCTAAACTTTCTGTTCTAGATCTCCATTTCTATTCTTTAAATCCTTTGATCATACATACATAAATCTTTGTTTCAAAGTGATCCAAACATCAACCTCACAAGTGCAAGAGAAGAATACTTCTAGCCTTCAAGACAAGAAGTATTACAACTTGTTGTGACCTCCACATCCAAGTTGTTAGAGCATCATTCATTACATATATTTCTTTGTGTTATTTGTTGTGAATATTTGGTTGAATAAAGATCAGCTTAGTGTGTAGATAAAGTGATTGTTTAGAAGATTGTTGTGAAGTAGATAGTTGTGAAGAAGATTGTTGGGAAGTAGATAGTTGAGAAGTAGATAGTTGTGAAGAAGATATTTGTGAAGTAGATCGGTGTGAAGATAGATAGGTGTGAAGATAGATATGTGTGAATTAGTTGTGTATAAGGTGTGATCAAGTTGTGACAAAGTTGTGGTGTGTATTTTGGTGTGTAAGGTTTTCTCCGCCATAAGGGAGCTTGTTGACATAGTGAAGAAAACTCTCGAGTTAGGAAGGTGTCCTTGTAGCCGAACCACTATAAATCTCTTGTCTCGCGGTTCGATCTTTCCATCTCTCATTTATTTCTTTACTTACATTATTATTGCTATATCATACATGTTTGTTGTTGTTTATATTGTGCAAGACTTGAGATCACATAATATCAAATCTAAATTTTTGAAAGTAAAGAAAACACGCAAACAATCTTTTATAACAAATTAAAAAGACTTAAAACTATTCAACCCCCCTTCTAGTTCTCCACAATTGGTATCAAGAGACACGTCTAGCAAGATTTTTAAAATATATTGTATTTTAAAACTTGTAACGATCTATGAATCTGAAAAATATTTAGAAGGGCAATCTATGCAAAGACCACCACTATTTGAAAGTGATGGATTTTTATATTGGAAAAATAGATTCGAGACTTATGTGAAATCTAAAGATCTTGATCTTTGGCATGTTATTACCTTTGCTGATTTTCCTCCTACTCAACAAAATCTGGAAACTAAAATGGATGAAATTGTACCTTTTGAAAAACAAAATGATGATTTAAAAAAGAAACTAGCTAAAAATAATGAAGCTAAAATGGTAATTTATAATGCGTTAACGCGCAAAGAATATGAAAGAATTTTTATGTGTAAAACCGCCAAAGAAATTTGGGAATCTCAACTTATTACTCACCAAGGTAATAGTCAAGTCAAAGACAATAAAATAGATCTTCTTGTACAACAATATAAACAATTTACTATTCTGGAAGAGGAGTCAATTGATAATGCTTTTGCTAAATTTAACACTATTATCACAAGTTTAAAAGCACTTGATGAGACATTTTCTAGTAAAAATTGTGTTAGGAAATTTCTTAGGGCATTGCATCCAAAATGGCGAGCTAAGGTCACGACAATTGAAGAATCAAAGAATTTGATGACATTATCACTTGATGAACTTATTGGCAACTTGGAAGTCCATGAAGAAATTATAAGAAGAGATTCGGAAACGGTCAAAGTCAAGAAAGAACAAACCAAATCCATTGCCCTAAAAGCCAAAAAGGAATCTAGTGACGATGACGACTCAAGTGAAGAGTGTGAAGACAAAGAATATGCAATGGCCGTAAGAGAATTCAAGAAATTCTTCAAAAGACGAGGAATATTGACTAGAGTACCACGAGACGAAAGAAAGTCGTTCCAAAGAAATAGAAGTGATAACTACGGGAAAAGAAAGTGTTTTAGATGTGGAAGTCCAAATCATCTCATTGGTGAATGTATAAAGCCACCAGGTTATGAAAATCAAGGCGCCTTTGTTAGTGGAACATGGAGTGATAGTGACAAAGAAGAAGTGGAAAAACCAAGAGACGAAAAATGTTTTGTGGCCAAAGCAACCGACGAAATATGTTTAGGAATAGACTTGGAGCCTGACGAATGGATCAAGGATAGTGGATGTTCGAGGCACATGACGGGGAACCGCAAGCTATTTTCTATGTATAAGGCATACAATGGAGGTAACGTTATTTTTGGTAGTGACTTGCGTGGAAAAATCATTGGCAAAGGTACGATTTCTCAAGACTCACTTACTATTGAAAATGTTGAGCATGTAGATAATTTAACATATAACTTGCTTAGTATAGGCCAAATATGCGATAATAAATGTAGAGTTACCTTTACCGAAATGGATAGCGAAATAGTCAAGAATGGAAAGGTTATAGGTAGAGGAATTAGGAAAGGAGACATATATGTTATGAAACTAGGAAACAAACCGGAAGATAGGATGTGCCTAACAACCCTAGACGAAAACTCCACATTGTGGTATAGGAGATTAGGACATGCAAACATGCAACAAATACAATCTTTGGCCTCTAAAGAACTAGTTAGAAACTTGCCTAACCTAAGATATGACAAGCATTTTTGTGATGCATGTAAAATTGGAAAACAAGTTCATGCTAGTTACGAAGCTAAGAATATAGTATCCACTACTAGGTGCCTAGAATTATTACATGTGGATCTATTTGGTCCATCCGCTGTGCGGAGCTATGGAGGAAACAATTATACCTTAGTAATAGTAGACGACTATTCACGATACACATGGACTAGGTTCTTAAGTGACAAAACCCAAGCCTTTGAAAAATTTGAAATATTTAGTAAAATGATTCAAAATAAATTATGATGCACAATAGTAGCCATTAGGACGGACCATGGTAGGGAATTTGGTAACGAAGTACAATTCGGAAAATATTGTGATTTAAATGGAATATCTCACAATTTCTCCGCTCCTCGTACTCCTCAAAATATTGTGGCGTAGTAGAAAGAAAAAATAGGTCACTACAAGAAATGAGTAGAACAATGTTAAATGAACAATCCATCCCACAAAAATTTTGGTGTCACGCTGTAGATACATCAACATATATTATTAATAGGGTATCAATTAGGAGAATTTTAGATAAACTCCTTATGAGTTACTAAGAGGTAGAAAACCTAACTTAAGGTATTTGGAAGTAAATGTTATATTTTAAACACTAAGGATTACCTTACTAAGTTTGACCCAAAATCATACGAAGGAATATTTTTAGGGTACTCACAAAACAGTAAAGCATATATAATACTTAACAAACATACTATGAAAGTAGAAGAATCATTAAATATAACATTTGATGAAACACCACCACCTCCTAAAACATCACCTTTAGAAGATGATGACTTAGTCGAAGATGAAGCTATTGAGGTTAGTAAAACAAAACCCATAGGAAATGATAATGAAAACATAGACTTAGGAAATAATGAAGTCGTAAATATTAAGGAATCTAAATCACATCCATTAGATAACATACTAGGACATCTTAATCAAAGAACCCTTAGGTCACAAGCCCAAGATAACAATAACTTCTTTTGTTTCCTCTCAGCAATAGAACCTAAGAATATTAATGAAGCATTAAAAGATGAAAGTTGGGTTATAGCTATTCAAGAAGAATTAAACCAATTTAAGGCAAATGATGTTTGGGAATTAGTCCCAAATCCAATGAACATGACCATCATAGGAACTAAATGGGTATATAGGAATGAGTTTGATGAAAATGGAATAGTAACTAGGAACAAAGCTAGGTTAGTTCCCCAAGGTTATAATCAACCAGAAGGAATTGATTATGACGAAACTTATGCTCTCGTAGCTAGATTAGAATCTATTAGGATATTACTTGCTTATGCATGCGCCCTAGACTTTAAGTTATTCCAAATGGACGTGAAAAGTGCATTCCTCAACGGTTTTATCAATGAGGAGGTTTATGTGGCACAATCTCCAGGATTCATTGACTTCGCAAAACCTGATTATGTTTATAAGTTAAAGAAAGCTTTATATGGACTCAAACAAGCTCCTAAGGCTTGGTATGATCGATTAAAAGCTTTTATTATTAAACATAATTATTCTATGGGAATGGTAGATAACACTCTTTTTACTAAAAAGAAAGACCCAAATCTCATCATTGTTCAAATATATGTTGACGACATTATATTTGCATCGACTTGTCAAGAAATGTTGATGAATTTACCAAAATCATGCATGATGAGTTCGAGATGAGTATGATGGGTGAACTAAACTTCTTCCTAGGATTACAAATAAAACAATTAGAAGATGGAATATTCTTTAACCAATCTAAGTACATTAAGGAAATGCTTAAGAAATTTGGCCTAGAAGACTCAAAACCCATGAAAACTCCCATGTCTACGGAAGTGAAACTCACATAGGATGATGAAGGTGAGTCCATAATGATAGGTAGTTTACTATACTTAACGGCAAGTAGACCCGATATCATGTTTAGTGTTTGCCTTTGTGCCCGTTTTCAAGAGGATCCCAAAACCACTCACCTAGAAGTGGTTAAGCGTATCTTCCGATACATTAAAGGCACTATACACTTAGGATTATGGTATCCTAAGGGATCCGGAATAGAAACCATCGTCTATGCGGATTCGGATCATGCGGGAGACTACGTAGATAGAAAGAGCACTAGCGGTATTTGCACTTTTATGGGATGTTTTCTAACATCTTGGTTTTCAAATAAGCAAACCGCTCTTGCTATTTCTACTACCGAAGCCGAATATGTAAGCGTTGGAAAGGCATGTCAACAAGCACTATGGATGAAACAAGCTCTCATAGACTATGGCATTAGGTTAGAAAATGTTCCTATTATGTGCGATAACAAAGGTGCGATAGATTTAAGTAAAAATCCGGTTCAACACTCTAGGACCAAACATATAGAAATACGTCACCACTTCCTTAGGGATAATGTACAAAAAGGAAACATATCTATAGAAAAGGTTGCATCAGAAGATAACATTGCGGATATATTCACTAAACCCCTTAAGCGTGGATTATTCAACCACTTGCGTTTAGGATTAGGAATGATGGAACAACTTGACTAAATTCTATTGCATTTACACTAATTTTTACTTGCATAAAATTCATTTTTCTTCTACCTCTCCATATCTGAGTTTAGGAATATATTTCGCACAAAATTAAAGATTGGAAAACCTCATTTTTATTGCATATACTCTCTTGTAAAACCCAATCAAATTTTCTTTAAAACTATTCTCACATCTAGGAATTACATGAAAATCATTTTCCTTGCATTATTGACAAATGCTAAAAACTTTTTCTTTTCTTCTTAAATCATGCATAAAATCTCACATGAATTGTTAAAGTATATAATCTAATATATAACATTGACATTCATGAATCGAGCAAAAATCGAATCAAGGAGATTTTGGATTGTTTCTTAGGAAGTTAACTTATTTGCATTTAGGAGTCGAAACAATCACAACTCCACATTTGTTGCATATAGGCACACACTAGGACAAAATCACTCACAATGTTTTCATCTTGTTCCATCACTAGTCTTTCACTCACTAGTTGCCTTTGCCTTTGATCTAAGATAGTTACTCTAGGAAGATTAAGTGCCCTTGCCTTTACTTGTCTCTTCTAGATTATTATTTATTGCTTGTTTGCTCCATTAACTAAATGTTTTTGCATGCATGCTGATACGTGGGAATCGCACCAGGCTTTACCTCTCAAGGGAACTTGAGAAGCTTACAACCCCCACCAGGCAGTGTATCTGATCGTTGTAGTATAGTATAGTGACAAGTACCGGAGGATTGATCGTTCAGCTAGGAATAGTGTCGCTAGGATTAGAAAACCTAAATACTAGTTCTAAAGGTGAGGGATGATTATTTTTTGTATTTTTTATATTTTTTTAGAAAGCAAGTAAAAATCTCGGGTTTGAAGGATTTGGGTGGAATTAGTTGCTAGTCAACTAACCCAATACTAAAGATGCAATCAAAATAAAATACTAAAAATGAAAATAAACTAAATTATACTAAAGTTGTGAGCAATAAGTGGAGAAAATGTGTTTACTTAGATTTCACTACTCCCTAGACATCTTTTACACGTTAATTACTTGTTATATTTGCATGGATGACGGATTGTATTCCTTAATATCATTCATGGGGTGGCGCACTTAACTCCCCAATTCTATGAGCTCTTATCTCCTCCTATGCCATGCCCAGCACAACCATAGGGATTATAAACAGTGGCTCATGCATTAAATACAACCAATAAAGACCTAGTGCACATCGGTTCATGTTTCCTAAGACGTTCAAGCATGTTACCATTAGGAGATCTGCCAGTTTTCTTAAGCATAACATAAAATTCATTCATCCAATACAATTATAAACAAGTAATCAACATATAATTAACATCTAGGTTTCATTAGATCCAAGCAAACACAAGATAGATCTAGCTTAGCAAGATGGAATTAAGACAAGAACAAGATATAGACAACCAACACATAGACATATTGATTGAATTAAAAGAATACTTATCTCAATTACACATGAAAGGTATCAAGGGCTTAGAACCCTTGAAAAACCTGTAAAATTCGCACCAAGTTCGTACTTAGGGTTTCTCCAAAACTTCTCTCTTTTTAATGTGAAAATTAGAAAACTATATATAGGAAATAGGGTCTGACGGCGTCAAGACCAAATAGGTGACGCCGTCACCTCGCCGCCAAAACTCTTCTCGGACTGCCTTGATCTACTTTTGACGCCGTCATGTGTTGTGCATTTCCAGGCCGTCATGAATTTTACTCTTGAAGCCCTACTTTGTGACGCCGTCAAATCTGTACTGGATCGTCATGGAAATTGCTCTTGACGCCGTCAGGAATTCCTTCTTGACGCCGTCACCTACTGTTCCCAGCAAGGAAAATTAAGACTTTGGCCTTTTCTTCACTTTTATGCTCCAAAAACGTCCGAATTGCTTCCTTTTCCAGATTTCACTCTCAAAGTACCTAAAATCACAAAAGGAACGATTTAGGGCAATATTTGGTCAAATAAAGTCAATTCCGGGCTTAAATGACCCCCTAAAAGTGGTTCATTTTTCGCCTCATCATATACCCTTACACTTGAGATTTGCTTGTCCTCAAGCAAATGCGCTTTTTTTCTAATCAAAATACAAGTTAGGGGTCATTTAACACTAATATAAAAGTAATTACAACAAATAATCGTTCCACTAAAGACCGATAGACAAGCACGGAGGTCATACGCTAGCACCTCACAAATAGTGTTTAGATACTCACATCTCTCGGGTGTAATAAAGTATAAATTACAATATGGAAACGGAAGATATCTCTCACTACCTGTCATAGCAAAATAGATTACATAGGCTTGGGAAAGGATCAAACCTCCACCACATGGCGTAAGCACCTAGGATAAACTATCAAAGAGGTCTTTTAAAGGGTTGTAACGTTAGGTGTAGGGATATGAAATACACGGTTTTGTTGGATAAAGGAAGTTTTACTGGTGGCGAGTTAACAATCTTGGTTAATTACATGTACAATATGGCGTTGCTAAGCCAAGACTCGACTCGACTTAAGCTAATAAATGAAAAATAACAAAAACATAAAATGAACATAGAATGAAAAGGGATGGTAGTCCGTATGTTTTTCTCTTTTTCTTTTTCTATTTTTTTTTTTTTTTTTTTTTTTTTTTTTTTAGACATACACTCTTACCCTACCATCCAAAATAATACATCATAGGGAATGAACATTTCCCTTACACTTGAATTTTTACATACTTTACAATAAACTATTCTAATGACTCGAATTAAGAAAATCAAAACACATGGAGCACTTTTAAGATTAACGTACATATGGGGGTACTAAAATGGTGTTCTTCCCCATTACTCCATAAAATAAGTACTTTACCCATGAGTCCCAATCGTCCAAAAATAATATGTACAAGGATATGACTCGACTTAGCAACCATGTAATCAATTAGATAGTTAACTTAGGGTTTAACAAATAACAATAATGCACTAAATATGAGTGCATACACGGAAGGCTAAGGCGATTTGGGTGTACATTTAAGTAGGGTGTAACAAATTCTTCCTTTAAGTAAGATGCTTAAAGTTAGAAACGAAAAGATATGCTCGGAGGGGTGTACTAGGGGTTTCGTGTACTAAAAATGAGTACAACGCTAAGGGTGTGGGAAAAATTAGTTAGAGTACAACGCTAAGGGTGTGGGAAAAATTAGTTGACTTAACTAGCCAAGTAATATGACTTAAATGGTCAAGTAATTATGATACGGGTTTAACACAAGGGTGATCCTAATGCCTCTTATCATGTAGTAAATCCTACCACACGAATGTAGTCTCACTAGCGGTCTCGGGATGCATCACTAACGCAAGTTCTAGAATCTAAATGCTACCGGTACACTCATAAGCACTAATAATAAATGCTTTTCCTATCAAATCTAAAGGCGAACCTCACATATTTGGGTGGAAAATTTTTCTGAATATACGGTTATGTGCTAGTCATACAATCTCCTATCCATGAGACGCTTGCTATGGCTAAAGTTTCACTCCTAAATGTTGTAAAAAATTTTAAATTTGGCGCTAAAATTGCACTAACAAGTATTTCTCATAGTTTTATTACACATCTACCATCAAACAAAACAAACTCAAGCGAAAGTGCATATGTAAGGTATCATCTTTTTACCCTCCCCTTACACTTAAGATGAACATTGTCCCCAATGTTCAAGTAAATAATGTAAAAGTGAAAAAATAAAAAGAATGAAATCAAATACTCCCCTGATTCGCTCGGTATGGATAATAAGGTGGCCAGGTTAAATCTTCCTCCAAGAAAATGAACAATCAAAGCTTCCCTTCCAGAATATAAATCATCTTATTGTCATACATAACCTGTAAATCCTGAGAAAATAGACAAGACAACCTCGCATAAAATCGGCGGCATCCTATATAAGTTACTAAATCCTAGAAAACAAAATAAGATATAATGCTTGTGGAATGAAGTTTGCAGATTTTCTGGAGATTATAAAACTTAATAATTCACAAAAACCATAAGACTCCGTTAGAAAAACAAAACTGGTAAAATTTCCAGATTTTTACACGTGACGCCGTCAAGAGTTAACTCGTGACGCTGTCAGAAGTGACCTGCAAAAATTCTTATGTTAAGTTTCTGGAAAATTTCTGGAAAAACTTGGTCCTACTTCATGGAAAATCCTGCAAAACTTCATTATGACTCAATACAAGCATTTGACTCTAACAAATACGAATATACATGTTCATTTAATATTGTGGAGAATCATGATCGGTTTGTTTCTTAAAAATATATTTGGGGTTTCCCCTTACACTTATCTTTTGCAAAAATACTTTTTGGTGGAGTTAAGACTATGCCAAAACAACAAAGTAAAGTATTTCCACTATTTTAGTTTAGAAACATGATCAACCATCAATAAAAACAAAGCATGCATACGGAAGCAAATAACAAACAAACAAAATAAAATCACACAAAACATGGGTTGCCTCCCAAGAAGCGCTTTTCTTTATTTACGAGTCTTGTAGCTAGACTCAAGGTCATGGGTTAACGTGTATCGCTTATGCTCACATAACCAAGTGTGAGCCATCTAATAGTCGCCTCATCCTTCTTATAATCATCTCCTAACTCTAGGCATCCGCGATAGTATCTTTTATTCTTTTCATGAGTATATTTAAGTCCTTTTCTCTTATCATTTTCACTTAATATTTCTATGGGCGGATACCTACTACACTTTTCCACGGAAAAATCCTTGAACCTAGGGTGGGTGCGGGGCATTTGATAGACAAAATCTTCATCCCCATCCGAGAATGTAATTAACCCTTCTATGAGTTTTTCATCGAGGTTGGTCAACCGTTTGAAAGGCTTTCCAAACACAACTTGGGTTAACTTATCATCAATAAATTCTCCTAGATTCTCCATAACCATGAACTCAACAAGATAGACCAAACTTCCTACAAACACATGCAATGGTATTGCCCTAGCAATAATGTTTTCTCCTTTGTATTCTAACTCATCTACCATGATTTTATTATATTCATTGCGCGAGATTATGTTCATCGGGAGAGATGAGTTAAGATAGGCATTAAAGCTCTTAAATCCGATTTTACAAGGAAATTGCATGTTGAATGAACTATCACACTCAATCCTAGTTCTAGGGTCGACATACCTAAGAGGGTTTATTTCTTCTTCCATCCTATTCTCATTAATTACATCACCATCATCAAGATCCTCGTCGGAGTCTGAATAGTAAAAAGGACTAGCCCTACGGTCATCATCATGATCAGACTCCTCTAATTCAGAATTATTGTCAAAATGGTGTTTGGGCGAGAGGTTAGGCGGGTTCTCATTCTCAACTAAAGGGAGTGGGGCGGGCATTTGGAAAATCCTACGACGAAAAACACGAATAACAGGAATCAAATGATCAATGTTATTGTTATCCATCGAAATAGTTAACGAACAAAGGGAACAAAGAAGTAAGATAGACTAAAGAAAACCTAAAAATAAAAATAAAATCTTACTAGAATGGAATCTAGCAAGTAGACCTAATAAAAAGAAATTCTAACCTAGACAATAACTATTTCCCCGGGCTGCGGCGCCAAAAACTTGATACGTGGGAATCGCACCAGGCTTTACCTCTCAAGGGATCTTGAGAAGCTTACAACCCCCACCAGGTAGTGTACCTGATCGTTGTAGTATAGTATAGTGACAAGTACCGGGGGATTGATCGTTCAGCTAGGAATAGTGTCGCTAGGATTAGAAAACCTAAATACTAGTTCTAAAGGTGAGGGATGATTATTTTTTGTATTTTTTATATTTTTTTTAGAAAGCAAGTAAAAATCTCGGGTTTGAAGGATTTGGGCGGAATTAGTTGCTAGTCAACTAACCCAATACTAAAGATGCAATCAAAATAAAATACTAAAAATGAAAATAAACTAAATTATACTAAAGTTGTGAGCAATAAGTGGAGAAAATGTGTTTACTTAGATTTCACTACTCCCTAGACATCTTTTACACGTTAATTACTTGTTATATTTGCATGGATGACGGATTGTATTCCTTAATATCATTCATGGGGTGGCGCACTTAACTCCCCAATTCTATGAGCTCTTATCTCCTCCTATGCCATGCCCAGCACAACCATAGGGATTATAAACAGTGGCTCATGCATTAAATACAACCAATAAAGACCTAGTGCACATCGGTTCATGTTTCCTAAGACGTTCAAGCATGTTACCATTAGGAGATCTGCCAGTTTTCTTAAGCCTAACATAAAATTCATTCATCCAATACAATTATAAACAAGTAATCAACACATAATTAACATCTAGGTTTCATTAGATCCAAGCAAACACAAGATAGATCTAGCCTAGCATGATGGAATTAAGACAAGAACAAGATATAGACATCCAACACATAGACATATTGATTGAATTAAAAGAATACTTATCTCAATTACACATGAAAGGTATCAAGGGCTTAGAACCCTTGAAAAACCTGTAAAATTCGCACCAAGTTCGTACTTAGGGTTTCTCCAAAACTTCTCTCTTTTTAATGTGAAAATTAGAAAACTATATATAGGAAATAGGGTCTGACGTAGTCAAGACCAAATAGGTGACGCCGTCACCTCGCCGCCAAAACTCTTCTCGGACTGCCTTGATCTACTTTTGACGCCGTCATGTGTTGTGCATTTCCAGGCTGTCATGAATTTTACTCTTGACGCCCTACTTCGTGACGCCGTCAAATCTATACTGGATCGTCATGGAAATTGCTCTTGACGCCGTCAGGAATTCCTTCTTGACGCCGTCACCTACTGTTCCCAGCAAGGAAAATTAAGACTTTGGCGTTTTCTTCACTTTTATGCTCCAAAAATGTCCGAATTGCTTCCTTTTCCAGATTTCACTCCCAAAGTACCTAAAATCACAAAAGGAACGATTTAGGGCAATATTTGATCAAATAAAGTCAATTCCGGGCTTAAATGACCCCCTAAAAGTGGTTCATTTTTCGCCTCATCACATGCTATATTATGATTAGATGAGATGCTATATTGCCTCAAAGAGTTGAACTTGCTTGAATCTAAATCCAAAAACACAACCTTTCTGAAAATTTTCTGCCAAAACCCCAATTCTGGCAATATGGAAAACACCAGATGGGCGTCCCCCTTAATTATCTAAGGCGGCCCCCTTAATCATTATGGGGACCACCCCCTAATTATGGGGATCGGCCATCTGATGGTCGGGTTTACAGAATCTTTTCTGCTTTTTAGCCTATTTCAACCTACATTTCTCAATTTTCACCAACATATTTTGTCCTAATCTCCCAAACAAACTTTATCCATCCATAAACACACAAATCTTACACTATAAATATCCCAATCTTTAAAACTCTCCATTCATCTCATCATGACCTCTACAAACCAAAACCAAAAGCCTCAAGGCTAGCAAGGATGACGGAGAAACCCGTTTGGCGAAGAAAAAGCCCTAGAAACAAATCCATCATAACCAATGAAGTTGGAAATCACTCAACACCTCCAACTACTTACTTCCCAAACTTTACACCAAACCCACATGGACATTCCTTTGATCCTCTTTACAAACCATACAACATTTGCCAAACATCCACTTTAATGCCAAACTACACATCTCAACCTCAAACCACTTATAATGATCCATACAAGTTTGATCAACCATCAAAATACACTTCCAACAATTTCAATTCCAACTACACAACCCCAATTCATCCATATCAACACAATGATTCTCTCCACATTGCCACGGAAAACCAAAAGTTCTGTGATGAAATAAACCAAATCCATGATCATAGTGATCTCCTTGCTATGCGTCTTGCACAAGGCAACAAAGGGCAACCTCCATCATCACCCTATGCAAATTGCCTACCCCACTCTCTCAACTTGGATCAAGTTACAAACCACACTCACCTTTGCCCTTGTTGCATCTTCCTTCAAAAACAAATCCTCTACTTGAGTGAAGACATTTCTTGGATCGAATATCTTCTCACTCGTCCTCATCCAATACCACCTTTGACACGATACAACATCGTGAGATGTACCTCTTCCGCTCCATACCCCACTCCATATCCTTCTCCATCAAACAACTAAGCTCTATGCTTATGTTCCCCTCAAGCAAATAAAACACTCAACCATGGGTTGCAAGCAAGTCCAAGTGCTCTCTTTGGCAATTTAGGACTATGTTGTTTCTTTTGTTTTATTGTAATCAATATGCTTCAAGCATATTGAATGTTGTAATGATGATCATTTCTATGTTCATCTCATATATGCTTGAATGAATCTATTTTTATTTACATTATTGTTACTTTTCATATATATATGTCTTGTTCTCCACACATTTTTTTTGTAGCCAAGCATTCCATAGCTCGTTTCCTTGTTGCTCTCAAATGAGGGGGAGCATACATCAAGGGGGAGCTTTCTACTCGTTTAACTTCTTTCATGAAGCTTAATCGACATAACCTTTTTGATTTTACAAAAAGGGGGAGAAATGAATATAAAACTCTAAATACTTGTCTAAAAATTAATTTTTACATTTAAAGAGTTTAATGTTTTGTAATCATCAAAAAGGGGGAGATTATTGACATAAATAATGCCTAAAAACATTGTTAACATTCATCGATATCTCTATGTTTTGATAATCACAAAACGTAAATTCATTTAACTAAAACTTTTGTCGTAAACAAGTATTTAGAGATAAATATATCACTTTGCATCCAAATCACTTAAGGTATGAATAAATAAAGTGTTTATTGCATTCTATGATCAAAGGAAATTTTTCTAAAAATCACTAGAACTTTTATAAAATGTCATAAAAGTTTTATATCTTTTACAAAATCATTTTTGGAATTAAAAGAATATGTTTAAATCATTATAAATATATGATTTGAAATTTTCAACCAAAAATGGCAAATATTATCCAGAAAAACCTTCCCCGCAAAAGGACAAACAAATCCAATATTCTGGGTGGGCAGCCCCCTTAATTATACTAGGCGGCCCCCTTAATAATTAAGGGGACCGCCCCCTAATTAAGGGGACCGGCCACGCTCCAGAACAGTAATTTGTTGCCCTATAAATACTGGTTCATTTCATAGATTTTTCTCACCACACTCCTAAACTTTCTGTTCTAGATCTCCATTTCTATTCTTTAAATCCTTTGATCATATATACATAAATCTTTGTTTCAAAGTGATCCAAACATCAACCTCTCAAGTGCAAGAGAAGAATACTTCTAGCCTTCAAGGCAAGAAGTATTACAACTTGTTGTGACCTCCACATCCAAGTTGTTAGAGCATCATTCATTACATATATTTCTTTGTGTTATTTGTTGTGAATATTTGGTAGAAGATAGATTAGCTTAGTGTGTAGATAGAGTGATTGTTTAGAAGATTGTTGTGAAGTAGATAGTTGGAAAGTAGATAGTTGTGAAGAAGATAGTTGTGAAGAAGATAGTTGTGAAGTAGATAGTTGCGAAGTAGATAGGTGTGAAGATAGATAGGTGTGAAGTAGTTGTGTATAAGGTGTGATCAAGTTGTGACGAAGTTGTGGTGTGTATTTTGGTGTGTAAGGTTTTCTCCGCCATAAGGGAGCTTGTTGACATAGTGAAGAAAACTCTCGAGTTAGGTGCTCGGGGAGTGGAGTAGGGCAAGGAAGGTGTCCTTGTAGCCGAACCACTATAAATCTCTTGTCTCGCGGTTCGATCTTTCCATCTCTCATTTATTTCTTTACTTACATTATTATTGCTACATCATACATATTTGTTGTTGTTTATATTGTGCAAGACTTGAGATCACATAATAACGAATCTAAATTTTTGAAAGTAAAGAAAACACACAAACAATCTTTTATAACAAATTAAAAAAACGTAAAACTATTCAACCCCCCTTCTAGTTTTTCACAATTTTGTATGTACACATGAATAAACGTTACAAGTTATTAGCAATTTACTCAACGAGGAAACTCATCTAAACCTTAAAGCCGATTTCGTGGGACACATTTGGTGTTGAACAAATGCACAATAATTTGTAATTTTGCTTTACTTTAAATTTTAATGTAATGTTTTTTATTTTAATTTTAATTATTAATGTAATGTGTTTTAATTAATGTAATTTTATTTTAGTATTTAAAATAACCTTGTCAAAAAAATAGATGCGGGTTTGATATTGCTTGTCATATTACACTACGTTTATGATGATATTGGTAGGTATATATATGAGTTGATGTAGGTGGTGATTATGTTACATATACTATGGGATAATCATTTCATGTACTCTTTTATTTTATATCTAAGTGTTGTGGATTTTTTTAGAGAGTCTCTCCATCTTCAAGTACGATGTGACAATATATATATATATATATATATATATATATATATATATATATATATATATATAAATATCATTACCATAAATGATTTGGCGGGATTCAATTTTATTATTAATTTTGTTTCATTTCACATTGATATTTTTGGCAATAATAATGGAGGTAAAGGTGATGAATAGTAATGTCTCAATAAAGAGAAGTATGAGCATGAGCAATGATGCGGGAGACCATTCTTTACTTTCTTTCACATCAATCAATGCAAAAATTTAACATTAAAATGGGAAAAGTAATTGAAGACGTACAAGTTAAAGATGTTACATTACTAATCACATGATGAATGGGCTTCTCTTTAATGTTCCTTTAAACCAATGTTTTTCTCATATATATTGTCCCTACTCACTTTTTTGAAAATTTAGACATCAGGGTGAAGTGGTGAACCATAGTTACTTTTGAGATGGAAGGTGCTTTGCACATTCTCATATTTGATTGGAACCCTCTAAAAGATGCATTAAACAATTGTACTTCAAATATAAACTCCATACATATCCCAAAATTACCAGAAATCAAATAACAGATAAACATGCCTTCTAGAAGGCTCACACACAAAGAACAAATCACGAAAACCAAAACATGTTCGTAGGACACAAAAATCCTGGAAAGACCTCTTCCCATAAAAAACAACCCGCCAAACATGCATGAAAACCCTGGAGACAATAACTCATAAGACTCATAACACTTGGGCAAATATACCACCCGCGCAGGCATGGCCAAAAGACATAAATTATCATGCCAATCCATCGTGAGAAAACCCTTGCAGAACTGTAAAAGAAAAATAAAAACTCGCCATCTGCTTCTAAGAGGCCAAAAACACAAAGCTTCAGGCTAATCTATCTCGATAACCCATTACAAAGTAATACCATAAGAAATTCATAACATGAATACTCTATAACACTTCAATAGCTTATAAAACAACAAGTAACACAAAAACACAAAATCAGGCATCCTTGCACTGAGAATCAAATAAATCTCATAAATACTTAGAGGGATAACAAAACAACAGGTTTTATCGCCTAGGAACAACATTAAAAACGCATACACTAAAACACTAGCCTTGAAAACCCCTAATACGATAAAATCATGCTAATTCATCTTAAAAACACCTCAAGTTGAGAAAAACTTATCCTGAGACCCCCTCTACATAAGGAACAACATTAAAACAGGTGCTCAACGCCCATAATAAAGTGTTTCCTAGTACTTGAATGGTCTAAAAAAACACACCCGAAAAATAAGTCATAATGCCCGAAAAGCTAAACATGGCACACATATTTTTTTTTTTTATCATAATTAAGAAACCAAGTCAACAAATATCCAAAGAACGCCTGAGAAGCTTATACATGAAACAAATAACGTATTCTAAAATGCCTGGAAGGCCAACAAAGTATAGTCATTCAAAAATGATAAAACTTTTCATTAATAAGTTATACAAGCGCATAAATAACAAATATAAGAGACTCAAAAAATTATGATCAAGGCACAACTAGAGCTAACAAAACTCATAAAATAGACTCCTTTAACCTGGAAAAGGAATAACCAACAAGCTGTCTAAAAGTAAGAGTGTACTCCAAGAGTGGCCAAGAATCCAGGATAAAAACTCCCTGAGAGTGTACCACCAAATACACTACTTGGTAACCAAAACAAAAGTACAAAGAAAATACACATAGAAAAAAAAGGTCAGATAACAAGGGAAAAAGGGAAAGAAAACTCACCAAGGAGCGATGACAAGCTTGTAACATGCACAACAAAGTCCTCCCAGGCGTTATCATTTCAATGGTACAATGCTTCAGTCCCGTAATAACAGTCAAGATACCATCCAGAGGAGCTAAGCAATCTGCTCCTGGACGTTTGAAAAAAATATCAAAAGATCATACTTCAACGATCAACCACCCCAAGGAGGAACTTGGAAAAAACCAACAAAGGGCAAGAGGCCCCTAAAACACCCGACAAACTCAGGAAGACATTTGTCAAAATGACACATTCTTTAACCTGGGTACTTAAAGTCCCAAACATGAAACAATTAAACCTAACAAGAATCATACGCTCAACCAGAGCCTCGACAAACTACACTACTAACTAAATAGACAATTTCACGAACTCTCAAACAAAAAGAGAGCTAAAACAAAAACAACCTTGCTAATTAACAAAAGTTTACACACAAACCGGGTATGAAATACATACCTTTGTAACTTATGTTGGCATGAATATTACGATATTTAATCTAAACATTCTCTTCATGTTTTGATGATGACAAAGATGTAAGTTACAACATATAACGTAAAGTGCTTAAGTTACTTGTGATCACAATTCATCTATGCATTCTTACGTCAACAAGCCTCGACATCTCAACATCTCGAGTTTGCCTCAACAATCACTTAAGGTATGTACAAACAAATGTCTAATACATTTTATGATCAAAGGGATTTTATTTAAACATTACAAAGTTTATAAAATGATATAAACATGTTATATATTTTTTGAAAAACAATTTTGGTAATTAAAGGAAAATGTTTAATTCATAACAAATATATGAATTCAAATTTTTAACCAAAATCAGTTAGTTTTTCACCAGAAAAGACAAAGATTTCTGGCCGTTTCAGTAGGGCGGCCCCCTTAATTATGGGCGGCCCCCTTAATAATTAAGGGGACCGGCACGCTCCTCTGTCAGAAATCTTCTCCTATAAATACCACCTCAAACCTGGTATTTTTCTCACCTTTTGCACAAAAATTTTCAGATCCAATTCTCTCTAAACATCCTTCTAAAACCCTTTGATCATAAGATTATTAATCTTTGTTTCAAGTGATCCAATCTCTCATAACTCAAAGTGCAAGAGAAGAATCCTCCCCATCATAAAGCCAAAGATGTAGTTAGTGCTTATGTAAAGTTGTGAGCTTTGTATATGTAATAAGTAGATCAAGATGATCTTACTTAGTAGTGAGTTTATGAGTGAGTAAGAAGTAGTGTGAAGAAGTAGTAGTGTGGAGAAGTTATGTAGTTGTGAAGTAATAGATGTGTGAGTATGTAGTGGAGTATAGAAGAAGTTGTGAAGTAGTGAAGAAGTCGTGAAGTTGTGAAGCCATGAAGAAGTCGTGAAGCCGTGAAGAAATAGGTGTGTTGTGAAGAAGAAGTAGTGAAGGTGTGATAAGTAGTGTAGTAGTAGTGTTGTGAAGAAGGTGTGTTGTGGTGTGAGATTGGTTCTAGCTACTATTAGAACTCGACATTTAGCTTAGTGTCGTTAAATGGTGTAAGCAAAAGTTGTGTAAGGTTTTCTCCGCCAAAAGGGAGCTTGTTGAGTAGTGAAGAAAACTCTCGAGTAGGTGACTCGGGGAGTGGAGTAGGGCAAGGAAGGTGCCCTTGTAGCCGAACCACTATAAATCATCGCGTCCGGTTTGCATCCTCTTTCTCCTATCTTTTTACTTTCATTCTTGCGTTTATTGCGTTATATCTATGCTTGCAAATATGTGTTGATTGTTGCTTATATTGTCATGATGATTGATTGTGGTGTAGTTACAAGTTAATATTGTGATAAGATATAAAATTGTATGATATTGTCTAATGGACTTATATATATTATTAACACTTCTCATATCAAGTTTAACTTAATCGATAATTTGGTACAAAACGTTTTAAGATTTCAAAAGGAAAACGTATTCACATAAAGATCGACCAAAGCTTCATTCATAAAACTAAGTTTCCAAAACTAATTCATAAGCGTACATATATAACCGATCATATTGATTATATGTTGTTTTCACATTAAACTCTACCTGAAGGTTTTTCAAACAAACAATTGAATAAATTTGAATCAACATTTTGAAACCAAGTTTTTATAAAATTAAAAAGAGGGGAAAACTATTCAACCCCCCTTCTAGTTTTCCACAATTGGTACCAGAGCCACGTCGCTCAAATTTTCAAAACAAATGGTTTTAAAAATTGAGTACGATCCATGTATCAAATTATCCATTAAGGAGGATTAAATATGAAAAGTATTTTGTTGATTAACTTGTATTAGTTTTGATGATATATACACTAATTATACTAGCTCGAAATAATATTATGCTTAAAATAAGTGTTATATGTTCGGTATCAAAATCAGAAAGTTACACACCTTTCCGAAAAGTCAGAAAACAATTTTTTACAAAAAATGAAATTTTGAGCACCAGATGGGTGGCCCCCTTAATTGTCTGGGCGGCCCCCTTAAATACTGGGCGGTCCCCTTAATTATTTAAGTGGTCCGCCTGTCTGCTCGACAGTTTTTCGAAAACTTTGAAAAATAATATAAAATTAACCGTAACTCCGTAGAAGTCGTGCCACCCGGCGTTTTAAAGGTAATTGAGTCTACTTTCATTTAAAAATACTTACAAGTAACCAATACAAACTTAAATAAGTAAGAAAGCCAAAATATTATACGGTGGTCAAAAATTTGTGTTTCGTTTTAACGTAAAACTTTTGTTTTACCTTTTCCTTCAAGTCGGGCATTCCTAGTTGATATACTTTTGAAAAATTAAGTATTTATGTTTTCAAAATAATGATCTTAATTAAATTATAGAATGGGGAGGAAACTATTTTATTTTCAAATAAGTTCGAGCTAAGTAAACATTGGTGTATATAATACACAAAACGACGACAAGTGTTTTGTGTATTATGTGAACTTCTTTGTGATTTTATTTTCTTAATTGAATATATTAAATGATTGTTGATATTTGAAGTTTAGCTATGTGTATATCTATGCATATGTGCTCTGTTAGTTTATAGCTAGTTTTCCGATTTATACTTAACTAGATGTTATGCTAGATTTCTTGCGTTAGGATTGTTATAATATGCTTGCATTGCATATAGGTATAGATGGGTTAATGTTACTCAAACATCTTGTAAATGAGTTCAATCTAGTCACCTAAATATTTCAAACTATTTAATATATTCTTCACAAAACACTTAAATATTTTCTACAAATTAGCTTGTTTTACCTTAAGATGTTTAATAAGAGAAATTGAATCATTGTAAAACATTAATAGTGATATAAAAGAAAAAGTATTTTCAAAATCTAAGTGTGTTCATAATAAGTAAAAATGATGAGTCTTTCACAAAGACAAAACATATAACAATCATGAAATAATAAGTCAACTTTCAATCATTCATTAATAAATAATTTTAGGATTAATGGAACACACTATCAAAATGTTTATTTATTTCAAATGAGTGTCCGTGAGGGTCAAGAAAGATCTTGATATTATATCAATTCGTTATTCAAATTATGGTTGATATATTTATCAAATCTAATTGACACATTTTTTAGTGTGGACAAGAAATTGGATTGCTATTTGTTTAGCTTCAAGATTATATCAAATTACAACAAAAGATATAATCTTGAATTTACATACTCAATCACACTAGATTGATATGAAATATACAATGAAGTAGGATTGACGACTTGGATATTTCGTCCGAAATATTCAAGCAATTTACATTGCAATGCAATGGATAAATGTGTCATATCCGAAAAACCAAACATGAGCAAACTAACAACATATGTAAACTTTGTTCACACTACTTAAAATCATCACTTCAAGATAAAATACATATTTAAGAATAATACACACTATATATTCTATGTATTTCATTTTCTTTGTAGCATGAATGGTTGTGTTACAATATAATGCACTACACTTTCCTTTTTAAAATAATATAAATTATTAGAATTGAAAAATAACTTGTCACAATCTGTTGACATAAATAATGCCTAAAAACATTATTAACATGTTATCAATATCTCTATGTTTTAATTATCACAAAATATAAACTCATAGAACTAAAACTTGTGACATAAACAAGTATTTAGTGATTAATATTTCTCTTTACATCCAAATCACTTAAGGTATGAATAAACAAAGTGTTTAGTGCAATTTATGATCAAAGGGGTATTTAATTAAGCATTACAAAGTTTATTTAATTATATAAACATATTATATATTTTTGAAAAACACTTTTGGTAATAAAGAAAAATATTTTATTCATACTAAATATATGAATTCAAATTTTTAACCAAAATCAGTTAGTTTTTCACCAAATAAACTTTCCTCACTAAAAGACAAAGAATCTGGCCGTTTCAGCTGGGCGGCCCCCTTAATTACAAAGGGCGGTCCCCTTAATTTTATGGGGGCCGGCCATGATTTAAGGGGACCGGCCACGCTCCTCTGTCAGATTCTGTTAGCTATAAATACCACCTTAAACCTGAATTTTTTCCTCACCTTTTGCACTACTAAACTTTCTGATCTAGATCCAAATCTCCATTCTTTTATCCTTTGATCATAAGTATATAAATTCTTTGTTTCAAAGTGATCCAACCTTCATCCTCTCAAGTGCAAGAGAAGAATACCTCTATCCCTCAAGACAAGAAGTATTACAACTTGTTGTGATCTCCACATCCAAGTTGTTGGTGCATCATCAAAGATCATTTACATTATTCTTTGTGAAGATTGTTGTGAATATTTGATTGTAGATAGTTGTGTTAGATATAGATTGTGTGATTAGTTAGTAGATTGGTGTGAAGAAGATAAGCTAGGTACTAAATTGGTGTGAAGAAGATAGGTGTGGAGTAGTTAGTTGTGAAGTAGATAGATTTGAAGAAGTTGTGTAGAAGTTGTGACTTAGGTGTGACGAAGTTGTGGTTTGAAAAGTGGTGTGTAGATTGGTGTGTATATTGGTGTGTACGGTTTTCTCCGCCATAAAGGAGCTTGTTGACATAGTGAAGAAAACTCTCGAGTAGGTGACTCGAGGAGTGGAGTACGGCAAGGAAGGTGTCCTTGTAGCCGAACCACTATAAATCCTTTGTCTCGCGGTTAGATCTTTCCATATCTTACTTATTATCTTGCTTATCTCGTTATTACTTTTGTAGACGTAGACGTATATATATATAGTTGCTCATATAGTGGTAGTATTGATTTTACTTAAAGATCAAACGAAAGTTTCATTCACAAAACAAAGTTTTTACAATCAAACTAAAAAGGTTACATACATATAATTGATCATTTCGATCAAGTATAGTTTTTATACAAAATATAACTAAGGATTATAAATTAAACGATTACGTACTTATCTCTTATATATAGCTATAATTGTTTATATTATGCATGTGTTGATTTCACATACTTAGTTTACATTATTATTATTGTTCATACTTAGATATACTTGTTCATATTGTTCAAGATTTGAGTTCACATAAGATTGAATCAAAGTTTTCAAAGTAAACAAGGTTTTAAAACTAAACTAAGTTTTCGTAATAAAATTAAAAAGACGTAAAACTATTCAACCCCCCCCCCCCCTTCTAGTTTTCCACAATTGGTATCAGAGCCACGTCTAGCAAGATTTTTAAAATATATTGTATTTTAAAACTTGTAACGATCTATGGAATCTGAAAAATATTTAGAAGGGCAATCTATGCAAAGACCACCACTATTTGAAAGTGATGGATTTTTATATTGGAAAAAGATTCGAAACTTATGTGAAATCAAAAGATCTTGATCTTTGGCATGTCATTACCTTTGGTGATTTTCCCCCTATTCAATATAATTTTGAAACTAATATGGATGAAATTGTATCTTTTGAAAAACAAAATGATGATTTGAAAAAGAAACTAGCAAAAAATAATGAGGCTAAAATGGTTATTTATAATGCCTTACCACGCAAAGAATATGAAAGAATTTTTATGTGTAAAACCGCAAAAGAAATTTGGGATTCTTTTCTAATCACTCACCAAGGTAATAGTCAAGTTAAAGAGAACAAAATAGATCTTCTTGTTCAACATTATGAACAATTTACAATTCCGGAGGAGGAATCAATAGATAATACTTTTGCTAGGTTTAACACCATCATCACAAGTTTAAAAGTACTTGATGAGAATTTTTCTAGTAAGAATTTTGTTAGGAAATTTTTTAAGGCTCTTCATCCAAAATGGCGAGCTAAAGTTACGGCGATTGAAGAATCGAAGAACTTGTCAACTCTTCAACTTGATGAGTTGATCGGCAACCTGAAAGTCTACGAAGCAATAATAAAGAAAGACCCCGAGATGGTCAATGAAAAAAGAGAGCAAAGCAAGTCAATTGCGTTGAAAGCTAGGAAGGAATCTAGTAACGAGGATAGCTCAACCTCCGAAAGTGATGACGAAGAATATGCGATGGCCGTAAGAGACTTCAAGAAATTCTTCAAAAGGCGAGGAAGATTCGTTAGACAACCGCATGATGAAAGGAAAGCAAACCAAAGAAATAAAGATGACAAAAATGGCAAAAGTGATAGGAAGTGCTTCAAATGTGGTGATCCAAATCATCTCATCGGAAAATGTCCAATGATGTCAAGAAATCAAAAGGCGTTTGTTGGAGGAGCTTGGAGTGATAGCAATGACGATGAGAAAGAAATCACAAATGAGGAGAAATGTCTTATGGCTAAGACATCAAGCGAGGTACGTTCCGAAACCAAATACTTTAGTGACGAAAATTTATCATTAGACGAAAAAGACCTAGATAGTGAATATAATAGGTTATGCAAATTAGGTCAAAAGGTTATAGCTAAAAATAAGTCACTAAAACATATTAATAATCTATTAGAAAATGAAGTACTCGAATTAAAAATTAGACTACAACATTTGGAAAAAGGAAAAGAAGTTTTTATAGAATGTAAAACATGCATAGAGGTTAATAATGAAAATGAAAAACTTAAAGATGAAATTTTCAAACTTGACAAGTTTAAAAATAGTAGTAACCCACTTAAGAAAATAATAAGTGTTCAAGAAACTTCGGGAGATAAAACCGGTCTAGGATTAACCTCAACTAATGTTTCAATTAGTGAAAATAAAAGTATACAGTTTGAATGTGAATCTAGTAAACAAAAATCATTAGAATCAAAACCTAAGTATATACTTACAAAAGATAGAAAAATACCCATTGCGAATGATGAAAAAGTAAAAACTTTTTATAAACCATCCTTAAAGACTGAAGTAGGATCCTCTAAATTTAAATTAAGATCTAAAACTCCACCACCGAGAAAACCAAATAATCTTCCTACTCGATCTAAAACACTTCAACCTAGAAGAAACCAAAATAGACAAAACTACAATAATACTAGTCATCAAATGTGGAATTATCAACCAAGTTACAATCCTTGGGGAATACTACCACCATACAAGCATCCTAGCCAAATGTTGAATATGTTTGGACCAATGAGACAATGGGAACCAAGTGGCTAAGCTGTCAATCTTGGAAGAAGTTGGAATATCATCTACAAATGACTTCTATAAGTCAACATGGTCACTTGAAGTGCTTGAAGATATTCCATTGAAGACTAAAAGGTACGCGTTTCTTTTAAGTTCATCGCTATAATTTGCATGCTTAGATATATGATTAGTTAGATTAATGCTTAGCTATACATATATGTGTACGTAATAGCTTATATTCTTATAACCTAGAAACATCATTGGTTGACTCTCCTAGGAATAAGATAAAATTGTTCATTGCCGAACGAAATAGAAAACGGAAATCTTCTATATCCACTATTAGCAAACTCATGGTGATGAAGTGAAATGAGTTAAGTGGATCGATCGTTAATATAGAAGTAGGATTAGATCTCTCGCGTAAGAAAACTATGGATGAAACAAGCTCTCGTAGACTATGGCATTAAGTTAGATAAGCGTGCGAAAACAAAGGAACTATAGATATTAGGTTATACCCCATTCAACACTCTCGCATCTAATATATAAATTATCGTATTCATTTCCTTTAGGATCATAGGATATGTAGAAACGATAGCATGAGATAATAATAGGCCTAACCAATCCTCTTTAGCATGAGATCTTTAATAAACATTTTTTTAAATATCTGATTTATGATATTTGTTGTCAAAAATCTAATATCTCTAAAAATATGCAAAAACCTCACATTTTGGAAAATAGTTTTTCAAATAACTATCCCACTTTTAAATAACATGTTTTCACTATCAATATCCACAATTTTGTTTTGATCAAAACTAAAGATTGGGAAAATATTCTTTACCGTTCTTTCACACATTTTGAAGTAAAAACCCAATCTATTTTATTCAAATAACTCTCACATCTAAGTGAAAACTTACTTTCAAACATTGTTGAATAATGCTAAAAACGTCTCTTTTAAAATCATGCATAGTGATCTCATATTTGTCATGAACTAAATCAAATCAAGAGGACCATGGTTTGTTCATTAAGACTTTGTTTGTAACAATTCTAGAAATCCATGCTATCATAACTACCCACTTATTGCACATTGATACACATTAGGATTAATCCTCCTAGTTATGTAGTTATGAAATATTTGATGTTGCTTATTGTTTCCTAGCACTTATAGTTTACTTGCTTGATGAGTATGTTTGCATGCTAGATGAAATTGCTTGTTTACTTAATCTCTTTGATTAACATGCTTTGGCTACATAATTAGTATATGCTTAATTGCCTCAAAGAGTTGGACTTGTTTGAAACCAAAAACACAACCTTTCTGCAATTCACTACCAAAAACCCTTTTCTGGCAATCTGGGAATCACCAGATGGGCGGCCCCCTTAAATCATAAGGCGGCCCCCTTAATTATTAAGGGGACCGGCCTCCAATTAAGGGGACCGGCCATCTGATGGTCGAAGGTGTTGTTTCCTTTTTCTACTTTTTAGCCCATTTCATCCTACACTTCCCAAAATTCATAAACCTATTTTATCCTAAACCCTCTATCAAAATCTATATATCCTTAATCCCACCAATCCTACATTATAAACACTCTCATTCCTCTCAATCTATACTCATCTCTTCATGACCTCTCCCATTAAACCAAAACCACCAAATAACCCGTTTGGAGAAGAAAGCCTAACTTCCATTAAAAGCCCGTCAAACCAAATGATGTTGTCAAACATCCAACACCAAATTTCTCCTATGTCTTCAACATTACATACCTAACACCTCACTCTCCTTCTCACTAACATTACATATCAAAAACCTTTACTCACCCATATCCCTCTACATTACACTCAAACCTCATAATCTTTTCACAACTCAAGCGATGTTGTTCATAATCAACCAACACCTAAACCTCACTCTCACACAAATGATCCATTTAACAACAAATCATCCATTCGTGCTTCCACTAATGCTCCTTCTTATGATGAGCATGCACAATCCCAAAACAATAATCCCAACCTCATTACCAACACTTTACATGTTGCTCATTCAACAAAAACACCATCCATTCATGAAGCATCTCTTCCACGCATATCATGTTTTCATGATTACCCAAGCTCAAACATGTCTACACCACCAAGAGTATCACCACCACATCCTACAACTTCACATGCCATTCCTATGTTGCATGTTCAAACCCTCACCCAAGACAACTATCATGCTCCACCACCATCACCTTCCTCCGAACACTTAATGTTTGTTGAGGCGCTAAAAGAATCCCATGAGCTTAGTGCTCTTTTAGCCTTACATCTTGCTCAACGCAATTTGGATCCACCTTTATCTAGATCACCCTCATCACCACACAACATAAATCAACTTGAGAAGCATGTCAACAATTGACCTTGTTGCATCTTTCTCCTAAAAAAAAAAAAAAAAAAAAAAAAAAAAAAAAAAAAAAAAAAAAAAAAAACATTGCATTCAATGAACACTTCACTTGGATTGAATATCTTCTCACTAGATCACATCCAATACCCTCACTTGAACAACATCCAAAACCTTAATCAACCTCTTCCGCTACAAACTCTCCACAACCAAAGTCTCCAACATTCATGACCCAAACATATACCTTCATTAATCCAACAACCTCACCCTAACTCAACCATCTTCATTCCAAACGCTCCATCATCAACCATCTAAGCATACTATATGCTTATGATTTTCACTTTCAAATATGAATCAACCATGGGTTGCAAACAAGTCCAAGTGCTCTCTTAGGCAATATAGGACTATGTCTTTTCTTTTGTGTTATTTTTATCAATATGCTTCAAGCATATTGAATGTTGTAATACTTATCATTTCTATAATGCTTGAATGAATCTATGTTTAGTTGCATAATTGTTGCCTTGCATATATGTGTATGTTGCTCTCTTCAAATATTTTTGTAGCAAAGATCTCCATAGCTCGTTCCCTTGGTGCTCTCAAATGAGGGGGAGCATACATCAAGGGGGAGCATTCTACCCGTTTAAACTTCCCTCGCGAAGCTTACTCGGCTTAACCTTTTTAATTATACAAAAAGGGGGAGAAGAGAAATGTAAACTCTATAATACTTGTCTAAAAACAAGTTTTAGATATATTGAGTTTAAGGTTTTGTAATAATCAAAAAGGGGGAGATTGTTGACATAAATAATGCCTAAAAACATTATTAACATGTTATCAATATCTCTATGTTTTAATTATCACAAAATATAAACTCATAGAACTAAAACTTGTGACATAAACAAGTATTTAGTGATTAATATTTCTTTTTACATCCAAATCACTTAAGGTATGAATAAACAAAGTGTTTAGTGCAATTTATGATCAAAGGGGTATTTAATTAAGCATTACAAAGTTTATTTAATTATATAAACATATTATATATTTTTGAAAAACACTTTTGGTAATAAAGAAAAATGTTTTATTCATACTAAATATATGAATTCAAATTTTTAACCAAAATCAGTTAGTTTTTCACCAAATAAACTTTCCCCACTAAAAGACAAAGAATCTGGCCGTTTCAGCTGGGCGGCCCCCTTAATTACAAAGGGCGGTCCCCTTAATTTTAAGGGGGCCGGCCATGATTTAAGGGGACCGGCCACGCTCCTCTGTCAGATTCTGTTAGCTATAAATACCACCTTAAACCTGAATTTTTTCCTCACCTTTTGCACTACTAAACTTTCTGATCTAGATCCAAATCTCCATTCTTTTATCCTTTGATCATAAGTATATAAATTCTTTGTTTCAAAGTGATCCAACCTTCATCCTCTCAAGTGCAAGAGAAGAATACTTCTATCCCTCAAGACAAGAAGTATTACAACTTGTTGTGATCTCCACATCCAAGTTGTTGGTGCATCATCAAAGATCATTTACATTATTCTTTGTGAAGATTGTTGTGAATATTTGATTGTAGATAGTTGTGTTAGATATAGATTGTGTGATTAGTTAGTAGATTGGTGTGAAGAAGATAAGCTAGGTACTAAATTGGTGTGAAGAAGATAGGTGTGGAGTATTTTGTTGTGAAGTAGATAGATTTGAAGAAGTTGTGTAGAAGTTGTGACTTAGGTGTGACGAAGTTGTGGTGTGAAAAGTGGTGTGTAGATTGGTGTGTATATTGGTGTGTATATTGGTGTGTACGGTTTTCTCCGCCATAAAGGAGCTTGTTGACATAGTGAGAAAACTCTCGAGTAGGTGACTCGAGGAGTGGAGTAGGGCAAGGAAGGTGTCCTTGTAGCCGAACGACTATAAATCCTTTGTCTCGCGGTTAGATCTTTCCATGTCTTACTTATTATCTTGCTTATCTCATTATTACTTTTGTAGACGTAGACGTATATATATATAGTTGCTCATATAGTGGTAGTATTGATTTTACTTAAAGATCAAACGAAAGTTTCATTCACAAAACAAAGTTTTTACAATCAAACTAAAAAGGTTACATACATATAATTGATCATTTCGATCAAGTATAGTTTTTATACAAAATATAACTAAGGATTATAAAATAAACGATTACGTACTTATCTCTTATATATAGCTATAATTGTTTATATTATGCATGTGTTGATTTCACATACTTAGTTTACAGTATTATTATTGTTCATACTTAGATATACTTGTTCATATTGTTCAAGATTTGAGTTCACATAAGATTGAATCAAAGTTTTAAAATCAAACAAGGTTTTAAAACTAAACTAAGTTTTCGTAATAAAATTAAAAAGATGTAAAACTATTCAACCTCCCCTTCTAGTTTTCCACACAATCCATAAACAAATAATTTTTTTTAATACTTGTTAAAGTATGATATATAACATTGGCAAAAATCATAGAAAATAATATGTGTTTAAAAATATATTAATGTCTAGTTTTGATATCATTTGAGAATCACAATCTCATTTAAGATAAATAATCTTAATGAGATTCATTTCACAAGAGATGCTAAGGTGCACTCTTAAGTTTAGCACAGTTATTAAATCAAGTAATATGTCATCAAAACCAAACAACCGGTAAATCATGAAGAAAAGATTAAAACTTTTTGTTTACTCTTATCTAACATTCAACACGTCTCTATTAGGATCGTGAATAAAATATATCATCTAGATTTACCTTCATTAAAACATGATGTTTGAGTCACATTAAGCCAAGTATTAGTGAATCAAGCAAACTTCATGTTTGGTAATCTTTGATAGGTAAATTTAGGAACTCAATTTCTTCTAAAAAGAGAATGACTACTGGAGAATCTATTGACTAGAAATTCAATTTAACCTAACGGTTGAATTGCTTCTATGTGAGAAGTTGGGTGTGTGTAACCCGTAAAAATGGTCGTGTTTAGCCTGAATTGAGCACCACTAGTAATAGTCTCATACTCATTCTCCAACTTGATTAAATTGCTCTTCCTATATATACCTAACGCTAGTTTACTTTTATGAACTTTGCTTCTCATTAGATTCGTTCATTCCTAGATTTATGGCATATCGCATATATGTTGTTTCTAGATGTTTATTTTCTCCTATGTGATTTGATTGTATACCTTACATGCTTAACTCTATGTCCGGATGGGCACGAATTTAATGGGAAGGGAAAACACACTCACTCACATATATTCTTCTACCTTACACTCAAACCTCATAACCATTCTTTAGTACATCCTCAAACCACCCATGTGAAATGAAAAACCGAATCATCCTTTATACTACCAATCTCGAGTCATCCACCATTTCCATGCCCTCAAAATTTGCCTTCCTAAACCACATCTTTCCTACACTATTAATACATCTCCTTCATCCTTAATGATCATCCAACCAAACATGTCATCCCCCAACAACCCATGATCTAAACTCTCAAGAGTTGCTAAGATCTCCGTAAAACCCATTTGGAGGAGAAAAATTGACTCGTGTCAAAGCTCAAGTGATGTTGTTCCAAATCAACCAATACCTAAATCTTATGCTCATACAAATAACCCATCTCACAAACAAAGCCTAACACCCATGCTTGGTTCCACCAATGCTTCTTCTCATGATGAGCATGCACAATCCCAAAACAACAATCCAAACCTAATCACCAATGCTTCTCACTTGATGCTCATTCAACAAAAACACCATCCACTCATGAAGCCTATCTTCCATCCATCCCTAATTAAAACCACAATCCACCATCATCACATTTCTCCAAACACTTGAAGTTCATTGAAGAACTCAAGGAAGCCTTTGAGCTTAGTGCTCTTCTTGCCTTACACCTTGCTCAATGCAACTTGGAATAACTTCCCTCTAGCACTCATTCATCACCCCACAACTTGAAACAAGTTGCAAAATATGTCAACAATTCTCTTTGTTGCATCTTTCCCAAAAAACAAACCATTTCATTGAAGGAACACTTCACTTGGATTGAGTATCTTCTCGCTAGTTCTCATCCAAAACCCTCGCTTGAACAACATCTAAACTCTCAATCAACCTCTTCCGCTCCTAAATCTACACCCCTAAAAGTCAAGCGAATTTCTTTATGAAATGCATCCTTTCCACTTCCTAGCAAGTGAAGAACACAAAGAAGATATCCAAGCTTCAAGTGTTGTAAAGCCATCACCACCTCATTCACATATCCATTTTCGGTCGTCAACCAACAAAACACCTAAAAATCCCTTGATTCCAAATCATCCACCCTTGTCAAACGTTATATTAATCTTAACCATATTTGTCAACCTTTTGTCATTACCTTCCCTTTTCATTCACGCTCATCCTTCTTTATTTTTCTACGTCTTTAAAAGAACGCATCATTATCATTTTTTTTACTCTTTTAGAATATATATTTTGGTATCTTTTGCCAAAATATGTCGGTAGAATCTTTGCATTAGATTCCAATCATTATCATGTCTTAAGCTTTGGTCATGGTAATTTTTTTTTGGGAAGTTAGGTTGTTGTTTTTAAAACAATAATTACATGTGTCATATTTTTAGTGCATATACCTATTACGTCCATATATTGTTCCCCTATTAGTATCATGCATATACCTATCATCATCATTATATATATTTGCACTTGTCTACTAACTTTGTTTTGAAGGATTACTTCATCGCTCGATTCTTTGGTAGCCAAAACTAGTTTTGAGCATACACCAAGGGGGAGTATATACCAAGGGGGAGCATACACCAAGGGGGAGCATTAAGGTTGATAGGATCAAGGCTTCACTTACGATGATGCAAGCTCGCCTTTTACATTCTTTCTCAAGGGTTCAAGCGTAGTTGAAGTCTCGTCTAAGTGTCCACCTTTTTGCTTCGACAAAAAGGGGAGAAGAAGTGTAAACAAGTAACTTATACATTTTACTATGAGTTATAGTTTACATAGTTTGTCATCATCAAAAAGGGGGAGATTGTTGGCATGAATATTATGATATTTAATCTAAACATTCTCTTCATGTTTTGATGATGACAAAGATGTAAGTTACAACATATAACGTAAAATGCTTAAGTTACTTGTGATCACAATTCATCTATGCATTCTTACGTCAACAAGCCTCGACATCTCAACGTCTCGAGTTTGCCTCAACAATCACTTAAGGTATGTACAAACAAATGTCTAATACATTTTATGATCAAAGGGATTTTATTTAAACATTACAAAGTTTATAAAATGATATAAACATGTTATATATTTTTTAAAAAACAATTTTGGTAATTAAAGGAAAATGTTTAATTCATAACAAATATATGAATTCAAATTTCTAACCAAAATCAGATAGTTTTTCACCAAATAAACTTTCACCAGAAAAAACAAAGATTTCTGGCCGTTTCAGTAGGGCGGCCCCCTTAATTATGGGCGGCCCCCTTAATAATTAAGGGGACCGGCACGCTCCTCTGTCAGAAATCTTCTCCTATAAATACCACCTCAAACCTGGTATTTTTCTCACCTTTTGCACAAAAATTTTCAGATCCAATTCTCTCTAAACATCCTTCTAAAACCCTTTGATCATAAGATTATTAATCTTTGTTTCAAGTGATCCAATCTCTCATAACTCAAAGTGCAAGAGAAGAATCCTCCCCATCATAAAGCCAAAGATGTAGTTAGTGCTTATGTAAAGTTGTGAGCTTTGTATATGTAATAAGTAGATCAAGATAATCTTACTTAGTAGTGAGTTTATGAGTGAGTAAGAAGTAATGTGAAGAAGTAGTACTGTGGAGAAGTTATGTAGTTGTGAAGTAATAGATGTGTGAGTATGTAGTGGAGTATAGAAGAAGTTGTGAAGTAGTGAAGAAGTCGTGAAGTTGTGAAGCCATGAAGAAGTCGTGAAGCCGTGAAGAAATAGGTGTGTTGTGAAGAAGAAGTAGTGAAGGTGTGATAAGTAGTGTAGTAGTAGTGTTGTGAAGAAGGTGTGTTGTGGTGTGAGATTGGTTCTAGCTACTATTAGAACTCGACATTTAGCTTAGTGTCGTTAAATGGTGTAAGCAAAAGTTGTGTAAGGTTTTCTCCGCCAAAAGGAAGCTTGTTGAGTAGTGAAGAAAACTCTCGAGTAGGTGACTCGGGGAGTGGAGTAGGGCAAGGAAGGTGTCCTTGTAACCGAACCACTATAAATCATCGCGTCCGGTTTGCACCCTCTTTCTCCTATCTTTTTACTTTCATTCTTGCATTTATCGCGTTATATCTATGCTTGCAAATATGTGTTGATTGTTGCTTATATTGTCATGATGATTGATTGTGGTGTAGTTACAAGTTAATATTGTGATAGGATATAAAATTGTTTGATATTGTCTAATGCACTTATATATATTATTAACACTTCTCATATCAAGTTTAACTTAATCGATAATTTGATACAAAACGTTTTAAGATTTCAAAAGGAAAACGTATTCGCATAAAGATCGACCAAAACTTCATTCATAAAACTAAGTTTCCAAAACTAATTCATAAGCGTACATATATAACCGATCATATTGATTATATGTTGTTTTCACATTAAACTCTAATTGAAGGTTTTTCAAACAAACAATTGAATAAATTTGAATCAACATTTTGAAACCAAGTTTTTATAAAATTAAAAAGAGGGGAAAACTATTCAACCCCCCTTCTAGTTTTCCACAACTTACAAGGAACATAAGAAATTAAAAAAGTTTCAATGAAAAAACATTTCTTGGAATGACTCTCACGAGGACAAGGGGTACTCCCCTTTTATAGCAAAATAACGGGGACCCAACGGACACGCGTCCAAAAATCATTAAGAGTCAAAACACCATTAAAAAACTTCATGTAGAAAGTAACATACTTCGAAGTGTCAGACTTAAAGACACCAGAAATGGCTAATCAATAGCTTGAAACACAAACTGAAGAAGATTTCATAATCTCCAATAAATGAGACTCTTAAGTGACTAAGAGAAAGAAAGCTTTGCAACTCAAAATAGAAATCCCAGGTGATGCAAAAAACTATAATAGCTTAAGTCCGGGATACGAAAGGCCTAACAAGAACTCAATCTTTACAATAACTCTTGATAAACATCGACATTGTACATGCATTCAATATGCAACAGTCTTGGAAAAGTAAAATATTTTCTGAAAATCAAAACGGAAGACCCTGCTATCCAGGCCAAGCAAAAGACAAATCAGCCTCCCTGGCCCCAGGAGGATACACCCTAAAAATCTTAGGGGACCTTAGTGTGAGGCCATCATCGCATTTCCTTAAAACCTGTCAAATACATTAATGGAATGGGTGACTGGATAGCGTATAGGGCCTTCAGCCCACTCGACTAAGGCCCATACACTCCAAACCCGGCCCAAGCACAAGCGCTACAAGGGCCAAGTCCAATATAAGACCTAGGGAAATACTTCCCTATGTAGCGCTAAGACAAACTTGCCTGTCAAGCCTGTCTAGGCAGACAGAACGTTTGACAAACTCGCCAAGACCGTTAGGATGAGCTCCACGTGCTCTCCTCGCTTCCCCTCTCGATGGCCACCACGTGGACCATCACCCTTTATCGACTCTCACAGCCCTAAAGGACTCTCTACAAATACTAGGCCATTTCCTCGCATAGGAACCTCGCATACAAGTTGATTACTCTATAGGGTAATTGACACAAACCACCAAGTCGATTCGTGAGCGTTGCCCCAACTTGTGACTCCGGTCACCTTCTAAAGTCCTTAACGAACGTGGGAAACAAAACGATCGACCACCGCAAACCCTCAATACGACCTTACGTTACAACACATGCAATTTTAGGTTTAAGTTGGGTATATGTGCAATTTTAAGCTTTTGGAGAGGTATACATGCTATTCCCACTTGCCAAGACCATATCTAAACTGAAAATTGAATATTTAAATCGGTCGGTCCGGTTTGATTTTGACAAATTAGGTTCGGTTACAAATTTTGTTCAGTTTTATTCGATTTGATTCAGTTTCAGTTTTCTATTCCTGTGGGTATTACCTGATTTGTGAACACCCCTATTTAATTGTAGAGAAAATCGTCAAATTAAACTTAGTTGTTCAATGTGTTTTTTAAGTGGTGCTTACTCATCGTAGTCATTTTCTCCTCTTTGAAAAATCATATTTTCCTTTATTTTCCCTATCGTTGTTTAACCACGGCCACAAAAGATTTGGTTCATCAAGGTTTGTTTCTCGGTGTCAAGACATGCGACAATGATACTTTTTTTTCTCCCTGTCAAGGATCGTTGTTTAACATGAATGCAAAAGGCTTTCACTTATTAATAAATACTAACACGGACCAACATTTTATGTTGTCTGCTTATTTGAATGCTCACCCCAAAAGTTTCATGCATCCATATACTCAATAGGCATTCTGACTCATGCGATACACGAGTCTTGTTTACCATAAAATAATCAAACTTTTATTTATATCAATTACACAATTTTGCATATGATACATGCATGTTTACGGGTGAAAATGTATACAATCGGTTTCTAATAAAAAATTTCGAGTTAAGTTTACCCATTGGTTTCTTTTAAAGATTCAAGACAAATGAGTTATTCGAGTCGAAATATTTGCAAATAAGTTTAAATCAAAAGTGTCATGGCGAAGTTGACTTACTGGTTTATTTAAATATGTAAAAACACAATTATTATTATTATTATTATTATTATTATTATTATTATTATTATTATTATTATTATTATTATTATTATTATTATTATTATTATTATTATTAAAAAATTTATAAAATTAGTTAATTTGAAAATCACATTTTTTAATTTACTTAGATAAAAGATAATATACTTTTCACGTATTTTATTTATTTATTTATTTTTGTTGAATTAAATGTTTAACATAATAAATACTCACATTTACATCATGAAACTATAAAATTATTGATATATAGATAGATATGCACCCGTCATACATGTATATATTTTATGTTCCAATCGATCATCTCAGTTCTCACATATGGGGTCGTGTGTAAAGTTTAAATTAAAGCTCGTGTTTTCATAAAATATAGCTACATTTTTCATTGGGTTGTTGATCACATATTTATAAAAGAAGATAAATTAAAAATAAAAGAAATAATATTTTATGTTAGGTTGGGTTGACCGTTCCATAATACGGAATACATATGTTTGTATATGTGTATGTTTACTGATGTTTGATAGCTATTAATTGTTACATAGGTATATAGAAATACCTTTAATAACGTAGGTAGAACACAAACAAGTATAAACTAAAAAAATTTATTTATATATTTAAATATTTCATGTTTGTTTACCATTTTAATGGACCAAATTCGAATACCAATATGTTATGTTTTAATTTTTAAACGAATAAAACATGCATATACTACTACTCGTCCACTCCCAATTGCAAAGCCCGTATCGTTGGTATCCAAATAAGGGTAAACGGTAAATTTGTTATATTTTTTTTTTCTTGTAAAGATTAACAAATAAAGAAATAATATTAAAACTCCAACTACCTCTCACAGAGTCACACGCGCCCTCTATCATCATCTTCATATTCAAAATTCAAACCCCCCGTATCCACCCACTACCATCTCTTCAATTCCATATCTTGCCACCACCACCTTCATCTTCAAAACATAACCACCATCACGTTCAAAAGCAAACACCACCATACTTACTTCTTTACAATAAACACAATTTATATCCCAAACGTTTTAATACTTGAATATCATAAATCTCATTAAACAACTGAAATTTCTAACAAACCCCAAATCAAGTCATCTTTGGGAACACCTTAGATCAAGATAGAAGAAAATGAAAACCAATATATTTCGCCCTCATTGTCTTTCACGCTAATACACGCTAGTTCTGTTAACAACTTTTTGGCCCAAATCATTAAACAACTGAAATTTCTAATACACACTAGTTTTGTTAATTTTCACCCTCATTGACATCATTACCACCGCCACTGCTGCATCTACTTCACACGACGGTGTCATACCTTTTGTCGCCGTCTTTCTTCTATGAAACCGCAAAACTAAACAAGTTCAACCATCAAACTCATAGATCTAAAACCAAAATCAATTTCACAAACCAAACACAAATTCGATAACCTAAATGTTAAAACAAAATTTCAAAACAAATTGAGTAACTAAAATGGTGAATCCACCTTCAGCCGAACCGGAAACCACCACCATCAGCAGATCTACATGGTGGTCGTGGTGATGATGAGTCCGGTCGCTGCAAGCGGGATCATGTATGGATGGGTTGGTGGCAGAGGGGTTGGTGAAGTAAAAATAATGATGGTATGATGGGTGTTTTTAGGTGAATATAAAGTGACAAAAATGATATAAATTGAATATTTGATGAAGTGGGAATAATGATGATATGATATGTGTTTTTAAGTGAATATAAAGTGAGAAAGAAAATAGGTGTTTTTTTCGGGTGTTTGATGATTTGAAGTGAGAATAAAGATGATGGTTTTTCTAGAAGAATTTAGAAAGATTGGGTTTTGTATAACCACGGATGGAAAAATTTGTTAAAAAGTAAAGATATTGTTGGTGATGGTAAATGAGGAAGATGAAGTAAAGAGAGAAATGATAAAATGATGAGAATACCCTTACATGTGTTAGATTTAGCGAGAGTTAGTGTGGCCCGTTAAAGTGAAGGATCAACGATACACAACGTTTCTCACTTAAAGACAGACGGTGCATTTTTTTGGGTCAAAGGACAAAACTTATCGGTCAACGCAAACCACAAGGACGAACAGTGTAATTTACTCTTTTATAAATAAAGAGATTAATCCCTTAAACACAACATATCTCTTATAATTCGATCAGGAGGGTTTTATATCCCTTTTTCTTTGACTGCTGCTGTTTGGCGAGGAGAAGAAGGCAACCCCTTCGGGGTTTGCGATTGAGGTTGTCATGACATGCGACTAGAGTGGAACGAAGAGTAATGAAAATGGGCACACGATTATTTTCGGAAAACGGTACGTGTATATATTCTCGAGTAAAATTCTCGGGCATTCTATTTTACAACTTCCATTTAACTAGGTTTTTACATGTATAGACTTTCAAGCAGTCGAATAGTGGCATATGTCCATTCAACTGTGGAAAATGATGTTGTCGTTTCATCTTGGGCTTGATAATAGATTTGTTTTAGCCCGGCCGAAAATGTATTTGAGTACATGGGTTTTTAATTTGGATATATATATTTTAAATATAGAGTGACATAAAAAAAAAAATAAAATAAAATAAAATGCACATGCGGTAAATATACACATAAAACGTACCTTTAAAAAACATAAACACAACAACTAGATAGTTACATGATAAAAAATCGTTACACTAATAAAAGTACGGAAAAAACAACATTTCTGTTGATACAAAAGTTGGGCGTTCCTTGTTTGGGTTCCTGTTCTCGTACCAATCAGACCTTAATGCTTGAGACCTGCGCACTAAGAAAGCAAACAAACACTGTAAGGCTTATCGTGGGATTGTCTCCCACGATTATCCTCCGGCGTAAGAGTAAGTAATCGATTTTAGGGTTATGTAGAAGAGTTAGGGTTGTGAGTCGTACCTGATGACGTATAGTCTATATTTGGGCCACGAGCATAAATGATAAACATCACTAAGGTCCAAATCCACCATGAGTGGGCTATTATAACTTGGGCCGCATTGTTAACGAGATTGGGCTCACGAAGACCCAAGCCCAACAAAACTACCCGAGCATAGATAAGGATCTTCTATTTACGAAATAGATATCCTTAACCCGGATAAGCACCACGTGTGCGAAGAGTAAGGAGCAAGAAACCTATGAGGATTCTGCACCTATATAAGGAATGACATAATTCTCATTAAAGGTACGATTCACAAACCCTAAACTCTTTACAAGAACCCTAAAACCGATTACTTACTCTCACGCCGGAGGATAATCGTGGGAGACAATCCCACGATAAGCCTAACGGTGTTTGTTTATTTTCTTAGTACGCAGGTTTCAAGTATTAAGAGCGAATTGGTACGAGAGCAAGAGTTCAAACTAGGAACGCCCAACTTTTGTATCAACAAGTGGCGCCATCCGTGGGACCCGCACTGTGAACTAAGGAACTAGAATGACGAAGAATAAAAATTCAAGCCAGCGGACTCCGCAGTTGGAAAAAACACGTGACCCCCAGAGGAAGAATCAACAAGATTCGACCCCTAGGCAGGCTTCTGGGACAACCAGTGCGCCTGGTCACCAAGAAACGGAACCAACCCTACCTCTCCCAGCGGTGGAATTGCCTGTAAGGACTACCCAAGTCACCACCGTAGTCCCAAGCGTTGAAGAACTCCAGTGCACCCTCTTCAATACTCCTCACCAAACGGCACCTACAGTGGACAACACTGTGCCGCCAGGCGCACCTAACCGAGATAGGGTGCCCAATACCGAGGCAGATATTCTTGCAGCGAGGGAGGACGCGCCTGACCTAACGTTGAGTAATTTTGTATCCCAAAATTATGAAACTCTAACCGCCCTCATGCAAGAAGAAGCGAGGAGAAGGTCGAGTACGAGCCTGCAAGCCCGGCTCAACTTTGGCCCTGAACGTGAAGCATCACCACCGCGCCACTTACGAGGAAGACGCGAAAATAATGAAAGACGTACCACTATCCATGATAGACTGGGTACGACATCTGACTCACAATATTCAGAGGAATATGAGGATGGCGAGAGGCGCACTAATGTTCATTCCAGACTTGGTAGTCGAGGGATACAAGACAGATTAGGACCTCAACATTCACCAAGCGAAGGTTCCTCCAGGTCTGGAAGCAAAAGAATTCACGACAGATTAGGGAGGAGAATATCCCCAAGTTAAAGCCCCTCAAGCTCTTCCTCTGAAGGAAGCCGGCGCAAGCGCCGCAAAAGAGATTACTCCTCCTCCAACGACTCCTTGGACAACGAGGATAAGGAAACAGGACACTGGAAGTCTAGAGGGAGACGTCGCGAAGAAGAAGACGAAGACATGTCTCTTCCGTGGCGTCGCCAGAAAGTTGATGCATTTACACGACGCATCATCGATTACTCCGATCACAAGTGGAGGCGCATGCCCACTAATGTCAAAACATATGATGGAACAGGTGATCCGGATGACCACCTAAAAATTTTCAAATCGGCTGCTACTATCGAAAATTGGCCACAACCTGTGTGGTGCCATATGTTTAATTTCACCTTAGTAAGGAATGCGCGCACGTGGTTTAGCAAGCTCCCACGACGGAGCATTGGCGGGTTTGAAGAATTGCAGAAAGCATTCCGTTTAAACTTCACCCAAAGAAAGAAGTGCGCTAAAAACCTTGTTGAACTAGCCAGAGTAAAACAGCGCCAAGGGGAATCAACCAGTGCTTATATGGAACGCTTTAAAGATGAGTGCATACATGTCAAAGCGTGTCCCGAAGTCCTAAAAATTTCAGGGTTCATGAATGGGATTAATAACCCCGAACTCATTCGGAAGCTAAACGACAAGGTTACCCAAACCTTCGATGAGCTAATGAAGCGCACAAGATCCTTCATACAAGGAGAAGCAGCCGCTACGGACAACAAAAAAGGCTACTCAAATTATAGGCAACAAGAACAGCCTAGGAGACAATCCAATGATCAGAATAGCAACCGCAGCAAGAATTATCGCAGTGGACGAGATAATGACAAGTATACCCCTCTCACAAAGACTCTGAGGGAAATATTTATAACAGAAGGAGAAAACTTCCCAAAGCCTCCGCCAATGCGTACCGCAAGGGATAAGCGCATAGGGAATGGATACTGCGAATATCATGGCCAAAAGGGCCATACAACCAACGAGTGTGTCCAGCTACGACAACTGATTGAAAAATTAGTAAGGGAGGGTAGAATGGATCACCTCGTAAAAAACATTAAAGAAGGGAAGGATAAGCAAAGGAATGGAGGCAAGAAAGAACCTCCCAAAGATAAAGCGGACATCATCTACATGATACAGTCATGGCAACGCAAGACAAAACAAAAAGTCAGTCAAAAGTTCTCTCCAGAAAAGAGATATCCTTCCCCACTCTAGCTGCGGACAACGCAGTAGTAGAGCCACAAACTATCGAAATACATACTGGGGGACACGAGATCCGCCGCATGTATATCGATGGGGGGGGGGGGGCATCTGCAGACATCCTATATGATCATTGCTTCAAAAGGCTACGACCTGAGATACAGAGTCAATTGATACCAGCCACAACGTCGCTGACTGGATTCACAGGAGAAAAGATTTGGCCTAAGGGGCAATTACGCTTACTCGTAGTTGTAGGCGATGAACAACACTCAACAGCAACGTGGATAAATTTCATGGTAATCAAGTCTCCCTCACCATACAACGGCATCATTGGGAGACCTGGAATCATCCATGCACGCTGTACCATCCACAGCACATGGGATGCTCAAATTTCCGGTGGAAGGAGGAATTGTCACCCTCTACAACACCACAGTACCACCCAAAGAATGCAACGCAGTAACCAGTGAGGTGGAGAATATTCCAGAACAGCGCGCAGAAAAAACACCAAACTTAAAGGTCGCCATTCATCCCGATTACCCAGATCAACAAATATCGATTGGGGGATCTTTATCTGACAAAGGTAAAGCAGCTGTGTGTGCACTCCTGCAAAAGAACCTGAATATCTTTGCGTGGGAACCAAAGCACATGACTGGAGTGCCACGCTCTATCACGGAGCACAAGCTACAAATCCGACAAGGATATCCCCCAATACGACAGAAGAAGCGCGGCCAGGCACCAGATCGCGCAAAAGCTATCCTGGAAGAACTACATAAGCTTGTAGACGCAGGCATTATGCGCGAAGTATACTATCATGACTGGCTCTCTAATCCAGTGATGGTAAAGAAAAGTGATGGCAGTTGGAGGATGTGCGTGGACTTCACAGACCTCAACAAGGCATGCCCACAGGACTGCTATCCACTGCCGGAGATAGACTGGAAAGTAGAATCCCTGTGCGGATATCCTTTCAAGTGCTTCCTAGATGCATACAAAGGATACCATCAAATCCAAATGGCAGTGGAGGACGAAGAGAAAACAGCTTTCCACACAAGTCAAGGGGTCTATTGCTACACAAAAATGCCTTTTGGCCTAAAAAATGCAGGCGCAACATACCAGCGATTGGTGGACACGGCTTTCGAAAAACAAGTAGGTCGAAACTTGGAAGTCTACGTTGACGACCTTGTCATCAAGAGCCACACAGAGGATGAATTGGTGGGCATTATAGAGGAAACGTTCAAAACATTGGGAAAAATAAACATGAAGTTAAATCCCAAGAAGTGCACCTGTGGCGCGACAGAAGGCATGTTCCTTGGGTACTTAATAGAACCAGATGGCATCAAGCCTTGCCCAGAAAAAACAAAAGCTGTTATCGATCTTCCTTCACCGCGCACACTCAAAGAAGTCCAGTCATTAAACGGAAAGCTAGTTGGGCTAAACCGTTTCTTATCTAAGTCAGCAGACAAATCACTCCCTTTCTTTAAAACACTCACGAAGTGCACCAAAAAAGGGAGACTTTCGTTGGACTAAGGAAGCAGAAGAAGCTTTCCAACAGATAAAACAGCATCTGGCATCACTCCCCAAACTTGTCGCACCACGACCAGGGGAAGAGTTAATCATGTACTTATCTGCAACCCACGGAGCAGTTAGCGCAGTACTATTGACAGATAGAAACTCCGTCCAGACACCCATATACTTTGTAAGCAAAGCATTGAAAAAGACAGAGACTAACTACAGCGCCATGAAAAAGCTGGTCTTGGCCCTAGTATTCGCAGCTAAAAGACTGCGCAGATACTTTCAAGCGCACCCAATAGCTGTAATCACAGACCAGCCAATCAAACAAGTTATCTCTAAACATGACGCATCAGGACGGCTACAAAAGTGGAGTGTGTTGTTAAGCGAGTATAACATCTCGTATAGACCACACACTGCAATCAAGGGGCAGATATTAGCCGACTTTATTGTTGAAAAGCCAGATACTGATAGTCCACCTTCAACAAGCAAAACAGACCTACAGGAACCTTGGATTCTATTCACAGATGGATCCTCATGCGTGGATGGATCAGGCGCAGGCCTTATCCTTACTAATCCAGAAGGAATGGAGTTCACCTACGCGCTGCGTTTCGAATTCACAGCCACAAACAATGAAGCGGAATACGAAGCCTTACTCGCTGGACTGCGTATTGCAATTCAAATGGGTGTACGCAACCTGGAGGCAAACGTGGATTCCAGGATAGTAGCTAACCATGTGCTAGGTGAGTATGAAGCCAAGGATGAACACATGATCCAATACCTGGAAAAGACCGAGTCCTTGATTCAGAACTTTGATAGGTTCACAATCAAACAAGTACCTAGAGGGGACAACAGGAAAGCTGATGCGCTTAGCAAGATTGCATCTACAAGCTTTGCGCACTTATCAAAACAGGTATTGGTAGAAACTCTGCAAAAAAAATCAATCTTGGAGATGGAAGTATCCACGGTGATAGAAGAACAAGATCCCACGTGGATGAAACCTATCATTGAATTCATTAGCAAAGAAGCCTTAACATAGGAGCATAAGGACGCCCGAAGAGTGCGGCGCACAGCGCAACGATTTGAACTACGAGATAACATCCTATATCGACGTTCTTTCTTGCAACCTTGGCTCCGATGTGTTGGACCTCTTCAAGCAGACTATGTACTCCGAGAAATTCACGCTGGATCATATAGCATGCACTTAGGACCACGGTCTGTTGTAGCGCGCGCTCTACGGTCAGGATATTGTTGGCCTACTATGTACCGCGATGCGCGAGATATGATAAAAAAATGCAGCAATTGCCAAGTACACAGACCAATTCCGCGCCAACCACAACAAGAGCTAACCCCCATCACCTTACCATGGCCATTCTATAAATGGGGCATTGACATCGCAGGCCCTTTCACAGTTGCAGCGGGAGGGCTAAAATTCCTCATCGTAGCCATAGACTACTTTACGAAGTGGATTGAGGCAAAGGCAGTGGTGAGTATCACGGGCAACCAGCTAAAACGCTTCGTATGGGACAATATTGTGTGTCGCTTTGGGCTACCAGGTGAAATCATATCAGATAATGGGAAATAATTCTGTGACAACCCATTTAAAGATTGGTGCGCGCAATTGAACATCACACAACACTTTACTTCAGTAAAACACCCACAAACCAATGGCTTAGTTGAGTGTGCGAATCGAAGCTTAGGCGAAGGGATAAAAGCACGCCTTGACAGACATAAAGGAAAATGGGTGGACAAGTTGTCACATGTTTTATGGGCGCACCGCACCACAATCAAAACCAGTACCGGAGACACACCATTTTCTCTTGTCTATGGGACAGAAGCCGTCATACCAGCTGAAATAGGGATGCCAACTATCCGAACAGCAGAGGTTAACGTCACAACAAATGACGAGGAGCGGCGCATAGACTTGGACTTGCTAGAAGAAAGGCGTGAACGCGCAGCTATACGCGAAGCAAAGGCAAAAGCAAAAATGAAGAAGTATTATGACTCAAAAGTCAAACATACTTCCTTCAGGCCAGGAGACTTCGTATACCGCGCTAACGACGCGAGCCACGCAGAAGACACAGGCAAGCTTGGACCAAAATGGGAAGGACCTTATGAGGTCACTGATGCGCTAGGTAATGGTGCATACAGGTTGCGCGATATGGAAGGTCACGATCTGGCGTGCACTTGGAATATCTGCAATCTCAAAAGATGCTATCTTTAGGAAAGGCTACGGCCCACAAACAGACAACTTTGCACTTTAGTATGTGCCCAATAATTGTTTGTTTTTTCTTTTCTTTGTTAGGAATTGTTTTTTACTTTTTCAAAAAACTTGCAAGTATCAATAAAACGTTATGGTTTCTAGCTAACTCCATAACACATTTTACTTTATTGCGTACATTCTTATATGTGTCAATATTGTTATACTATATTTTTGCCTACATGGCGTGCATGCACTAATTAAGACCCACGATGGCATAAAAGATGAGTAAACCTACTAACTAACTCGTTGAGTAAGAGGGTTGCAAACCCATCAACATTGGATCACGCATCCTTGCTAGGCGCCTTACTCTCAAGATGTTGAAGTAAGTTTTCCTTACGCATCCCACGAAGGATGCGCAAATATCATGTACACTGTACAAAGCTTAGCAAATAACGAGCCAAGACTCTTGGTCACATAATAAAACTTTGCAAAAATAATGCAAGTTTATTTTCATACTTATAATTTATCTTAAGCCACGCACTTAATTTAAACATAAGTTCAAACAAAAGGAATATCTTAATTGATCTTTTTACATAAAGGATGACAATTTCCAAATGGATACCATAACAAGCAAAAGATATAATTTGTTATTTATACAAAAGTATACAAGTTACAAAAGCCTACATCTACACTCTATGACGATGCTCAGGACTATCTTCTGGGGCAGCAGAGCTTCCTGCCTCTTGGAGCTTTCTCAAAAGCAACGCATCCTTTGGCGATACGGTCGCTACACTAACAGGAACCCCATCGGATCTGGGGATATGCGCAGCGCCCACATTGCATAGGATGGCCCTGCCTTTAACACCTTTCTTCTTGGCAGCTCTCTCCACGTGCAGCTCCAATACCTCCTTAAGAGGAACCTCCTTTTCAAGAACAAAGGGATTCAACATATGGCGCGGTTGCGCAAAAACAGGAACCTGCAGCTGCGACTCGTCAGGCTTCAGATAATAGTCTGGCTGCGCCTCTGCATCCTCCAAAATATGGCGCCCCAGGGTTAACCCCTACATAATCACCTTTATAGGGTAATCCTGGTCGCGCTCCAGCCGCACAATATGGGGAAGTTCAGGCAGCTTCATCCCCTCCATAGCCTGCATCAGTTCGTCATAAGCATTGGCGTTGTAGCCCCGGCCGCTCTCATCGATGAAGGTTGGCACCTCGTCAGAACCATGGAAATAGTTGCGACTCAGCCCTACGTGCACCAAAAACTCCTCAGGGTAAGGGTTAATGGGGACGCGGTTGGCATCAATAGTCTCCGCATCCGCCACGCTATACGAACCGGGTGCGGGGCGCCCATCCCTTGGCAGCGTCTCTTGAGTATAAAACTCAAAAAGCGAAGGAAATACCCTATCATCTACCCAGAAGAACTTTTCCCTCCAATCCCTAAGAGAATCCACCTTCTCTGTATAGCACTGAAGGTGCCCACCGCGCTTCGCTAAGGATACCCATCCATGCGACCACGTTGTGCTGTAAAACGCACGGAATAGGTCAATAGTTAGGTTAATTGCAAGCAACCGACAATTTATTTCAAAATTGGATATTTTTGCCGCACCTATACAGTGCAGCTGGGAAATATGTAAGCGATAGTGGTTGAGCACATTGCTCAGAAATATGGATATGGGTATACGCTGGTTCGCATACTCAAAGAAGCACGTGTACAACCTTATCTTTCCCTCAGGGAAATCGGCGATGCACGCATCGGCCTCCGGTACAACCGGATGCACGTCTAGAGGAATAAAATAATCCGAGGAGAACTGACGCAGTTCATCCTCGTCCATTTCGGAAGGAAACTCGTGTAATTGACGAACCATTTTAAAGAAACTAACAAACACGCTTTCGCGGATTACCTAATGAAACAGTTGATTTCTTTGGAAAACGCTTGGAAGAAATGTAAAATGGTGGAGGTGTGCCTTTTACTGTGTGTTTTTGGTAAAAAGGAGGCGGTTTTATATAGGGTTACCAAAACCCTAGGATGTGAGCCACGTGGATCCCACTCACAAAAACGTGTGGCTGGAATACGAAAGGTACATGCAGTTTTTCCCGTTTTCTAAGGAGTACGTGGACACACCGCCGTTTCCCGAGGAATTTTTTTTTTTGAAATATCTTGGACTAGATACATAGTTCATCATATTGGGCGGCAAATTTCTAATTTCCTCCCGCCACGCTTACCGCTGCTCTCACTAGTCTAGCATCCGCGGCTATAAGCCTCGCACACTAGACTGGGGGGACATGATGACGTATAGTCTATATTTGGGCCACGAGCCCAAATGATAAACATCACTAAGGCCCAAATCCACCATGAGTGGGCTATTACAACTTGGGCCGCATTGTTAACGGGATTGGGCTCACGAAGACCCAAGCCCGACAAAACTACCCGGGCATAGATAAGGATCTTCTATTTACGGAATAGATATCCTTAACCCGGATAAGCACCACGTGTGCGAAGAGTAAGGAGCAAGAAACCTATGAGGATTCTGCACCTATATAAGAAATGACATAATTCACATTAAAGGTACGATTCACAAATCTTAAACTCTTTACGAGAACCCTAAAACCGATTACTTACTCTCACGCCAGAGGATAATCGTGGGAGACAATCCCACGATAAGCCTAACGGTGTTTGTTTATTTTCTTAGTGCGCAGGTTTCAAGTATTAAGAGCGAATTGGTACGAGAGCAAGAGTTCAAACTAGGAACGCCCAACTTTTGTATCAACAGTACCTTTAACGAGAGTTATGATATTGTTTATATAGGCACGTAATCCTTATTGGATACGTGCTCCTTACTCCTTGATATATATCCGGTTTTATATATATCCCTTAAATAGGAGATATCTATATCCAAACCATAAATAACTTTGGTTTGGGCTTTTGTGAGCCCAAACCGTTAGCATGCTGGCCCAAATCATTATTATGATAGCCCACTCGTGGTGGGTTTGGGCGTTAGTAATGTTTATCATTTGGGTTCGTGACCCGAATATAGACTGTAAGTCATCATGTCCCCCCAGTCTAGTGTGCGCGGATTGTAACCGCGTATACTAGACTAATAATATTAGCGTTAAGCGTGGTGGGAAAAATTCAATATATTCACCGCCAAAAATTAAGGACTATGTATCTAGTCCCAAAATATCACAATAATTCCTCGGTAAATGGGGAGGTTATCCACGTGTCCTTCGGAAAACGTGAAAAAGTGCATGTATCGTATGGTATTCTAGCCACACGATTGAGATAGTGGGATCCACGTGGCATTCATCCGAGGCAAGGGGAAAACCCTATATAAAGGGTTCCCCATTTCACTGTTTTAACCACAGTGAAAAACGCCATTTCCCTTTAAATCTTTCTCAAGAAAACTTATATCTTCGAGAGGTAATTACGCGTGCGCATTAAAATGGTCCGTCAGTTAGAAGAGTTCCGTCCTGAGATGGACGAGGATGAACTTCGTCAGTTCACCTCTGACTATTACATCCCTCTCAATGTGCATCCGGAATTACCGGATGCCGACGCCTGTATTGCGGATTTCCCTGAGGGGAAAATAGGGGTATACACGCGCTTTTTTGAGTTCACAAACCAGCGCGTGCCTATATCTCTATTTTTGAGCGACATGCTCAACTTTTACCGCCTGCATATTTCGCAGCTGCATTGTATAGGTGCGGCGAAAATAACAATTTTGAGGTAAACTGTCGTTTACTCGCAGTGCAGCCTACCATCAACCTGTTCCGCGTGTTCTACCATACGTTGTAGTCGAACGGGTGGGTGACATTTTCCAAGCGCCCAGGGCGCTATCAGTGTTACAATGATAAAATAGACACCCTAAGGGGTTGGAGGGAAAGGTTTTTTTGGATAGATGATAAGGTTTTCACCACGCTCTCTGGGTTTTATACCTAAGGAGGGCTTTTAAAGGATGAGCGCCCAGATCTCGGTACGTACAGCGTGGAGGATGCGGAGATCATTAATGAGAACCGCATCCCAATCAACTCCTATCTCGAGGAGTTCTTGGTGCACATGGGAATGAGCCGCAACTACTTCAGGGGAAGTGACGAGGTGCCAACATTTTTGGATGGAAGCGGCCGGGGTGGGTGCTTGTCCTTTCTTATCTTCGCGTTTATAATGTAAGCTTCCGTGTATATATTGATTTTATCCACTAACTTGCTTTTTTCTTGTTCTTTTACGTGTTGCGCAGAGATGGATCTATTTGCCGTGGTGAAGTTAGCAAAGCCTACGCAGGTGACTGTGGGCGTGCGCCCTCTGAGAGAAGGTGGGGTGCCTATTTTAGAGGCTACTGCCGGGCGTCTGCTGGAGCTTGCGCGAAAAGAGTCTTCTGACGCATCACAGCCTGTTGTGAATGCGACCCCAGTGCAGACTGTGCCTGCGCAGGGAGTGGTGGCGCCTGAGCTTGCGCGCGCTGAGTCGTCCACTAGTACTGGGATCCTTAAAGTGGACACTGACTCTAAAGAGGAGTGCCAAGGTTCGAAGTGTAAAGCTGCTTGTTGACATAAATAATACCTAAAAACTTTATTAACATATTATCAATATCTCTATGTTTTGATTATTACAAAACATAAACCCATTGAACTAAAATTTATGACATAAACAAGTATTTAGTGATTAATACTCTCTTTACATCCAAATCACTTAAGGTATGAATAAACAAAGTGTTTATTGCAATCTATGATCAAAGGAAAATTTTTCTAAATCACTAGAACTTTTATAAAATGTCATTAACACTTAATATCTTTTATAAAATATTTGTGGAATTAAAAGAATATGTTTAAATCACTATAAATATATGATTTCAAATTTCCAACCAAAAATGGAAAATTTTATCCAGAAAAACCTTCCCCACAAAAGTTCAAAAAACTCCAACGTTCAGGAGGGCGACCCCTTTAATTATACTAGGCGGCCCCCTTAATCATTAAGGGGACCACCCCCTAATTAAGGGGACCGGCCACGCTCCAGAACAATATTTTTGCTCCCTATAAATACTAGTTCATTCTACAGATTTTTCTCACCTTTTGCCCTCCTAAACTTTCTGTTCTAGATCTCCATTTCTATTCTCTTAATCCTTTGATCATACATACATAAATCTTTGTTTCAAAGTGATCCAAACATCATCCTCTAAAGTGCAAGAGAAGAATACTTCTATCCTCCAAGACAAGAAGTATTACAACTTGTTGTGACCTCCACATCCAAGTTGTTAGAGCATCATCAATTGTATCTATCTCTTTGTGTAATTAGTTATGAATATTTGATAGTAGATAGTTTAGCTAGGTATATAGATAGTGTGATTGGTTAGTAGTTTGTTGTGAAGGAGAAGAGTTAGGAAGTAGATTATAGTGAAGAAGATTGGTGTGAAGTAGATAGGTGTGAAGTAGATTGGTGTGAAGATTGATTGGTGTGAAGAGGGTGTGTAGAAGTTGTGACGAAGTTCTGGTGTGTACTTTGGTGTGTAGGGTTTTCTCCGCCATAAGGGAGCTTGTTGACATAGTGAAGAAAATTCTCGAGTTAGGTGCTCGGGGAGTGGAGTAGGGCAAGGAAGGTGTCCTTGTAGCCGAACCACTATAAATCTCTTGTCTCACGGTTCGATCTTTCCATCTCTCATTCATTTCTTTACTTACATTATTATTGCTATATCGTACATATTTATTGTTGTTTATATTGTGCAAGACTTGAGATCACATATTATCGAATCTAAATTTTTAAAAATAAAGAAAACACTCAAACAATCCTTTATGACAAATTAAAAAGACGTAAAACTATTCAACCCCCTTCTAGTTTTTCACAATTGGTATCAAGAGCCAGGTCTAGCAAGATTTTTAAAATATATTGTATTTTAAAACTTGTAATGATCTATGGAATCTGAAAAATATTTAGAAGGGCAATATATGCAAAGACCACCACTATTTGAAAGTGATGGGTTTTTATATTGGAAAAATAGATTCGAAACCTATGTGAAATCAAAAGATCTTGATCTTTGGCATGTTATTACTTTTGGTGATTTTCCTCCCACTCAACAAAATCCGGAAACTAAAAAGGATGAAATTGTACCTTTTGAAAAACAAAATGATGATTTGAAAAAGAAACTAGCTAAAAATAATGAAGCTAAAATGGTAATTTATAATGCGTTACCACGTAAAGAATATGAAAGAATTTTTGTGTGTAAAACCGCCAAAGAAATTTGGGAATCACTACTTATTACTCACCAAGGCGATAGTCAAGTCAAAGATAATAAAATAGATCTTCTTGTACAACAATATGAACAATTTACGATTCCGGAAGAGGAATCAATTGATAATGCTTTTGCTAAATTTAACACTATTATCACAAGTTTAAAAGCACTTGATGAGACATTTTCTAGTAAAAATTATGTTAGGAAATTTCTTAGGGCATTGCATCCAAAATGGCGAGCTAAGGTCACGGCAATTGAAGAATCAAAGAATTTGATGACGTTATCACTTGATGAACTTATTGGCAACTTGAAGGTCCATGAAGAAATTATAAGAAGAGATTCAGAAACGGTCAAAGTCAAGAAAGAACAAACCAAATCCATTGCTCTAAAAGCCAAAAAGGAACCTAGTGACGATGATGACTCAAGTGACGAGAGTGAAGACGAAGAATATGCAATGGCTGTAAGAGAATTCAAGAAATTCTTCAAGAGACGAGGAAGATTCACTAGATCACCACGAGACGAAAGAAAACCGTTCCAAAGAAATAGAAGTGATAACTACGGGAAAAGAAAGTGCTTTAGATGTGGAAGTCCAAATCATCTCATTGGAGAATGTCTAAAGCCGCCGGGTTATGAAAATCAAGGCGCATTTGTTAGTGGAACATGGAGTGATAGTGACAAAGAAGAAGTGGAAAAACCAAGAGACGAAAAGTGTTTTGTGGCAAAAGCAACCGACGAAATATGTTTAGGAATTGACTTGGAGCCTGATGAACTGATGGATCTAAACACCTTGAACTTGTGTTAGATTGATACTTTGAATTATATCACTAAGTATGCGGAATCTACTTAGTAACACTTAGAAGTTTGATTGTGAGTAAGACAGTTGTATATAAACAATGTATGTAAACAAACTATTAGCTCCAATATTATTAATGATAATAATACGAGTGATCTTGATATCACTAGGGTTACACCTTGAAGCTCTAGGAAAACGTATATCAAACCTTTAACCTAGGATCTCCTTTTATAGCACAAGGAGTCCTCTTCTACAAGATAAGTATAAAGCTAATAGAATAAGATATACACAAGATCTATTCTATATTAATCTAGACGCGTTTCCTAACAGTTATCTAATAAGCAGTGGTAATGTATTGTTCTTGCAGTGGTAATAAGTTTCCACTGCAAGTACAATCTTCTGCAGTTGTAACTTCTTCTCTTAGCCGTGGTAACTGTTAGTATAATTCCCAACAATCCTCCCCTAACTTATGATTAATACATAAATCAATAAGTTTCTTCAAATATTCAGTAAACATGAGGATATGGGAATTCTTCCAAACACTTATCTTTTTCTTCTTAACTCTCTATCAGCTCTCACACTTTGATCATAAATCCTTTGCAGCAAATCATCTATGACTTCAGTTCTTTCCCAGCACCTAAGCTTCTCTGACAACATCACTATTAATACTCCAGCTCTCAATGGATATTCTTTCTCAGCCAGCATAAAGACATCAACTCCATCTTGAGTAGAAACATGATGCACAGAACTTGAATCATAGAATTTCCACAAAGTTCTTGTACCATGAGCTTCAAATCTCCAATAGCTATCACTTGGGTCAGGTTCATATAATCTTCTGAAGTGAACCCATAACTCCTTAGCCTTGACATCAACAAGTTCATCCTTCTTAAACTTATCTTGAACAATTTTCCACAAAGTATCCAAATCTTCTCTATCACAAGATCTAACAATATCTTCAAAATCTCTGCAAATACTTGTGACACTTCTAATTCTGATGATCTTCCAAGCTATACCAAAACTATCAGAAAAGATTTCCCAACCAACTACTGGATATCTTGATTGTAGAGGTTCAATATTAAGTATATCAGTCTCTATAAAGAACATGTTTGTAACTTGCTCTTCTGTCAACTTGCTAGGACCCTCTTCTACTTGAGATGATTTCTGAGTCTTCAACTTCTTTGCATCTTTTGATTCAAGACTTACTCCAGTCCTTTTTGTCTTCATTGTTATTGGTTCTTGATCCATTGGAATGAAATTACTATCTTGTCTTTTGATCATGTAGTAAATACCTTCAACCTGATCATGTGACATTCCTTTGAATTGAGCCATTTTCATATTACCAACATGACAACAAAAAGTCTTCATCTCAGCAATGATCTGTGCCTTTGTAAGTTTCCTTGGCTTCTTTTGACCTTTTCTAACATCCCCAATGATTTGATCAAGAGCCTGCTGATTCTTCATTTGAATGAAATCTTTAAGTTGAGCAGACCTTTGTTCTTCATCCAAGGTTGTATTTGCAATCAATTCAATAGCCTTCTTCCTGATTACTTGATCATTATTAATCAAGTAGTCAATCTCTTCTTCTATAGGCACATAACTGAACAATGGAGGTTTCTCATGTATGACAGTTGGTGAGACACTTGAAATAGGTTCTGCCATTACAGCTTCAAGTTTATCCAACCTAGTTGCTTCCATAAAGCTAGCAACTTCATCTTCTTTAAGCTTTTTCTTTCTTTCATACTCTTCAGTTTGTTGTTGCTTTGCTAATCTTGCATCAAAATCAATCTGAGCTTGTTCATACTTAGAAATCTTTCTTGTCTCTTGATCTGAAGCAATTACAATAGCCTTTCCTTTAACTGATCTTATTCTGGCAGCTTCTTCCTCTGCAGTGGTAATTTCTTGACTAGCAGTGGGAACATTTTCACTTGCAGTGGTAATTGGTTGATCAGTGGGAACTTGTTCTGCTTCAGTGGAAATTGGTTGAGCAGTTCCAACTAAATCATCAAAGTTAAAACCTGCATCAGCATCCATATTTTCAAAATCCAATTTCCTCCCATCAGTCTCAGCTACATCATCTTTTGCTTGAGCATTATTAGAATCATTTAGCTCAGCAAAATCTTTATCGAAATTTTTACTCCTCCCCTTAAGCTCTGCATCTATTTTCCTCCCCTGTTTGGAAGAATCTCCTAAAACTTTAGTAGAACTTGCAGAAAACTCATCTGAAGGTGAAGATGATGATGATACAACCTGAGATTTTTGCTTCTTGAGATTCTCAACTTCAATCTGCAATCTTTGAATCTCAGCCTTCAATGTATTCAGCTCTGTGGCATGTTGTTCTTTGGTCTGTGCCAGATCTTTCTCCAGAGCTTGAACCTGCTTGACTAATTTGGTACAAATATCCATCAATTCATTTTGTTGCACACTGCCTTCATCACTTCCAACTGTGTAACCTGCTGGGAGAGGTGAATCATGAGGCATTGATTCAGGCTCTTCCCTAGTTGGACTAGGATTAAGCCTTGAACCACCACTGCTTGTTCCTAAACCAAAAGGCTCAGCAACATGCAATGTTGAGATGAGAGAAGTTAGCTGTTTAGACCTTCTCTCATAAGTGTGAGTGACTGCAGGGGTATGTTGAATTGGTGGAACAACAATAGTGGGTGTGTTTTGAGATGCAGCTGGGATTGGTGCATCCTCACCCTGTACTTGAGCAATTTTAGCAAGCATTTGAGGCAAAAGTGGATGAACCTCCCCATTCCAAAGTTCTGAAGCCTTAGACATATTTTGAAAAACTTTTGGCTTAAGAGTGGAAGGTTCATAAATTCTATTGTGAGGTCACAGTTGAAACTCATTTAACACTGCTTGCACAAACCTTGGATACATCAAAAATTTATATTGACTCTTTACATTGCCCTTCATATTATTGAAAATAAACTTTAAAAAATTGAAAGTCCTATCTGTTGCCAAACAAACCAAAGGATAAGCCATGGTTGATGCAAATTGTTCATAAGATGTTTGCTTAGGACTTAGGCAATGTAAAAGAGTGTGAATTAAAAATCTCCAATGGGGACAAAAACATCCTTTTCTGAAAGTAACCTTTTGTTCAGATGTATCATACCCCATTAAAGCAATATTAGTAAAAATTTCTGAATTAGGTAATGTGATGATACCATTGAGATCATCCAATTGGAGAATTCTCCTCAAGGATGACTCAGTAACATCAATAGTTACCCCATCAACTGTGGCTCTTAAAGCATCCACAGATTCTTGTGTGTCTCCCTGTTCAAGAGTTATGAACTCCACAGTGTTCCAGAACTGTTTGATATGAGAGACATAGATTGTGGGATTAATAGTTAAGGCATACCTTATATGAGTTGTGTTTAGAAAATCCACAATCTGATGAAAAACAGGGCCACTCTTCTCGTTTGACTTTTGTAAGTAGGCCACTTGGTTGTGCTCCTCGACAAATGTTAGAATCGCCATGATATTTGTGAGTAAGAGAATGAAAGTGTTAGTAATCAAGATAAAAAGCAAGCCGTATGATGATCAATTTATACTAATAGGGTTTGAGGAGGTTGCGCAATGTGAATTATCTTTGGAAAGAATTATCTTTGGAAAAAGAATAATTTATAATAAGTAAGTAGATAATTCACAAAAGATTTTACCCTATTAATAAGGAATGACGGTTATTTTTTTTTTTACAACGGCTAGTAAAAATTGGATTACTGACACAACAGTTGTAACGGCTAGTTCATCAGTGGAAAAATTACTCTTGCAGTGGTAACTAATGAACTAGCAGTGGTAAAATTTTCACAACATATTAAAGAGCAGTGGTAAATAAAACATGAAAATTTGCTGCTCTTATCATAGTTTTTAGCAAACTACCAGCTATCAATGGATTTGATATGTCTTTACCATGAGCCGTTTGCTTATGGACTAGCCAACTCTTGATCACATGGATGTATGGTGAGTTGATAACCTAGTTTTTGGTAAACTATCAACCATAAACGGATTTGATAAGTCTTTACCAGTAGCCGTTTGCTCAGGACTAGTTAATTCTTATGTGGATTAGACATGGTGAATCAATAACCATTTGTTGTGTGTCTATGTTACACACCTTATTACTCCAATGACTCCAATAAAATGGGTTGTATGCTGCAATACCAAAGTAACTTTCAACTTAACCCAGAAGAATTAACCCAAAGTAACTTTTTAACCAAGTTACTATTCACAAAAATATCTTCCAAAAGTCAACCCGATAATAACCAAATTTACTCCTCCAACATACCAAAACAAGTAGGAGTAAATATCCTTCATTAATTATAATTCGACCTTGACTTTGCATATAAAAGGGGGCTCAACATCTTTTATCTTTCATCAACAATCTTCTTCAATAAACATAAACCCAAAACATCATCATGAGTTGGTTTCCATTAATTTACATCTCCTCTGATGACTCTTCTGATTAGGAAATCAGCTACTACTCAGACTCTGAAGAGCTTTCTTCTGGATGGAGTGGATATTTTCCACCAAATACTGCAACTGCTACATCTTCAAGCATGAAGCCCAATAAGAAGATGTCAGCTGATCCTGCTCTATCTCTTGAGTTTTATTCCAGCTCTTCATCAGATGATGACAATGATCCAACCTTTGATCTTTCCAAGGAACTCCCAAAGGCCCTCACCACAGCATTGACATCTGCAATAAACAACATGAAGTGGCCAGCTGTAGACAAGCCTAATCAAGCACCAAGGCCTCCCAAGCAAGTTCTGGGACTTGCTTGTCCAAGGAAATAACTCTCTTTTGATGACAAGAGAAAGAAAATTTCCAAAGGCAAGCATCAGTATGAGGGAAAAGGAAAGAAACCTATGGAGTAGGTGTTAGGTTGTAGGTTCATGTCAGATGTAATGGTTTTCTTGTTTAGGTGACAATGTTTTCATGATGGTTATGATGTACTCTCCTTAGTATCAATAAAAGTACTCTTTTCTACTTGTTATTTCACCAATCTTTCCATTGTTGTATGTTAATTACCACTGTGCTCTTGATAACTCTGCATACAAGTTAGTAGAAAACCATACATACAATACAAACAATATTAGTACCTAAAAAGTATCCTACAACACTGAAAAGTATTTAGACATCAAATGTTTATGGATTGAGCATTCCAATACCTGTTACCAAGTATTGAAACCTACCCACATCAAGCCCTTTTGTTAATAAATCAGCATAATTGTCATCAGTATGAATCTTGACAACATTAATAAGCTTTTTCTCAAAACAATCTCTAATGAAGTGATGTCTAATTTCAATATGTTTAGTTTTAGTGTGTTGCACAGGATTTTTAATAATGCATATGGTACTACTATTGTCTATATAGATAATGGTGTTCTTGAAATTGTACCCATAGTCCAACAATTGATTCTGAAGCCAAAGGATCTGAGCACAACAACTAGCAGCTGCAACATATTCTGCTTCAGTGGTTGAAGTAGCCACCATTGTTTGCTTCTTGCACTGCCATGACACCAATCTACATCCAAAAAATTGACATCCTCCAGTAGTTGATTTTCCATCCAAACTTGCACCAGTATAGTCACTATTTGAGTATGTGATCAATTCCATTGGAGAGTCTCTTGGATACCATAATCCAAGATTAGGATAAGTCTTCAAATATCTAAAAATCTTTTCCACTGCTGTCATATGTGATGTCTTTGGAGTCACTTGAAATCTTGCACAAGCACATACAGCAAACATGATGTCTGGCCTTGATGAAGTAAGATACATCAAAGATCCAATCATAGATCTGTAAGTGTGAACATCAACATTAGCACCACTAGCATTCTTAAACAATAAGTGAGTGGTCTTGTCAGCAGGGGTATTTGAAGATTTTGCATCAGTAAACTTGAACTTCTTAATAATCTCAGCCACATACTTGTCTTGGCTGATAAATATGCCTTCCTTACTCTGTTGTACCTGTAGCCCCAAAAAGAATGTAAGTTCTCCCATAGAACTCATTTGAAATTCATCTTTCATTAGCTTCTCAAACTCTTTGCACATCTCTTGTTTAGTAGACCCAAAGATGATATCATCAACATATACTTGCACAAGCAGGATATCACCCTTGTCTTTCTTGATGAACAAAGTTTGATCAATCTTTCCTCTATGAAACCCATTATTCAACAAATAATTAGCTAAGGTTTCATACCACTTCCTTGGAGCTTGATGTAAGCCATAAAGAGCCTTAACCACTTTGTAAACTTTATTTGGGTGTTGAGGATCTTCAAAGCCTGGAGGTTGAGAGACATATACCTCCTCATCAATAGTTCCATACAGAAAGGCACTCTTAACATCCATTTGATAGACTGTAAAGCCCATAAATGATGCATAGGCTAAGAACAATCAAATAGCCTCAATCCTTGCAACAGGAGCAAACACTTCTTCATAATCAATACCCTCCTCTTGAGTGTATCCTTGAGCAACCAATCTAGCTTTGTTCCTGATTACAATGCCTCTTTCATCTTTCTTGTTTCTGAAAACCTATTTAGTACCAATGACCTTCATACCATCAGGCAAGTCACAAAGAACCCAAACCTTTTGAAGCTTAAACTGCAGCAGCTCATCTTGCATAGCTTCAACCCAGCTAGATTCTCCTAGAGCCATATATACATTCTTAGGCTCCACCTGTGAGAGAAAGCAGAAAAACAAACACTCATTCTTCTTTCTATGTTTCTTGAACTCATACACTTCACTTATGAACCCATGAATATCATCTTTCTTTGTCTGTCGTCTAGTCTTCACACCTGATTGAAGTTCACCAATAACATTATCAAGTGGATGCATTTTGTGAATGATAGACTGTGATGTGCTAGGAATATCATATGTTGTAGGCATGTTTGAGATCTCTACATCATCACTTGGTGATTCCTGAGAAGTGTGGTCCACATTTGGGCTTGCAGTGGAAACTTCTGGTGTAGTAGTGGGAATTGAGTTACCACTGCTAGTAGGAATTTCTTTATTCATATCATCTGCATCACTTGGTTTTTCAGAATTATCACCAAAGTCCCAAAGTGGCATAACAATTTGATCTTCATCATCTTTGCAAGCTTCATCTTCATCAATGAATTCTTCTGAATCTTCAAGATCTTTGTCTCCAGTACTTGAAGTGAGAGGAACATAATTCATTGTATTTGATAATGTTTCAAGATCAAATAGCCAATCTGGTCCTGAACCTTCCATGTTTGCTTTATTTTCAAGAAACTGAACATGCAAGTTCTCTTCAATCTTCTTTGTTCTTAAGTTATAGACTCTGAAAGCCTTGCTAACCATAGAGTATCCAACAAAGAAGCCTTCATCTGACTTTTCTTCAAATTTGCCCAGATGATCAATGGTATTGAGAATAGTAACATGACACCCAAATGGCCTCATAAACTCCAAAGTAGGAGGTCTTCCTCTGAACAACTCATAAGGTGTCTTGTTCTTTGTTTTGACCACTAAAACCCTATTCTGAATGTAACAAGCAGTGTTAACTACTTCAGCCCAAAAAGTCACTGGAAGCTTAGAATCAGCTAACATGGTTCTAGCAGCCTCAATTAGTGTTCTATTTCTTCTTTCTGTAACTCCATTTTGTTGAGGAGTTCTTGCAACACTAAATTCTCTTTTAATACCTTTGTCTCTGCATAAATCATCCATAACTCTATTCTTGAACTCTGTCCCATTGTCACACCTGATGATCTTGATTTTCTTTTCAAATTGATTTTCAACTTGAGTGATGAATGTCTTAAGAATGCCTGTTGTTTCATCTTTGGTACTTAAAAAGAAAACCCATGTGAATCTACTGAAATCATCAGTTACAACTAGACAATACTTCTTCAAATTGATGCTGCTCACAGAGGTAGGACCAAACAAGTCCATATGCAGCATAAAGAGTGGATGATTTATTGAATTGAATGCCTTGGTCTTGCATGAAGCTCTGTGTTGCTTTCCTTTAAGATAGGCAACACAAGTTTGGTCATTTTCAAATCTTTTCTCTGGAAGTCCTCTGACAAGTCCATCTTTTACAATCTTGTTGATGGTCTTGAAGTTAACATGACCAAGTCTTCTATGCCAAAGCATTGATTCATCCAAAGTGGCTTTAGCGAGCAAGCAAGTAACATCATTATTAGCCACTATGTTCTGCATGTCAATGCTATACAAATTTCCTTTTCTAGGGATTTTAAGCAAAATGTCACATTCATCTGGAAGCTTATAATCCTTAGATAAGATATAGCATTCATCTTCTGTGAATAGAACTCTATGCTTTTTGTCACACATCTGTGACACACTAAAGAGGTTGTACTTGAGTTCTTTCACATACTGCACATCTTCAAAATCAATGTTTCCAGCCTTGATTGTACCTTTGCCAGAAACTTTGCCACCAATTCCTCCTCCAAAGCTGACAAATTGTCCATCATAAGGTTGAAAGTCTGTAAGATAGGACTTATTGCCAGTCATGTGCCTGGAACATCCACTGTCTGAGTATCCTTGATCATTAGTAGTCTTTGAATGTCCCTGCACACAAAATAAAGGAATTAGTTCCTTTTGGGGACCCAAGTCACAAATGACTTGGATCTGCCTCGTGTATCAATATAGTTATATCTTTCAAAGGTCATTGATACACCATTGGGATTGTTTGAGGTGATGGTTCCTTTTGGTTTCCATTCCCAACGTGCTAAGGCCTTAACAGCATTTCCCACATTTACCCTTTTCTTGTTAACAGACCTACCAGTGGTAACCTTTGGCCTTGCAGTGGTAACTGCTGCCTTAGCAGTGGAAACTGCTGGCTTAGAAATTTTAGGTACCCACTTTTGAGTATTGTTAACTTTCTTTTCAAAATTGGTCTTTTTCCTTGTTTGAGTAGATTTAACAAAAGTAGTAACAGGGAACTTAGGGTAAACTCTGTTTTTATTTCTGGCAGTGGCAACTGCTGGTCTAACAGTGGAAACTGCTGGTCTAGCAGTGGAAATTGTTTTAATGCCAGAATGAAGCAAAACAGACCTGGGAATCATTTTGCTAAGTGGATTTGGGTGAGTTAAGTTATTTGCATTTTGTCCATTCACCCTAGTATTCCCAAACACTTCCCTTCTTCCCAAGTGGTAGGTACAGCTACAAGCCAAATGGTCAAAGCTACCACATATATGACAAGGTTTGTTATTGAACACAAAATCACTACCAAATTGCCTAGATTTAACATGATTCCAACTCTTCATATTGCCTCTAGGAGTTAGTGATCTACTTCTGTACATCTCTGCATATCTAGTAGTGGGCCTATTGAAATTAGGTTGTGATCTAGGCTTCTCTTTGACTTCATCAGGAATACTTCTTTTAACCTCCACTTTAACATTCTCAGGAACACTAGGTTTAGACTCAACATTTAAATTTTCATCTTTAAGAGATGAGTCACTAGCACTATCAAATACATCAACCTCAACCTCAACCTTTTCAATTTCAACTGGTTTAACAAACTTTGGTCCATAGGTCATAAGTGGTTCCTGGAATTCTTCTAAACCTGTATGAGCTAAGTCAATACCAGGAGGTGATGGAACACCTCTTAGAGGTGGTGGAACTGTTTTGTATCCAAGTCCTGATTTGGCTTTGCTCACAACTTGGGCTTCCCAAATTTTATCAATACACTTGGATTGATGATCCAGTGTTTGCTTAGTTATCATTATATTCTCACTAGCCACTTTAACCTTTTCTAGTTCTTCTCTAAGAACCTTATTAACAGCAACCTGATAATCTAAGTCTCTTCTTAATACTGCAATATCATCATTGAACTTAGATTCATTTGCCCTATAATGCTCTAATTGAGTTTCTAAAACTCCTAGGCCTCTTTTATGATTTGCTAAGTTATAATTAGTATGAGTTAACTCTATGTGTTTCTCATTAAATTATGCTTTAAGTTTCTCATACTCTTTTAAGGCCTTACAAGATTTAGAACAAGCATTATCAATTTGTACCTCAGAGTCAGAAAAAGCCATTAGTGCAAGCTCTGTAGCAACCATTGCAGACTCTGAATCATCGTCCTCTTCCTTAGTCATAAAGCTCCAATCAAAGCTCACTCCATCAATGGCCAATAGCCCCTTTGGCTCATCAGTAGTAGGTTCCTTCTTCTTGTCCTGCTTATACCAAGTTGACTTATTTTCAAACTTCCTTAGCTTCCTACACTCTCTGGCAAAATGCCCCTTCTTGTGACAATTGTAGCACTCCACCTTCTTTTTGTCAAAGCCTACTGTTTCATTGCCACTGATGTTTATCTTTCTACCAGTCTTCTTCCAAAACTTCTTTGTCCTTAAGCTTAGTAATGCCACTTGCCATTTAATGTCCATCTCCTCCATATCATCTTCATCAATTTGATCCAGATCCTCATGATTGAGGATTGAACCACCCACTTGACTTGATATAAAGGCATAAAAAGTAGTATCACTAAGCCCTGCTATCTGTCTTTTTGAGCTACCAGTGGAAACACTTCCACTACCAGTGGAAACAACAATGTTAGCACAATCATTATCACTATCACTTTCTTCATCTGAACTATCATCAAGAGATGATGATATGAGTGCAACACTTCCTGAACATGAACTTATCTTGCCAGCTTTCTTCAATAACCTTGAAGTTATTGTACAAGTCATTAAGTTTCATGGTCTCCAACTCTGACTTATCTTCCCACACGGCAACATTGGTTCCAAACTCAGGGTAAGCTTCTTAAGAACTTTAGATTGAGGTCTTCTCTTTCCACCTCAATTCCAAAAATAGTGAGTTGAGAAACAATCTTTTGTAGTCTTGTGAAGATGCTATCAAGAGATTCATTACTTGTTGAACCAAAGTTTTCATAAGTTTGCTTCAGCAGGGTCTTTTGAGTCTTCTTGTTGGAATCATTACCACCAAAAACTTCACATATCTCATCAAAGAGAGTCTTTGCAGTCTTGAACTTGCTGAATGCTACAACTTGGTCTCTGGGAAGTGTCATCAGCAACAGACCTCTGGCCTTCAAATCATTCTTCAGTTGAAGTCTTTCATCATTAGTAACAGGTCCAGTGTTGACCTTAATTACTTCCTTGCCACCAACCATCTCTGAAGTAGAACTTGGTTTGAAAGAATTTCCAACCATAATGATATCCCAAAGTGTGTAGTCTTGGACCATAAAGAATTGTTCGATCATTAGCCTCCACATCTCAAAGTCATTCAACTTAAGCTTTGGAAGCTTAGCAGCAATGTTTGAGTTACTGGTTTCTGTCTCCATTGATTCTTCTGAGTGAACTTGAGTCTTCTAAATCAAAGTATCAAAGCCTGGCTCTGATACCACTTGATGGATCTAAACACCTTGAACTTGTGTTAGATTGATACTTTGAATTATATCACTAAGTATGCGGAATCTACTTAGTAACACTTAGAAGTTTGATTGTGAGTAAGACAGTTGTATATAAACAATGTATGTAAACAAACTATTAGCTCCAATATTATTAATGATAATAATATGAGTGATCTTGATATCACTAGGGTTACACCTTGAAGCTCTAGGAAAACGTATATCAAACTTTTAACCTAGGATCTCCTTTTATAGCACAAGGAGTCCTCTTCTACAAGATAAGTATAAAGCTAATAGAATAAGATATACACAAAATCTATTCTATATTAATCTAGACGCGTTTCCTAACAGTTATCTAATAAGCAGTGGTAATGTATTGTTCTTGCAGTGGTAATAAGTTTCCACTGCAAGTACAATCTTCTACAGTTGTAATTTCTTCTCTTAGCCGTGGTAACTGTTAGTATAATTCCCAACATGAACGGATCAAGGATAGCGGATGTTCGAGGCACATGACGGGGAACCGCAAGCTATTTTCTACGTATAAGGCATACAATGGAGGTAACGTTATTTTCCGTAGTGACTTGCGTGGAAAAATCATTGGCAAAGGTACGATTTCTCAAGACTCACTTACTATTGAAAATGTTGAGCATGTAGATAATTTAACATATAACTTGCTTAGTATAGGCCAGATATGCGATAATAAATGTAGAGTTACCTTTACCGAAGAGGATAGCGAAATAGTTAAGAATGGAAAGATTATAGGTAGAGGAATTAGGAAAGGAGGCATATATGTTATGAAACTAGGAAACAAACCTGAAGATAGGATATGCCTAATGACCCTAGACAAAAATTCCACATTGTGGCATAGGAGATTAAGACATGCAAACATACAACAAATACAATCTTTGGCCTCTAAAGAACTAGTTAGAAACTTGCCTAACCTAAAATATGACAAGCATTTTTGTGATGCATGTAAAATTGGAAAACAAGTTCATGCTAGTCACAAAGCTAAGAATATAGTATCCACTACTAGGTACCTAGAATTATTACATATGGATCTTTTTGGTCCATCCGCTGTGCGGAGCTATGGAGGAAACAAGTATACCTTAGTATTAGTAGATGACTATTCACGATACATGTGGACTAGGTTTTTAAGTGACAAAACCCAAGCCTTTGAAAAATTCGAAATATTTAGTAAAATGATTCAAAATAAATTAGGATGCACAATAGTTGCCATTAGGACGGACCATGGTAGGGAATTTGACAACAAAGTACAATTTGGAAAATATTGTGATTTAAATGGAATATCTCACAATTTCTCCGCTCCTCGTACTCCTCAATCAAATGGCGTAGTAGAAAGAAAAAATAGGTCACTACAAGAAATGAGTAGAACAATGTTAAATGAACAATCCATCCCACAAAAATTTTGGTGTCACGCTGTAGATACATCAACATATATTATTAATAAGGTATCAATTAGGAGAATTCTAGGAAAAACTCCTTATGAGTTACTAAGAGGTAGAAAACCAAACTTGAGCTACTTTAGGGTATTTGGAAGCAAATGTTATATTTTAAACACTAAGGATTACCTCACTAAGTTTGATCCAAAATCATATGAAGGAATATTTTTAGGGTACTCACAAAATACTAAAGCGTATATAATACTTAACAAACACTCTATGAAAGTAGAAGAATCACTAATTGTTACATTTGATGAAACACCACCACCTCCTAAAACATTACCTTTAGAAGATGATGACTTAGTCGAAGATAAAGCTATTGAGGTTAGTAAAACAAAACCCATAGGAAATGATAATGAAGACATTGATTCAGGAAATAACGAAATTTTAAATATTAAAGAATCTAGATCACATCCATTAGATAATATAATAGGACATCTTAACCAAAGATCCCTTAGGTCACAAGCCCAAGATAAAAATAACTTCTTTTGTTTCCTCTCAGCAATAGAACCTAAGAATATTAATGAGACATTAAAAGATGAAAGTTGGGTTATAGCTATTCAAGAAGAATTAAATCAATTTAAGGCAAATGATGTTTGGGAATTAGTCCCAAATCCAATGAATATGACCATCATAGGAACTAAATGGGTATATAGGAATAAGTTAGATGAAAATGGAATAGTAACTAGGAATAAAGCTAGGTTAGTTGCCCAAGGTTACAATCAACAAGAAGGAATTGATTATGACGAAACTTATGCACCCGTAGCTAGACTAGAATCTATTAGGATATTACTTGCCTATGCATGCGCCTTAGACTTTAAGTTATTCCAAATGGACGTGAAAAGTGCATTCCTTAACGGTTTTATCAATGAGGAGGTTTATGTGGCACAACCTCCAGGATTCATTGACTTCGCAAAACCTGATTATGTTTATAAGTTAAAGAAAGCTTTGTATGGACTCAAACAAGCTCCCAAAGCTTGGTATGATCGATTAAAAGCTTTCCTTATTAAACATAATTATTCCATGGGAATGGTAGATAACACTCTTTTCACTAAAAAGAAAGACCCAAATCTCATCATTGTTCAAATATATGTTGACGACATTATATTTGGATCGACTTGTAAAGAAATGTGTGATGAATTTGCCAAAATCATGCATGATGAGTTTGAGATGAGTATGATGGGTGAACTAAACTTCTTCCTAGGATTACAAATAAAACAATTAGATGATGGAATATTCTTTAACCAATCTAAGTACATTAAGGAAATGCTTAAGAAATTTGGCCTAGAAGACTCTAAACCCATGAAAACCCCTATGTCTACGGAAGTGAAGCTCACAAAAGATGATGAAGGTGAGTCCGTGGATAATACTAAGTATAGAGGAATGATAGGTAGTTTACTATACTTAATGGCAAGTAGACCCGATATCATGTTTAGTGTTTGCCTTTGTGCCCGCTTTCAAGAGGATCCCAAAACCTCTCACCTAGAAGCGGTTAAGCGTATCTTCCGATACATTAAAGGCACTATACACTTAGGATTATGGTATCCTAAGGGATCCGGCATAGAAACCATCGTCTATGCGGATTCGGATCATGCAGGAGACTACGTAGATAGAAAAAGCACTAGCGGTATTTGCATGTTTAAGGGATGTTGTCTAACATCTTGGTTTTCGAAGAAGCAAACCGCTCTTGCTATTTCTACCACCGAAGCCGAATATGTAAGCGCTGGAAAGGCATGTCAACAAGCACTATGGATGAAACAAGCTCTCATAGACTATGGCATTAGGTTAGAAAATGTTCCCATTATGTGCGATAACAAAGGTGCGATAGATTTAAGTAAAAATCCGGTGCAACACTCTAGGACTAAACATATAGAAATACGCCACCACTTCCTTAGGGATAATGTACAAAAAGGAAACATATCTATAGAAAAGGTTGCATCAGAAGATAACATTGCGGATATATTCACTAAACCCCTTAAGCGTGAATTATTCAATTACTTGCGTTTTGGATTAGGAATGATGGAACAAGTTGACTAAATTCTATTGCATTTAGAGAATTTTTTTTTACATAAAATTTACTTTTCTTCCACTTCTCCATTTCTGAGTCTAGGAATCTATTTCGCACAAAATTAAAGATTGGGAAACCTCATTTTCATTGCATATACTTTCTTGCAAAACCCAATCAAAGTTTCTTGAAAAACTATTCTCACATCTAGGAATTACATGAACATCATTTTCCTTGCATTGTTGACAAATGCTAAAAACCTTTTTCCTAAATCATGCATAAAACTCCCACATAAATAATCAAAGTATATAATCTAATATATATCATTGACATTCATGAATCGAGCAAAAATCGAATCAAGGAGATTTTGGATTATTTCTTAGGAAACTTATTTTTCTTTGCATTTAGGAGTCGAAACAATCACAACTCCACATTTGTTGCATATAGGCACACACTAGGACATAATCACTCATAATGTTGTCATCTTGTTTCATCACTAGTTTTTGACTCACTAATTACCTTTGCCTTTGATCTAAGATAGTTGCCCTAGGAAGATTGAGTGCTTTTGCCTTTGCTTGTCTCCTCTAGCTTTTTATTAATTGCTTGTTTGCTCTTTTACTTAAGTGCTTTTGCATGCATGCTTTATTATGATTAGATTAGATGCTATATTGCCTAAAGGAATTGAACTTGCTTGAATCCAAATCCAAAAAATAAAAAAACAAAAAAAAAACACACAATTATGTAAGGCGGCCCCCTTAATCTTTAAGGGGACCGCCCCCTAATTAAGGGGACCGTCCATCTGATGGTCGGGTTTACAGAATCTTTTCTGCTTTTTAGCCCATTTTAACCTACATTTCCCAATTTTTACCAACATATTTTGTCCTAATCTCCTAAACAAACTTTATCCATCCATAAACACACAAATCTTACACTATAAATATCCCCAATCTTCAAAACTCTCCATTCATCCCTTCATGACCTCTCCAAACTAACCAAAACCAAAAGCCTCAAGGCTAGCAAGGATGACGGAAAAACCCATTTGGCGAAGAAAAAGCCCTCGAAATAAATCCATCATTACCAATGAAATTGGAAATCACTCCACACCTCCAACCACTTACTTCCCAAACTTTACACCAAACCCATAAGGATATTCATTTGATACTCTTTACAAACCATACAACATTGGCCAAACATCTTCTTTCATGCCAAACTACACATCTCAACCTCCAACCACTTATAATGATCCATACAAGTTTGATCAACAATCAAACTATAATTTGAACTACACAAACCCAATTCATCCATATCAACACAATGATTCTCTCCACATTGCCACGGAAAAACAATAGTTCCATGATGAAATAAACCAAATCCATGATCTTAGTGATCTCCTTGCTACACATCTTGCACAACGCAACAAAGGGCAACCTCCATCATCACCCTATGCAAATTGCCTACCCCACTCTCTCAACTTGGATCAAGTTACAAACCATACTCACTTTTGCCCTTGTTGCATCTTCTTTCAAAAACAAATCCTCTACTTGAGTGAAGATATTTCTTGGATTGAATATCTTCTCACTCGTCCTTACCCTATACCACCCTTAACTCGATACAACATAGTGAGATCCACCTCTTCCGCTCCATACCCCACTCCATATCCCTCTCCATCTAACAACTAAGCTCTATGCTTATGTTCCCTTCAAGCAAATAAAACACTCAACCATGGGATGCAAGCAAGTCCAAGTGCTCTCTTAGGCAATATAGGACTATGTTTTTTCTTTTGTTTTATTGTAATCAATATGCTTCTAGCTTTTTGAATGTTGTAATGATGATCATTTCTATGATTGTCTCATATATGCTTGAATGAATCTATTTTTATTTGCATAATTGTTGCTTTGCATATATATGTCTTGTTCTCCTCACATATTTTTTGTAGCCAAGCTTTCCATAGCTCGTTTCCTTGGTGCTCTCAAATGAGGGGGAGCATACATCAAGGGGGAGCTTTATACCCGTTTAACTTCTTCTATGAAGCTTACTCGGTTTAAACTTTTTGATTTTACAAAAAGGGGGAGAAGAGAGTATTAAACTCTTAAATACTTGTCTAATAGTAAATTTTAGACCTAATGAGTTTACGGTTTTGTAATAATCAAAAAGGGGGAGATTGTTGACATAAATAATGCCTAAAAAAATTATTAAAATATTATCAATATCTCTATGTTTTGATTATTACAAAACATAAACCCATTGAACTAAAATTTATGGCATAAACAAGTATTTAGTGATTAATACTCTCTTTACATCCAAATCACTTAAGGTATGAATAAACAAAGTGTTTATTGCAATCTATGATCAAAGGAAAATTTTTCTAAATCACTAGAACTTTTATAAAATGTCATTAACACTTAATATCTTTTATAAAACATTTGTGGAATTAAAAGAATATGTTTAAATCACTATAAATATATGATTTCAAATTTCCAACCAAAAATGGAAAATCTTATCCAGAAAAACCTTCCTCACAAAAGGTCAAAAAACTCCAACGTTCAGGAGGGCGGCCCCCTTAATTATACTAGGCGGCCCCCTTAATCATTAAGGGGACCGCCCCCTAATTAAGGGGACCGGCCACGCTCCAGAACAGTATTTTTGCTCCCTATAAATACTAGTTCATTCCACAGATTTTTCTCACCTTTTGCACTCCTAAACTTTCTGTTCTAGATCTCCATTTCTATTCTCTTAATCCTTTGATCATATATACATAAATCTTTGTTTCAAAGTGATCCAAACATCATCCTCTGAAGTGCAAGAGAAGAATACTTCTATCCTCCAAGACAAGAAGTATTACAACTTGTTGTGACCTCCACATCCAAGTTGTTAGAGCATCATCAATTGTATCTATCTCTTTGTGTAATTAGTTGTGAATATTTGATAGTAGATAGTTTAGCTAGGTATATAGATAGTGTGATTGGTTAGTAGTTTGTTGTGAAGGAGAAGAGTTAGGAAGTAGATTGTAGTGAAGAAGATTGGTGTGAAGTAGATAGGTGTGAAGTAGAAAATTGTGAAGTAGATTGGTGTGAAGATTGATTGGTGTGAAGAGGTTGTGTAGAAGTTGTTATTAAGTTGTGACGAAGTTGTGGTGTGTACTTTGGTGTGTAAGGTTTTCTCCGCCATAAGGGAGCTTGTTGACATAGTGAAGAAAACTCTCGAGTTAGGTGCTCGGGGAGTGGAGTAGGGTAAAGAAGGTGCCCTTGTAGCCAAACCACTATAAATCTCTTGTCTCACGGTTCGATCTTTCCATCTCTCATTTATTTCTTTACTTACATTATTATTGTTATATCGTACATATTTATTGTTGTTTGTATTGTGCAAGACTTGAGATCACATATTATCGAATCTAAATTTTTTAAAATAAAGAAAACATTCAAACAATTCTTTTGTAACAAATTAAAAAGACGTAAAACTATTCAACCCTCCCCCTTCTAGTTTTCCACACTGCTGATGATGGTGGTGAGGGTACCTCCAAGCGCAGACGTCATACCATCATTGTGGATGAGTCCACATATGAGGAGACGTCATTGTCTTTTGCTGCGCAGGAGAGTGCTGAGACTTCTCCTCCCACGTAAGTAACCTTTGTTTGAGTATTTATGTATAGATATGTGTTTTACGCAGTGCCATTTCTTAACTTCTTTGTGTTTGCTGTAGCGACAGTGCTGCAGGGGGTGATGCAGCGTTTTTTGAGGGGACGGTGCCACCCCAAGCGGCTCATGCTCATGTGGAGGAGTTGGTGGGGGTGAATGAAGAGATGTATGCACAGCAGCTGATGAAAGAGCTGGGCACTACTGCTGAGCATCAGGCTGAGTTGGTTACTCAGCTGAAGGTACGGTATGTTGGTGAGAGTAGCAGTCTCGCTCAGAAGGATGAGGAGATTGCTCTGCTTAGGCAGTTGGCTGATGCGCGAGCAAATGTAGAGTCCACACCTGCATATGCTAGGAGGGTCGCAAATGAGAAGCTGTATTTGCTGGCTGAGGTGAAGCGAGAGCGCGGTGAGACTCATCAGTACATGGCTAACTTCTCTTGGGGTTTAAAGTACCATCAAGAAAATAAAACCGAGCATTTCAACAACCTTGATGAGCTGCGCGAGCGTGTGGAGGGTGCTCTGAAGGTGCAGGAGAGCAAGCTGTGTAAGCTGAGTATAGAGTACGATGAGGAGTTATATCCTCATCTTATGTCTACTATTGCTGAGCGCAGGTATGTATCTTCTTTTTGAATTCTTTGTTTACCACTATGTGCCTTAATGCTCTTTTATCTTCTAACGCGTGTGTTGTTGCATGTGCAGGTGGGTGATCAGCCATGGTTTGCGCTTGGCTGCCATGGGCACGCTGGAGTCCCAGGAGGTTGTAGAGGCCTTTGGGAAGGTCGTGGAGTGTGCCATGGCACGTGGCAAGGCCCAGGCTGCGGAGGAGCTTTCTGAGAGCAAAATGTTGACTGTGCCGCTTGCAAAGGTGCCTGCGTATAGGGTGGATGCTTTTGATGAGCTGGTGGAGGCCATGGAGAAGATAAAGGTCTTCGAATTTCCTCATATTGCCCGCTTGGAGCGTGATCAGGATTATCCTATCAGTGTGATCATGCAGGGCCTAACTCTGGCCAGACACATAGTTGAAGATGCGGAGGCGTACCCTGACTTCTTTCTGAAGCCAGACGAGTCGCTGCTGAAGGTGCCTATTTTTGCTCGCCCCTGCCACATGCTCAATCCCTTCGCTCTTGAGAAGGAGATTTCTTTGAAGAAATGCTTAGAGGCACATGAGACAAGAGCTGCCCGTAAGAAAGGTGTAAAGGGGAAGACCATTCTTTGTGGTGTTGGCGCAACCCATCTCCCCAGGTCTGATGGATTCTCGTTAGCGTACCAATAGTATCTCAGGAGGATATCAGCCTTTTAAGGAGGCTGAGTGAGGCTGGGGAGTTGGCATCTACAGCTAGTAGCTCGAGTCAGAGGCGTGCTCATAGCATTTAGATATGTATGGATTTTTGTAGTTATAACTTATATAAACGCATAGTTCTTATGAATAATAATGTTTATCTTATTTCGTACGCCTTTTTATTTGGTACTTAGATTGTTTTCTTTTGTGTAAAAGATCATCCAAGAGTCAAATTTGAAACCACGACATACTTAAAATGATTTATATTAAGTGCATAACTTAAAAAATCTAAAATGTGAAGATAGACTTGCGTTATTTTGCAAAGGCTATATCAAAATGATCAAGAGTCTTGGCTCGTGGATTGCTAAGCATGTACAATGTATGTTATGTTGCGTATCCGTCGTGGAATGCGCATTTAAACTTACTTCAACGTCTTGAAAGTAAGGCGCTTAGCAAGGATGTGTGATCCAGTGTTGATGGGTTTGCAACCCTCTTACTCAGCGAGTTAGTTAGTAGGTTTACTCATCCTTTCTGCCATCGTAGGTCTTTAATAAGTGCATGCACGCCATGTAGGCAAAATATAAAATAACGATATTGAAACATAAAAAAAAAATGTGCGCAATAAAGTTAAATTTGTTATGGAGTTAGCTAGAAACCACAACGTTTTATTAATACTTGCAAGTTTTGGAAGATAAAAGACAATTCCTAAAAAAGAAAATTCAAAGACAGACATTTATTAGGCACATACTAAAGTGTAAGGTTGTCTGTGTGTTGGCCATAGCCTTTCCTAAAGATAGCATCTCTTGAGATTGCAGATATTCCAAGTTCGTGCCAGCTCGTGGCCTTCCATATCGCGCAACTTGTATGCACCATTACCTAGTGCATCCGTGACCTCATAGGGTCCTTCCCATTTGGGTCCAAGTTTGCCCATGTCTTCTGCGTGGCTTGCATCATTGGCGCGATATACAAAGTCTCCTGGCCTGAAAGAAGTGTGTTTGACTTTTGCATCATAATACTTCTTCATCTTTGCTTTAGCCTTTGCTTCACGTATAGCTGCGCGTTCACGCCTTTCTTCCAGCAGTTCCAAGTCTATGCGCCGCTCATCGTCATTTGTTGTGACATTTATTTCCGCTGTACGGATAGTTGGCATTCCAATTTCGGCTGGTATGACGGCTTCTGTCCCATAAACAAGAGAGAATGGTGTGTCTCCGGTACTGGTTTTAATTGTCGTGCGGTGCGCCCATAAAACATGTGACAATTCATCCACCCACCTTCCTTTATGTCTGTCAAGGCGCGCTTTTATTCCTTCACCCAGACTGCGATTCGCGCGTTCAACCAAGCCATTGGTTTGTGGGTGCTTAACTGAAGCAAAGTGTTATGTAATGTTCAATTGCGTGCACCAATCTTTGAATGGGTTGTCATAGAATTGTTTTCCGTTGTCCGAAATAATCTCTCCAGGTAGTCTGAAGCGACACGCAATGTTGTCCCACACGAAGCGTTTGACCTGGTTGCCGGTGATGCTTGCCACTGCTTTTGCCTCAATCCACTTAGTAAAATAGTCTATAGCTACGATGAGGAATTTTAGCCCTCCCGCTGCAACTGGAAAAGGGCCTGCGATGTCAATGCCCCATTTATAGAATGGCCATGGTGAGGTGATGGGGGTTAACTCTTGTTGTGTTCGGCGCGGAATTGGCCTGTGGACTTGGCAATCGCTGCATTTCTTTATCATGTCCCGTGCGTCGCGGTGCATAGTAGGCCAATAGTATCCTGACTGCAGAGCGCACGCCACTACAGACCGTGGTCCTGAGTGCATGCTACATGAACTAGCATAAATTTCTCGTTGTACGTAATCTGCTTGAAGAGGTCCAACGCACCGGAGCCATGGTTGTAGGAATGAACGTCTATATAGGACGCCATCTCGGAGTTCAAATCTCTGCGCTGTGCGCCGTACCCTACGAGCATCCTTCTGATCTTGTGGTAAGATTCCTTTGATTATAAATTCAATGATAGGTGTCATCCACATAGGATCATGTTCCTCTATCACCGTGGATATTTCCATCTCCGAGATTGATTTGTTTTTTAGAGTTTCCACCAATACATGTTTTGATAGGTGCGAAAAGCTTGTAGATGCGATCTTGCTAAGCGCATCAGCTTTCCTGTTTTCTCCTCTAGGGACTTGTTTTATGGTAAACCTATCAAATTTCAGAATTAGAGACTTGGTTTTTTTGAGGTATTGGATCATGTGTTCATCCTTGGCTTCATATTCACCTAGCACGTGGTTGGCTACTAGCCTGGAATCTACATTTGCCTCTAGGTTACGTACACCCATTTGAGTTGCAATACGCAGTCCAGCAAGTAGGGCTTTGTATTCTGCCTCATTGTTTATGGATGTGAATTCAAAGCGCAGTGCGTAAGTGAATTCTACTCCTTCTGGATTAGTGAGGATAAGGCCTGCGCCTGATCCATCCACGCATGAGGATCCGTCTGTGAATAGAACCCATGGTTCTTGTAATTCTATCTTGCTTGTTGAAGGTGGAGTATCTTCTCAATAATAAAGTCGGCTAATATATGCCCCTTGATTGCAGTGCGTGGTCTATACGAGATGTTGTACTCGCTCAATAGCACACTCTATTTTTCTAGCCGTTCTGATGCGTCAGGTTTAGAGATAACTTGTTTGATATGTTGGTCCATTATTACAGCTATTGGGTGCGCCTGAAAGTATCTGCGCAATCTTTTAACTGCAAATACCAAAGCTAGGACCAGCTTTTCCATAGCGGTATAGTTAGTCACCGTCTTTTTGAGTGCTTTTCTTACAAAGTATATGGGTGTTTGGACGGAGTTCCTATATGTCAATAGTACCGCGCTGACTGCTCCATGAGTTGCAGATAAGTACATGATCAATTCCTCCCCTGGTCGGGGTGCGACAAGTTTTAGAAGCGCTGCAAGGTGTTGTTTAAGTTGTTGGAAGGCTTCCTCCGCCTCATTAGTCTAACGAAAGTCTCCCTTTTTTGTGCACTTCGTGAGTGTCTTAAAGAGAGGGAGTGACTTGTCTGCTGATTTGGACAAAAAATGGTTTAGCCCAGCTAGTTTTCCATTCAATGACTGGACTTCTTTCAATGTGCGTGGTGAAGGGAGATCAATGACAGCTTTTGTCTTTTCTGGGCAAGGCTTGATGCTGTCAGGTTCTATTAAATATCCAAGGAACATGCCTTATGTTGCACCAAAAGTGCACTTCTTGGGATTTAACTTCATGTTTATTCTTCCCAGTGTTTTGAACGTCTCCTCAATGTCGCGCACCAATTCCTCCTCAGTATGACTCTTTATAACAAGCTCATCAACATAGACTTCCAGGTTGCGACCTACTTATTTTTCAAAGGCCATGTCCACCAATCTCTGGTATGTTGCTCTCGCGTTCTTTTGGCCAAAGGGCATTTTTGTGTAGCAATATACCCATTGACTTGTGTGGAAGGCTGTTTTTTCTTCATCCTCCTCAGCCATCTGAATTTGGTGGTACCCTTTGTATGCATCTAGGAAGCATTTAAAGGGATGTCCACACAAAGATTCTACCTTCCAGTCTATCTCTGGCAGCGGGTAGCAGTCCTGTGGACATGCTTTATTGAGGTCAGTGAAATCCATGCACATTCTCCAACTGGCATCACTCTTCTTTACCATTTCTGGATTGGAAAGCCAGTCATGGTAGTAGACTTCTCGCATGATGCCTGCATCTACAAGTTTGTGTACTTCTTTCAGGATGGCTTTTGCGCGGTCTGGGGCTTGGCCGCGCTTTTTCTGTCATATTGGAGGGTATCCTTTTCAGATTTGTAGCTTGTGCTCCATAATAGATCGTGGTACTCCAGTCATGTGCTTTGGTTCCCAAGCAAAGATATCTAGGTTCTTTTGCAAGAGTGTACACACAGCTGCTTTGCCTTTGTCAGACAGCGACCCTCCAATTGATATTTGTTGATCTGGGTAGTCAGGGTGAATGGCGACCTTTAGGTTTGGTATTTTAGATGCGCGCTGTTCTGGAACATTCTCTATTTCACTGGTTACTGTGTTGCATTCTTTAGGTGGCACAGTAGTATTGTAGAGGGTGACAATGCCCCCTTCTACTGGGAATTTGAGCATTCCATGTGCTGTGGATGGTACAGCACGCATGGATGATATTCCAAGTCCCAATGATGCCATTGTACGGTGAAGGAGACTTGATTATCATGAAGTTTATCCAGGTTGCAGTAGAGTGTTGTTCATCCCCAACAACTACGAATAAGCGTAATTGCCCCATAGGCCATATTTTTTCTCCTGTGAACCCAGAAAGACACGTCGTGGCCGGAATTAACTGACTTTGTATCTCTGGTCGCAGCCTCTTGAAACAGTGTTCATACAGAATGTCTGCGGATGCTCCTCCATCAATATACATTCGACGGATATCGTGTCCCCCAGTATGTATCTCAATGGTTAGTGGCTCTACTACTGCGTTGTCCGCAGCTAGAGTGGGGAAGGATATTTCATTCCCAAAAGAGAATTTTTGGCTGACCTTTTGCTTCGTCTTGCGCTGCCATGACTGTATCATGTAAATAATGTTAGCCTTATCTTTGGATGGCTCCTTCTTACCTCCATTCTTTTGTTTATCCTTTCTTTCTTTAATATTCTTAACGAGATGATCCATTCTACCCTCCTTTACTAATTTGTCAATTAGTTGTCGTAGTTGGACACACTCGTTAATGGTATGGCCCTTTTGCCCATGGTATTCGCAGTACCCATTCCCTACACGCCGATCCTCTAGAGTGCGCATTGGTGGGGGTTTTGGGAAGTTTGTGCCTTCTGTTACAAATATCTCCCTCGGAGTTTTCGTGAGGGGGATATACTTGTCACTATCTCGTCCGCTTCCCTGACTGCGATAATTCTTGTTGCGATTGCTACTATGATCATTGGATTGTCTCCTAGGCTGTTCTTGTTGCCTATAGTTTGAGTAGCCTTTTTTACTATCCGCATCAGCTGCTTCTCCTTGGATAAAGGACCTTGTGCGCTTCATTAGTTCATCGAAGGTTTGGGGAACCTTGTCATTTAATTTCCTAATGAGTTCTGGGTTGTTAATCCCATTCATGAACCCTGAAATTTTTAGCACTTCAGGACACGCCTTGACGTGTATACATTCATCCTTAAAGCGCTCCATGTAAACACTGGTTGATTCCCCTTGGCGCTGTTTCACTCTGGCCAGTTCAACAGGGTTCTTAGCGCACTTCTTTCTCTGAGTGAAATTCAAGCGGAATGCTTTCCTCAACTCTTCAAACCCGTCTATGCTCCTTCGTGGAAGCTTGCTAAACCAAGTTCGCGCATTCCCCACTAATGCGGAGTTAAACATATGACACCACACAGGTTGTGGCCAATTTTTGATAGTAGCAGCGGATTCGAAAATTTTTAGGTGGTCATCAGGATCACCCGTTCCATCATATGTTTTAATATTGGTGGGCATGCGCCTTTTCTTGTGATCAGAGTAATCGCTGATGCGCCGTGTGAATGCATCAACTTTTTGGCGACGCCAAGGAAGAGACATGTCTTCGTCTTCTTCCTCCCGACGTCTTCCTCTGGACTTCTAGTGTCCTGTCTCTTTATCCTCATTGTCTGAGGTGTCACTTGAGGAGAAGTCATCCCTTTTGCGGCGTTTGCGCCATTTTTCCTCAGAGGAAGAGCTTGAGGGGCTTTCACTTGGGGAAGTTCGTCTTCCCAACCTGTCGTGAATTCTTCTGCTTCCAGACCTTGAGGAGCTCTCGCTCGGTGAGCGTTGTCATCCAAGTCTATCTTGTACCCTGCGACTACCAAGTCTAGAGTGAACATTGGTACGCCTCTCACCGTCTTCATATTCCTCCGAGTATTGTGAATCAGATGCTGTACCAAGTCTATCATGGACATTAGTACGTCTTTTATTATTTTCGCCCCCCCCCCCCCTCTGGTAGCGCGGTGGGGATGTTTCTGGGTTAAAGTTAAGCCGGGCTTGTAGGCTCTAGCTCGACCTTCTCCTTGCCTCCTCTTGCATGAGGCTAGTTAAAGCTTCATAATTCTGTGACACAAAATTACTTAGCGTTAACTCAGGCGCGTGTTCTTCTAGTGCAACAACATCTGTTTCTGGGTTAGGTCCCCTATCTCGATTAGGCGCGCTTGGTGGCACAGTGTTGTCCACAATAGGTGCCGTTTGATGGGGAGTGTTGAAGAGAGTGCGCTGAAGTTCTTCAGCGCTTGGAACCACCGTGGTGGTTTGAGTAGTCCCTGTGGGCAGTTCTACTGCTGGGAGAATTAGGGTTGGGAACGGTTCTTGGTGACCAGGCGCATTGGTTGTTCCAGAGGCTTGCCTAGAGGTCGAATCTTGATGGTTCTTCCTCTGGGGGTCACCGCGTGTTTTTTCCAACTGCGGAGTCCGCTGGCTTGAATTTTTGTGCTTCGTCATTCTAGTTCTTAGTGTAGGGTCCCACGGATGGCGCCACTTGTTGATACAAAAGTTGGGCGTTCCTTGTTTGGGTTCCTGTTCTCGTACCAATCAGACCTTAATGCTTGAGACCTGCGTACTAAGAAAGCAAACAGACACCGTTAGGCTTATCGTGGGATTGTCTCCCACGATTATCCTCCGGTGTGAAAGTAAGTAATCGATTTTAGGGTTATGTAAAAGAGTTAGGGTTGTGAATCGTATCTTTAACGAGAGTTATGATATTGTTTATATAGGCACATAATCCTTATTGGATACGTGCTCCATACTCTTCGATATATATCCGGTTTGATATATATCCCTTAAATAGGAGATATCTATATCCAAACCATAAATAACTTTGGTTTGGGCTTTCGTGAGCCCAAACCGTTAGCATGCTGGCTCAAATCATTGTTATGATAGCCCACTCGTGGTGGGCTTGGGCGTTAGTAATGTTTATCATTTGGGTTCGTGACCCGAATATAGACTATACTTCATCAGTTCCCAAAATTAACAAATTGAATCCGCCGCAACACGCGAGTGCATATCTTCTCGTTTATTTTGGTATGTGTTAATTCACATACCTTTTCATAGCCAAATACCGACCCAAATAGACCAAATTTGCTACCAAATGCCAAAGAATGTGTATTTTTATGTTTGTGAACGTGCAGGTACAGATATTTCGTGAAAAGACGAAAAACAAACGGAAACCGGCAAAAACGAGCACAAGAGTGGAACGTGTGAAGAAAGTCAAAGAAAGTCAATGATAAGCCTACAAAGCCTTAAAGTGACCTCAGAGATTTGAGATGTGTTAAGAATAATTCCTAGATGAAGTTTCATGATATTATCACTTTTGGTCCTCCAAGTTTCAGAGATTGTCAGATATAGTCCTTTGAAGTTATTTTTGAAGAAGTAACAAGTTTGGTCCTCCATAATTTAGAAAGTGACAAATAAAACCCTTGGATCAAATTATTGGAGAAGGACTGTTGGGAATAAAATGCACAAAGTAAAGAGTCTGCCAGAAGAGCCTGCTAGTTGATAGTTAAGCCTGCCTCTTCAGTTTTGCTGATATTGAAGATATACTAACAGTACCTTCTGGGTAAGAAGGTACTGCTAGTTTAAGAAGGTCCTGCCAGTTTTCATGACAAGTTGCTATATTTTAATTAGAGATATTTACTTGTATTATTAGTCTTTGTACAAAGTTATACATTAAGTAGAAGTAGTACAGAAGTCTCAGTAGATATAATGGAGTGTTTTACCTTGAAAGGTGTAATATTAGGATAAGATAAAACTCTAGTATATTATATTAAGCAACTTGACCACTTGTAATAAGGGCTCCTTATACTATAAAAGGAACCCTTAAGACACCATCTTAGATATAACTTTCCCAGCTCTTACACTCATCTTTCCTATGCATAACTTCCATATTTGAACCCTTTCACATATAAAAGATTCAAGGTTACACTTGTAATCCTGGTGATAGTTAAGATCACCCGTATTATTTCAATAATAATATTGAATCGTTTTGTGTTATTCATGTTGTGTTCATACTCAGTTACTTATTCACCACCTTTGTTCCTTTAGTGTGTTTTAGTAAATTCCGCGTGCTAACTCACATTCATTCATAAATATCCTAAACACATTACTGAGATTAACATCCCAAGTGTTTGCACAAATCAATACAGAATCCTTCCACAAGTGGTATCAGAGCAAGGCTGATATTTACGACATAAAAGAACATAGCAAAAATGGATGTTGAGCACATTCAAACCAATGTGGCTGCAAAACTTCCATTACTCAAACAGAATGAGTTTGAGATGTGGAGACTGAGGGTTGAACAATACTTCCAAGTGCAAGACTATGCACTTTGGGAGATTATTGAAGAAGGAAACTCATTTAAACCAGTAACCACCACCTCCACAGTAAATGATGCACTTGTCACAACTGTGCAAGTAAACCCAATAACTGCTGAAGAAAGAATTCAAAAGAGAAATGATCTTAAAGCCAGGAGTATGCTTCTCATGTCTATTCCAAATGACCAGCTTTTAATCTTTAACAAGTACAAGTGTGCTAAAACCCTTTTTCAAGCTATTGTGGCTAGATTTGGTGGTAATGATGCTACCAAGAAAACCCATAAAACACTTTTAAAACAACTGTTTGAAAACTTTTCAGCCACACCAAATGAGTCTTTGGACAGCATGTTCAATAGACTACAAAAGCTTTCTAGTCAGTTAGCCATTCATGAAGTGATAATATCTCAAGAAGACTTAAACTCCAAATTCCTTAGAAGTCTACCCTCTGAATGAGCCATGCATGTCATTGTCTGGAAAAACAAACCAGATATTGATTCCATGAGTCTCAATGATCTTTACAGCAACTTCAAGATAGTAGAGCATGAACTAAAGAAGTCTACTAGTTCAAGCTCAGGAAATATGGCATTTATGTCATCTCATGGTACTTCCAAGAAAGTTGATGAAGAAAAAGATGGTAGAGAAGAAGGTACTGGCAACACAAATTTTGGTACTGCCAGTACTTCCAGCAGTACCAAAACCATTTTAGATGAAACAATTGGTTGTGCTTTCCTAACATCACAACACAATGGTTCCACATTGACCTTTGAAGATCTTCAAGAGATCAGTGATGATGATCTTGAAGAAATGGACATAAAATGGAAGCTTTCACTTCTTAGCATGAGGGCTAAGAAATATTTGATGAGGACTGGAAAGAAGATTGTCATCAATGGCAATGAACCTGCTGGGTATGACAAATCTAAAGTGGAATGTTACAACTGCCACATGAAGGGTCACTACTCAAGAGAATGTAGAAGACCAAAGAAGCAGGGTGATAAAGGAAGAGGTTTTGAGAACAAGAACAGGGGAAACAATAAGAACAAGATCAAGGAAGTGGACATCACTGAAACAAAAGCTATGGTAGCCATTGATGGGCTGGGTTTTGATTGGAGCTTCATGGGTGAAGAAGAGTCATCCTCAAATGAAATTGCTTTAATGGCTCTCTCCAATCCTGAGGTACAAATTACTAAATGTTCTGCTACTTGTGAAGTTTTTAAAGAACTAGAAATCTTAAGAAAACTTTATGATGAACTGAAAGAAGAACAAAGAAAAACTCATCAAGACCTAGTTAATCATAAGTGTGGTATGTCCAAACTTGAGAAACAGATAATTCACTTTAGAGAAAATGAACTCACCTTTTCTGACACAAAAGCTATTCTTAATAGAGATATATTTCTTAAAGATGCTGAAATAAACCTGTTAAGAACTGAATTTGCTAAAGTGAAACAAGCAAAAGATAATATTCAACTAACTGTTACAACATTAGAAAATGCTTCTGCTTGTACTAAAAGTATAGTTGAGAACCAAATAAACAAGAAAATCAAATCTGGGATTGGATACAACACATGTCCACCTCCTTACAGAGGAATTCCCTGTCCCCCAGGTTTAGATCTTGCTGAATCAAGTTTACATGAGCTCACAAATAAACCACTAGAAAAAGTAAAACCTGTAGAAAATAGTGAACCTTTTGAGAGTGCAAGTGATACTTCACTTTCCAAAGAAAAGTTTCTCACTGATAAGAGCTCAGATGTTACAACTATTGAAGGTTATACATCTGATGAAAATGGAAAAGAGACTGTTTCTAAGAAAGGAAACAAGGTAGGACCAATCAGTCCTAAAAGTGTAGAAAGTATCACAAAGACTAAAGTTGTTCTAAAAACAGTTGAATGTTGTGCTAAATGTAATAGCAAACCTAGAGGTAGTCAGAGAAATTGGAACAATCTTAAGTCACATCAACTTGGTGATAACTTTGTTTTGTATAATAAGGCATGTTATTACTGTGGTAGTTTTAATCATACTCATGCTTATTGTAACAATTGGGTTTCTGGGAATACATCAAGGTCTAAAACAAGTAAAACAAACCCCAGAAAAGGTTCTATGAAATCTAACACACCAAAAGATAATCATACTGTTAGACCAAATGAGCCTGTTTACCCAAAATTCACTACTAAGGGTGCAAGTAATACCTTCAAACATACACCAAGAGTTGTGAAAAGTCTCACTGAAAGGGATTATGTGGTTAAAACACAAAATTGGAGACCAAAACCAAAAGGTCCTGCTAGACCAAATGGTACTGCCAAATTTGGTACTGTCAGACCAAAAACCACAAAATATGTCAAAAATGAAAATGCTGTTAAGTCCTCAGCATGTTGGATTTGGAAACCTCTCCAACCAAATGGTGCATCAATAGTCCTAAAAAGGTTTGATTACATTGATGCATGAGGCAAACCCAAGTCAGTCATGGCTTGGGTACCCCAAAGAAACTAATATGTGTATACATGTGCAGGAACATTCAAATGATATTGCAGATCAAGGATATGTAGATAGTGGATGTTCAAGGCACATGACAGGCAACATGTCTTACCTCACAGACTTCAAATCATTTGATGGAGGATATGTTACCTTTGGGGGAGGAATCAAAAGAAAGATTACTGGTAAAGGTACAATTAAAACCAGTAAATTAGATTTTGAAAATGTGTATTTTGTTAAAGAACTACAGTTTAATCTCTTAAGTGTCTCACAAATGTGTGACACAAAGAACAATGTTCTTTTTACTGACACTGAATGCTTTGTACTTTCTCCTGATTTTAAAATTCCTGGTGAAAGTCAGATTCTTCTTAAAATCCCTAGAAAGAACAATATGTACATTGTTGATTTAAAGAACATTGTTCCTAAAGAGAGTTTAACCTGTCTAGTAGCAAAAGCCTCATTGGATGAATCTATGCTTTGGCATAGAAGACTTGGTCATGTAAACTTTAAAACAATCAATACAATTGCAAAATATGATTTGGTTAGAGGTTTGCCCAAAAAGATTTTTCAAAATGACCAAACCTGTGTTGATTGTCTAAAAGGAAAACAACATAGAGCTTCTTGTAAGCCCAAGACCCATAACTCAATTTCTCAAGCTCTATACATGCTTCATATAGATCTCTTTGGTCCTACTTCTGTGAATAGCTTGAATGGTAAAAGATATTGTCTTGTAGTTACTGATGATTATAGCAGATTCTCTTGGGTTTTCTTTTTAAGAACTAAGGATGAAACAAGTGAGATCCTTAAGTCCTACATTACAGGGATAGAAAACCAAATTGATAAGAAAGTAAAAGTAATTAGATGTGACAATGGGACAGAATTCAAGAATAGAGTTATGGATGAATTTTGCAAAGAAAAAGGAATAAAAAGAGAATATAGTGTAGCTAGAACCCCACAGCAAAATGGAGTAGCAGAAAGGAAAAATAGAACATTTATTGAGGCTGCGAGAACAATGCTAGTAGATTCTAAGTTGCCTATTTCATTTTGGGCTGAAGCAGTAGGTACTGCTTGTTATGTGCAGAATAGGGTTCTTGTGATTAAACCTCATAGAAAGACTCCTTATGAACTTTTTTTTGGTAGAACACCATCTCTAAGTTTTATGAGACCTTTTGGATGTCATGTCACTATTCTCAATACCAAAGATCATCTAGGAAAGTTTGAAGGAAAAGCTGATGAAGGCTACATGATAGGGTATTCTTTGCAAAGTAAGGCCTATAGGGTATATAATAAATGCACTAGGCTAGTAGAAGAAAACCTGCACATAGAGTTCCAAGAGAAAATACCAAATGTTGCAGGCACTGGACCAGATTGGTGTTTTGACATTGATAAGCTTTCAAAATCTATGAATTATGTGCCTGTCACAGGTACAAATACTAATGATAATGCAGGTTTTGAAGACAATGATGAAACAACTGAGGATCAAGATTACATCTTGATGCCAATTTGGACAGGAGTGGATTCATCTTCAAGTCATGGAGAGTCTCCAAATACTACAAATGAAGGTGTTGAAGATGATCATGGAACTCAAGATCAAGGGAATCTAGAAAATTCTGAAAATGGAAATGGTACTGTCAATTCACAAGATGGTACTGCCAGTTCAACAGATGGTACTGCCAGTTCACAAATTGGTCCTGCTGAACCATTAAATGTTCTATCAGATGATTCCTTACAAGAAGATGTAGGGATTGGAAACCTTCCAATTTCCTATGATGTTCCTACAACACACAACACAAGAATTCTCAAAGATCACTCCATTGATAATGTGATTGGCAGTATTGATTCTGGTGTTAAAACAAGAACTCAAGTCTTATCTTCAGACAAAGATGGGTTTGTCCTAGCTGTGTATGAAGAAAAGAACCATGAAGTTGCCCACATATGCCTGTTTTCATGCTTTCTCTCTCAAGTAGAACCCAAAAACATTACAAAAGCCTTAGATGATTCAAGCTGGGTTGAAGCAATGCAAGAAGAGCTACTTCAATTCAAACTGTAGAAGGTTTGGGTACTGGTTGATTTGCCCAAAGGTTACAGGGCAATTGGAACCAAATGGGTTTTCAGAAATAAGAAAGATGAAAGGGGAATAGTGATCAAAAACAAAGCCAGATTGGTGGCCCAAGGGTATACTCAAGAAGAAGGAGTGGATTATGAAGAAGTTTTTGCTCCAGTTGCAAGAATTGAAGTAATTAGGCTATTCTTGGCCTATGCTTCTTTCATAGGTTTCACTGTCTACCAAATGGATGTCAAAAGTGCCTTTTTATATGGTACTATTGAAGAAGAGGTGTATATTTCTCAACCTCCAGGCTTCATTGATGCAGAATATCCAGACAAGGTGTACAAGGTTACCAAAGCTCTTTATGGTCTACACCAAGCTCCTAGAGCATGGTATGAAACATTGGCTTTCTATCTATTGGAAAATGGATTTCAAAGAGGCAAGATTGATCCAACTTTGTTCATCAAAAGAACCAAGAAAGACATCTTGCTGGTGCAGATTTATGTTGATGACATTATCATTGGATCCACAAATCAGGAATTGTGTGTAGAGTTTGAAAAACTTATGCTTAGTAAGTTTGAAATGAGTTCCATGGGGGAACTTACTTTCTTTTTGGGTCTCCAAGTGAAACAATCTAATGAAGGCATATTTATCAGCCAAGATAAGTATGTAGCAGAGATCCTAAGGAAATTTGGGTTTGCAGATTCAAAGGTTGCAAGTACACCAATGGATCCAGAAAAGGGGTTACACAAAGATGCTGAGGGTGAAGATGTTGATGTGCACAACTACAGATCAATGATTGGGTCCCTAATGTACCTTACTTCATCAAGACCAGATATCATGTTCTCAGTATGTGTATGTGCAAGGTTTCAAGTCAATCCAAAAGTTTCTCATCTCACAGCAGTCAAAAGAATCTTCAGAAACCTCAAGGGCCAGCCTAAGTTGGGTCTATGGTATCCAAGGGAATCATCTTTTGATTTGGTAGCTTACTCAGATAGTGACTATGCTGGTGCAACCCTAGACAGAAAATCCACAACTGGTGGATGTCAATTTCTTGGATGCAGACTCATATCATGGCAATGCAAGAAGCAAACAATGGTGGCCAACTCTACAACTGAAGCAGAATATGTTGCAAGTGCAAGTTGTTGTGGCCAAGTTCTTTGGATCCAGAATCAATTGCTTGACTATGGGTACAATTTTCTTAACACCATTATTTACATTGACAATAGCAGTACTATATGTATCATCAAAAATCCAGTTCAACACGCAAAAACAAAACACATTGAAATCAGACACCATTTCACAAGAGATTGCAATGAGAAAAGGTTAATTCAAGTTGTCAAAATTGATTCTGAAAATAATTTTGCAGACCTACTCACCAAAGCTTTTGATTTAGGTAGGTTTAAATACCTGGTAGCAGGTATTGGTATGATAAATCTTTGAAAAACATGTGTTTTGTATATAAATAAACAAGTTCTGGACTCTAAACATGGTACTGCTAGTTAGTCATAAGGTACTGTCAGTACAAAATTGGTACTGTTATTCAAAGTTTGCTCTGTTTTTGCTCATCTTGATGTTTAAATGTTAACAATGCTATAAAACAAGTGCTTTGCACTCTGTTCTTTTGGTTTACAACTAACCATTTCAGGTTTCTCAAGCTTGCTAACACCATCAGGATATGGAAATGGTAATCAGTTCACCAAGTTTTTCAAAACTTTAAGAGCTGGCTAGTCCAAAGCAAACGGCTCTTAGTAAAGACTTATCAAATCCGTTGATAGCTGATAGTTTGCTAAAAACTATAAGGTAATCAGTTCACCCAGTTTCAAAAACTTAACGAACTGACTAGTCCAAAGCAAACGGCTCTTGGTAAAGACTTATCAAATCCGTTGACAGCTGATAGTTTGCTAAAAACTATAAGGGATATTTTCTAAAATTTCAAAGAGACTGCCAAGTTTTATTTCAAAAACAAGGTACTGGTAGTTCAAATTTTAGTACTGGTAGAGTAAAATGGTACTGCTACATAGCCGTTGAGTCTGTCAGGTTAAAATATATCATGTTTTCCTCGAATTAAGGATATAGTTATTATAATAAAAGATCTTTTTGACCGCCTCTTCAATTTCTTATCCATAACTTTTATAGTCGGTCAAAAGTCATTTTTCTCATAATCAATCCTTATCATAATTCACACTCACCTTTCATCTTCTACCAGTACAACAATAAAATCCCACCATTGAAATCAAAATTTTCATCAAACCTTTCACCATGGCTCATCTAAGTTTTGTCAAACGTCACAACCAATTAGCATTTTTGGAAAAGTCTGATGACAATGAAACTTTTCATCAAGCAGTGGATTTTCTAAACAATTCTTATGTCAGGTTTGCTTTACTCGTGAATCCCACTATTTTTGAATCTCAAATTTCACAATTTTGGCAAACTGCTAGAGTTAACACTCTTAGGAATGGGATTCAGGAGTTAGAGGCCAAAGTGGATGGTAGAACCTTGACTTTTACCGAATCATCCATTAGAAGACATCTTCATTTAGATGATTCAGATGGCATTAGTCAACTACCTGATACTAAAATTTTTGAAAATTTGACAAAAATGGGGTATAATGTAACTTCTACAAAGCTTACATTTCTTAAAAAGCATTTTACCCCTCAATGGAGATTTTTGATTCATACCATCCTTCATTGTTTAAGCCAAAAGAAAACCTCATGGGAGCAATTTAGTGGTAACATGGCTGCAGCTCTCATTTGCCTGGCAACAAACAAGAAATTCAACTTTTCAAAATATATTTTTGAAGGATTGGTTAAAAATGTGGACAGTGAAACAAAGTTTTTGATGTACCCAAGGTTCATTCAGTGCCTCATAAACAAATCCAAACATTTGTTACTTCCCCCAAACAAACCTTTTAAGACTCCCAAACTTACACACAAGGTGTTTTCAAACATGAAAATTGGTTTTCAAGGAGAAGAAGTACCACTTTTTGAGGAAATGTTACCACAACACTCTGAAGAACCTGATCATTCATCATCACATCCATCACCAGTACCATCACCCACACCAACAGTACCATCAGTCACACCACCATCACCAGTACCATTACCATCTGATCAACAACCACAAACACCATCTGCAACATCACCATCATTATCACATCATAACTCACCACCTCAATCTCCTCCACAACAAAGTGTAGATGCTCAGACTATCAGGGACCTAAAGGAGCAAGTACAGCACTTGCAAACTACTCTTGAAAGTCAAAACAAACATTTTACAGAGATCAACACCAAGTTAGTTAAGAGAGTTGAGAAACTAGAGTTGAAAGTGAAGTTGCTGAAGGGTAAAAAGTCTACTCAGTTGGTTGTTTCTAGTTCCTCAAGTTCAGATGCAGAGGGTTTGGGTCTCTCTTCCAAAAAGGGGAGGATGGGTAGTTCTAAAAATGAAGAAGAGATTCAATTTTAGTTTCATGAAGGAACTCCAGTGATTGATGAAGAGCCTGCTACTCAAGAAAAAGAGCCTGTTAGCTTGAAAGATACTGCTGCAACAGATACTACTGATGCAAAGCAAGATACTGCTGAAGCAGAGCAAGAGCCTGCTGGGATTCAGAGGCTATTAGCTATAAATTTAAAAGGATCTGATCAAGTGTCTTACAAAAGAAAGAGAGGATCACAGCCTCAGGGGAGGTTTCTTGTTTCTGATGAACAATCTGCTGCTCCAAGTCCAGTATCATCACCAAAAGACAAGGGCAAGAAAATTGTAGTTGAAGATGAACCAAAGCCTAAAAAGATGAAGCAGAAAGAACAAGCACAATTGGCTGTAGATGAAGAGTTGTCCAAAAAGCTTCATGAAGAAGAAGTATTGAGGGCTGAAGAAGAATCAAGAATGCTGCAAGAAAAGTTTGATGCTCAACTGCAATACATCATTTCCATTGATCCAATTGTAAGAGGTGAAGCTTATACCCTAATTTGTGATGAATCTCTTAGCTCAGATGAAATGACAATCAAGCTCAATGATTTCATCACCAAGAAATACAATCAAGAGGCATTGGATGATGTCTATCAGCAGATTCAGAAGAATCAGAAGAAAGGATTTAAAATGCCACATTCTGAAGCAGATCAGAAGAAGTTCTTCAAGATATATCTGAAAAGAGAAGTGAACATGAAAGATCATCAACTCAAAGGTAAATCTTTTGATGAATTGAAGCTTCTATATTTAGAGGCTTACAGAAGAAACAAAACCAGTTTTCTCATGGATACTCAAGAAAGGCCTTCCAAAGGAAGGGAAGATGATCAGAAGGAACAAAAAGAGAAAGCAGAATTGCCTCCTGTTCAATCAAGAGAAATGGTTGTCCATGTTCCACAAGTTGTTTTTGCTGAACCCTTACATGCAAGGCATCCAGTCATAGATTGGGAAATCTTTAATGACAAGTTTGGCAAAGCATGGAAGATAACAAGAGTTGGAAACAAGGTTGAGATTTTCAAGAACTTTGAAAATCTACTTAGAGCATGTAGCAGAATGGATTTAGATGAATTATGGGTATTAGTTCAAGAGAAGTTGAAAACCAAGTATAAGCCAGATGCAAAGGAGCAAGAGCTACGGGTGGAGTTCAGCAGATTATATGATCCATATCCTACTGATATTCATTGGAAATTTTCTTACTATGATTTATCTGTTACATGGGAATACTTCAGCATGAGTCATGTTCATCATCTTTCCACTCAGAGTGGAATAGAGCTCTTTATGCTAGGAGAGAAAGAGTATCCTTTAAGCTATGAAGTATTATCAGTCTTGATCTCCAATAAGCTTTTGTGTGAAGAAAAGACTGATGCAGTCAAAATATTGAAGGAGAGCATATTTGATCAGTATGAAAGCCTAAGGAGAAAAAGATAAGGTTTTTGGAAGAGTTCCCTCAAATCCTCAAGGTATAAATTTTATTCACAAAGAAACTTGGTTATTTTATATGGGAATAACAAGTTTAGGGGAGGATTGTTGGGAATAAAATGCACAAAGTAAAGAGTCTGCCAGAAGAGCCTGCTAGTTGATAGTTAAGCCTGCCTCTTCAGTTTTGCTGATATTGAAGATATACTAACAGTACCTTCTGGGTAAGAAGGTACTGCTAGTTTAAGAAGGTCCTGCCAGTTTTCACGACAAGTTGCTATATTTTAATTAGAGATATTTACTTGTATTATTAGTCTTTGTACAAAGTTATACGTTAAGTAGAAGTAGTACAGAAGTCTCAGTAGATATAATGGAGTGTTTTACCTTGAAAGGTGTAATATTAGGATAAGATAAAACTCTAGTATATTATATTAAGCAACTTGACCACTTGTAATAAGGGCTCCTTATACTATAAAAGGAACCCTTAAGACACCATCTTAGATATAACTTTCCCAGCTCTTACACTCATCTTTCCTATGCATAACTTCCATATTTGAACCCTTTCACATATAAAAGATTCAAGGTTACACTTGTAATCCTGGTGATAGTTAAGATCACCCGTATTATTTCATCAATAATATTGAATCGTTTTGTGTTATTCATGTTGTGTTCATACTCATTTACTTATTCACCACCTTTGTTCCTTTAGTGTGTTTTAGTAAATTCCGCGTGCTAACTCACATTCATTCATAAATATCCTAAACACATTACTGAGATTAACATCCCAAGTGTTTGCACAAATCAATACAGAATCCTTCCACAAGGACAGATTTGGTCCTCAAAATTTCAGATTTACACCATTAGTCCTTGCTTTTTACTAATATCAAAATCTGAAAATACAACTACATATAAAGCCTAGTCCAAAACCAAACTTTTTTTTAAATCCCAAAAGCCCAAGTCCAACTTACCTAGCCCAACACCCCACCCACGGTCAATATCCTTCACTCAGGGTCAAAGGTCAACAAGTCAAAGCAATAATATAATACGTTTTACCCTTTCCCGACCCCCAATTACCCCTTTCCCAGAAATATACTATTCACCATTAGAACCCTAATTACCCATACCCTTTAATTACTATAATTAAGGGTACAAGCATCTAATCACTTGCCTTCTAGAAGCTGACACAGGTGTCAGAAGCATGTCAGAGTAAACTAGCACAAAGAATGATACGTGGCTGCTTTCTATTAGTTCAAACGCGTCACTAGTATGAATCCAAGGGCTGTGAATCAAGGAACAATCATTAGAGGTGATCAAGTGGCTCAGATTGCATTTCAGAAAGCACACCACACGGATTGCCAAGCTGGCAATCCATGGCTATCCATTCTAGATCCTTCCTTTCTCATGTAGTTTATATAGATGTGTAGGGATAGTGTATGAGTGTGGAGTTTTGAATAGAAGCTCTGCCATTTTTAAATCTCAGTTTGTAGTGTAGAATTTACTTTCCAATTGTAATACTCTTATTTTTAATGAAATCCTTTTTACTTTTAATCAATTCAGCTTATTGTAGTTTACAAGTTATTGAGTAGCTTATACTTCTGCTTCAATAGCTTAATTCATATCAAATTTCTTAGTTTCTAATTTAGTTTTAATTTCCTTCAAATAGTTTTCATAAAATCAAAAAATTTAAAAAATATATTAAAATAGATTTGTAGAATTCAGCTTTCAACAAAGCTGAATTGTTGTTTGTTACAGCTTATATAAGCTCTATAGTTCTAGTGAGTTTGATTTTCAATTTTACCAGTTTCAGATTTCATTTAAGAGTCACAGTCAACAAAAGTCAAAGCCTGAAGTAGTATTGGATTCAGTGAAACTTTTGATAGACAATTTGAGATTTGGAAGCATTTGCCTATCTTAGAGATAGGCAAGCATAGTGAAACCCTCTTTTCATGCTGAGGGTAACTCATTTGTAAGTTCTGTTTTCAACTTTGCTTAACTAGTTGATTATTTCTGAGTTTCTGTGCATCTGTTGGATCTTGTTGTTATTAGGTGTTGTAATTGCTTCTGATATTGTTTTTCTAGCTTGTTAAATCAGTATACTAGTGTTTTGTAGCTTAGATAATTGTTTCATAGTGAAAACTTGTAGATAAAGGAGTGTTTGGATTAGTGATTTGCTGTGATTTATAGTTGTAGTCTTACTGTTATAGCTTCACTAATAGACTACATTAGGAGAGTAATCAACTAATAGAGAGTAAAATTAGTATAGTAGTTCATTAAAAGTCAAAGTAAGGTTTCAATTAGCTTTACAGTTTGGATTCATAGAAAACAGTTTGAGTTATTGATTTCATAGTTGTAATTTAGTCTTAGTTAGCTTATTTTATCATTGACATAGCTTAATATTACATGTAGGGATAATTATAAGCAACTGAAATTGGATTTAGTCATTTGGTAAAAACTAGTTAAAAGTCAACTATCTCAAGTTTGTAGGTTCTGATAGCTGCTGATAACAGGAGGATTTAGAGCATCAAATAGTTGTTAGAGATAGGGCTTTTGCTGTTTTTAGACTCTTAGTAGCACAATTGAACTTTTGCCCCATTGAGTTTTCAAATTTGAACTTATTTGAGCAGCTTATTGTTACCTAATTGTTGAGCATTTGGAACAGATTTCTGTCTTTGAGAATAGGACTGCTGGAGCTTATTTGAGTTTGAGTTTGAACTTAATTGATATTTCTGAGTTGCCTTAGTTGAGATTTAGCTATTTCATTCAGTTCTGAGTTCCTGGCTTATTCTGAGTTGAACTGCTTATTCATTAGCTTATTGTGGACTGCTTTTTGATTGCATTCATTGATTCTGTGTTTTTCATGATCATTTCTGAGCTTGTTTGAGCTTATTGTAGTATAATACTTCTGTGTTTTCAATTTGGTTTAGTTTTGTGGCAAGTGCTTATAAATAAGCACTTGCTATAAGCTGTTTTAGCTCAAATAAGCACTTCTGCTTAATATTTTCTTTTCAAAATTTTTCTGCAAGCTTTTCATATTATTTTAGATTTTTTGTGAATTTTTCAGATTTTTCCAAGTTGATTTACTATTTTTCTTAATTTCTCTTCATTAATAATCATTTTTAAATCCTTTTTATTATACAAAAATCAATAAAAATTCAGAAAAAGCCTTTAAAAATACAAAAATATTTTAGAAAATCCTTTAATAATATTTTAGATTTTTCAGATTAGATTTTATATTTTTCCCATTTATTTTTATAATTTCCCTTATTTTTAATTACTTTTTAATTCAATAAATAGAAAATAAATCATAGAAAATAAATAAAAAGCCAAAAAAATATTTTTCTTTTTCTAAAAATTCTTTTTAATAGTTTAAGATTTTTAGAAACTTGTTTCACATTTGTAGGATCATTTTTAGTATAAAAGACACGTTTTATTTCGTACGTTACGTTTAAATTTCGCGATTGCATTTCCGTTTTCTAATTTTTGACACTTGTGCATATATAGCTTGTACTTTCTGCATAGTTCACTATTTTTTTCATATTTTGAATTTCACCATCACTTTTCACTATTCACTTTTCACTACACGGTTCACAATTCAATATTCTAAGATTCCATTCGACTTTCGTTGGGAAACGACTCGGTAAATCCGTATTTCTCGCGGATTTCATCGATACTTATATATATACTATAATTGAGCAATCAATATTCTATTCTCCACATAGCTAAATTTATTTGGCCTTACTTTGTAAATTATATGTGAGAGTGCCCCTAGTCTAGTTATCGTACTTCTTTTGCCATTCTAGTGTGTGTAAAAAGTTTTCCTCTAAAAATAGTGATCCTGAATGAAGGCTACAACACACTTGCTTGGTTACTTGGGTAACATCGACATTGTCACTTTTAACACAAACATCAAAAAACACCCATTTATTAATAACGTGTATAACACAACCTTTCTCAGTAAAAGAAACTTACAAAAAAATATAATAAATAAAAAATATATATATTACACAACCCATTTGGACTTCACAGCTAGCCCACTACTACGACACATACACACACACACTCTTAATTTGGACTCCCACAGCTTAAAAAAAAAAGAAGCCTTCTTCTTCATGGCACCTGCACACACGCGCGCGCGCGCATACACACTCAGTCAAAACATACACACACACAACACATGACACATATAAATCTAAAAAGAAAAAGAAAAAAAGAATAGTTCCAACAGATGTTGGTGCATTAACACAAGCTCCAACGCCGTTGGAATTGGGTTGGGTCCGGTGCGGTAACGCCATTAAAGCATGTGCCACATCTGCATAATGTCGGCTCTTGCATTACCACACCTAATGCTCTTAAGGTCGCATATAGAATACTTTTTCGCTTCTATGTATGTAATACTCCGTAAAATCACAGGTCATTTATTAATGCTAATTATCAAAACTATTCTAATCAAAGCCATTTTTGCGGGCTAATTTAAAATTTTTATATGAGACACCGATTGCTTGACACCTGATCACTTTGGTCACCGTATGTTTATCCCCTGGTATCACCTGTAGTCACTCTTGGATTTCACCCAATGAGGTTAACACCGGTAACTCCCACTTGCGACGCGACACCTTATTAATGACACCGATATATATATTTTATATATATGTTAACTATTACGAATTTACTATTATACTATGTATATATATAAGTATATATACGTATGATCAACACCGTTTATATTTTCATGGATTACACGAACCGACACCGACACCGATACCAAAAATAAAGTTACGAGAGCACTAGTCACCGACACCTCGTTTTTTCTTTGGGCCGTGTATCACCGTAAGCCCAAGACTTGTTCATTCTTTTTTTTTTCTGTTGGGCCGCGTTATGCCATAAGCCCAAGATCACTTATATTTTCTCCTTGTTTCTATTTAGGCCGAGTTCCACAAGCCCATGGCCATTTCGTTTGTTTGGACTAAAGCTACTCAACGAGCTCAGCTTATGTACAAAGTAAATATTGCACTTTGATCTTTTCTATTACTACTCTACACCACAAACACAAACTTGTTATGTCATTAAAAGTGTACACTTATTCGTCCCTTGGGTCACTCGACACTATAACGAAACACAAACAAACCAACATCTTAAAGTTTCAAGTTCTTTTCCTTGGATTCCCTTGTAAATCGACACAAGCAAACCACCCCCACTATTTTGCTCCTTGCGTGTGAGATTAACCAAAAACCAACACCCAAGCCGACCTACATGAGCCTATAGTGCTTGTTTAACCAATATACCAACACCTTCCACCCTAAGATCTCATTAACCAAAGGATCAAGTGTTACATTAACCAACAACACAAACACTTTTCTAATTAAACTAATCACTTAGTACACTCACATGTTCCCTCATCTTTCCCAAGACCTAGTACTAAACAATTCAAGAAAACCATCATAGCATCCAAGTATGCTTACACTCGACTTGACATATCACAAGGACTTGAGACATACTTGTCTTGTTCGAATGATACTACCAAAGACCCAAGTAACATGTAAACTTTGCTAACCACTTCATTCCTTCTATAAATAATCACATTTAATGCACATTTCCTCACACTTACAAGTTTCACAAAAATCTCAATTCACAAAACTCTTCTTTCCTTCTTGGTTACTGTCGAGAGGTACTAGGCACACACAAGTAAGATTTGGAGCCAGGGTACGAGTTGGGTAATTAAATTGGAACAAGGGTCACTATTCGAAGGGGTACTAAGTTTGCTTGCTTTCTTGTCTTGGTCACACGAACTCCCCACCATCTTTTGGTGTTGTAAGTCATCACCTCCCTTTTCATTTTCCTACTCTACTTACTTCATGCATATCACGTTTTTCACACCATGCATATTACTTTGAAAACATTTATGTTTGATAAACACACGTTATACTAGTATCTATATATACACGCCTCGACACCACTAGGAAAGGGCTCACAATTTCGTTTTCTCACGTACTATGTATATATATTTATCGATAGCTCATATCCTCGAACCAAGCTAAACCAAACTAACGTAACATGCATAATGTACGCGACCTTATAATACGTAAAACACACTAGATCCAAATCCTAGTCGATCACCTCTTATACTAACAAAAATACCACTTGGGCCTAAGATTGGGCTAACGAGCCCATGTATTGTTCAAAAAGGGATTTTCGGTATAAAATTTAGAAAAATGGCGAGATACATTTGATTTTCAAATATGATTTTGAAGGATTTTATAAGATATAAATACTACTTTTATGGTACCAAAAAGTTTGTTTTTCAAAAACTTAACAAAGGATTATTTTTGCAAAACCTCGCGTTAAGGGACCAAAATTGGCAAATCGGCCAAACTTTCGGACTAAAAGCTGAAACAGTTAGATTTTAATGGAATTGGTGGGTAGAAATTGTAATTTTCCAAAAATCAAGGTGTATTGTGAAAAAGGACTAATAAGGACTAAAATATAATTATTTTTGACCAAGGGGTAAAAAGTATAACTTTATTAAAGTTAAGGGTAAACTTTGACAATGATACTTCATTATCTAATTATTAATTTGCATATATATATATATATATATATATATATATATATATATATATATATATATATATATATATATATATATATATATATATATATATATATATATTGTGACATTAAATAAATATACATTTTCTTTACTAAAAATATTTAAAACAAATATTTTTATTAACGTTATTATTATCACAAGTAAATTAACACGTATGGATCACCGGTTCGTATCAACGTTATAAATAACTATTTAAATTTATTTTGGAATATTTTAAGACACCCAAATGGAGATCACTGTACTCGAGACATATCACATGTCATTTATGAATCGAATCTAAAGCACCGATGGTAATATATATATATATATATATATATATATATATATATATATATATATATATATATATATATATATATATATATATATATATATATATATATATATATATATAGGTCGCAAGTCGGAGGAATTTCATTGCTAGTCGTAGCAATAAACTGTCACCTTTGAGCACCGTTGTGGTTCACACACCTGTCAGGTGAGTTCATGGTCCCACAATTTTAATTATTTATAAACCCCGTGGGGAGATACATGCTATAAATCGAACACAAGTATTTTTCTGTATGCTATTACTACCTGATATTGCCTAAGTTAACACCTGTGCAACAAGTCCCTCATATCACGAACCTTAATCATTTGCGAGTGAGCGCGAATATAGCTAATAGATCTATTGGAATGGCAGCCCACCTCTGTCAAAGTGATTATTTGGCAGGAGGTGTGCTATATTCGGGGTACCTTGGAAATTTTGCACATTTCTATCACCGAGGGTTCATTTGTTATCTACACCCCTGTGTGTAGGTAATCTTTATCTTTATGATATTTCGATACGATGTTAAGGCTTGAGTTTTGTGAGGCTTAGGAGCAATATGACACCAGTTTAGTCAAGACCGATCTATCTTGGCTTGTTTATTTCAAATACTTGACTTGTGTTCACACTATTACTACTTAAACTACTATGGATTTACTCAACCGTTGTGTTGACTTTTTAAGCATGTTTATCTCAGGAAATTAGTAGGCATGGTGGCACGGAGCTGGCAAAAGGGCACACAGGACCTCCTTTTTTATTTCAATAATTATATCATTCTTTTCAAACTCATCACTTCTTTTGCGAAACAATTAACATTTGGAAAATGTTTGTAACTATGACTACTTTGAGCTTTCATGGAATGATATTGACTATCTTATAAATTTTTTTCTATGAGTATGACTGTGTACTAAACTATAATGACCCCGATTACACTTCCGCTGCTTATCAAATTTTCGGGGTGTTACAGATTGGCATCAGAGCAATGGTTATAGAGAACCAAATGATTTTTCAAAACATTGTACTATAACCACACCTGATTTCTAAACAAACTATTTATCACCGAAGTGCCCTCCATGCCAGCGCTTGCTAACGTCATGTTTTAAGGTTTGATTTTTAGCACGCATTGCATTAGGTTCACTATGACACCATGATCACTGTGCATGTAGCATTATGTAGACTAAATGACTTATATTACTATTATTTTGGGATAATACAGTACCATGTAACCCCCGGTTATTATCTTGTGTGACAGCGATGACATCATGCCAGCATCATCCACCTTCCCTACCATTGACCTATCTGACTATGATACCCACGACACCCGAGACACCCATGATTCTCCTGATACCCATGACACCCTACCAGTATCACCTGTCATCCCATCTCCTGTTCCATCTGGAGACCCATCTGCAGAGACTGAGCCCTTCGAGGAGGGTGAGGTTGCTTCGACACCCATTGATTCTTTTGCTATACAGCCTCTTTTTCATCCTGTTTGTGGACCTATGACACAGGATCAGTACTTGTATGATCAGTATCTCACGTCTCAGCAGTTTCTTGCGGCTGATGACCGTCCTACACCACCTGCTAGTCACCATTCCGGTTCAGATGCTGATGACGAGTCTTCTGACTCTGATACTTCTGACACTGCTGCTTCTATCCCACCACCATCCCCGCCTGCACCGACTCGTCGATGCAAGCTTTACCCGCAAATGCACGTCTCGGAAACGAGTCTGTATTTTGCCTGCTTCTACAGTTCCACCACCTGTACCTACATCTGTGCCATCACCCATACCTGTACTTCCACCTGTGTCTGTGCCTGAGCTGACACCTGTGGCATCACAAGCACCTTCACCATCTCTGTAACCATCACCTGTATCACCACTACCTGAGCCTCATCCTTACATGTTGCCTACTTACACCGCACCCCACTCTTCTGAGGCTTTACCACCTATGCCACCACCTATGGTTTTCTATTCTCAGACTACTACTGTACCGACACCATCACCTACTTCATCACCTATTCCATCACCATCATCTGTTCCTACTGAGACCACTACCTTACCCGGCATTCATAGGTTGATTGATGCCCGCCGATGGTCGTTCTTGTTGGAGTGCATTCGTCGATGGAGGTTTATTGAGGGATCACCTAGGGCTGCTGAGCTTGGACAGGGCTCTTCAGCGGTGTTACTGGTTACTGGGGAGCCGATACATCATACTATCCCTCTACTGGCTGCTAGGTTGGTTAGACATGAGGATCGTCTTGATGAGCTGTTGAGCGTTATAGAGGATATATCCTTGGAGAGGATTGAGATTAGGCAGGAGGAGGTCAAGAACCTCGTTGTGCACAGGACAGCTCTAGAGACTGTGTTTGAGATGATGGGGACTGAGATCGAGGAGGCACATGCTACTATTACTGAGTTCGGTCATAGACTAGATGTGGAGAGACATGAGATGGAGGATTTGAGAAAGATTGCGATCATCACACAGCAGATGCTGGAGCATCAGACCCAGGAGCTGGCCACATCTAGTGCTACTATCCACACTCTGTCAGTCACGATTGAGGAGATTCAGGCCCGAGAGAGATCCAGAGATTTAGAGATGTTGGAGATGATTAGGATCATCAGAGAGCTAGAGAGGAGATCAGGAGGCGCACCTGGAGCTTCATAGATCTATGACGTATCATTACATTCAGAGACATCTTAACTTGCCTGTGAGGCATTAATAATGTTGTACCTTTTTGTTTTGTAACAATGAATTCAAATCATTAAAACTTTATGTTGGTTATGATTGTACTGTATTGATATTGATTTATGATGTTCTGGTTGTTTGATCTTATTTTATGCTCCCATATTGAGATTCATTATAATTTCCATGTGTGTTGTTACATGTCGTGATGATTATTTATGAATGATATGGTTTATGTTGATGTATGTATTCATGGTGTGATTATGATGTATTTTGTGATGATCTCGACTATTATGAGCTTGGTTATGTTATTTCACTTGTTATTAATCAATGTTTGGGATTCCTACTTATACACTTGCGATTTTATTGAGACATGGCCCCTAAGAAAACCACAACTACCACCGCATCACCTGCTATGACTTAAGCTGCTATCAAGAAATTGGTTGCCAACAGCGTTGCTGCAGCTCTGGAAGAGCAAGCTGCTGCAATGGCGCGATCAAGTAGCAATAACCGACCCACTACAGAAAGCGAGTTGATACGTGGGAATCGCACCAGGCTTTACCTCTCGAGGGATCTCAAGAAGCTTACAACCCCCACCAGGCAATGTGCCTGATCGTTGTAGTATAGTATAGTGACAAGTACCGGGGGATTGATCGTTCAACTCAGGAATAGTGTCGCTAGGATTAGAAAGCCTAAAAACTAGGTCTAGAGGTGAGAGATGATTCTTTTTTGTATTTTTATATTTTTATAAAAGCAATTAAAATCTCGGGTTTTGGAAGAGTGGGCGGAATTAGTTGCTAATCAACTAACCCAAATTAACTAAGTTGCAATCAAAATAAAATAACAAAATAAAACGAAATCTAATTAAACTAATTTGGTGTAACAATAGATCTAGGAAAGTTGTGTTTACTTAGGTTTCATTACTCCCTAGATATCTTTTACAGGTTGATAGTTTGTTACAATTGCATGGATGACGGGTCGTATTCCTTAATACTAGTCGTAGGGCCGTGTACAATATTCCCTAACTCTATAGGATCCTACTTCACTCCTATGTCGAGCCGTTAGAAGCTCCTAACATGGGATCATTAGAATTCTCCTACGCATTAAATACAACGAAAAATCATAGTACACCTCTGATCATGTTTCTTAAGACGTTCAAGCATGTTACCAATGGAAGTCTGCCAGTTTTCTTAAGCCTAATATCAAATACAATCATCCGTAACAACTATAAACAAACAATCAACCCATAATTAACATCTAGGTTTCACTGCATCTAAGCAAACACAAAAGAGATCTAGCCGAGCATGTTAAATTATCTTCAAGCAACACATAGACATATTGATTCAATTGAAAGAGTACTTATCTCAAATTGACATGAAAAGTTCAAAGGGTTGAAACCCTTGAAAAAGCTGGAAAAATTCGTCCTAGGGTTTTTCCCTCAAAGTTGCACACTAATGAATGAAATTTGGAAAACTATATATAGATTATACAGGGTGACGGCGTCAAGAAGAAAATTCTGACGCCGTCAACTCGCCGTCCATAATGAAATCGGATCGCCTAGATCCACTTTTGACGTCGTCATGTGTAATTTTGTTTTGGGCCGTCACTAACATTTGGACCATGACGGCCTATGGTGACGCCGTCATCTCCTTAGTACAAAAATTTCTGAATCATCACGTGTATCATCCACTTCCACCTCTTGTATTACTCTTAACGCCGTCATGTAGAATCTTGTGACGCCGTCATGTACTGTTCCCGGCAAGGAAAATTAAGACATTGCCGTTTTCTTCACTTTTATGCTCCAAAAACGTCGAAAATGCTTCCTTTTCCAGATTTCACTCCAAAAGTACCTAAAATGACAAAATGAACGATTTAGGGCAATATTTGATCAAATAAATTCAAATTCGGGCTTAAATGACCCCCTAAAAATGGTTCATTTTTCGCCTCATCAAATACCCTTACACTTGAGATTTGCTTGTCCTCAAGCAAATGCGCTTTTATTCTAATCAAAATACAAGTTAGGGGTCATTTAAAACTAATATAAAAGTAATTACAACAAATAATCGTTCCACTAAAGACCAAAGACAAGCACGAAGGTCATACACTAGCACCTCACAAATAGTGTTTAGATACTCACATCTCTCGGGTGTAATAAAGTATATATCACAATAAGGAAATGGAAAACATCTCTCACTACCTGTCATAGCAAAATAGATTACCATAGGCTTGGGAAAGGATCAAACCTCCACCACTTGGTGTAAGCACTTAGGATAAACTATCAAAGATGCCTTTTACAGTGTTATAACGTTAGGTGTAGGGATATGGAATACACGGTTTTGTTGGATATAAGCAATATTTACTGGTGGCGAGTTAATCATCTTGGTTAATTACATGTACAATATGGCGTTGCTAAGCCAAGACTAGTCTCGACTTAAGCTAATAAATCAAAAATAACAAAAACATAAAACAAACATAAAATGAAACGGGATGGTAGTCCGTATGTTTTTTTTCTCTTTTTTTTCTATTTTTTTTTTCTTTTTCTTAATTTTTTTTCGATTTTTTTTTTTTTTTTTTTTTTTTTTTGCATACACTCTTACCCTACCATCCAAAATATTACATCATAGGGAATGTACATTCCCCTTACACTTTAATTTTTACATACTTTACAATAAACTAATCTAATGACTCGAATCAAGATAATCAAAACACTTGGAGTACTTTTAAGATTAACGCACATATGGGGGTAATATATGATGTTCTTCCCCATTACTCCATAACATAAGTACTTTACCCATGAGTCCCAATCTTCCAAAACAATATGTACAAGATATGACTCGACTTAGCAACCATGTAATCAATTAGATAATTAACTAAGGGTTTAAACATGTAACAATAATGCACTAAAGATGAGTGCATACACGGAAGGCTAAGGCAATTTGGTTGTACATTTAAGTAGGTTGTAACAAATTCTTCCTTTAAGTAAGATGCTTAAAGTTAGAAACGAAAAGATAGGCTCGGAGGGGTGTACTAGGGGTTTCGTATACTAAAAATGAGTACAACGCTAAGGTTTGGGAAAAATTAGTTGACTTTACTAGCCAAGTAATATGACTTAAATGGTCAAGTAATTATGATATGGGGTTAAACACAGGGGTGATCCTAATGCCTCTTATCATGTAGTAAATCCTACTACACGAATGTAGTCTCACTAGCGGTCTCGGGATGCATCACTAACGCAAGTTCTAGAATCTAAATGCTACCGGTACACTCATAAGCACTAATAATGAATGCTTTTCCTATCAAATCTAAAGGCGAACCTCACATATTTGGGTGGAAAATTTTTCTGAATGGTACGGTTCTGTGCTAGTCATACAACTCCTATCCATGATACGCTTGCTAAGGCTAATGTTTCACTCCTAAATGTTGTAAAAAATTTTAAATTTGGCGCTAAAATTACACTAACAAGTATTTCTCTTAGTTTTATTACACACCTACCATCAAACAAACAAACTCAAGTGCAATTGTATCCTATAAGGTATCATCATTTACTCTCCCCTTACACTTAGGATGAACATTGTCCCCAATGTTCAATTAAAGAATGTAAAAGTGAAATTGGTAAAAGAATGAAAGCAAATACTCCCCTGATTCGTTCGGTGTGGATAGTGTGTTAACAAGGTTAGATCTTCCTCCAAGAAAATGAACATTCAAAGCTTCCCTTCCAGAAAAATAAATCGTCTTCTTATCATACATAACCTGTTAAACCTGAGAAAACAAACAAGGCAACCTCGCGTGGCGGCAATCTATATATACTAACAAATCCTAGAAAACAAATTAAGATATAATGCTTGTGGAATGAATGTTTGCAGATTTCCTGGAGTTTATAAAACTAGAGAATTAACAAAAACTTTAAGACTCCGTTAGAAAAACAAAACTTGCAAAATTTCCAGAATTTTACACATGACGCCATCAGGAATTAATTCCTGACGCCGTCAGAAGTGACCTGCATAAATCTTTATGTTATGTTTCCGGAAAATTTCTGGAAAAACTTATGTCCTACTTCCTGGAAAATCCTGCAAAACATCATTATGACTTGATATAAGCATTTGACTCTAACAAATACTAATACACATGTTCATTTAATATTGTGGAGAATCATGATCAATTTCGTTCTTAAAAACAAATTTGGGGTTTCCCCTTACACTTAGCTTTTGCAAAATACCTTTATATGAAGTTAAGACGAAGTTAAACAACAAAATAAAGCATTTTCACAATTTAATTTGAAACATGATCTACCAACAATAAAAATAAAGCATGCATACGGAAGCAAATAACAATCAAACAATTAAAAATCACACAAAACATGGGTTGCCTCCCAAGAAGCGCTTTTCTTTATTTACGAGTCTTGTAGCTAGACTCAAGGTCATGGGCAATTACGTGACCTCATCGTTGGTCTCATTCTCTAGGTCATCTCCAATCTTAGTTTTGTATTCCAGACCTAGTTGCAAGCATTCCTTGTAGAAACCAAGTATTCTATTCATAACATATTCTACTCCTCTACGTCTATCCTTATCATTCCTATAGTAAACCGCTTGTTTTTGTTCCTTTTCTATGTTTGATAAGAGGCGGCATTGTTCAATCTTATAGGGCATTTGGTAAGCAATCTCATCGTTCTCTTCCTTGAATTTAACTATCCCTAGGGTTGGGTCATAACTCATTTTACAGGCCTCAACAAACGGCTTTCAGAACACTACTTGACTTAGGCAATCATCTATTACCGAACGAGTATCCTCCACTATCACAAAGTCGATAACATAAGTGAAGTTTCCTATAAATACATGCAATCCTTTCACTCTTCCTACAAAATTACTTATCAAATTCTTGTTGGGCATCATCCTATAACCAAGTTGCTTCTTCATTACGCAATTATAATATGTCCTAGTCATGATGTTTATAGGAGACCTAGGATCGATATAAGCTTTCTATACATGCATATGCCCAATGTTGCATGGTATGTTGATGTTAGAGGGATCACCTACTTTAATAAGGGGTGAACCAAGGATATATGGTGTCTCGGGATCATCGAATAAATCCTTGTGATATTCCTGTTCTTCCTTGGTGGGCAACTTATGAAAGTACTCTTCTACGTTTTCTACTTCCTCTAACTTTTCTCCCTTATTAACCTCAACTTCCTTAATCTCATCCCTAGTCTCGGTTTCTATTCCAACTTCATCCTTGTCACTTTCTTCTATATCCTTATCTATTGGCTTAACGGTGACAACATTGACAAAGTGGACGTGTTTAGATGCCGAGGGGTCCTTAACTTGGATTCTGCTATTAGTGTCCCTAGTGTCCTTACTAGGTGTAGCTAGCACTTGGTTGTTGAGTGCTTTCAACAAGTTGTCAATCTTATTGGTCATCTCCGTTTGTTGTTGATTGAATTCGGTTTCAAATTTAGCTATGCGAGCTTCTTGAGATGCCATAAACTTGGACATCAATCCTTCAAGATTGTTGTTACTTCCATAGTTGTTGGAAGGATTGTTGTTGAAAATACGGTTAGAGGGTAGACCGTTTGGTTGGTAACGATTAGGTGGATTGGAAGAATTGTTTTGGTTTTGTTTCCACCTAAGGTTCGGGGTGATTTTTCCAAGAAGGGTTGTAGGAATCACCGTAAGGGTTTGGCTCGGGTTTGAAAGTGTACCACTTGTCTCCCGCTTCGTCGGTACGCGAGGATGCGTAGTCCACAAAAGCTTGTCCGGGGAGTTCCACGCAATCACGAGTGTCATGGGGACCACTACGTAATTCGCATGAAGAAGTGATTTTGTTCACTTGGCTTGAAGGCTTGGGAACTTCGTAAGATTTCATGAGAAACTTGACTTGGTCTTCAAGTTCCATGATCCTACGGTCGGGAGTGCTAGAATTGTTCGAAGGCAAAGATATTGCCTTGACCGTTTTGTTCAAATCACGAGGATCATTCTAACTTTCGTTGTCATAGAGAGCAAGATCTTCTATGAGTTCCCATGATTCTTTCGCACTTAGATCACGTAGCTTGCCACCGACCGATTGGTCAATGGTTCGCCTTGTGGAGAGATCGATATGGTCATAAAAGATTTAGACTTGGAGCCAAAGGTCTATGCCATGATGAGGGACTTTTTGGAGTAAGTCCTTGAAACGAGTCCATGCTTCATATAGAGTTTCACCTTGACGTTGTTGGAACATCAAGATATCATTTCTAAGCTTCGTAGTTCTCCCCGGTGGGAAAAATTGAGCAAGGAAACGAGTGGTGAGATCATCCCATGAGGTGATGGATCCCGCGGGTAAACGTTCAAGCCATTGACTAACTTGATCACGTAGAGAGAATTGGAATAGGCGTAATCGGGTTGAGTCTCTAGTTGTGACATCAAGGTCTATAGAATCTACGATTTTAAGGAAATCCTTGAGATGTTGGTTAGGATCTTCGGAACGAAGTCCATGGAATGCACATCCGCTTTGCACCAACTGGATGGTGTCGGATCGCAAGGGGGACACATTGGCTCCTTGAGTGAGCTCAATAGTGTTTCGATAGCCTTGGTGGCTAGGACGGGAATACTCTCCTAAAGTTCGGGGCCTAAGAGGTTGGTTTGCTAGTGGTGGGTTTTGTTGTGGTAGGTTGATGGGTTCAAAGATGTTACCACCTTCCATAATGTCGGATGGTAAAGGTTACGAACAAAGACACGAAGAAATAAGATAGACTAAAGAAAACCTAGAAATAAAAATAAAAATCTTGCTAGAAAGGAATCTAACAAGTAGACCTAATAAAAAGAAATAGACAATAACTATTCCCCGGCAGCGGTGCCAAAAACTTGATACGTGGGAATCGCACCAAGCTTTACCTCTCGAGGGATCTCGAGAAGCTTACAACCCCCACTAGGCAGTGTACCTGATCGTTGTAGTATAGTATAGTGACAAGTACCGGGGGATTGATCTTTCAACTCAGGAATAGTGTCGCTAGGATTAGAAAGCCTGAAAACTAGGTCTAGAGGTGAGAGATGATTCTTTTTTGTATTTTTATATTTTTATAAAAGCAATTAAAATCTCGGGTTTTGGAAGAGTGGGCGGAATTAGTTGCTAATTGTAACAATTCGCATTTTCAGGTTAATTACTATTCCCGAAAATTTCACTATTCATTTTTAGTATTCACTTTTACTATTCATTTTCCGGAATTTGATTTTTATATCATATTCTCGTATAATATATCATTTCCTTGGCAAATTAAAAGTTTGACACTCATCAGATCATTTTCGCGAAAGTTATTAAGGAAATACACGTTTTAGGGTAAAACGTCATTCAAAAATTCTACGCACAACGAAACTCGACCGCGTTAATTTTCCCCGTATCAGAAAAATGTTTGATACATCCATGATTTATTTGAGAATAAATCATGACTGAGAAAAATATGACCAAATAAACCTCGGCCGTGAAAAACAGGAATTTTCATTTTTAAGCGTTTTTACTCAGCCGTAACCTTAGCCTATACCTGCACCGCGTTTCTAAGACGATTTGAGTTTTCACATTTTCAGAAAAAGTCAACATATTTTTCCCTCCTCCTTTAACCAAAAATTATTCCTTGATTTTATAAATCATTCCTTGATTTTTAGGCTTACGGTTTTATGTCTAAAAGACATTTAATACCAACCGACACTAGACTGAGCCCAGTCTAGACTTTATAAGTCATTTTAAATTATTTTTATCCTATTAGAAAAGTAACATTTTACTTTTCTCAATTTTACACAATATTCGTACGTTTTACGTATTACGCGTTTTAGACCCGTGTTTCCAGTTTTAGCAGGGTTTTAGCACCCCAATGGAACCTACCACTCATTTTATATTTTATTATGGAGTATATTGTTATGTTTAACCATACTTTCAAGTTCCACATTTTTACGATACCCGGTTTTACGTTTTGGGGCTTAACAACTTACGATTAGCAATCTACGGAGTCAAAACTAACTACATAAATTGGATAATATCATCCAAGAACCACCTCATCCTCCTTATCTTATTCAAACCGCCTCTAGGGGGGAGGAGTCACCTTTGTGTGGCTTCAACTTGACCATTGATCCTTAGATCATTACAAGTGTTGAACTTGGTCACCAAGTTTAGGAAATTTCCTGGTGACTTCCTAACCTCCTCAAGGCCATATAAAACCCCCTCCTCCCTCTCCTTTGCCGTCCACAAACACACACACAAACACCTTACACTTAGCTAATTCACTTCAATGTTTTAAGCAAGAATCAAGAGAATAATCAAGTACTAAAACCCTAGTTTAGTTTTGATTCATCAAAATACTTCCAAACCCTAGAAACTTTGGTGATTTCTCTTGAGTTTGAATCTACTCAAGTCACCTCAACTTTCATCATCTCTCTTTCAAGAATACAAGGGTAGAAAGATTGCATGAAGTGAAGTAGGGTGAAGCTTAAGTCTATCAAAGTCCTTATCTTACATGTTAACTTCCTTTCTTAACTGAAAGCCAAAAGTTGTAAGCAAAACCCTAACATACTTCTTGTTAAATATCATAATCATGTTATTTACATATCATTCATGCTATATTTTGTCTTATGATTATGTCCATGATGTATAAAAATAGGTAAAACAAGTTATTGTAAATGATTGTTAAGTTAATTTATTTAAACAAGTAAACTAGTGACTTTCTTGGTAAAATCTGATCAAAATGGTAAAATTATGATATTGGAATATTACATATTGTAGTAGAGGACCTGACAAGGAAACCATAGCAATTTGAACCACCTAAAACGAGTAGCCGAGTCAAAAGTTATGACCATTTGAAGTTACCAAAACTTTGCGACAAAACTGCCTAAATAGCTTCTGTGATAGAACATAAAACACGCAAAAAGAGGCCCTTCTGGTCCATTTCATGAAAAAGTTAAAACACGAAAGTTGTCCGGAATCACGTTTTCTTCAAAAACTCAGGTGCACGTCTCCAGAAAACCAATAACGAATGAGATTTTTCTCAGTTTATTAATAGGTATTTTACATATATAAGTCACTATATAATGGTTATGGTTTAAAAAGACCAAGAGGTCTTATGACCTAGAATCAAGACCACAACCATGGCTAAAGCCAAGGTTGAGTCTCAAGACCATGGAACAATGACCAAAGGTCATGGCAAGGCCATGACTAAATGACCATATAAACTTACCTAGGCGAAAACATGAGCTAAAGAGTTAGCGATAACTTAAACATACAATTTAGATCTACTCCATTAAAAGAACCATGAGATCTTACAAGTAATCGTCATAAAAGATTAAGAAACTCATCCTAATAACAATCTTCATGTAAAAATAAATTTTCCTAAGTTTATTCAAATATTGGACATGTAACTTTTCGGATCAAAACTTATATATATATATATATATATATATATATATATATATATATATATATATATATATATATATATATATATATATATATATACTTTATCAAATACTACAATACTAGGGAGCCTCATGTGAGGAGTTCATTAAGTAAGCCGTCGAGATGAGTTGTGGATTTACGATTTAAAGTGTCCTGGCTCCTCGAACGTTTACTACATGACTTCTGAATTATGTCGGCCCAAACGGTAGTAAACGATATATAAACTATACATGTTTCATAAAACATTTCTTTTCAAAGACTTACACTATACTTTGTACCACATCATGGACTAAATGCATGACATATATAGGCAAATCTTCGTATTCTTAGATATTATTCCAAACCTAAGTTGCAACAATTATTCTAGGTTGCTCGTAGAAGTTCTCACGGCATATCCATCATACATCATCCAACTCACGGTGAGTTCATAGCCCACTTTCCATTACTTAATTGTTTTACAAACCCTTGGGGGGAATACATGCTATTTTAAACCGAACACAATGCTTTTCAATTGTATGCTTGCCTGATTGTTTTATTATAACTAAGTACTATCCTTGCTAAAACCAATATCCCTTATTATGAACCATTTAATCACTAGTAATAGTGAGCACGAATATTGTGAATAGGCCTATTGGGATTGACGAATCCCATTTGTATTGACTAAGTTCAAACAAATGCACTAATATTTGAGATTTAGGTATGTTAGCAAAGTACCTACCGGGATAACTCCGCCGATTGATTGGTACCCGTTAACGTTTTGGTGTCATAAGCTTAGTGTATAATACATTTTATGGGCGTATAATAATGTAGCCTACCTATTTTGTTTTCCAACCATGAGTATGAGTCTAATTAACTCACACTACCAACATATTGTGTTCAACCATTAAACAAACTCTATGAATATCACTCAACCATTGTGTTAACCTCTTAAGCATGTATTTCAGGTCCATGATGATCAAGGATGGCACGGAAGGGCACGGATATTCAAAAGGGCTATAAATTCTATTATCATTCAAAAACTCGTTTAATGTAATTTGTAAACATGGAACCATCTGGGACCTCATTTTGTAATCTCTGATATTTATATAATTTGAATGATAAACCTTTTAAAACAACTCAATTAGAGTTCGTTTTCTGTTATTGTGACTATTGTGCCGTCGAGTAACACCCAGTTTGAATTCCGCTGCATCATGAATTGGGGGTGTTACAGATTGGTACCAGAGCCATGGTTATAGAGAAACGGGTCTAATTGAGACCTAAACTATAACTACACTTACAAGCAAAAACATTTTTATAGCCTTCCGCTCTTCGTGCCTTCCATCCTCTAGACGATTATGGACTTATTAAGCATGTTATGCTACACAAACATATTAGTATATTGATATATACCTATTTTGAGCATTTCCCCGTAGACATTTTTATGCTACACAAACATAATTGCATATTGATATATGTACCCTTAGCATAATTGAGCATTTCCCCGTAAGCATTTTATACTACATGAATATATTAGTATATTGATATATAAACACTTGTCACATTTTGAGCACTTCCCATAAACATTTGAATTGTTTTAACATAGTAATTCTTCTAATAGAAATCACGTGCGTACCCACTTCTCCTGACTATGTTCCCACTCTACCTAATAACTTCCAAATCTTACCACCCTCACCCGAGTTCGGATTTGACTTCGTAAATGCCTTCGCTTCTGATGACGAAGAAGAACCTTTCGAAGATTCAACCGACGAAGAAGAGGAGGAACCGATGCCAACTAATTTTGCGTCGAATACTTCTAATTATTTTGAACAAAATTGGGTTGAGGCAGACTCCGAGGAGGATGATGAGTATGAATATGCACTAGCGCCATTACCACCACCACTATCACTTCCCTTTTATATCCCTATATGTGATGAATTGGATCACTCATTATGGATCGTATCACGACCACCATTGATCCAACAAGAAAGTCAGCATGGAAACTACAGCCCCTCAAACTTCATCGACTCGTACCTCTATGACACACTAAATCAAGAAGTTGCCGATCAATCAGAGCTGCTAGGACGTTCTAACCCGCAATAGACTAGTGCGATGATACTAGTTATCCTTTGTACTACTAAACTGAATAGACTCAGTTAGTAAACTCTGTAGAATCCATGTTATAGCTAGCAGTTGTTGTAAAACGTTGTAATTACTAAACTGAAAGTATCAGTTAGTAGATTTGGAAGAAACTTGTAAGAAGTTTCAATCATGTAATCAATCAACGTTTTATGAATAAAACTCTTGCTCTATGCTATCATGTGTTATGATTCAAACCTCCAACGTAATTATTCTATCATTTCCCATCAAAAATCATGCTTATTTCACAACTCTCTATTCACGACGTATCTTTTATATAATAGAATCATGGCGCCAACGAAGAAAACACAACACCATTATCAAAAACCCTCTTATCATATCTCCCACGTCTTCTTTACCCAGCTTCATCTCAAACCACTAAAACTTATCAAACCAAAATGAAGAACACAAGCCTCGTTCATCTTTTCACCAACATTATCTTCATGACCGTTGCAACCACAAGCTCATTAACAGATCCTGATGCACTTTTAAAGCTCAAATCATCCTTAGTTACACCACAAGCACCCTCATCAGCTTTACAAGATTGAATACCATCTAAAACTTTTAAGAAACACAATACTACGTGACTAAACCGAACATCACATTATCGGTCCTAAATTATACATAGCCTGATCACCTATGTCTTATTCAGGAGGGATCATGTTATGCTGGGAGCAGTCACCTATATGTTTTCTTAGAAACAAACTTCTCACTTATAATCTTAAAACAAATTTCATGTGAGTATAGGAAATTCATAAAGTATTCATACGATAGAATACGACAATTAATCACTCTTACTCTACCTTTCCCACATAAAAGTAAACCTCATCATACGCCATACACTAAAACGACAAATCAAACTACATCACTCTAGTCCTCATAAGTAACCACACCTCTTCATCGACACCACTCCAACATATAACACACATAGAACTTCGGGATGAAGTTCCCGTAAGGGGTAGACACTGTAACAATTTGCATTTTCAAGTTAATTACTATTCCCGAAAATTTCACTATTCATTTTTACTATTCATTTTCCAGAATTTGATTTTTATTTCATATTCTCGTATGATAAATCATTTCCATGGCAAATTAAAAGTTTGACACTCATCAAATCATTTTCAAGAAAGTTATTAAGGAAATACACGTTTTAGGGTAAAACGCATTCAAAAATTCTACGCACAACGAAACTCGACCGCGTTAATTTTTCCCGTATCAGAAAAATATTTGATACATCCATGATTTATTTGAGAATAAATCATGACTGAGAAAAATATGACCAAATAAACCTCGGCCGTGAAAAACAGGAATTTTCATTTTTAAGCGTTTTTACTCAGTCGTAACCTTAGCCTATACCTACACCGCGTTTCTAAGACGATTTGAGTTTTCACATTTTTGGAAAAAGTCAACATATTTTTCCCTCCTCCTTTGACCAAAAATCATTCCTTGATTTTTAGGCTTACGGTTTTATGTCTAAAAGACATTTAATACCAACCGACACTAGATTGAGCCCAGTCTAGACTTTATAAGCCATTTTAAATCATTTTTATCCTATTAGAAAAGTAACATTTTATTTTTCTCAATTTTACACAATATTCGTACGTTTTACGTATTACGCGTTTTAGACCCATGTTTCCAGTTTTAGCAGGGTTTTAGCACCCCAATGGAACCTACCACTCATTTTATATTTTATTATGGAGTATATTGTTATGTTTAACCATACTTTCAAGTTCCACATTTTTACGATACCCGATTTTACGTTTTGGGGCTTAACAACTTACGGTTAGCAATCTACGGAGTCAAAACTAACTACATAAGTTGGATAATATCATCCAAGAACCACCTCATCCTCCTTATCTTATTCAAACCGCCTCTAGGGGGGGGAGTCACCTTTGTGTGGCTTCATCTTGACCATTGATCCTTAGATCATTACAAGTGTTGAACTTAGTCACCAAGTTTAGGAAATTTCCTGGTGACTTCCTAACCTCCTCAAGGCCATATAAAACCCCCTCCTCCCTCTCCTTTGCAGTCTACAAACACACACACAAACACCTTACACTTAGCTAATTCACTTCAAAGTTTTAAGCAAGAATCAAGAGTATAATCAAGTACTAAAACCCTAGTTTAGTTTTGATTCATCAAAATACTTCCAAACCCTAGAAACTTTGGTGATTTCTCTTGAGTTTGAATCTACTCAAGTCACCTCAACTTTCATCATCTCTCTTTCAAGAATACAAGGGTAGAAATATTGCATGAAGTGAAGTAGGGTGAAGCTTAAGTCTATCAAAGTCCTTACCTTACATGTTAACTTCCTTTCTTAATTGAAAGCCAAAAGTTGTAAGCAAAACCCTAACATACTTCTTGTTAAATATCATAATCATGTTATTTACATATCATTCATAGCAATTTGAACCACCTAAAACGAGTACCCGAGTCAAAAGTTATGACCATTTGAAGTTACCAAAACTTTGCGGCAAAACTGCCTAAATAGCTTCTGTGACAGAACAGAAAAGACGCAAAAAGAGGCCCTTCTGGTCCGTTTCATGAAAAAGTTAAAACATGAAAGTTGTCCGGAATCACGTTTTCTTCAAAAACACAGGTGCACGTCTCCAGAAAACCAATAACGAATGAGATTTTTCTCAGTTTATTAACAGCTATTTTACATATATAAGTCACTATATAATGGTTCTGGTTTAAAAAGACCAAGAGGTCTTATGACCTAGAATCAAGACCACAACCATGGCTAAAGCCAAGGTTGAGTCTCAAGACCATGGAACAATGACCAAAGGTCATGCCAAGGCCATGACTAAATGACCATATAAACTTACCTAGGCAAAAACATGAGCTAAAGAGTTAGCGATAACTTAAACATACAATTTGGATCTACTCCATTAAAAGAACCATGAGATCTTACAAGTAATCGTCAGAAAAGATTAAGAAACTCATCCTAATAACAATCTTCATATAAAAATAAACTTTCCTAAGTTTATTCAAATATTGGACATGTAACTTTTCGGATCAAAACTTATATATATATATATATATATATATATATATATATATATATATATATATATATATATATATATATATATATATATATACACACTTTATCAAATACTACAATAGTAGGGAGCCTCATGTGAGGATTTCATTAAGTAAGCCGTCGAGATGAGTTGTGGATTTACGAATTAAAGTGTCCTGGCTCTTCGAACGTTTACTACATGACTTCTGAATTATGTCGGCCCGAACGGTAGTAAACGATATATAAACTATACATGTTTCATGAAACATTTCTTTTCAAAGACTTACACTATACTTTGTACCACATCATGGACTAAATGCATGACATATATAGGCAATTCTTCGTATTCTTAGATATTATTCCAAACCTAAGTTGCAACAATTATTCTAGGTTGCTCGTAGAAGTTCTCACGGCATATCCATCATACATCATCCAACTAACGGTGAGTTCATAGCCCCACTTTCCATTACTTAATTGTTTTACAAACCCTTGGGGGGAATACATGCTATTTTAAACCGAACACAATGCTTTTCAATTGTATGCTTGTCTGATTGTATTATTATAACTAAGTACTATCCTTGCTAAAACCAATATCCCTTATTATGAACCATTTAATCACTAGTAATAGTGAGCTCGAATATTGTGAATAGGCCTATTGGGATTGACGAATCCCATTTGTATTGACTAAGTTCAAACAAATGCACTAATATTTGAGATTTAGGTATGTTAGCAAAGTACCTACCGGGATAACTCCGCCAATTGATATTGGTACCCGTTAACGTTTTGGTGTCATAAGCTTAGTGTATAATACATTTTATGGGCGTATAATAATGTAGCCTACCTGTTTTGTTTTCCAACCATGAGTATGAGTCTAATTAACTCACACTACCAACATATTGTGTTCAACCAATAAACAAACTCTATGAATATCACTCAACCTTTGTGTTGACCTCTTAAGCATGTATTTCAGTTCCATGATGATCAAGGATGGCACGGAAGGGCACGGATATTCAAAAGGGCTATAAATTCTATTATCATTCAAAAACTCGTTTAATGTAATTTGTAAACATGGAACCATCTGGGACCTCATTTTGTAATCTCTGATATTTATATAATTTGAATGAGAAACCTTTTAAAACGACTCAATTAGAGTTCGTTTTCTGTTATTGTGACTATTGTGCCGTCGAGTAACACCCAGTTTGAATTCCGCTGCATCATGAATTGGGGGTGTTACACTAATCAACCAACCCAAATTAACTAAGATGCAATCAAAATAAAATAACAAAATGAAATGAAATATAATTAAACTAATGTGGTGTAACAATAATGAGGAAAGTTGTGTTTACTTAGGTTTCATTACTCCCTAGATATCTTTTACAGGTTGATAGTTTGTTACAATTGCATGGATGACGGGTCGTATTCCTTAATACTAGTCGTAGGGCCGTGTACAATATTCCCTAACTCTATAGGATCCTACTTCACTCCTATGTCGAGCCGTTAGAAGCTCCTAACATAGGATCATTAGAATTCTCCTACGCATTAAATACAACCAAAAATCATAGTACACCTCTGATCATGTTTCTTAAGACGTTCAAGTACGTTACCAACGGAAGTCTACCAGTTTTCTTAAACCTAACATCAAATACAATCATCCGTAACAACTATAAACAAACAATCAACCCATAATTAACATCTAGGTTTCACTACATCTAAGCAAACACAAAAGAGATCTAGCCGAGCATGTTAAATTGAAGAAAAGTGTAAGATAAATTCAAGCAACACATAGACATATTGATTGAATTGAAAGAGTACTTATCTCAAATTGACATTAAAAGTTCAAAGGGTTGAAACCCTTGGAAAAGCTGGAAAAATACGTCCTAGGGTTTTTCCCTCAAATTTGCACACTAATGAATGAAATTTTGATAACTATATATAAATTATACAGGGTGACAGCATCAAGAAGGAAATTCTGACACCGTCAACTCGCCGCCCATAATGAAATCGGATCGCCTAGATCCACTTTTGATGCCGTCATGTGTAATTTTATTCTGGGCCGTCACTAACATTTGGACCATGACGGCCTATGGTGACGCCGTCATCACCTTAGTACAAAACTTTCTGGATCGTCAGGTGTATCATCCACTTCCACCTCTTGTATTACTCTTGACGCCGTCATGTAGAATCTTGTGACGCCGTCAGGTACTGTTTCCAGCAAGGAAAATTAAGACTTTGCCGTTTTCTTCACTTTTATGCTCCAAAAACGTCGAAAATGCTTCCTTTTCCAGATTTCACTCCAAAAGTATCTAAAATGACAAAAGGAACGATTTAGGCCAATATTTGATCAAATAAATTGGAATTTGGGCTTAAATGACCCCCTAAAAACGGTTTATTTTTCACCTCATCACGAGTCCTCTGCGACTCGGAAGTGTACCTATAAGGACTTCATAGCTTGTAAGCCATCCCACTTCAAAGGTACTGAAGGAGTGACAAAGCTTGCTCGATGGTTTGAGCGAACTGAGACTGTGTTTGTGAGGAGCGGTTGTGCCACTGAAAACAGAGTTTCGTTTGCTACTGGAACATTGTTGGAAGATGCGTTGTCTTGGTGGAACGCCACTGCTCAGAAGATAGGTGTGGAAGAAGCCTATCAGATCACCTGGGCTGGCTTTAAGGAAAAGATGTTGAAGAAGTTCTGTCCAAGAGGAGAGATTAAGAAACTAGAAGATGAGTTTCACCTGTTGGTCGTGAAAGGGAGTGATCTCGGGGCTTATGACAGGAGATTTCAGGAGCTTGCCACACTTTGCCCTTCGAAGGTTCCCGATTTGGAATAGTTGTTGGAAAGGTACATTGAGGGACTACCTAGGAGCATTGAGGGAAACGTCACCTCGTCGAAGCCTCAATCTTTGGAAGAAGCAATGACTATTGCCCAAAGACTGCTAGACCGGGAGATTAAGCATAACTCTGCTAAGGGAAACAACGATCACAAAAGGAAGTTTGATGATCGGAAGACAAACAATAACAACAACAACAACAGCAACAGCAACAACAACAACAACCGTAACCCCAATCGTAACTACCACCATGACAGAAACACCCACCACAACCAACAAAACCGACGACAGGAAGCTGTCAGAGCTTATGTCACCGCACCGGTTAAGAATGTTGGGTATGTTGGACCTGCCCCATTCTGTGACAAATGTAAGATGCACCACATTGGACACTGCTATGCTAAGTGTGGGAAATGTTCAAGGACTGGACATAAGATACAAGATTGCAAGGCTACAGGAGCTAACTTGCAACCCGTGGCTGTAGTATGCCATGCTTGTGGAGAGAAAGGACACTACAAGCGTTAGTGCCCAAACAAGGACAACAATGCACGTTGGAGAGCATATGTTCTGGGAGATGGAAATGTCCAGCAAGATCCGAACGTAGTCACGGGTACGTTCTTTCTAAACAACCGCCTCATTAAAGTTTTATTTGATTCCGGAGCCGATCAAAGTTTCGTATCTATTTCTCTTGCAACTCTACTTAATATTACACCAACCAAACTAGACACCACATATGAAATTGAACTAGCTGATGGAAAGCTAGTGAGCACTAACACTATACTCCGGGGTTGCACCCTACGCCTACTAAACACCCCGTTCGTCATTGACCTTATGCCTATTAGACTTGGTAGTTTCGACGTCGTTATAGGAATGGATTGGCTATCCAAGAACCACGCTAAAATCATATGTGATGAGAAAGTCGTTCACATCCCTCTGAATGACGAAACCCTAATTGTTCGCGGTGAGTGAAGTAAAACACGTCCAAGCATCATTTCTTGCGTCAAAGTTGTGAAGTACATCGAACTAGGATGTCAAGTCTTTTTGGTTCAAGTCACCGAGAAGAAGTCGGAGGAGAAGCGACTTGAGGATGTGCCAGTAGTCGGGAACTTTCCAGAAGTATTTCCTGAGGACTTGCCTGGCCTTCCGCCAACACGTCAAGTGGAATTTCAAATTGACTTGGTGCCAGGAGCAGCACCCATAGCACGAGCACCTTATGGGCTAGCACCATCGGAAATGAAGGAGTTATCTGAGCAATTACAGGAATTGTCAGATAAAGGATTTATTCGCCCAAGTTCATCAACATGGGGAGCACCTGCGTTGTTTATAAAGAAGAAGGATGGAACCTTCAGGATGTATATCGATTATCGTGAGTTGAACAAACTTACGGTGGAGAATCGATATCCGTTGCCATGGATTGACGATCTGTTTGATCAACTACAAGGATCGAGTGTCTACTCGAAGATTGATTTGAGATCGGGTTATCACCAACTAAGAGTTAGGGAGGAAGATATCCCTAAGACAGCTTTCAGGATGAGATACGCCAATTTTTAGGTCTTGCCTGATACTATCGGAGATTTATTGAGGGCTTTTCAAGGATTTCTAAGCCTTTGAATGAGTTAAAACAGAAGAAGAAGAAGTTTGGCTGGGGAGAAGAGCAAGAATCGGCATTTCAGTTTTTGAAGCAGAAGTTTTGTGAAGCACCGATATTAGCATTACCCGAAGGAAGTGAGGATTTCGTGGTATATTGCGATGCATCAATCCAAGGTTTGGGTGCCGTATTGATGCAAAGACTTAAAGTAATCGCTTACGCTTCTAGACAACTTAAACCCTACGAGGAAAACTATACTACTCATGATCTAGAATTAGGAGCGGTAGTATTCGCTCTTAAGATATGGAGACACTACCTATATGGAACCAAATGTACGGTCTTTACCGATCACAAAAGTCTTCAGCACATTTTAGATAAAAAGAAGTTGAACATGAGAAAACGTCGATGGCTAGAGTTATTAAGTGACTATGATTGTGAAATTCGTTATCACCCTAGGAAGGCAAACGTTGTAGCAGATGCCTTGAGTCGTAAGGAATGACTTAGACCCCTCAGAGTTAGATCGTTGGGAATGACAATCAGATCACCACTTCCGTCTCTAATTCGTGTGAAAATCAAGTTATATATAGTATAGTATTACTCAAGAGATCCGCAAAGAAATACGGATAACCCGAGGTCGTAGTCCATGTGAAGGGTGAATGGAATTCTCAATTCCCGATTTGTTAAACGTGTCGTGAAAGTGGTAAAAAGTGATTTTGAAGAGATTATACTAATGAAATAGTAAATGAAGCACAAATAACCAACTAAGCACGTAAATCAAATAAACAAACTTAAAACGTAACGTAAGCTCGAAAACGTAAGCTTAAACGTAAAATAAACGTTAACGTACGAAATAAAACGCGAATTTTAAGCTACGCTATTCCTACGGACTTGAAAATAATTTTGAAAAGTTAAAAATGATAAAAGAAAATTTTGAGAAAAAGAAAAATATTTTTTTGACTTTTTATTAATTTTTTATGAATTAAAAACTAATTATCTAATTTAAAAATTAAAAGAAAATGCAAATAAGGTGAGAAAAATGAAAATTAAATTTTGAAAATTATAAAATAAATAAAAATTAATTTTAAAACTAAAAACTAATTTTTTTGGCTTTTTGTGTAATTTTTAGGAATTAAAAACTATTAAATCTAATTAAAATTCAAATTAAATGAAAAAATTAATGGGAAAAATGCAAAATTAATTTCTAAAATTCTAAAATAAATGAAAATAAATTTCTAAAATATTTTTTTGGATTTTTCTAGGCTTTTTCTGATTTTTTTGGAATTTTTGGTAATTAAAAAGTATTAAATTTTGATAAAAAATGAAAATAAAATAAGAAAAATAGTAAATGAATTCAGAAAAAATTTTAAAAATTACAGAAAATCTAAAATATTAAAATAAGCTTGAGAAAAAAATTTGAAAGTAAAATAAGCCAGAAAACTGCTTATTAGCTCAAAACTGCTTAAAATGAAGTGCTTATTGATAAGCACTTTGACCAAAGTTGACCAAATCTTTTACCAATGTGTTTATGACTTAATTAAGCTTAAATGAACTGATATAAGACTCACTCACACTCAGAAACACAGAAGTGGGCTAAAACAGATTGAATAAGCACTTATAGGAATAAGCAAAGACCAAACAAATTAAGCAAATGATTCCAAATCAGAGTAATAAGCAACTTAAGGCACAAAGTTACTTAAATGAATCACAACTCTCAGAATTCAAACACTAAAACACAATTGCAGGCCTGAAATTGTAACACAGACCCTTTGTTCAAACCTCACAACTTGATAGGACTAATAAGTAGTTCAGATAAGCTGAACAATAAGAGCTTATGAGGGCAATTACTTCTCTAACCTACTGAAATCACAAAATTACCAAGAGCTCTGATTCCTAATCCACTTTACTATCCCAAAAGTTGCCTAGAAATATGATTAAGAGCTGAAATGCAGGGGAAAATCAGGATCAAATGGACAACTTACAACAGATTTTTAGATGAGCAAATAAGTCCCAATAAGCAAAATTCTTAGTGTTCTAGATTCACAAGCTAGCAAACAACCAAGAACATCAATCCAATCCTATTTCCAAACTATATAGAATCCTACAAGTAACCTAAAAGTTTACCTAAAATCTGATCACCAAAGATTTTTGACTTTTTTATACTTTTGAAGTTTTGACTAAACTGAAATTATATTGATCCTATATGACTTATTATGTAATATTAAGCTATGTTGCAACTAAATAAAGCTAGATTAACTACTTTTATACTAAGATGAATGATCTACTAACTTAAAAAACCTAACAGTAATGAAAATGAGAATCTAATAAAATGATTTTGACTTTTACTTAATGACAACTGATTTAACCTGATTTACCTAGCCTAAATGAACCATAATATAGACACTTAAACCAAAGAGCACCTCTGAATTAGCCTAGATATCAGCAAACCAGTAATATACCAAACACCCTCTTATATTCTGTCTTAACTATTACTAGGCAACACAACAGTGAATAACCAAACCAAACCTCAACCACAGTGTTAATATTTATCCAATCACACTAGATCAATTCAAAAACACAGATGTCAAACTCAATGAACATAGAAATATAGATCCAATAGTAATGACAGACAATGAAACAGTGCACTCCAATATAACCAAACTCCAATGAATAATGATTAAGCAAAGCTACTATAAAACCTATTAAGATGCAATTATCACTAAGAAATAGAAACAAGTAAAGCTAAATAGATCTACACTACTCTTATGCAATTCAAAAGAAAATGAAAAAGGAACTTACAAAACCAATTCCCCCTTAGTAGAACAGAGTGGGATTCACTAAGCTAGCCTGCCTTTAAGACAGACCAATGGACTCCTTTTGGTTGTCTCTTATCCAATGAATAAGCTGATGCTTATTTAACAATAAGCTATTGTGTGATTGATTTTTTAACTATTGAGAGTAACTGATTGAGGTGCCAAAATAAGTCTCACAGAAGCTATACTAAGCTAATATAAGACTAAATAACCAGAAAAATAAGCTTATTGAAGCTTGATTGATGACTTTTTATTTTATTTTTTATTTATTTTTTTTTTTTTTTTTAGTTTTTAGTTTATATAAGCTAATAAAAACAGAAACTGAAATAGTAAATAAAACAATGTAATACTTAAGCAATAAGCTCAAACAATAATATGTAAATAAGCAGAACTGAAAATTAAAATGAATAAGAGAACTTATATTAAAACAAAATTAAACTTTCATTAATTAATAAAACATTACAAAATAATTTTGACAAAATAACAATACATAAAAATGGCACCCTAACAAGTGAGGATGAGGGGGTATATATAGCTGAGGTATGAGGCCTGTGTGAAGGTTCTAGCATATCCAGCTCAGCAATCCTTGTGCATTTGTGTTAGTTTGGATGAATATGAACCCTTGGATACGCCTTGGCCACCAATCTTTGTATCTAAACCCTTGGATTGATTGATTGATGTAGACCGATCCTCCGTGTGCTCTCCTATTGGTCCACGTACCCCTGACACTCTCTGTCATGCGTCAGAGCTTCTAAAATCTCCAATTATTTGGGTCATTATTACCCAATCAGGGTAAATGAGCGTGTGGTGATTATCTAGGGTTCATGTAAACAGTTGTTTTTCTGGGTAAATAATAAAAAGGGGGCGGGAATTATTAAAAGGGAATTGGGTGTTTGTTGTGTGGGGTGTTGACCGGGTTATGGGGTTGACCATGGGTAAAAAGGTGGCAGACCGGGTTGGATGGGGAAATGGTGTTGGGCTTGTTTGTTTTGTGGGCTTTGGATTAGGATTAATGTTTATATTATTAGTTTAGGAGTAGTAATAAACAAGGACCTTTGTTGTAATTTTGTAAACCATAGGGACCAAAACTGTAATTTTCCAAATTTGTATTCCGAGGGCTAATGTTGACTTCCTCTGATTCTTTGAGGACCATTTGTTGATTTTACTTGAAATATTTCTCAAAGGACCCTTTTTGTAAATTCCTGAAAGATAAGGGACTAAAATTGCCATATCTTCAAAACTTTGTCCAGGGACTATTATTGCACTTTGATGAATTCCTGAGGACTTCTAATGACTTTTTAAGCTTCCTTTGATTATTTGACTTCCCCGGCTCCGGCTTTTGACCTTTTTCCATTCTCGTGCTCGTTTTTGTCGGTTTTGTCTTTGTTTTTGTTCGTTTTTCACATATCCGTACCTGCACATACACAAATACAAAAAACATACATTCTCTTGGCATATTTGGTTAGTATTTGGTGTTTTTGGTCTGATTTTGGTTTAAAAAGGATGTGTGAAAAAGCACACATCAAAATCCCCCAGACTAAGGTATTGTCGTGTCCTCACGCAATGTCATCACCTCACGCTTCAGAGATAAATAATTTCAAAACCTCTCTTTACTGACGTTGTAAAGTAGCAATGATGTTCAAAAGAGATATCAAAATCATTTATTCTCAAAAACGCTCCGTTTTCCGATTTTCATGAATAACACTACAACTACTCTTTTTGTACTTTTTCATTTATATATGTGACGGTTTGCCTTGACTTTCATTATCAATTCTTATCTGTTGATAACTTTCAGGGTCAACGAGTAGAAACACTTCTCACAGAGAGGAGACCATACGGATAAAAATCGTCATCCTTGATTTTTCACAAGCTCCCAAACTAAGTGTAAAATTGAGATCATTGTTTATCCACAAGTTAGGTGCTAACACTACCCACAAAAGTTACTTGTGTCATTACCTCTTGTTCCCAGGTCCTAAGTTTGGTATCTCAAGATTTTAATTTGTGAGAAATGAATTGCTTCATATTTTCTCGTTTTGATATTTGTTAGTCCGATAAAAGTACAAAATTTGAACGCTAAGTAGTTTCCAAACTTTCCCTCGAAAACCCCTGCATACAGAAATCGGGTCCACATGAAGGTCTCTGATTTAACACGATTTGTGGAGGTCCCCCTTTTTATTTACGACCGAGACATCCCATGTCTGAGACCCGAAACGGAAACTTTTTATTAGGGAAACCCCCGGAGTCGAAGCTTGACATTTTTTCATAATTATAAGCACTTTAATAATACTTGGTCCTTAGTCCTTTATTTCTTTTACAACAACGGTTTATGAGCCGCCAAGATGTAAGAGTTTTATTATGACCTTAGATTTATATCCGCTGCTTTTATAGCTTTGGATTCCTCTGCCTTTTTATTTGGCTTTGGACTATTATTATTGATATTCATAATCATATGCCAAACCCCGAGTCCTACGGCCTTTACTAAGATCACAACATCGGCTGCGAACCGCCAAGATGCAATAGTCTATTTCACCGTAACACTCGCAGTACCCCTATGTGTACCAAACCCCTATATGCAGAGATTTTGTTGGGAACGAGAAAAAAACTAAGTATTGCCCAAACCCCATACACTTAATTAATCCTAGAGATCTATTTTTATTGGTGTACAATCTTGTGGGAACAAGGAGGCCACAAGTGCCTTTTGTGGGCTCTAAAGAGATCCAACTACTCCATGTTTAGCGCGAAACTTCTAAATAAACTCTATGATTCCTCGATCTCCGCAAATTTAAAATCCCAAGTAATGAGATCCGCTGATGCTTAGCCGTAATCTTTTGATTATATTGGTTAAGGGAGACAAGCTAGGGCTCAACACGCCCGGTCAAGTCGAAACATTTATTTCTACTCTCGCCGATAGGAAAGTCAAAACAAGGTGTCAAATCTTATTATTCATATCATATATCATCATTATTTTTTATTTTTTTTTAATTATAAAAAAGTGACAAAAAATTTAAATTTTGGTGGAAAAATGGAGTTGCTTAAGTTAACAGCTCAGACGAAAGTAACAAGTCAAATCAAATCGAAGATTCACCCCCCCCCCCAGACTAAAGTGAAACATTGTCCTCAATGTTTTAAGGGTACGGGTAGTCTACGTAATATCTAAGGCCGTTTATTAAGTATGCCAAGAGATAAACGTTAGTCGATAAGATTTTAGATATGGTGAGTTTCCGAAAGAGCAGCGAAGAATGAGACTCGAGTGGAGAGAACGACAAACCAAGAGCACGAGAGTCTTCAAATTTCAAGGAAATTCCTGAACATTCACAAACAACCACGAAAACACGAGTTTGGAAAGGGTCGCCCCCTCACATCACGTTACTTAGAAAATAGAAAATGAAAAATGGATAAGCATGGGGTGCCTCCCACGAAGCGCTTGTTTTTGTTTATCGATTCACATGAGCATGACTCGATCCCCGAATTTAGTTATCCTTAGGGAAAGTTTGGAGATCCGGGACAACCATGGGTGGTATGTCCCCTCCGAAGTAATGTTTGAGACGGTGACCATTCACCTTAAAGTTGGGACCATTAGGTTGAGCAAGCTCAACGGTTCCATAAGGAAATACTTGGGTAATGGTGAATGGTCCAGACCAACGGGTTTCTAACTTGCCCGAGAAAATCTTTAATCGAGAATTGAAATGAAGGACTCGGTCACCAACATTGAAGACGCGATCTTTAATTTTAGCATCATGAATCCTCTATGTCTTCTCTTTGTGGATCAAAGAATTCTCATAGGCTTGATCACGAAGCTCGACTAATTCATTCAAATGAACTTTACGATGATCACCCGCGGTTTGTATGTCAAAATTAGCATGTTTTAAGGCCCAGTAGGCCTTGTGCTCAAGTTCAAAGGGCAAATGGCAGGCCTTCCCGTAAACCAGCTTGTATGGAGTGCACCCAATGGGTGTTTTGTAAGCTGTACGGAAAGCCCATAGTGCATCATCTAACTTATCAGCCCATGAAGCACGATGTTCACCTACGGTCCTTTCTAAAATTCGTTTCAAGCCACAATTGAAGACCTCAACTTGTCCACTCATCTATGGATGATATGTCATAGAAAGACGATGTGTGACACCATATTTGAGCATAACTTTAGTGAATTGGTCATTGCAGAAATGGGTCCCACAATCACTTATAATAGCACGAGGTGCACCAAATCGGGCGAAGAGACTTTTGAGAAATTTTACTACAACTCGGGCGTCATTGGTGGGGAGCGCCTTCGCTTCAACCCATTTAGACAAGTAATCGACGGCCACGAGTATATATTTATTACCACGAGAAGACGGGAATGGACCCATGAAATCGGTACCCCAGACGTCAAAAATTTCACAGACTTGGATAGCATTTTGAGGCATCTCGTCTCTCTGAGAAATTTTTCCTTGACGCTGGCAAGAATCACATGATTTAACCAACTCATGAGCATCCCGGTAAATCATCGGCCAATAGAAGCCGGAGTCAAATACTTTCTTAGCGGTGAAGTTGGCACCATGATGTCCCCCCGTGGGTCCATTGTGGCATGCCATGAGAATTTCAGCGGCTTCTTTGCTGTGAACGCACCGCCGGATCACTTGATCCGCACATATCTTAAACAAGTAGGGGTCGTCCCAGAAATAATGCTTAACATCTTTGAAGAATTTCTTCTTTTGCTGGAACGAAATCCCTTTACGGATAAAATTCCCCGCATGGTAATTCGCAAAGTCGGCGAACCATGGGGTACTAGAATCACAATGTGATAAACTCCCCAGTGTCTCGAGAGGAAATGTTTCGTTGATTTCCTTTTTCTCGAAAACACTTTGATGGGGATTCTCTAAACGTGATAGGTGATCAGCAGCAAGGTTCTCAGATCCCTTTTTGTCTCGAATTTCAACTTTGAATTCTTGCAGGAGGAGAACCCACCGCATCAAGCGTGGCTTAGCATCTTGCTTTGCCATTAAGTATTTGAGAGCCGAATGATCCGTATACACTATGCATTTCTTCAAAAGCAAATAAGGTCGAAATTTTTCAAAGGCGTAAATGACGGCTAACATCTCTTTCTCAGTAGTCGTATAATGATATTGAGCGTCGGTCATTGTTTTACTAGCATAGTGTATCGGCTGAAAATGTTTAGACTTGTGTTGCCCCAAGACTGCACCAATAGCATAATCGCTCACATCGCACATTAGCTCGAAGGGCAAGTCCCAATCGGGGGCAATTAAGATAGGAGCCTCTGTTAACTTCTTTTTAAGAATATTAAATGCTTCGATGCATTCATTTGAGAAGATAAACGGAGCATCTTTTTCAAGCAAGTGGGTCAGGGGCCGGGCTATCTTAGAAAAGTGTTGGATGAAACGTCGGTAAAAGCCGGCATGACCGAGAAAACTTCTAATTCCTTTAACGGTGGTGGGATGAGGTAATTTTGCAATCACATCGACTTTAGCTCTATCGACCTCAATCCCAGATTTAGATATCTTATGGCCGAGGACAATGCCCTCTTTAACCATGAAATGGCACTTCTCCCAATTTAGAACCAAGTTGGTGTCTTCACACCGTTTCAGCGTTCTTTCTAAATGGGAGAGGCAAGAAGTGAAAGAATCTCCATAAACCGAGAAATTGTCCATGAAAACTTCCATGGTTTTCTCGATCATGTCCGAGAATATAGACATCATACACCTTTGGAACGTGCCTGGAGCATTGCATAAGCCGAAAGGCATATGACGATAGGCAAACGTTCCATAAGGGCAAGTAAAGGTAGTCTTTTCCAGGGCCGGAGGGTCAATTGGTATTTGAAAGTAACCAGAAAATCCATTAAGAAAACAATAGAACTCATTTCCCGCTAGGCGTTCTAGCATTTGATCCATAAATGGAAGTGGGAAATGGTCCTTACGAGTCGCATCATTTAATTTTCGATAATCAATACAAACTCTCCATCCGGTAACAAGACGTGTCAGAATCAATTCATTATCTTCACTCGTCACTACGGTCATTCCACCTTTCTTCGTTACGCAATGGACCGGGCTAACCCAGGAACTATCCGAGATTGGATAAATCATTCCGGCATTGAGGAGTTTGATAACTTCCTTTTTGATAACTTCATGAATTTTTAGGTTAACCCGCCGTTGTTTCTGAACGGACGGTTTGTAATTGTCTTCAAGTAAGATCTTATGCGTGCAGAAACGAGGGTCGATACCCTTGATATCGGAAATTTGCCAAGCGATGGCACGTTTATGCTTCTTGAGCACATCTAAGAGACGGTTCTTCTCCTCATCTTTAAGTTCTTTTGAAATTATGACGGGAAGTTTATCGGTTCCTTCTAAAAATGCGTATTCGAGATGAGGAGGCAAATCCTTGAGCTCGGGCTCCGGAGGATTCTCAGTATACGGCTTAACTTCTTTAAAATCGGCCATTTTAAGGTCCATCGGAGGGAGGGATGGGTTGGAGTCTTCATTTAATAATTTCTCAATCAAAAGAACATCCCCCTCCGGGTCACAATCGGAATGATCAATTTCTGGTGAAATCGAATCATTAGAAAGAAAGACCTTGATCTCTTCCAAGATGAAATCACCTCCCTCAAACGGAGTAAGGGAAGGGGAAGGATCGTAAATTATCGGTTCAGAAGAATGAGTGAGATTGCCACTCGAAGCATGTTCGATAAAACCAAGTAACTCTTGAGAATACTCCTAAGTAACTTCGTCAATAACGTCGACTCGGTTAACGGAATATTTGTCATAATTGGAGGAGTACCTCGTGGTTTGATCCAAATTAAAAGTTACGGCTTCAGTACCAACGCGTAGGGTAATTTCTTCATCATAAACATCAATTAACGCATGACCGGTCCTTAGGAAACCTCTCCCGAGAATGAGGGGTACCCGCGTATCAGCATCAAAATCAACAACGACAAAATCCGCAGGGAAATTAAATTTCCAACATTGACGAAGACATCCTCGGCTATTCCCATTGGGCGGGAAGTAGTTCGGTCGGATAGCTCGAGGGTCATACAAGTCGGAGTTAAATCGGGTAAAGACAACTTTTTCCAAATGGATAACGCCATCAGGTTAATGCTAGCACCAAGATCGGCCAAGGCGAAGCATTGAACCATCCCAGGAAAATTACACGGAATGAGAAATCGACCGGGGTCTTCAAGCTTTTCGGGAAGCTTTTTGAGGATAACCGCCAAACAATTTTCATTCATTTGGGTTCGTGACATTTCAAATAATTTTTCTTTGTTATTCAAAAGACCTTTCAACATTGAAGAAAATTTAGGCATTAAAAGTATAGCATCCGCGAGAGTTATGTCAAAATGTAGTTCTTGAAAAATCTGATAAAACTTTTCCATCTGGTTTTTATTTCTCTCACGGTTCTTTTGTTCATTTAAGCATGACGGATAAGGCAATTTTGTTTTGACGGGAATTTCTTTTTCAACTTCATTAAAAACTTTATCTTTTCCTTTGGACGTTGGGACCACCGGAGGTTGGATGTTTTCGGTCATTCCATTATCAGTAGGAATTTCCGTATCCGTTGTCACCTCGGTTTCACGGGCGACTACCTTAGGAGACGAAGAAGAAGGGGTAGTCGGAGCCGTTGGTCCATCATATGAAACACCACTCCAAGTCGTAATTGTTTTTGCATCACCCCTTGGATTAGCAAATGTGTTGCTTGGAAGAGAACCAGACATCGATGATTGATTCATTTGAAGAAAACTGCTCATCATTTGCTTAAGCTCATTCGTTTGTCGAGTCATGGTTGTGTCGATCTCCTTCTTAAGTTCAACCCTCATGTTGTTGATTTGATTTTGCATTGCTCGAATGTTAACATCGTTTGTTTTCATATAATTAGCAAGCTTAGGAGAAGGTTGTACTTGTTGTGGTGGTTGATAAACTTGTTGGGGTGGAGGAACTTGATAATTTTGAGCTTGGTTGAAATTGGTTCCACGGTTTTGATTGTAACCTTGGTTTTGATAACCTTGGTTATTTTGAGGATAACGGTTTTGATGAGTTTGCACGGGTGGAAACCCAGGTGGACTTATTTGGTTAGTACAAAAACCTTGGTTTTGATTGTAGTTTACAGCTGCTATATTAGCATTATAAACTTGGCCATCGGTGGCTTGACAATCATAATACGGATGGGGTCCACCACAAATCACACATTTTACATTAACGGCTTTAACGGGCTCGGGTTTTTGGTTCTACAACTTAAACTCTTTCATCATACAACGGATAGCGTCGGCAAGTTCGGCCAATTCCGATGATTGGACCGACGAAGAAGAAGAAGGAGTAAAAGAAGTCACTTTCGAAACATTCGGTTTGTTACGAGAAGTCGAAACCTTAGATTTGTTCTCGATGATCGATAAAATATCCCTACGCGTACGATTCAAGATATTGCCACCGGCGGCTGCGTTTAAAGAATCTTGATCGTTTTGAGTTAAAGCGTTATAAAACGTGTCGATTTGGTGTAACTCGGAGAAACCGTGGTGAGGACATTTTCGAAGTAGATCCTTAAAACGTTCCCATGCCTCACCAAAGTTCTCATCAAAACGTTGTTGAAAATTAGTTATATCATTCTTAAGATTAGTCGTTTTGGACGGAGGAAAGAAATGATTAACAAATTTCGAGACGAGTTCTTCCCATGTGTGAATTGAACGAGGGGGTTCTTTTTCAAGCCAAATCCGGGCTGAACCCTCGAGTGAAAATGGGAACAACATCAATTTAATAGCATCATGAGGGACATCCTTAAATTTCATTGTCGAAGTTAACTTATTAAACCAACGGATGTGTGCGTGAGGATCGTCCCTTTCAAAACCGTGAAATTAGTTTGATGTGACAAGTTGAATCAATCCAGTTTTAAGTTCAAAATTATCGGAAAGTATATGTGGTAAAACGATTGCATCCCCATATCCCTCGGTGGGACACTGGAGCAATTCTTGCATAGTACGTTGATCGGCCATCTCGGTGATAGGTGTTTTAACAAGAGTACGTAACTCGGGTACGTAAGCTTGTTTACAACGTCTACGATAGTGTTGGTTCGGTATGGTCAGAGAATTATCGATTAATCTCGACCGTGAACGTGTGATCATACACTAAAAAGAAAACCAAAGTAAAAAGAAAAAGGAAAATAAATTTGAAAAGAAAATCTTTTTGTATTTTTGTTTTTATAAAGCAAAATTCAAAAACTTAAACTTTTGTTCTTTTTCAAACGTTACGTTAATCGTAAACCGTTTCCCTTAATTATACTCGCGACGGAACGGGAGAGAAGAATGGATCTCTCTTCAGCTTGCAATTTAATGTCAAAGCTTCCATATTTTCCGCTTATTCGGTCGTAGAATCCAAAGTAATCCGATTAGCAACTAATTTCACGCGTTGTTATATTGGGAAGCTTATTTGGTTTACAACGCCCACCCTTCAACGGGAGAGTCGAGGCTGTAACTTTATTATTTTTTTGGTATTTTTGAAAACACTTTAGGAAAAGTGTTTTTGATTTTTCAAAAAAAAAAATTTTTTTGGTTTTTATAGAAAATATATACAAGGAAGATTTTCAAAACACAATTTCGAAAAACGAAAACGAAAAATTCACTTCAACCTTCCCCGGCAGCGGCGCCAAAATATTATTCATGTGAAAATCAAGTTATATATAGTATAGTATTACTCAAGAGATCCGCAAAGAAATACGGATAACCCGAGGTCGTAGTCCGTGTGAAGGGTGAATGGAATTCTCAATTCCCTATTTGTGAAACGTGTAGTGAAAGTGGTAAAAAGTGATTTTGAATAGATTATACTAATGAAATAGTAAATGAAGCACAAATAACCAACTAAGCACGTAAATCAAATAAACAAACTTAAAACGTAACGTAAAATCGAAAACGTAAGCTTAAACGTAAAATAAACGTTAACGTACGAAATAAAACGCGAATTTTAAGCTACGCTATTCCTACGGACTTCAAAATAACTTTGAAAAGTTAAAAATGATAAAAGAAAATTTTGAGAAAAAGAAAATATTTTTTTGACTTTTTATTAAATTTTTATGAATTAAAAACTAATTATCTAATTTAAAAATTAAAAGAAAATGCAAATAAGGTGAGAAAAATGAAAATTAAATTTTAAAAATTATAAAATAACTAAAAAGTAATTTTAAAACTAAAAACTAAATTTTTTGGCTTCTTGTGTAATTTTTAGGAATTAAAAACTATTAAATCTAATTAAAATTCAAATTAAATGCAAAATTAATGGGAAAAATGCAAAATTAATTTTTAAAATTCTAAAAATAAATGAAAATAAATTTCTAAAATATTTTTTTGGATTTTTCTAGGCTTTTTCTGATTTTTTTGGAATTTTTGGTAATTAAAAAGTATTAAATTTTGATTAAAAATGAAAATAAAATAAGAAAAATAGTAAATGAATTCAGAAAAATTTAAAAAAATTTACAGAAAATCTAAAATATTAAAATAAGCTTGAGAAAAAAACTTGAAAGTAAAATAAGCCAGAAAACTGCTTATTAGCTCAAAACTGCTTAAAATGAAGTGCTTATTGATAAGCACTTTGACCAAGGTTGACCAAATCTTTTACCCAATGTGTTTATGACTTAATTAAGCTTAAATGAACTGATATAAGACTCACTCACACTCAGAAACACAGAAGTGGGCTAAAACAGATTGAATAAGCACTTATAGGAATAAGCAAAGACCAAACAGATTAAGCAAATGATTTCAAATCAGAGTAATAAGCAACTTAAGGCACAAAGTTACTTAAATGAATCACAACTCTCAGAATTCAAACACTAAAACACAATTGCAGGCCTGAAATTGTAACACAGACCCTTTGTTCAAACCTCACAACTTGATAGGACTAATAAGTAGTTCAGATAAGCTGAACAATAAGAGCTTAAGAGGACAAATACTTCTCTAACCTACTGAAAGCACAAAATTACCAAGAGCTCTGATTCCTAATCCACTTTACTTTCCCAAAAGTTGCCTAGAAATATGATTAAGAGCTGAAATGCAGGGGAAAATCAGGATCAAATGGACAACTTACAACAGCTTTTTAGATAAGCAAATAAGTCCCAATAAGCAAAATTCTTGGTGTTCTAGATTCACAAGCTAGCAAACAACCAAGAACATCAATCCAATCCTATTTCCAAACTATATAGAATCCTACAAGTAACCTAAAAGTTTACGTAAAAACTGATCACCAAAGATTTTTGACTTTTTTATACTTTTGAAGTTTTGACTAAACTGAAATTATATTGATCCTATATGACTTATTATGTAATATTAAGCTATGTTGCAACTAAATAAAGCTAGATTAACTACTTTTATACTAAGATGAATGATCATCTAACTTAAAAAACCTAACAGTAATGAAAATGAGAATCTAATAAAATGATTTTGACTTTTACTTAATGACAACTGATTTAACCTGATTTACCTAGACTAAATGAACCATAATATAGACACTTAAACCAAAGAGCACCTCTGAATTAGCCTAGATATCAGCAAACCAGTAATATACCAAACACCCTCTTATATTCTGTCTTAACTATTACTAGGCAACACAACAGTGAATAACCAAACCAAACCTCAACCACAGTGTTAATATTTATCCAATTACACTAGATCAACTCAAAAAAACAGATGTCAAACTCAATGAACATAGAAATATAGATCCAACAGAAATGACAGACAATGAAACAGTGCACTCCAATATAACCAAACTCCAATGAATAATGATTAAGCAAAGCTACTATAAAACCTATTAAGATGCAATTATCACTAAAAACATAAACAAGTAAAGCTAAACAGATCTACACTACTCTTATGCAATTCAAAAGAAAATGAAAAAGGAACTTACAAAACCAATTCCCCCTCAGCAGAACAGAGGGGGATTCACTAAGCTAGCCTGCCTTTAAGACTAACCAATGGACTCCTTTCGGTTGTCTCTTATCCAATGAATAAGCTGATGCTTATTTAACAATAAGCTATTGTGTGACTGATTTTTTAACTATTGAGAGTAACTGATTGAGGTGCCAAAATAAGTCTCACAGAAGCTATACTAAGCTAATATAAGACTAAATAACCAGAAAAATAAGCTGATTGAAGCTTGATTGATGACTTTTTATTTATTTTTTTTTTAATTTTTTTTTTAGTTCTTAGTTTATATAAGCTGATAAAAACAGAAACTGAAATGGTAAATAAAACAATGTAATACTTAAACAATAAGCTCAAACAATAATATGTAAATAAGCAGAACTGAAAATTAAAATAAATAAGAGAACTTATATTAAAACAAAATTAAACTTTCATTAATTAATAAAACATTACAAAGTAATTTTGACAGAATAACAATACATAAAAATGGCACCCTAACAAGTGAGGATGAGGGGGTATATATATCTGAGGTATGAGGCATGTGTGAAGGTTCTAGCAAATCCAGCTCAGCAATCCTTGTGCATTTGTGTTAGTTTGGATGAATATGAACCCTTGGATACGCCTTGGCCACCAATCTTTGTATCTAAACCCTTGGATTGATCGATTGATGTAGACCGATCCTTCGTGTGCTCTCCTATTGGTCCACGTACCCCTGACACTCTCTGTCATGCTTCAGAGCTTCTAGAATCTCCAATTATTTGGGTAATTATTACCCAATCAGGGTAAATAAGCGTGTGGTGATTATCTAGGGTTCATGTAAACAGTTGTTTTTCTGGGTAAATAATAAAAAGGGGGCGGGAATTATTAAAAGGGAATTGGGTGTTTGTTGTGTGGGGTGTTGACCGGGTTATAGGGTTGACCATTGGTAAAAAGGTGGCAGGCCGGGTTGGATGGGGAAATGGTGTTGGGCTTGTTTGTTTTGTGGGCTTTGGATTTGGATTAATGTTTATATTATTAGTTTAGGAGTAGTAATAAACAAGGACCTTTACTGTAATTTTGTAAACCATAGGGACCAAAACTGTAATTTTCCAAATTTGTATTCCAAGGGCTAATGTTGACTTCCTATGATTCTTTGAGGACCATTTGTTGATTTTACTTGAAATATTTCTCAAAGGACCCTTTTTGTAAATTCCTGAAAGATGAGGGACTAAAATTGCCATATCTTCAAAACTTTGTCCAGGGACTATTATTGCACTTTGATGAATTCCTGAGGACTTCTAATGACTTTTTAAGCTTCCTTTGATCATTTGACTTCCCCGGCTCCGGCTTTTGACCTTTTTCTATTCTCGTGCTCGTTTTTGTCGGTTTTGTCTTTATTTTTGTTCGTTTTTCACATATCCGTACCTGCACATACACAACTACAAAAAACATACATTCTCTTGGCATATTTGGTTAGTATTTGGTGTTTTTGGTCTGATTTTGGTTTAAAAAGGATGAGTGAAAAAGCACACATCAGTCTCAAATTCTTGAAGTTCAAGCTGAGGCCCTTAAAGAAGAGAATAGACCGCACGAGAAGATTTACGGCATGCCATAAAGCACGAATGGATTTGTCAAGAAACCAGATGGAAGGCTGTGTTTCAAAGACAGAAGTTGGATTCCATTGTATGGAGGGATACGAGACCTCATCATGCATGAGTCTCATAAATCTAAATATTCCATTCATCCTGGCTCAGACAAAATGTATCATGATCTTAAGAAGTTTTATTGGTGGCCAAACATGAAGGCTGACATTGCAGAGTATGTCGGTAAATGTTTGACATGCTCAAGAGTAAAGGCTCAGCATAAAAAACCTTCCGGTCTTTTGATCCAACCAGAGCTACCAATGTGGAAATGGGAGAGAATTACAATGGATTTCATTATGAAATTACCCAAGACATTGGGTGGATTTGACACTATTTGGGTCATTGTCGATCGTCTCACAAAGTCAGCGCACTTCTTGCCAATCAAAGATACTGATGACATGGGCGTTCTTGCACGTTTATGCTTGAAGGAGATAGTTTCCCGGCATGGAGTGCCGATTTCTATTATCTCCGACCGAGACAGCCATTTCACGTCTAACTTTTGGCAATATTTACAGAAAGCCTTGGGAACTAAGTTAGATATGAGTACCGCTTACCATTCACAGACCGATGGTCAAAGCGAAAGAACTATTCAGACCCTAGAGGACATGCTTCGAGCATGTGTGATTGATTTTGGAAAAGGCTGGGATAAGCACCTACCATTAGCATAATTCTCATATAATAACAGTTATCACACCAATATCAAGGCCGCACCGTTTGAAGCACTTTATGGAAGAAAGTGTCAATCACCAGTTTGTTGGGCTGACATTGGAGATGTACAACTCTCAGGTCCCGAGTTGATTCTTGAAACTACTGAGAAAATAGTAAAGATTAGACAACGATTGCAAGCCGCCAGAAATCAGCAAAAGAGCTATGCCGAAGTGAGAAGGAAACCAATGGAGTTTCAAGTTGGAGACAGGGTCATTCTAAAGGTATCACCTTGGAAAGGGATGATTAGGTTTGGAAAACGTGGAAAGTTAAACCCAAGATACGTTGGACCCTTCGAGATCATTGAAAGGATCGGTCATGTGGCATACAAACTTGAACTCCCTGAGTAGCTCAGCATAGTACACAACACCTTCCACGTGTCAAATTTGGAAAAGTGTTTATCGGATGAAACGCTCGTGATTCCGTTGAAAGAGATCAAAATCGACGATAAGTTGAACTTTGTTGAGGAACCCGTCGAAATTATGGATCGGGAGGTCAAACGACTTAAGCATAGTCGCATCCCCATAGTTAAGGTCAGATGGAACTCTAATAGAGGACCCGAGTTCACTTGGGAGCGCGAGGATCAAATTCGTACAAAATACCCACAACTATTCGACAAGACAACCCCAAGCACCTATTCAACTCTAGATTCCGGGACGAATCCAATCTAACGGGTGGGTACTGTAATACTCCGTAAAATCCCAGGTCATAATGCTAATTATCGAAACTATTCTAATCAAAGCCATTTTTGTGGGCTAATGTAAAATTTTTATACGAGACACCGATTGTTTGACACCTGATCACTTTGGTCACCATATGTTTATCCCTTGGTATCACCTGTAGTCACTCTTGGATGTCACCCAATGAGGTTAACACCGGTAACTCCCACTTGCGATGCGACACCTTATTAATGACACCGATATATATATATTTTATATATATGTTAACTATTACGAATTTACTATTATACTATGTATATATATATATATATATATATATATATATATATATATATATATGTATGTATGATCAACACCGTTTATATTTTCATGGATTACACGAACTGACACCAACACCGATACCGAAAATAAAGTTACGAGAGCACTAGTCACAGACACCTTGTTTTTGCTTTGGGTCGTGCATCACCGTAAGCCCAAGACTTGTTCATTCTTTTTTTTTTTCTGTTGGGCCGCGTTATGCCATAAGCCCAAGATCACTTATATTTTCTCCTTGTTTCTATTTAGGCCGAGTTCCACAAGCCCATGGCCATTTCGTTTGTTTGGACTAAAGCTACTCAACGAGCTCAACTTATGTACAAAGTAAATATTGCACTTTGATATTTTCTATTACTACTCGACACCACAAACACAACCTTTTTATGTCATTAAAAGTGTACACTCATTCGTCCCTTGGGTCACTCGACACCATAACGAAACACAAACAAACCAACATCTTAAAGTTTCAAGTTCTTTTCCTTGGATTCCCTTGTAAATAGACACAAGCAAACCACCCCCACTGTTTTGCTCCTTGCGTGTGAGATTAACCAAAAACCAACACCCAAGCCGACCTACATGAGCCTATAGTGCTTGTTTAACCAATATACCAACACCTTGCACCCTAAGATCTCATTAACCAAAGGATCAAGTGTTACATTAACCAACAACACAAACACTTTTCTAATTAAACTAATCACTTAGTACACTCACATGTTCCCTCATCTTTCCCTAGAACTAGTACTAAACAATTCAAGAAAACCATCATAGCATCCATGTATGCTTACACTTGACTTGACATATCACAAGGACTTGAGACATACTTGTCTGGTTCGAATGACACTACCAAAGACCCAAGTCACATGTAAATTTTGCTAACCACTTCATTCCTTCTATAAATAATCACATTTAATGCACTTCCTCACACTTACAAGTTTCACAAAAATCTCAATTCACCAAACTCTTCTTTCCTTCTTGGTTAATGTCGAGAGGTACTAGGCACACACAAGTAAGATTTGGAGCAAGGGTACGAGTTGGGTAATTAAATTGGAACAAGGTTCACTATTCGAAGGGGTACTAAGTTTGCTTGTTTTCTTGTCTTGGTCACACGAACTCCCCACCATCTTTTGGTGTTGTAAGTCATCACCTCCCTTTTCATTTTCCTACTCTACTTACTTCATGCATATCACGTTTTTCACACGATGCATATTACTTTGAAAACATTTGTGTTTGATAAACATACGTTATACTAGTATCTATATATACACGCCTCGACACCACTAGGAAAGGGCTCACAATTTCGTTTTCTCATGTACTATGTATATATATTTATTGATAGCTTATATCCTCGAACCAAGCTAAACCAAACTAACATAACATGCATAATGTACGCGACCTTATAACACATAAAACACACTAGATCCAAATCCTAGTCGATCACCTCTTATACTAACAAAAATACCACTTGGGCCTAAGATTGGGCTAACGAGCCCATGTATTGTTCAAAAAGGGATTTTCGGTATAAAATTTAGAAAAAATGGCGAGATACATTTGATTTTCAAATCTGATTTTGAAGGATTTTATAAGATATAAATACTACTTTTATGGTACCAAAAAGTTTGTTTTTCAAAAACTTAACAAAGGACTATTTTTGCAAAACCTCGCGTTAAGGGACCAAAATTGGCAAATCTGCAAACTTTCGGACTAAAAGCTGAAACAGTTAGATTTTAATGGAATTGGTGGGTAGAAACTGTAATTTTCCTAAAATCAAGGTGTATTGTGAAAAAGGACTAATAAGGACTAAAATGTAATTATTTTTGACCAAGGGGTAAAAAGTATAACTTTATTAAAGTTAAGGGTAAACTTTGACAATGATACTTTATTATCTAATTATTAATTTGCATATATATATATATATATATATATATATATATATATATATATATATATATATATATATATATATATATATATATATATATATATATATATATATATATATATATATTGTGACTTTAAATAAATATACATTTTCTTTACTAAAAATATTTAAAACAAATATTTTTATTAACGTTATTATTATCACAAGTAAATTAACAAGTATGGATCACCGGTTCGTATCAACGTTATAAATAACTATTTAAAGTTATTTTAGAATATTTTAAGACATCCGAATGGATATCACCGTACTCGAGACATATCACATGTCATTTACGAATCGAATCTAAAGCACGATGGTAATATATATATATATATATATATATATAGCTCGCAAGTCGGAGGAATTTCATTGATTGTCGTAGCAATACACCGTCACCTTTGAGCACCGTTGTGATTCACACACCTGTCAAGTGAGTTCATGATCCCACATTTTTAATTATTTCTAAACCCCGTGGGGTGATACATGCTTTAAATCGAACACAAGTATTTTTCTGTATGCTATTACTACCTGATATTGCCTAAGTTAACACCTGTGCAACAAGTCCCTCATATCACGAACCTAATCACGTGCGAGTGAGCGCGAATATAGCTAATAGATCTATTGGAACGGCAGCCCATCTTTGTCAAAGTGATTATTTGGCAGGAGGTGTGCTATATTCGAGGTACCATAGAAATTTTGACACATTTCTATCACCGAGGGCCCCTTTGTTATCTACACCCCTGTGGTGTAGGTAATCTTTATCTTTATGATATTTCGATATGATGTTAAGGCTTGAGTTTTGTGAGGCTTAGGAGCAATATGACACCAGTTTAGTCAAGACCGATCTATCTTGGCTTGTTTATTTCAAATACTTGACTTGTGTTCACACTATTACTACTTAAACTACTATGGATTTACTCAACCGTTGTGTTGACTTTTTAAGCATGTTTATCTCAGGAAATTAGTAGGCATGGTGGCACGGAGCTGGCAAAAGGGCACACAGGGCCTCTCTTTTTATTTCAATAATTATATCATTCTTTTCAAACTCATCACTTCTTTTGCGAAACAATTAACATTTGAAAAATGTTTGTAACTCTGACTACTTTGAGCTTTCATGGAATGATATTGACTATCTTTTAAATTGTTTTCTATGAGTATGACTATGTACTAAACTGTAATTACCCCGATTAGACTGCCGCTGCTTATCAAATTTTCGGGGTGTTACAATGTAGTTGTTTGAAACATGTCTACTTTAATAAGAGTCTTAAATAAGAGAGAAATGTTTTTACGAGCTTTCACAATAAAATAAAAAAATAATAGTTTGAGCCCAATCATTAAAAAAAAAAATAAAAAAAAAATAACTCTAGTTAATAACAATAAGATAATATAAAATTAAATTTATAACAAAAAGATGAAAGGATAATTATTTCTAAATGTATTCATTATATTCTTTTGTGTGTCTTTTTCATATATTACATATGAACTTTTAATAATGCTAGAATGGTACCTGCGTAATGCAGCGACGGGTACCTATGAGTCTGTGACTATATTTTGCGTTATTCGGTTACAAATTTAGTTGTCTTTATGCTTTACTAGTTGGATCCCCGTGCACAGCGGCGTCGAGAAATATAGTTATATTATAATATAGCAAACGAATTGATAGCCCAACTTTTTCCGCAATTTTCTACCCGCTTAATAAATTCGTTTCACAACAATCCGAATGTATATGTTGGTTGCATTTATTTGCATGGGTTTCCCGTTGCTTTCCCGTGACATTATTATTCCCACATATAGAAAGACCCTCGCAATCTCTTACCTGTCAAATACTCCCCCAAAAGTATATGATTTTGTCGAATCAAGATTGTATTGATTGAAATAAATATTAAATTGGTAAAACTTTGAATTAATAAAAATAAATCCACTAAAAATGTAAAAACTAAAAACTCATAAAAGTATATCGAAATGAATGTTTAATTAAAAAGCACAAAATTTTAAAAATTATGGTGAAATTATATCATAAAAAAAATAAATAGATAAAAAGATATTTCAATTTGAAAATAAAGGTGAATTTTAAGTTGGGAACTGACACATGCTATCTCATGATTGGAGCTCATTATTTTAATTTTTTGTTATGAGTTAAGCTTGGAGATAGTTGAAAAGTGACACATGTCATCTCATAATTGGTGCTCCTTATCTTAATTTTTGGTTAAGAGTTAGGTTTGAAATTAAAAGCATTATATAGGCTATGTTTGATAAAAGTAGCAGTGAGCAGTAACAGTGAGCTGTGAGCAGTAGCCAAAAAAGCTCACAGCTTCATAATGAAGCATTGGGAAAATGAGCTTTCCTAAAAAATAGTAAAACTCACAGCTCTCAGGCCAAATGAACACTAAAAATCAAAAAGCTCATTGTTCACCGCTCATTGCCCAAAAAAGCTCCAAAAAGCTTTGTGCCAAACATAGTCATAGTAGTATAGATAAGTAGATATGATAGAGATGGTTAAACCAAATAATTTTAGTTTGAACAAGCAACAAGCTTTCTAACAAACTTCCTAACCAATTTGCTAACCAACCTGCTTCCTAACAAGTTAATTTTAAAATCTTTTCATTATAAGTAAAAAAAAAAAAAAAAAAAAAAAAAAAAAAAAAAAAAAAAAAGTCTGAATTTTAAGTGTTTTTAATTTTGAAATAGTCTCTAATGTATTATATAGTAGTATAAATATTTTGTGTATGCCATTACAAATATATTATGACGTGACACGTATCAATATTTTTATTAATGGTTAAAAAAAGCGAACTTTAAGTATTTGAATAGTGTGTTAGATTTAAGTTTTTTTTAATTTTATTATTATTTTTTTTAAGCTTTTTGTTCAAAAAATAATCTTTTTCAAAACAAGTAGTTACGTTTGGAAATATCAACTTTAAGCTTTTATTTTAAATAAGTATCTTCAAAATGTAAGCTGATTCATGAAGCTTTTAAAATATTTAGAGCTGTTAAAACATAAAATTACTGTTAACAACTTATAATTACAATTACTAGCTAATTTACCAAACACTTTTATTGAAAAAAATATACAGCTTGTAGCTCATGTTTACACTTTTGCATTTTACAGCTTACAGTTTACAGCTTATATACAGCTTATAGCTAGTTTTATCAAACATACATCAAATGAAAAAATAAAATTAAAATGAGTGAGACGATATTACAACCGTACATTTAAAATGTAACTACAAAATTAGATACATCTTCTTTTAAATATTTCTCTAATATTCAAAATATTTGACTAAAAATCTATCTTAATCTTTTCATTTTAATTTTTCTGTCAGATCCTTTCTTCAAAAGTATAACTGCAACAAGTAAATCTGAAGTAGAAATAGCCAAATAGGCATCAAAAGCAAGTTCGGCTTGATGGTTAAGCTGGTTTCAACTGGATTATGTCCAGCTCAACGTCCGGCCCATGGTCACCAACCCAATAATCCAAGTGTAAAGCCCTTGTACACAACTTGTATTCTTATACGAAGTAGTAACATATTTGTTTTGTTTTTATTTTTTTCCTTTGTAAATATTAAATAAAACTATTATGTTATGAATTTTATTAAACTTTCAACCATAACTATCACGGAGTATCATTATAGATTCTTATCTGAGAACTTAAAAATGATATGTAGGAAACCTGCTATTTTTAATTCTGAAGGCTTTATTTTACAAGTATTCTTTGGCCTTAAGTTTTATATGTTTAAACAAGTTTTATACGTTTAAACAAGATTAATTGATGTTCACTAAATTAAAAATATCACTTAATTAAGATCATTTTAAAGTTTAATTATTGTGTATTAAATGCATTTTTAATTGAAAAAGAAAATTCGTATGTAATTAATATATTATAACTAGTGCCCTGAGAGCACTCGTTACTTACACAAACTCAAATATTAATGGAATGATTATGTTAACGTTCACCAAGTAAGGCTATATAAGCAATTTTTTTCTTTTTACTCCTAGGGGGATTTCGTTTTCGTGGTGATGACCACTATTGGTATGTATCATTCGTGCCTCCTGAGACGGAAAACAGTGGTGTTTGTTTACTGCCTATAGTCATTGGTTTGTTCCCAATTCTATTATCAAAACATTTTTACCAAACACCCCGACGAGCCAATCTCTTATTTCCAAACCCAAAAATGAAAACCTACCTAGGTTTGTAAGTATTATGTGTAAATGACTCATATTATAATATATTATAAAAGCCAAAAGTTTGCGGGATCATTAGCAATTTGTTACGGTATCCATAATCCTAAAATGTGTAATGTGATTGGTGTTTAGTGTTTGGATTTAGCCTTACGAGGCCCAGATGTTAATTGTTCAAAATGGTGTCAAATTCTCATTAGGTAGAATGTTTTGGCTCATGAACTATTCAACACCCCGTTTTCCCGTTATGACACCCTAATAGGTGTTAAAATTCGTGCTATAGTTTTGGAAATACAAATACTGATGTGGTACGACCTCATGAACAACCGCACAAGTGTCTTCCAAACATACATTATTTTATTATAATTTATCGTCAAGAAGCTTCATGAATACTTAGCTTCTTTAACTAATCACAAGACCTGTAATCAAAAAATAAGAAAATTGCATTCAGTGAAACAAAGAGAGAATACCCTTCAAAGAAAAAAAAAGAAAAAAAACAACAAAAGGCAGAAGAAAGAAGGAACGAAATTACAAGTATCTGTGTTGTTTAACAAGTTTGGAGAAAAAAAACCCCACCAACCTTAAGACACAAGGTTTGTTTGCCATACCTTTTGTTTCTTTTTTTTTTTTTTTTTTTTTTTTTACATCCAATGTAGGTTTTGCATTTTTTTTTAAATAATTGACAATTTGTTATGTGGCAACATATAGTAACTAACTTATCTTTTGTAACTGTTGCATAAATTATCCATACAATCATGTTGCTAAAAAAATTGTGACTGCTACATGTTTGTTGATGTTTTGTTCCTACATTTGCATCATAATTGCATGTTATAGTTTGTTTATTCATATATCTTGCTATATTATGGCTGATATTAAAACAAACCTTTGGAAAACATTTGTTAAAAAACAATCATCTGAAAATGTTGTTAATACGACCCTGAATACAATGTTGGATGAGAATCCATGGAAAGGATTAAAAAAAAAATTGCTCAAAACATCATGTTACGGAGAGTACAAGGCCACCTCTTTGTGAAACCAGTATTGGAAAAAATGGAATGTATAAAAAAAAAAGAAAAATACTAGATCCACAAAAACTTTACAAAACTTTTTTCACTCGCTGACGTGGCAGAGTGTTGATTGGTTGGTTTTTTGTGGCCCACAGAAAACCAACCAATCAACACTCTGCCACGTCAGCGAGTGAAAAAAGTTTTGTAAAGTTTTGGTGGGTGTAACACACCTAAAAAAAAACAAGTGCAAAAGTACAAGGTAATCAGAATAGAAACTTACAGTCGTCGACATCATCAACCATTTGTGATGCCGTTATGTCAACACCATCGTTCGAAATATATGGTCCACCAACAACAACACCAACTTTCTGCGTCGATGCAACAAAATACTCAGATATGGTGTGTTCAACAAAAAGATCAAGAGAATGGCCATCGTATACTATATTTACAGAACCGCCTTGCAAAATACAAATGCTAGGTAAGAAAAATTTAAACATAAGAAAATCTTTACATAACTTTTCCCATTTTTTTCCCTTTTTTACCATTTACATGCAATTATTTTATTTTCTTTATTTCTATTTTCACAGATTCAACAAAAGGAAAATGTGTTGACTATTATCCATATGGTCAATCAAACACTGGATTGCCTATGCAGGTGAACAATACTGCTGATTTAGGCTTAACTACATCAGATCCATATAACCTTAATGGAAAACAAAGCCAATGTGACGTCTACTATGATAAACATGGTATACAAACAGTTATACCTCAAACTCTTTTTTTCCCTACTTTATTGCTTTATTTGTATTACCAACTCTATTGTACACCAATTTAAACAGATTATTAACATTTAAATACAATTTACAGTATTTCAGGAATCAAATATACCTTTTCCAGATTTCACATGTTCAAAAAAGTGACGTGCAGAAATGGCGTTGTATGATACACAGACGGACCGGCCTTCAAAATTGCAAGTACTGCATACGAATATCAACCATAATGTGTGTGATGGAATCAGCTACCTGCCTGTTGACAAAAGAGGTAATAAGAGTTTGTAATGTACAATAATATTGAATTTTTTTGTCACTGTTCTATTTCATGTATTTCAGATTTATCGAAAGTTCGTACCTGTGGCAGTTGTTCATATAGTGACATGGAAAACAAGTCATTAACAGAACCGAAGACCACACACGATTCTTCATCAGTCTTAGGACAGTCATGTATACCACCTACAAAAGAAACTACAAATGAAAGTTATTACAAATGATGGTAGGGGACCTTATGTTTTCAAGGTTTCAGGCCAAGTTTATCATTGGATAGGGTCACTATGTCCAATGGACAATAAAGATCCATGCTTTCTGCAACTTTACATATATGATACGCGGAACGAGGTTGACAACAGGATGAATCATTTTGGTGGAAGAAATTGTGACATTTCAAAAATTTCATGTCATTAATTTTAATAATTTATTATTTAACTACTTTATTTTTAAATAATTAATTTCGTCAGAAGTTATCCGCTTACGTTCAATTAATTCAACCGCGACTAGATTATGTCCAGTCTACATTTTCTATGCACCGTTGTTACCTTACAAAACTATTTTTAAAAGTCATAATTTACTTTTTCCATTTTTACGTAAACCTTGCACCTTTTACATTTGCGCGATTTAAATTTACGTTTTATGATTTTAACAATAAAAACCAACCCTAGACTATGACAATTTTACATATTCTATGCATTTTAACCTATTTTCATGTTTACAATTAAATTTTATACTTGTTATTTCGTTTTTATAGTTTACGTCACTTTTATCAAGAACCGGTGTCACTAAACGCGTTTTCAACTCACGGTTTCAGTTTTAACGATTTTTAAACCCTTCGATGAACTCCCCACTCATCTAAGTTTCTAAAATATATTATGAAAACAAATTTTAATATTTTTGAAAGTTTTAAAAATTATTACTTCCCGGTAATACGTTACACATCTTAAAAACCCTACGTTTTAATTACCGGGAGCAAAATACACTACATAACACTTACTATGACCAAATTAATTCACAAAACACTCCACTCACCTTTCCCCCTATGTGTTGGCTGATTTTTATACAAAGCACCAAGCTAAGTGGCTTGGTGATTCACAAAAGCTACACACTTGTCCTTTATTTGCCTCCTAACTGTAACAATTCGCAATTTCAGGTTAACTTTTATTCCTGAAAAATTTCACTATTCACTTTTTACTATTCATCTCAGAAATTTTTATTTCATATTCTCGTAAGTTAAACTATTTTAACGATAATCCGAGAGTTTGACGCTCGTCGGATCATTTCTGCAAAAATCACAAAGCCGTGTCCGAGATTTACTTTTAGGTTTAAACGTCCTTCCAGCATCCCGATATATCCATAAAACATTATAAACAATAGAAATACGATTTTCTATCATTTTATGACAATTCCAAAAGTTTTGGAATTTTACGTTTTTCAGTTCAGCGTTTTACGCGAATTACGCGTTTTAGACCCGTGTTTCCAGTTTTTAGCAGGGTTTTAGCACCCGATAGATCCTACCACTCATTTTATATTTTATTATGGAGTATATTGACATGTTTGACCATACTTTCAAGTTTCATATTTTTAGGATACCCGGTTTTACGTTTCGTGGCCTAAAAACTTACGGTTAGCAACTTATGGAGTCAAAACTAGCTCTATATCTAGGATAATACCAACCAAGGCACACCTCACCCTCCTTATCCATCTTGAACCGCCACTTAGGGGGGGGGGAGTCACCCTTTAGGTGTCTTGATCTTATGCTTAGTGATTTAGGATGATTACATGTGTTTTTCTTGCAAATAATATCCTAATTTTGTAACCTCCTCATTTTAGTATAAAAGGAAGCCATCCCCTCTCCTCTTTACTCATTCAAACGTCCACCATAACACACAAACACCATCTCCTTTGCAAATTCACTCCAAGTTTCAAGCAAGAATCAAGTGCAACATCAAACATAGAAACCCTAGCTTGGTTTTAGGTAATCAAACTACTTCCAAACCTCATATACTTTGGTGATTCTATTGAGTTTAGATCCACTCAAGTCACCTCAACTTTCATCACAAATCATTCAAGAATACAAGATTAGCAAGGGTAGTTAAATATTGGAAGTATGGCTATGGTTGGAAAGGTTTAGGAAGATTAAGTAGTGGTTCTTGGTTTTGATCTTGGTTCTAGTTAAGTTTCTTCACAAGTTGTAAGCAAACCCTATTACACTTTCTTGCTCAATATCATTTCATGCTTATTATGTTTTTTTCATGCTATATATGGTCTTTGTATTGTGTTCATGATGTTTAAAAATGGATAAAACGAGTATTGGTATACATATGTTAACTTATGACAAGTAAACAAGCAAACTAGTGATTTTTATGGAAAACCATGACCACAATAGTATAACTTTGATATTTGACACTTACTTACTGTTAAAGAGGACTTAACAAGGAAAACATAGCAATTTGAATCACCCAAAACGAGTACACGAGTCAAAAGTTATGACCATTTGAAATTAGCGAAACCAAAACGGCAAATCTGCCTAAATAGCATTCTGATCAAATTATGATTTTGAAAGTCCCACTTCTGGTCCGATTCATCAAAAAGTTAAAACACGAAAGTTGTCCGGAACGACGTTTTCGTTCAGGAATAAAGAAGCTCGAGCCCTGAAAACGCTTTCTGAGTGATAAATTTCTTCAAATTCTTAACAGCCCATTTTTAGACCAAAGTTACTATATAATCATTATAATTAGATGAGACCAAGAGGTCTAATGACCTAAAGCCAAGACCACAACCATGGCTAAAGCCAAGGTTGAGTCTCAAGACCATGGTAACAATGACCAAGGTCACGGCAAAGCCACGGCTAAAGACCATATAACTTTTAAAGATCAAAACTTATATATATGTTATCAAATACTACAATAGTAGGGAGCCTCATGTGAGGAGTTCATTGAGTAAGCCGTCGAGACGAGTTGTGGATTTACGAGTTAAAGTGTCCTGGCTCCTCGAACGTTTACTCCATGACTTCTGAATTATGTCGGCCCGAACGGTAGTAAGAGATGTACAAACTATACATGTTTCATAAACGACTTATATTCAAAGACTTACACTATATACTAAGTACTACATCATGAACATTATGCAAGACATATATAGGCAATTCGTCGTATTCTTAGACGTTACTCCAAACCTAAGTGGCAACATTCTATTATAGGCTGCTCTTAGAGACTTTCGCGATTCGACTACCACTTTCATTTCTCATTACATAGACTTAAGGTGAGTCATAGCCCCTACTCTTTTCATACTTGTTTTAACTCTTGGGGGGGATACATGCTCAACTACTTGCTTACTTGTACAAATACTCTTAAACTTTTATACTTGATTGTGTTATACTTGATTGGCATTATACTTGATTTCGTTATACATACTTGTTACACTATACTTGCTTAATTTAAATACAAGATTCGTATTTACGTACATACATAATACTCTATTCTGTCGGAGAGGTATTGGTAGTACTCATGGGAAGATGCCCCCTACCCTTGTGTCTATACTTGACCTTGGATGTCGTACTACTATTTGGGGAGAGGCCCCCGCCCTTGTGTCTATTCTTGACCTTGGGTGAATATAATCCGGTGCATTGTATAAACTATCTTTTAGCAGTGGGTTGTGAACACACAGGTTGCAAGTCTCTTATGGCGGGACCTGCAACTGAGTGGATTCTCAATGCCTTTGCTGTGTGAACATTCTTTTGAGGCTTTCTCAACTGTTTTAAGACAAACTCTATGAACTCACCAACCATTGTGTTGACACTTTAGCATGTTTATCTCAGGTTAGTAAGGCGATAGCTAGTGCGTGGAACTTAGAGTCAAGCTGCATACTCTGAAGACTTACGCTTTTATAATTTACCATTCAACATTTTGTATACATTTATGTATCATACTTTGGAATCTCATGTTTGTAACTTTGAATTCATTAATCGAATGGTAACTTTTCAAAACGTCTCATTTAGAGTTCGTTTTCTATAACTTGTACTTTGTATTATGAAGTAGCATCCCTATGACACAGTCTTCCGCTGCGGTATTTTGGGGGTGTTACACTAACCATATACCTAGTGAAACCATGCACATAGTTATCATCACCATCACTTTTTCACTCTAAAAATCTGCTCTTTTACACTCTTGGGTCGTGGCTTCTCAAGACCCAACACACCTTTGTTGGTTAATTTTTCTAGTCCAAGATTGTCCAAGAGTGAAGGTCCTTTGGTGCTAGTTTATTGTTGATCATTTTTCCTCTTCAAAGACTTGATTCAAGAGTGTTTTTAAAAGGCTTTCAAGATGTGTCCATTGCTGTGATTATCAAGTTTATACAAAGGGTTTGGTGGTTAAAATTTTGGTTGTCATGGGGTAAAGAAAGGTGCAAGATGTGTCCATGTTCCTTGTAATTTTTCTTGTTCATCAATCATTGTAAGGAAACCAATCACTCCATTTTCATTTTATTTTTATTTTCACTACTGTAAATGTTATATATCTTGATGTATTTAAGCATTATATAAATTATTATGCTTAATTAGGCTTGGTACATAGTTAGGAAACACAAAAAAACCCTAAAGGACTAGACATGCAAACTGTGAATCTGATTCAGGGGTAAAAATGGAATAAACTGATTTAATCTGTAAACATTGGACCTAAAATAAAAATATTTAGTTGTAGCCCTATGTCTAGTGGTCATTTTGACGGGTATTTCATCGAATAACTCATTACGATGATTAAATTAGAAATATTTTCGTGAAACATGCCAGATTCTGAGTAGCAGATTTAAATGGTACAAATCTCAGTGATATGTTCATTTTCACTACTTGGACCAGTTTTATGAAATGTAGGTAACATCTTAACTTAAACATGGCCTCAAACGGGGAATTAATTTGACTTGTAGAACTCTAGTTATCGCAAGTTTTGTGGGACTGTTGTAATTTTGAAAGCTGATGAACTGAATATTGTGGACAAATAAATAGTTTTACTAATGTAATCAAATTTTTGACTCAGTGGGACCCAAAAAACTTGTTTGTACAGATTAATACCTTTCCAGGGATATAAAGAACGTTATTTTTGAACTTCGGGTTGTAAATGGCGAATATTTTCACATGTACAAGTTAATAAAAATTCCAACAGCTCTAGAATAAAAAGTATAAAAATGTTATACACTTTATAAAAAAATTTGACCTTTAATACATTTTAAACCACCTAATATATTTTTGAACCCTCAAGTTTAATGTGAACTTTTTGGCTAACACTTGACCCATGGACCAAATTTGAACCTTAGGATTATATTGGACATTCACAACATATATTTGGACTTAGGATCAAATATAGGATTATTACTTGAATTTTTATAACTTTTAAGTGGTAAACTAAAGCTTGAAATATATTTAGAAATTTATGTACCAAGCGTAGATAAGATAATAACTTATATATAGCTAAGTTGCATCAATGTTTATTTTCAAAAACCTAAGACAACGTATATATGTTTAGGTTCTTCGTAGAGCTTCGCGGCTATCTTTCTTCGCTTGCTTGATTGTGATTATTCCTCTTTGTTCACGGTGAGTTTATAGCCTCTCCTTTACTCATTTAATGTTTTATAAACCTCGCGAGGGGGATACATGCTAGTTTTACAAACTGAATACAAGTACTTTTTGGTATACTTGACCCGATTACCTGATTATAGACATTGAGTACCTTGCCAACAAGTCCCTAATTTCATGAACCGTTAATTACGTGAGTAAACGCTAATATTATAGATATGCATATTTGGCCTGGCTGGCCTGTTCGGGTGAGTAGCGCTCACTTGGAGCCTTTATTACTAAACGGACATATAATATTGAGAATTGAGGTAAATGGCAATTGAACACCTTATGAGGGGCATTTATACTTGGCCAAGGTTCGGTGTCATGAGCTCGATGCTATAAATTTGATTTTTCTCGACTTGTAAAAGGCCTTTACATGTCTATCGATAATGACTTTTATTTGTTGCATGTCAACTTAATTATGGGCGTATAACAACGTAGCCCTTCGTATTTTAAACTGATTTATCTTGTATTCAACTGGTTACTTATTAAACTCTATGAATTCACTCAACCTTTGTGTTGACTTTTAGCATGTTTTATCTCAGGTTCGTAAGTGACTTTCGGCTTGGATGGGCGGCGCAAGAAATGGATATCTATATGATGGCTCATGTTTTAATAAAAAAATTTCATTCGATAATGTTTCAAACTTTTAAACTTATGTAACTTTGGATTATGCTAAAACCTTTTGGGACCTTTGTTGACTCTGATAAATTATCGAATGTGAAGTATGAACTTTTATTAAAAACGATTTTGTTTTAAAGTTGTTTACTATATTTGTACAATGTGACTAGTATATAACATCCCATGTCCCTTTCCGCTGCATTCCTAAAATGGGGGTGTTATAGAATGGTACCAGAGCACAAATTATAGTGAACTAGGTTTTTTTGTTTTTAAAAACCTAAACTATAATCATTTATTTATTTATTTTTTCTCAAAATCATGAGCTTCCATCATCTTGTCCGATATCCATGCGCGCCTACTCCTGAGCTTCCTATTTCTCCCTCGTATATATATCTTAATCATACTATATTAAGGATAATTATAGGTGCACTATAATTGTTTCTTATCTCGTCTGATAATCCGCGAAAGTATCACTCTTATATATATAACCTTTTGTGCACTAAACTTCCTTGTTGTATTTTATGCTATTGATGTGCATTGTGAATTTCCATCTGGAAATTTATACACATCTTCGAGTGCACCGTTTCTATACATATACATATAGTGAATATTACTATATGTACTTAAGATAATTTTTTTTCCTCTCAACTATCTTGCTTGATCCTGAAATATCGATATATTTCTATATAAAGTTCTCACATGAATACTAAACTCTTCTAACCATTGTGAGTTATACGATGGTCTCTCTTAGACATTGTATGCGATTACAATTGTCTCTCTTATCTATCATACATTGTATACGATTACAATGGTCTATCTTATTTCTCAGACATTGTATGTGATTACAATGGTCTCTAAATTCTTTCATCGTCGTATGTTATATCATTTCATATAACATCGAAACATGTTACAATTTATCAATATCTATTGGTTTTCTTACTCCCCGTGCACTTATATTTTTCTAAGCATTTCAGTTTATCTTCTGAAGCACCGCTATTGATAATATTTATCTAAAGACTATTTATATATACCGGATTTCTCTCTCGACTGCTTATATCTATTTACCATAGCACTATTTCTTATTTGTATAAAGGTTACTTTTCTAAATGCTTTACCGACTCTTACCCCCTTTATACTCAACCTACAAAACATCATGTCAAACTTTATTTCTCTCAATTATGTACCTATTTCACCAAGATTACTAAACTGTTAAATACATGTTTATTCATTTTGATGATCATCTAAAAACTTTCTCGTACGTTGTGGGTGACATAGTGGTCTCATTTATTTTCCCAAAAATCGTGAGTAATGCTATGAGCTTTAAAATCTTTTCATGACCTTACACAATGGTATTTTATCTGAAACTCGTCACATTCTATTTATTTACTTTGGAAATTTCACTACCATGTTATAAACAACTCCTTTATTGTCATATAAACTATCTTTCATTATATTACAAATGGATTTACTATTCCCCAAAGAATTACCCCATTATTACCTTATAAACTAATAACCTTATTCATTACTATTTTATAAACTGCTCTAACTAGTTCAAAATTTACTTTTTGTCACCTCTTTACAAATCATTTGGTCAATTACCTTGTAAAACTAGTTTACTACTATCTTCTAAACCACTTTCACTACAATATTAATACACTCCTTGCCACTCTCTTGCAAACTACTTTACCACCATCTTATAAACTTATCCACTAATGTACTACTATTAAATAAACTGTTTGGACTAGTTTTGAATAAACTATTTTGTTATATTAGAAATCGTTCTGTCATTTACCTTTTACCAAAATTTTCACCACCTTATAAACAATTTTTTTATTATCTTATGAATTGCTCGACCTTGTTTGATTTATTATTGCCTCATGAACTATTGTGTTATTATTTTATTGTTCGTCATTCTCTTCTAAATCTTATAAACTTATGTATCATCTATAAAAGTAGAAGTTTTGTAACTTTCTCTACATTCATCAAGTTCTCTTTTGAAACCGTCATTGTTAAAGGTCCGTGATTCTGGCCCGATATGGACTGATTTAGAACTGCTTAAAACTTCCTTTTCTGCGTGCATTTTTTATGAGTGTGTGAATACTCATCATTTTTATCGTATCTGAACTGCCAAAACATTCAAAAACACTCAAATATGCATCAAAATACAGAAATTATCCCAGGAATTGTGTTTTATATGTTTCAGATGCAAAAAGATCAAAAACAGATGAAAAACAACCAAAGTTTGCATAATTGGCAGTTTCAGTCCCTCAACTATCAAGAATTGACAAAACTAGTCCTTAAGCCTTTATTTTCAATAAAAAAGTCACCAAAGGTCCTTTTGATATCACAAATTATCATATTTAGTCCTTTGGTGGCAAGTTTGCAAAAATTACACATTTAGCCCTTCAAGTTTCAAAATTGGCAGAAATGGCCCCTGAGCAAATATTTTTGAATGAAAAAGTCTTTTATGGTCCTTGGAAAGTAAAGGTTATCACAAATGATCCTTGGGTTAGAATTTTGGAAAAGTTACAAAACAGGTCCCTGAAGTTTGGCAAATTGACAAGAATGGTCCCTGGAGTTTCAAAAGTGGAAAATCAACACAGGTCCTTATACTATTCTCACTTGGCAAATTACACCCCATGGAATACTTTGGAAAGGTGCCAAATTCAGCCCCACACATTCTGGAAATTACATAAATGGTCCTTGTTATCTAACAAAACCAAACGGTCCTTTTATTATACTAACCCAAAACCAAACCCAACATCCAAATCCACTTCATCTTACACCCTTTTCCAGCCCACATCACTCCCTTGGCCCAAATGCTACTCCAGCCCACACCCCATTCCAGGTTTAATATTAAACTAGGGGTTTGACCCCCTTTGACCACCACCTCCAACACAAACCCGTGACCCCTGCTACCCCGCATTCTCATCATCACCACCCAGTTCCCCCTCCTCCATCATTACCCCTACACCCAAACAAACACCTCAGTCCAATTTACCCACCCCTGGCACAAAATACACAAGCTAGGAGCCAAAAGCATTTTGGCGCCAAAAATGAAGGAAAGGTCAAGATTGAATTATCACTATCCAATGGTCAAAATTCATGCTGGGAAAGGACAAAGAGGTGCTCAGAAACCCTAAAAGCTTGATATAAAAGCCAGACGAAGCCAGAGGAACAAGAGTAGTTTTTTAGTTAATTTTATTTATGTCATTAAATTAGCTTTTTAAATTTCAAGTGTATTTTTCCAAGTACTCTTTCAATTTCAGCAGTGTAATTCAAGTTTTATGCAATCAAAACATCAAGTTTCTTTGTTGAAATCGAATATTGCAAATTTTAGTGAAATTTTCCTTTATATGTAATGTATGTTAAGAATGGTCATTCACTGCTCCAATGAGCTCATTTAAGCTTACTCATAAGCTTTTATAGGCTCAGGAGACTTTTAAACAAGTTTCCTTTTAACATCTCTTAATTACCTAAATATAGAAAAATACTCAAATATATATATATATATATATATATATATATATATATATATATATATATATATATATATAAGATAAAGAAGAGGAAGAGAAGAGGAAGCTGAAATCAGTGGTTTAGAGCTCCATGGGGAGCATAGGATAGCTTGAAAAGGTCTGGTCACCTTGGTTCTGAGCATGTAGGATTTCTGTAAGAGATTTCTTATTTTAAGATTTTACTATAGCATAGCTTTATTTCTGTGCTTATTGGATTCTTATATGCTTATTTGATCTAGTGATGTTCATTTGCTGCTTTTCCACTGTTTTCTGTCATTTGTTTTCTCATTTGGTTTATTTTTATTTTATAGTCACAATTTTAGCATATCTAGTTTAATTCATTTAACTGCTTTTTGATTGTCATTATTGGTTCTAATATGGAGTAATTAGCTTATCTAGTCTTATTACATCAACAGTAGAGCTTAAGTTTCTCTTGTTCACTTGAAAACTCAATACAGTCAAGTATAAAGGGGTGTTTGGGTCAGGGGTGTGCAGAGAGCCTCATTGTGTTTCAGTGCATGCTTTCCATTGTTGCTAGTCACCTTGGGTCCAATTAGAACTTACAAACCTTAAAAACCATATGTCACAGTTAAAAAGTCAAAATTAATTTGTAATCTCATTAATTAGTTAACTGTGAGAGCTTTAGTAACTATGATTGCTCATACAGGTTCATAAATAGTTATTGTTGCTAGATTTAGGATCATTGTAACTTATAACATCATAATAAACCATTGAAAGTCAGCAAAAAATCATCAAAGTCAACTTAGAGGTAAAAAGTCAAAAGTTCATATCTTTTAAAATGGAGTAAAACTCCAGATCCTCTGTAGGATTTAATAGTGATTGGAAATCAATAAGTCTTGTTGTTTTGTGTTATTTGGTTGCTTGGTGATCTGTTTCAAGAGTAAAATTAGGTTTTGAAACTTGTTTGCTTATTAAAAAAGCTCTTTGAAGTTGCCTGTTTGAATGAAGGACTCCCCTGCACCAGGGTGATTAGTCCAATTTTAGAAGCTCACCTTAAGCACACTTGTGGGACCCAGCCCCCAAACTTTGGAATTTTGGAAAGCTTAAATAGCTACTTTATCAGCTTAGTGCTTATTTTGGGCTTTAAGCCCCTTGCCCATAGCTTATTTGAGACTGCTTGTTGCCTTACCCACACCAACAACCTGAGCAACTCAGTGTTTTTCACCCAACTACATAAGCCATCCATTGGCTTATTTGTGGGTCCCATAGTGAGCTTTTTGGTTCCTGGGGAAGCTCTTAAGCTCAGGTAGTTGGGTCCCTCCTTAGTTTTGGCTTCCTAGCTTATTTAGTAGGCTGAACTCTCCTTCAAAAAGCCTTGCAGGCCTGAGTTATTCACAGTGGGATTTGGAATTGCTTATTTGACTTTAGCCACTTGTTCATTGTGCTGTTTCAGCTTTTTCTATTTATTTTCAGTGCATCTCAGTAGTAGTAGCTTAATTTGCTCATGGTTCTCAGCTAGTAGCTTGTTTAATAGCTTTTGCACCTCAAAAACTCATAATAAGCACTGTTAAGGCTTTTTGGTTGCACACAGCTTATTATTGAGATCCAAAGAAGTTGCCTTTACAAAAGTTGGTTATTTTAAGTAATAAAATAGTTATGTAAAAGAAAAATCAAGAAAAACCAAAATTAAGAAAAGTGAAAGCTTCTATTTAAGCTCTTTGGCTTATTTTTTTGCTTATTTATAAGTAATTTTCATTTTTATATTTTTCTCAGGTTCCTTATAGGTTGAAATAATTTTAGTAATTTTTTCAGATTTTTCTTTTGTAATTTAGTACTTTTTATAATTTAATTTAGGTTAAATTAATTAAATAATTAGTTTTAATTAATAATAAATAATTAAAAAGTAGGAAAAATAGATTTTCTGTCTTAAAATTAGTTTTATAATATTTTAGATTTTTCTAAATTTAATTTTCATTTTTCTAGTTAATTTTCATAATTAATTGTAATTTAGTATAATTTAGTTAATTAAAAAGTAATTAATAATTAGTAATTAATTAATAGTAATTAATTAAATAGTGGTAAAAATAATTTTAATTTTCCAAAAAATTTCTTATAACATTAGGATTGTAAAAATATAATTTTCATATTCGTAGGACTTTATTTGCTCACGTTTCACTTTTTATTTCGCGCGTTCGCGTTTATTTTAAATTCAAACGCGCGTTTTTAGGTTTAACTCACGTTTTTAGGATATCTGATCATCAGTAATTGTTAATATAGTGTTTCTAAGCTATTCTTAATCATAATCTTGTAGTGTAATCATAATAATCAAAATCCTGACCTTTCTGTTAAATCACCCGATCACTTTAAATGTTTTCAAATACAATTGCACACCTCATTTGGGACATAACGACCCGGGGATACACTGTACTCCTTGGTTAGTTGGTCTAAGACGTTCGACTTGGTTGACCACTCACATTGGTTAATTTAGTTGACCGCCCAGGACCAATCAATTTTCCTTATTCGCTTGTGTTACATACTCATACTACTTACTTATGATTGATTCTTACATATGTATAAACTTATATCACTCTTTGTATATAAGATACTTATGCAAACTCCATACTTGTCCAACAATGGACACATCACGAGTATAACTAAGTTAAGTATTTGAAAATTTTATCGAACCTCGATTAAATATAGTCTAGTCACCTATATTTAACCTTGGGACAGTGGAACATAGTCTGACTACCTTTGTTCGACTTAGATTTTTTAAATACTAGGAATAGTTATACATGGGTTATGTCTAATTGATCTTCTATTTGATTTTCGAGAATCACAAAATTCTAATGTGAGTATAACAATTCACCAAAATTCATACGATCGAGCAAAACAACTAAACAAATCCTCACTCTATTTTTATTGTGTTTAGTTAACCTTACTCTGCATCATATTTCTAAGACGACAAGAATCGAACACCGTCGTTAGTTATTCTAGAAACCATTCCTTACGAGTAACCCCATTTTTTTTTCTTTCGCAAGTGAGTCGTCTAGAGATAAAGCGAGTTGAGCTCCAGGACGGCGCTCTCTTAAGGGGTACGTGCTGTGACATTTCAAAAAATTCATGTCATTAATTTTAATAATCTATTATTTAACTACTTTATTTTTAAATAATTAATTTCGTCGGAAGTTATCCGCGTACGTTCAATTAATTCAACCGCGACTAGATTATGTCCAGTCTACATTTTCTATGCACCGTTGTTTCCTTACAATCCTATTTTTAAAAGTCATAATTTACTTTTTCCATTTTTACGTAAACCTTGCACCTTTTACATTTGCGCGATTTAAATTTACGTTTTATGATTTTAACAATAAAAACCAACCCTAGACTATGACAATTTTACATATTCTATGCATTTTAACCTATTTTCATGTTTACAATTAAATTTTATACTTGTCATTTCGTTTTTATAGTTTACGTCACTTTTATCAAGAAACGGTGTCACTAAACGTGTTTTCTACTCACGGTTTCAGTTTTAACGATTTTTAAACCCTTCGATGAACTCACCACTCATCTAAGTTTCTAAAATATATTATGAAAACAAGTTTTAATATTTTTGGAAGTTTTAAAAATTATTACTTCCCGGTAATACGTTACGCGTCATAAAAACCCTACGTTTTAATTACCGGGAGCAAAATACACTACATAACACTTACTTTGACCAAATTAATTCACAAAATACTCCACTCACCTTTTCCTCTATGTGTTGGCTGATTTTTATACAAAGCACCAAGCTAAGTGGCTTGGTGATTCACAAAAGCTACACACTTGTCCTTCATTTGCCTCCTAACCATATAACTAGTGAAACCATGCACATAGTTATCATCACCATCACTTTTTCACTCTAAAAATCTGCTCTTTTACTCTCTTGGGTCATGGCTTCTCAAGACCCAACACACCTTTGTTGGTTAATTTTTCTAGTCCAAGATTGTCCAAGAGTGAAGGTCCTTTGGTGCTAGTTTATTGTTGATCATTTTTCCTCTTCAAAGACTTGATTCAAGAGTGTTTTTAAAAGGCTTTCAAGATGTGTCCATTGCTGTGATTATCAAGTTTTTACAAAGGGTTTGGTGGTTAAAAATTTGGTTGTCATGGGGTAAAGAAAGGTGCAAGTGTTGTTGGGTTAATATAGGATTAGTGTCCATGTTCCTTGTAATTTTTCTTGTTCATCAATTATTGTAAGGAAACCAATCACTCCATTTTCATTTTATTTTTATTTTCACTACTGTAAATGTTATATATCTTGATGTATTTAAGCATTATATAAATTATTATGCTTAATTAGGCTTGGTACATAGTTAGGAAACACAAAAAACCTTAAAGGACTAAACATGCAAACTGTGAATCTGATTCAGGGGTAAAAATGGAATAAACTGATTTAATCAGTAAACATTGGTCCTAAACTAAAAATATTTAGTTGTAGCCCTATGTCTTTGGTCATTTTGACGGGTATTTCATCGAATAACTCATTACGATGATTAAACTAGAAATATTTTCGTGAAACATGCCAGATTCTGAGTAGCAGATTTAAATGGTAAAAATCTCAGTGATATGTTCATTTTCACTACTTGGCCCAGTTTTATGAAATGTAGGTAACATCTTAACTTAAACATGGCCGCAAACGGGGAATTAATTTGACTTGTAGAACTCTAGTTATCGCAAGTTTTGTGGGACTGTTGTAATTTTGAAAGCTGATAAACTGAATATTGTGGACAAATAAATAGTTTTATTAGTGTAATCAAATTTTTGACTCAGTGGGACCCACAAAACTTGTTAGTACAGATTAATACCTTTCCGGAGATATAAAGAATGTTATTTTCGAACTTTGGGTTGAAAATGGCGAATATTTTCACATGTACAAGTTAATAAAAATTCCAACAGCTCTAGAATAAAAAGTATAAAAATGTTATACACTTTATAAAAAAATTTGACCTTTAATACATTTTAAACCACCTAATATATTTTTGAACCCTCAAGTATAATGTGAACTTTTTGGCTAACACTTGACCCATGGACCAAATTTGAACCTTAGGATTATATTGGACATTCACAACATATATTTGGACTTAGGATCAAATATAGGATTATTACTTGAATTTTTATAACTTTTAAATTGTAAACTAAAGCTTGAGATATATTTAGAAATTTATGTACCAAGCGTAGATAAGATAATAACTTATATATAGCTAAGTTGCATCAATGTTTATTTTCAAAAACCTAAGACAACGTATATATGTTTAGGTTCTTCGTAGAGCTTCGCGGCTATCTTTCTTCGCTTGCTTGATTGTGATTATTACTTTTTGTTCACGGTGAGTTTACAGCCTCGCCTTTACTCATTTAATGTTTTATAAACCTCGCGAGGGGGATACATGCTAGTTTTACAAACTGAATACAAGTATTTTTTGGTATGCTTGACCCAATTACCTGATTATAGACATTGAGTACCTTGCCAACAAGTCCCTAATTTCATGAACCGTTAATTACGTGAGTAAACGCTAATATTATAGATATGCATATTTGGCTTGGCTGGCCTGTTCGGGTGAGTAGCGCTGACTTGGAGCCTTTATTACCAAACGAACATATAATATTGAGAATTGAGGTAAATGGCAATTGAATACCTTATGAGGGGCATTTATACTTGGCCAAGGTTCGGTGTCATGAGCTCGATGCTATAAATTTGATTTTTCCCGACTTGTAAAAGGCCTTTACATGTCTATCGATAATGACTTGTATTTGTTACATGTCAACTTAATTATGGGCGTATAACAACGTAGCCCATCGTATTTTAAACTGATTTATCTTGTATTCAACTGATTACTTATTAAACTCTATGAATTCACTCAACTTTTGTGTTGACTTTTAGCATGTTTTATCTCAGGTTCGTACGTGACTTTTGGCTTGGATTGGCGGCGCAATAAAAGGATATCTACATGATGGCTCATGTTTTAATAAAAAATTTTCATTCGATAATGTTTCATACTTTTAAACTTATGTAACTTTGGATTATGTTAAAACCTTTTGGGACCTTTGTTGACTCTGATAAATTATCGAATGTGAAGTATGAACTTTTATTAAAAACGATTTTGTTTTAAAGTTGTTTACTATATTTGTACAATGTGACTAGTATATAACATCTCATGTCCCTTTCCGCTGCGTTCCTAAAATGGGGGTGTTATAGAAATTTAGGAACATTGAAGCCAGAGGTCATCAAAAGGCTTATACAAATACTTGATCAACATAATGAATTAGTCAAGCTGTTTAGAACTGCCAGAGATAAGTGTTATGAAGAAAGCATTCCTGATTTCAAAATTAAGCTGTTCAACGTTGTTGGAGTACGCGAGTACCAGCTACCAACTTCATACATACTTGGTGCTATACTGTTTGAAAGTGGTCCAAACACTCGCACAAACTACGATGTCATCATACACAAAAAAAGGAGAACATCCACAAAGAATTAACAAGCTTCATTCATCGTATATGTCTTTGCAATTTCCTCTCCTTTTCATATATGGTCAGCCAGGGTATAATACACAGATGGAACTTCAATTACCTTCTACAAATCATAGGAAACCGAAAGTGTCGATGAACATGTACTACCTGACTCAAATACACGAAAGGCCACATCTTTATGGTTTGATGTTTAAGGGAGGAAGGCTATTTCAGCAATATGTTGTTTCTGTGTATTGTGCACTTAAGCAAGAACGATTGGATTTTATAAGAGCTAAGAAAAATAATATTAGAAGTGACATAGTCGACCGGGTTTCTGAGCAAAAAGTGGATGATTTTGTAAGAATTATGAAAGAGAAGAAAATATTTGGTAAAATCACAGGAGGTAATTATATATTTTGCATTCTTAATTTTTAAATTTTCTTCGTATTACATTTTCTATTCATAAAAACTTATAACATATACGTTATTACGGCCACACTCTAACTGTTACTTCACTTTTTGTTTTACACAGTTCTTTACACGATTGAATTTCAAAAATGTGGTCTCCCACACCGCCATACATTAGTGTGGTTACATCCTGATGACAAGATAAAGTCGGCTGAAGATGTTGATAAATTCATCTACGTTGAAATACCAGATAAAACAACTAATCCAGAAGCATACAAAGTGGTTACCAACATGATGATTCATGGCCCCTGCGGTGCTGTCAATACGAAAGCCCCATGTTTGCAAGAAGGAAGTTGTACAAAGCATTTTCCAAAAAAATTCAATGACAACACTTTTTTTGACGATAAAGGCCACGTACATTACCGAAGAAGAAAGACACCTGCTTATGGTTTAAAAGGAGGTGTGAAGGTGGATAACAGCTACATTGTGCCATATAATCGCTTACTCTGTCTCATATTCAACACTCATATCAACGTTGAATATTGTGGCTGGAGTATGTTGATAAAGTATTTGTTTAAATACATATCGAAGGGTACCAATCGAATAGTTGCGCGTATTATCAGGCCTTTGGGTGAAAGGTCAACGCTAACCAACAATTCCCAAATACAGATAGACGAGATAAAGAACTTCATAGACGACAGATTCATATGTCCAAACGAGGCGTGTTGGAGGATATTAAACTTCCCAATTCATCACAGAGAACCGGCAGTACAAATCTTGGCTGTTCACCTCAAAGATATGCAGCAGATAAGATTTCGTGAAAGAGAATCCCTACCAAACATTGTTAATGATGAGAAAAGAAAGTTGACAACGCTAACTTAATGGTTCACGTATAACACATTACACGAAGACGGTCGTCACCTAACATACCTCGATTTCCCGTCTAAATTTTTATGGTATGATGACTCTAAAACTTGGCGTAGAAGAAAATACAAGACAAAATCATCAGTGGGAAGACTAGCATACGTGCATCCTACAACTGGTGAATTATTCTACTTTAGAATGCTTCTATGTCATCAAAAAGGTTGCAAATCGTTTACTGATGTGCGGAAAGTTAATGATAAGTGATAACCAAATTACCGTGCAGCATGTGAAGCAATGGGGTTATTAGAAGATGACAACGAATGGTACATAGCATTGGAAGAAGTGATACAATCAGCGAGTGCAGCAGAGGTGCGTACCTTATTTGCTCACATTCTGATTTAATGTGAAGTAACAGATCTACTCAAGTTGTTCGAAGCATATTGGCAACACATAGTGGATGACATACCAATGAGGGCATCTACTATGACTCATATAAAAGATTTACACATAAATCATCCAGAGATGAAAGGATATCTTTTATATGAGTTGGAGATAATATTGAACAGCTATTGTAAATCAATCAATGATTTTGGATTCCCACCACCTCCAAGCTATTTACTCGATTAGTTAAATAACAGGTTATTAATGGAGGAAAAGAATTACAATCGCGAAGAGTTAAAAGCAGATGTAGTGGCTTCCGTTGGAAAGCAGAATGAAGAGCAAAAAATGATTTATAATCTTATTGTACATTCCTCCGAAGTAAACAAACAAGAGTTGATCTTTGTCTACGGCCATGGTGGAACAAGAAAGACGTTTCTATGGAAAACAATTATTAACAGACTGCGGTCATAAGGAAAGATTGTTTTGGCTGTAACATCATCTGGCATCGCGTCTTTGTTACTTCCATCAGGTCGAACAGCTCATTCAAGATTCAAGTTGCCACTAGAATTGACGGACGAGTCGATGTGCCATATAAAAAAAAAATACTCTTTTGACAAAGCTGCTAGCGGAAACTGATTTGATTATGTGGGACGAAGCCCCGATGAATGATAAAAGATGTTTTGAAGCGTTGGACAGGACACTACGAGATGTTCTAAACAATGGAGATGCCTTATTTGGTGGCAAATCCATAATGTTGGGTGGTGATTTTAGGCAGACGTTACCAGTGAAAAAGAAAGGAACAAAGGTAGACATAATTGGTTCATCACTAACCGCATCATACCTTTGGCGCCATTTCAAGGTCTTCAAACTAAAAAAAATATGAGGTTGTTGCAAACAACACTTAGTGATGAAGAAAAATTAAAAACAGAAAATTTTTCTTCATGGTTGCTTGATGTAGGGGATGGCAAAATCGGCGAACGTGATGAGCAAGATCCAAAAAACAGTTCTTGGATCACAATTCCAGACGATTATCTCATTCCAAACGATGACAAAGGATTAAAAGAACTTATCACTTTTATATATGATAAAGATACACTGGAATCACCGTCTGCTAAGATCTTACAAGAAAAGGCGATTGTGTGTCCTAAAAATGAAACGGCTGATGCAATAAACAAGGAAGTTTTATCACTTATACAAGGCGAAAGCAAAACATACCTAAGTTCAGACGAAGCAATTCCAGTTGGAAAATACGGGGCCGCAACTGAGCTTGTATACCCTCCAGAATACCTAAACACACTAAAATTTCCAGGCCTGCCACCACACGATCTTACACTTAAAATTGGAACCCCGATTATGTTACTCAGAAATGTCAACCTTAGAGGTGTCCTTTGCAACGGGACACAAATAATAGTCACCCAACTATAAACAATTGGCAGCAGACACTTGAAAACCCTACATCACTATCATTTACTAGACTCGCTAAACTCGACAGCATACCAGCTGAAACTTTTCCAGACCACTATTTCAACTTTGTTGCTTACAATCAACTACCTAGCAGAATCGTCGAACGACAACCCAAAGTGAAAAAACCATTCCACTACTTACAGGTAACACTTTTTATTATTACAATACACCTAAGTATTATGATAAAACAATTCAGGTAATTTAAAGCATGTACCTTTCCGCTTGCAGATTACATTGGATGCTATATCCAATCAAGTGACGCTAAGAAATTCGGCAACCCAAACAGCAATCATGTTGATATAAATAATGCGTAAAAACATTATTAATATTTTTCAATATCCCTATGTTTTGGCGATCACAAAATATAAAATCATTAAACGTAAAATCATTACGTAAATAAGTATTTAGTGACAAAATATCATTTTATCCAACTAATTCACTTAAGGTGTGAATAAACAAGTGCCTAATACATTTTATGATCAAAGGAAGGTTTATTTACTAATTACAAATTATATAAAATGGTATAAACATTTTATATATTTAAGAAAAACACTTTTGATAATTAAAGGAAAATGTTTATTTCATAATAAATATATGAATTCAAATTTTTAAGCAAATTCAGTTAAATTTTCACAAAATAAACTTTCTCCAGAAAAGACAAAGAAAACTGGCCGTTACCATGGGCGGCCCCCTTAATTTTAAGGGGGCCGTCACACAATTAAGGGGGCCGGCATACGCTCCTGTATCAGATTTCTTTGCCTATAAATACTGGTTCAAATCTGAATTTTTTCCACACCTTTTGCACTAAAACTTTCTGTTCTAATTCTCTCAAATCATATTCCTAAAACCCTTGATCTTAAACATACTAGTTCTTGTTTTCAAGTGATACAATCCATCCTCTTTCAAAGTGAAAGAGAAGAATACTTCTTCAACATCTTGTTTAGAAGTATTGAAGAGTTGTGTATATAATTAGGTGTTGTGTAAATTATTTGTAAAGGTGTAGAAGGTATGTAATTGATAGATCTAGGTGAGTTAGTAGTCGTGAATAGAAGTAGTGAAGAAATAGTTGTGTTGTGAAGAAGAAGTTGTGAAGGTGTGAGAAGTTGTGTAGTAGTAGTGGTGTGCATAAGTTGTGAAGAAGGTTTGTAGTGGTGTGAGATTGGTTCTAGCTACTATTAGGACTCGACATTTAGCTTAGTGTCGTTAATCGGTGTAAGCAAAAATTGTGTAAGGTTTCTCCGCCAAAAGGGAGTTCGTTGTGTTAGTGAAGAAAACTCTCGAGTAGGAGACTCGAGGAGTGGAGTAGGGCAAGGAAGGAGACCTTGTAGCCGAACCACTATAAATCCGCCGTGTCTTGGTTTGATCTTTCCATCTCTTGCTCATTATTCCATTTACATCTTTATTATTTACATACTCATATATATTTGCATTTAGTTGTAGCTTGTGATATTGTGCTAAAATTGATTTCACACAAAGTTCAAATAAAAGGATCATTCACAAAATAAGGTTTTATAAATAATCTAAAAAGATACAATATATACATACACATAAACTAGTGAACTTGATCATTTAGATTGAGTAGATTTTTACAATAAATCTTGTATCGAAGATTTTATAAAACTAAGTTTTTAAAATCCAAATTAATGTAAAACTATTCAACCCCCCTTCTAGTTTTTCAAAAATCAGTCAATCATCCGGAGAATTGGGATAGAGAATCTCAAGTGAGTACCTACATTCGAATGAAATTATATTATAGTAAGCAACATAGGGTATCCAAGTAACATACAGTAACTTTTTTTTATGTTAACAGCCGCAACTATGTGGAACTGACTCTTTGGGATGATCTTGCAAGCAATTTCAAAAAAATAATAATAAGAAATTGATGAGCTTGAAAAACCGATCATAATTGCGGTTAGCTCATGCCGAGTATCAAGGTATCGAAACAGAGGTATATTTCCACAAATAGATCTAAAACTATACAATCTTTAAAACTAAAACTTTTACATATTCTATGCTAACAAATTTAAAATTACAAACTTACAACTTTCTTCAACTCCAGCAACCTATTACTACATCAACCCTAAGATTCCACAACTTGAACAATACCGAACACAGTAAGCGACCATACATTTATCAATTCAATTTTAACATTTGCATCTACAAATACAAGTTCATATAAAAAAAAATAACTTTGTAACATGTACAAAGAATTATACAACCAAGAACCACTACTTGATGTTATCAGATACCGTTTTGAAAACAGAGAACAGGAAAAATATAAGAGTCGGTTTCCTATAAATGTGTTACTTCGCCAAAATCCAGAGCCTTACCAGGTAACCTAATGAAAATCTTATGTTTTACACAAAACAATAAACTACTCCAATTACCCATATAAAATAACATATTATAAATATTTACTCATTTATCCTTCTTAAAAAAAATGGAGTGCGTTTTACCTGCGAAGGAACGATAATCAGTATCAACACGGCAAGAGACTGGTATTATGTTTCATGAAACAAGTGCAGTATCAAAGCACGCAGCAACAACGGAGTATATGACTGCAGAGAGCATGGAATTTTGTCAGAAACAAGTTACAGGTAACATCATACACTATACAAAACAACATTCTTTATCTAAACTATTATCTAACTATTTTCTATACAGATACAATTTCAAAGCAATTGTGACAGACATAACTGAGACAGCACAGTTTACTTTCTTCACACCTAAAGCAGATGAGATTGTCGTAATTGACTGCCCAACTTTGGTCAAATCAATTGAAAATCCACACCCACGCACATTTCCAGAAACAACAAACAAAATAGTAGGCGAACAACACACATTCCAGTTTTATTTCAGTACTACTTGCAAACAAGAAGCAGTCGACTTTATTGTTAACGACATATTTGATGATCCGCAACCCGTCAAACAGATTGAGGGCGCATCTTCAGGTAAAAAAAACGCATGCAGATTATCATTAACATTATTATGACATGAATGCTAATATTAAATTATATAAAAAACTTTAAACATTTTTGGTGACTCATTATAAATGTAATAGCTACGCTGGAAGAAGATATTGCGATTGAATATACACCAACAATGGAATCACTTGAAACAACAGAGCCACCGGAAAAGGACACAGAAATTGTTGAGGATCCAGCAGGTACTTTATCTAAAGTATAATATAATTTTTAATTACTATAGGTATCATCATTCTACATACATTATTTTTTTTATTTATTCTTTAATGTGTTGTTTAACAGCTGCAGAAATGACAACACCACCACCGACATATACTGGAATGCAGACAAGATCAAAAGCAGACACACCAATGGGAACATATCTGACTCGCAAATCAACACGACGCGCACTCTTTGCAGAAGAACAAACCGAGACCAAAAAAAAGAAAGCTTAATCAGTGAAACAAGTCTACAAATGAAACTTAACGCCATGGTTAGTTTAATCTTAAAAAAAGTACTCAACTTTTGGGAACAAGGCAGAGAAAAACAGATAGCTGCCAATGTAATTATGTAAGCGTTATAACAACGCAACGTTGATACACTATCTAATGTAAATAAAACGAAGTATGTAAACCTACACCTGCAACTTACGTACTCTACAAGTTTCACTTTTGTAAACCGTTTGATCTTACGATGTGTTGTATCTAGAACACATATCTACATTTATGTATCCTTTTATCTCTCTCTCTCTCTATCTATATATATATATATATATATATATATATATATATATATATATATATATATATATATATATATATATATATATATATATATATATATATATATATATATATATATATACACACACACACACAACATATGTTAAAGTATTAGTATAGCCTCCAAAAAAATATATGCTTAGTAAAAATAATATATACTAACACACACAAAGATTTAAACGTTTTATTGATGATCATAATATCTTACAACGACGACTCAAACTATTAGGCAGACCATGATGTCCAGCAACATAATATTATAACATAGCATGAGACAAACAAACTAGATTGACTACTTTTTAACAACAAAGACAGGAATAGCAATAAACACAGCATCAGAAACTATTTCTGCACTTCCATCAGCATGACATGTCGTTGCTTCTCAACCCTTGCTGCACGAAGTACATCCAACAGACGCACTAAAGCTTGAAGAATTTCCCCATTCGTCGCTTGCGATTCCAACAGACACTCTATTCCATTACACATTGATACATCAAAGTGGATAACACTCTTCCCTTCTTCAATTAAATCGGCAAACTTTCTAATCTTAACACGTACAACATCACACCATTCAGTAACTTTTCTAATGAAATATTCATTTTCACTCTGTTCTTGCATAAACAAATATTTGAAACAATCTTTCATTTCATCGGACCCACACAACTCTTTTAGTTGTTCAAAATTTGGAATAGAAACCATTTTTTTGACACAAATTTTTAACCAGAACTTATTGAACATTATTTGAAAAACAAAACACATGCACACTACTTATATACACAAACCACCTAACTAACCACAATAAAAGTAACCAAACTTAAACAGTATCTATTTTTGTTACATTTCCTAAGCAAAATACTATCCACCAAAATTCAAACATGAAGACAAATTTTTTTACTTTCTACTGTTTACAGCAGCTACAAACCGTCCCACCCACAAATTCAGAATCTGTGACTCATTAACTTTCCAGAACATGAAACTACTCATACCCTCCAAACCATATACTAAATATTGACACAAAACAGTACTCCCTCCGTCCCATTTAAAGTGTCCACAATGGAATCTTTGCATGTCCCATTTAAAGTGTCCACTTGTACCTTCCAACCAATAAGATGAGAGTTTAGTGGGTAAAAGTAATATTTGATTGGTGGAGAGTTTAGTTAGTGGAATCTCCTAAAACTTTGTGCATTATGAAAGTGGACACTTTAAATGGGACGGAGGTAGTATATTAACAAAGTTATCAATGACAGATAATAAATCTTCAATTTCAAATACATTTGAGAATCACTACACTGAATATTAACAACTATAATACTTCTAACTTAATAAAAGTATATTCACACAAACATGATTAGTCTAATCCACTACTACACTTTCACGACATGATAAAGGATCATGGGATAAACAACTGAGACAAAAACTGCAGCTCAAATGCGTTCACAAAAAAAAAAAAAAAAAAAAAAAAAAAAAAAAAAAAAAAAAAGGATAGCAGGTTATACTTTTTTTTCTATGAACATAAGTTACAACAAATTCCAATTACACTGGAATTTCGTACATTCAAAACATATACCACAAGATACCTGCATAATTTTGACTAGCAAACACAAAATACAAAGCTTACTAAACTTAAACACATCATACAAAAGCTACAGACAGATACGCCATTAATTAAGTTTCCTGAGTTTCTTAATGATTTTAGAGTTCTTACTAACACGCAAAGCAGCAGTATAGCTCCTCTGAATCAACCAACCAATTTCGTTTAGATCAAAACGTTCAGCAGCCTTTAACTCCTCCACATACTCATCTAAAATAGGATGAACCCCAAATTTCTTCAACTCCCGAATAATTTCATGCCTGTGCTCAATACGGCTCTTTACTTCTTCAATTCTTTCGTTGTAATCCTTTTCATCGCATCTGTAAGCATGCTTCTCACGAACAAAAACAGCCTCCAAAACCCTCTCGACTAGCCTATCACCAATTTGTTGTCCAACCTGTAGCAATTTTGGATATTTAGGCGCCATCGTCTGTCAATCACAACTAATTTTCAGACCCTGGAAATGTTAACCCTAATTTTACACATTTGATTTTTCCTCAAATTCGACTAACCTATATACCCTTCACTAATTGGACATATCTCCAAGAACCCGGCCCACACACAACCAAAAAAAAATATAAAGTTAATACAGCCCAAATAAAAGCCCAAAACACAAAATATTTAAAAGACACTTTATTTGCAACAAAAAAAATAAAAGATAAATATATTAATCTACATTGACAATATATATATATATATATATATATATATATATATATATATATATATATATATATATATATATATATATATATATATATTAACTTAACTTAAAAAAATAAAAAAATAAAAAAAAAAATATACACACACTCAAGATAAAACAAAATCGAAATACAACGACATGAAAAAAAAATTATAATCTTCTCTTAAAATAAAATATTCCCCGCAGCACCGCGCGGGCTAACCCGCTTATTTTAGTATAGAATATCAAATGAGAAGAAAAAATAAAATAAGAAAAATGAGAAGAAATAATAACAAAATATTTGATATGCACTTACAAAAGTAGATTTGTCGCTCCTTAAAATTCATCATCTTATTTTAAATATGTGGATAGAAATCCTTTTTATTTTCTCATTTTAATTTTTGTTTTTACCGAATCCTTTTTATAGATTCCTATTTTTTTGTTGATTTGAATAAGCCTAGTCTATACTACTTATAATGGAGGAAAGAATCTCTCTCCAAAAAATTTAGATGTACAAAAAATGGTGCATGATTTACAACACTTTAAAGCAAGCAATTTTCATAATTATAACAACCAACGCATTGTGTACAACAAAAACTAGCATGAATCGAAATTCAGATCACTTTCCTTAAAATTCTACATTAATAGCATTAAAAACACCCTTACACCCAATATTACAATCACTTAAACACAATGTACGACTCTCATTCTACATTAATAGCATTAAAGACATCCCTACACCCAATATTACAATCATTTAAACACAATGTACAACCCTCATCCTACATTAATAGCATTAAAAACACCCTTACATCCAATATTACAATCAATTAAATACAATGTACAACCCTCCATCTTAACCTAGACATGAACCTGTGACCAAGACTCGACTCAATAAAACTCGACTCGATGCACAAGGCTGTGACCAAGCAAATTTAGGTGTCGAAATGACTTCCTGTGACATTTTTATTAATTCTGTAGAAAACTAGAAGGGGGTTGAATAGTTTTACGTCCTTTTTAAATTTATTACCAAAATATTTTGTAGCTTATTAAAAAATTTTGATTCGATCTCAAGTGAATTCAAGTGACAACCAATATAAGCAATTCTAATCTAATAATGAAAGTATTGAAATGTAATGAAGAAAAGATAGAGTTAGAAAGATCAAACCACAACACGCGAATTTATAGTGGTTCGGCTACAAGGACACCTTCCTTGCCCTACTCCACTCCCCGAGTACCACACTCGAGAGTTTTCTTCACTATATCAACAAACTCCTTATGGTGGAGAAACCTTACACATCTTGGTTTACACAAGTTAACGACACTAAGCTAAATGTCGAGTTCTAATCGTAGTTAGAACCAATCTCACAACTTCTTCAAAGGCTTCACACCTTCTTCACACCTTCACAACTTCTTCAAGACTTCAAACCTTCTTCACACCTTGTCAACTTCACACCTTCTTCTATGCACAACTAAGTCACAACTTCTAAACTACTTTACAACACACCTAGTTTCTACAATCAACAAATTCACACAACACTTTTACAAATATCTAACACTACTACAATATGAAACTAGCTATTCACAACACTACTACAATTAGATGGATGTAGAGGAGTGTTTTTCTTCTTGCACTTGAGTGGATGAAGCTTCGGATCACTTGGAAACAAAGACTTATGAATTATATGATCAAAGGATTTTAGATCTAGAAATGGAGGTTGGATCAGAAAGTTTATAGTGCAAAAAGGTGAGAAAAAATATGTGAAATGATTCAATATTTATAGGGCCAGAAAATACTGTTCTAGAGCGTGCCGGTCCCCTTAATTAGAGGGCGGTCCCCTTAATGATTAAGGGGGCCGCCTAGTAAAATTAAGGGGGCCGCCCTCCTGAACGTTGGAAAAATTTTTCTGGATAAAATTTGCCCTTTTTGGTTGGAAATTTGAAATCATATCTTTGTAGTTTAATATAACATTACCAAAAATGATTTACAAATATATAAAAAATGTTTATATCATTTTATAAGATGTTATGTCTTAAGACAAAATTTTCTTTGATCATGTAATGCATAAGATGCTTAGTTTATGCATACCTTAAGTGATATTAGATGTAGAGGTAAATATTTGTTACCAAATACTTGTTTACGTCTTATTCTTGACTTAATTTGATTTGAGTTTTGTGATTATCAAAACATAGGTTTATTGAGAGATATTAATAACATTTTTAAACATTATTTATATCAACAATCTCCCCCTTTTTGATGATTACAAAACTTAAACTCATTAACTCAAAAATTAATTTTTAAACAAGTATTTTAGTGAGTTTATATTTACTTCTCCCCCTTTTTGTAGAATCAAAAAGGTTGTGCCGACAATTTTCAAACGTGAAAAATTGACGGAAAGTTATCTCCCCCTTGATGTGTACTCCCCCTCGTTTGGGGGCACCAAGAGAACGAGCTATGGAATGCTTTGCAACACAAAAATATTAGAAGCACAAGTATATTCATGCAAACATATATTAGGTGCTAAAAAAAATAAGCATGGTTTAAAGAAAGCATTCATATAAAAGAAATGGTTGTGTTAAGACACAACATACAAGTAGCAATAAGGATTACAAGTAGAAAAGCTAGTACACAAATAAACAACTAGGAGAATACATCATCATGCAAAGAGTACATGGTCTTCATAGAGCTTGCAAGCAAAAGGGTGGTAGAGGCTTTATTTATTAAGCATGTCAAATGCTTAATTTGGAGAGCATGATGGTGATGGTGGAGGAATGGGTGAGAATTGTGGTGGAGGAATGATTGGAGAGGATGGTGGAGTTGGTGGTGGTGGTGGGTTGGTAAGCAAATGTTCAATATATGAAAACATATATTGAATTTCATCTCTAAGGCCAAAGATGATGGTGCGGTTGTGGATACAACAAAGACAAGTATCCCCATGGGATTCAAGTAGCCTCCAAGGCACGGGATTGGCAAAGAATGGTGGTGTAATTGGTGGAGATGAAAGATGAGTATCAAGAGGTGTTATTGGTGAAAGTGAGATGGTAAGATGGGTGGACATAGGTTCTTGTGTAGGAAGTGGTGATGATACTTGTGGTGACAAGTGTGAGTTGATGTAGTCATTGATTGATGAAGTTGAGGGTATGGAGGATGAGGAAGTTCCATGAGTGGAAGGTGTTTTAGATGGTGCATTGGGTGCACTTGGAGATGAGCATTTGGGTGGAGGTGATGGGGTTTTATCTTCTTCATTTGTTAAGTCAATGAAGAGTTGTTTTGGGAGGATGACCACAAGCTTTTGTTTCTTGGAGGCTTTGGAGTGTGAGGTGCTTGGTGGAGTCATGATGATTTAGATGATGAATGATGAGAAGAAGAATGATGATTATGGAGGAAATTTATAGTATGGAAATGGTTGTTTTAGGTATGTATTTGAAATGGTTGAATGAGATGCTAAAATCAGTTGGGTTAAAATGGGAAATGGTAGCTGATACTAGAGAAAGGGTTCACAAGATGCAAAAGAAAACAATGAACCCAGTTCCAGATGGCCGGTCCCCTTAATTGTATGCCGGCCCCCTTAATAATTAAGGGGACCGCCTAGGGAATTAAGGGGGCCGCCCATCTGGTGTTTTCCCAGACGACCAGAAACCCAAAATTTGCAGAATTTGGTGATTTTACAAGTGTGTTTTCCTAGCAAGCTCTATTAGAAGTATATACTCTAGGAATGATGATATATAAACATATATATATATATATATATATATATATATATAACCAAATATGCATGCAAATAGACATATTATAATCCATATTGAAAAGAAGCATAGCATAACATTAAGATAGTAGCATGATAATAGTTAAGATCTAAACATCATTCAAGAGATAAACAAGAAATAACACAAGTATTTCCGAATAAGTCGGACAAATAGCAAATCATACAAATGTCTAATAGAACCAAATAATAACAAGTAGCAATACGTCAATATCTCCTACTTCTTATTCTTTCCAAGCATCTTCCTAAACATCTTCCCAACGGATTTGAATCCTCCTCGAAGTTCTTCATGCATTTGTTGTTGACGGTTGATGATAGACGTTTGACGAGTGAAGAGAAGCTCATCGGTACGTTCATGAGGAAGAGGAATTTGATACTCGGTATCATCAATATCGGAAAGATTTTCAACAAAGGTCGTGAGGGATGGAGTACTAACACGTGAGGTGTTTTCCTCCTCATCATCATCGTCATCACGATGAGATGTAGAACCACGAGGCCTAGAATACAAAGGAACACGAGATTTTCCTTTGTCACTTCGAGAACGACGAGTACGTACACGAGTAAGTTGGTTCAAAGTAGGAAGGATATGAACGTAGTAGTCTCTTTGAAGATGTGGGTAATGTTCCATCACATAACGATAAAGTCGTGTGAGAAACATACCGTAAGGAAGATTGGCATTTGGGGTGTTTTTGGCGGACATGATTCGATGAATAAAAAGATAAGCCAAATTGTATTGCTCTTCAGCAATTACACAATAAAGCATGTGGGCAATGCTCGCCGTGACATGATCACGGTGACCACCAGTACCAAACGCATTCTCTCGAATGAGTTCTTCCCACTTCTTCATATCTTGGCTTAGCTCTTTGAGGAGGATTTGATTGGCATGAATATCGACATTCTTCGACTTGATTACTCGACTAGTCGTACGACGTTCTAGTTCAAGCATTCGACGAATGTCTTCAGGACTAGGAATCTCAGAATAGTAGGGGCCATCCTGAGGACGATTTCTTTCAAGAGAGGAAAGATCCCATTCATTTGAGAAAACGGCTTGGCCGTTGCATGGGATTCGAAGAATTTGACCAAATTGAGCAAGAGTAAGAGTGATGAATTGATTTTGAATCATGAAGGAAATGAGGATATTACCATAGGGATCGGTTTGCACCGTCACTTGGCTATAGAAATCGAGGATAAAACGAGGAATGATTGGTTCGTTGATTTGGAAAAGACATTCAAAACGAATATTGGAGAACATTCGTTCGGTTTGATCATTTTCATAGAAAGATGGATCGACAATTCGTCCTTCGTAAATGTTTCTATTTTCAATAGGACGATAGAAACATGCAACTGAAGGAGACATGCCGGGGGTAGAAGAGACATTTGGAATGTATTGTTTGGTTTTGGAGACATCACCAACCATGGTCTTAGGCATTTTCACCTAAACAATATAACAACAAAAATAGCATTAAGATAAAAACAACTATTATGCATATGTTATATATTTATATATATAATTATATGCAATATATGTGGAACGAAATTCTACTTCGACACAAAAAAAAATATTCAATGAAGTAGTTTCATAATGTTCATTTTATTTTGATTTTAAACTCGTTTAGAATATATGATATCAAAGAATATGATATCATAATTCATTTCGAAGTAAGGCTAGATATATATTAGATTATATATCTTCCATTTCATAAGAGTTTGACACTACATAAGCTTGTTTAAAAGATTAAAATGCGAATTTTTGTTTTCAAAAATATCCTTTTCGAGATAAACCAAACGCTCCCTTAACTAGTTAAAATTATCCTAAAACATCAATATATATATATATTGATTATATATCTTGATGACATCTATTGATTCTAGTATTAACAAAATTTATGGGCTAATTTTAAGTTTCAATAACCACATATAGTTATAGTTTGTTCATGAACCAAACGGCCATGTTGTCTTCATGAACCATTTTATAACGGATTGAAAAGTATGTTTTGATTGTTTATAACATTAAAACAATGTAATATAGTAAGTTTCAAATAGTTTTTAAGAGTTATATCAACAATATACCTTTTGAAAAATAAAATTCAACAAGGGTTTATGGGCGATTAATGATTTTGACAAAATGATATGTTATACTAAATTTGAGTTGCCATACATCATCCTATTCCTATGGGAAGCATTTGGTAGTTCAATTTCTAGCTTCTATTTCACTAAAATTCGAATTAAAATAAATTTTAATAAAATGCATAATTATTGATTAGACACCAAATCGAATGAAATGTGATGAAATGCATGTTGGAAAACTTACAAAAGATGTTGTTATATGTTTGGTTAACGTTTTCCCCTTGCGAAACAACCCCGGATTGGTGATATGGTGGAGGATTTTGATGGTTTTGGGTGTTTTGGTTCGTACTCAGCAGTAGTGGGGAAGAAATGAATGAGCAAATGGAGTGTTTGGGAATGGAAATAAGGTGGAAAACGGATTTGGAAGTGTCAGATGGCCGGTCCCCTTAAACATTAAGGGGACCGCCCTCGATAACAAGCCGGTCCCCTTAATCTTTAAGGGGGCCGCCTTTGAAATTTTTGAAATTTCGCGGAATTAGTTTCTGGAACAAATATATTTATACGTATATAATTAGATTTATAATATATCAAAAATACGTAAACGTTTATTGGCACGATAATAAAATACTTAACAATTTTTAATTACCGTTTCGATAATTAAAAATGTACCTTTGACAATTTTGGATAAAATGATCAAAGTGTTAAGTTGATGAGGGGTTTGAGGTGTGTTCGGGAATATGTGAATAAATATGAGTGAAAGATGGGTTGATGGGTGAGGTTTGAAAGATAATAGCGGAGATAGGATATAGTCGGCGAGAGGAGTTTGTTTCATCCATAGTGTTCACGTGCGAAGGCGTTCTTGCATGATAAAAGTCCACTTGACTCATATCCCTTCATCATTATGCGTCTTCTAAAAGAGGACTTAATAGAATAACGCGAGGGGGGAAGGAAACGGTTCGATAATGAACAATTTTCTGGAGTTCTAGAAAGTCAACTAATGACGTATCTAGGTTATGTGCAAGTGATTATATATATATATATATATATATATATATATATATATATATATATATATATATATATATATATATATATATATATATATATATATATATATATATATATATATATATATATTGGAGCGTTCAAATGAGAAGTCTATTTTTTGTGAGAACGCGAGAAGAGATCTGGATCATAAGATCAAGTCAATTTGATTTTGGGCGGAATGGTATTTTTGTAAATATTGAACGAAACTTTTAGGGGTCTAAGTGTATCATCCTCATTTGCTTCTATACCCCTAAACTTTATCCGTTTTTTCTCTCTACTTCTATCACACACACAAACTCAAATAGAAACTCAGATCCACCATATCCGCATATCACAAACACAGTGCTCCATCACCAGCCATGACCACCATCACTACCATCACCACGATCACCACCATCCCCACCATCCCCACCGATCACCACCATTCACCTGGTTAACCACCATCACCACGATAATCATCACCAATCACACCGATCAATAATCACGATGATAATCATCATCCAAAACGAAAAATCCTCCCAATTATTGAAGAAGAAGATCGACTTCGATCAGCTCATGTCTGTCCATCCTGGTGCTGGGTTTTGCAAATTGAAATCTTATTTTGTTGAAATTAGTCCGTAAAAAGGTCAAATTCTCATACTTTCATCACTCAAATCTAAGTGTCCAGTGCTAAATTTCTGAATTGCTTGTAATATGAGTTAGTTTATATGTTTTTTAGTTATGTTAGATGAATAATTTCAATGACTTTGTAGAAGCTGATGATGATATAGATCCATATGAGTTTGTCTTTAGCCGGTTGTTTGTTATTGCACACCAAGTGTTTGATAAAATGCCTAGCTATTTTTGATTATTTAAGTATATTAAAAGTATTTGCACTTGTGAAGAATATTGAGATTAGCGATTTTTTTGATTATTTAAGTATATTAAAAGTTTCTTCACGAGTGAAGAATATCGAGATTAGCGTTTTTTTGATTATTTTAGTATACTAAAAGTTTCTTCACGAGTGAAGAATATCGAGATTAGCGTTTTTTTGATTATTTAAGTAGTTTCTTCACGAGTGAAGAATATCGAGATTAGCGTTTTTTTGATTATTTAAGTATACTAAAAGCTTCTTCACGAGTGAAGAATATCGAGATTAGCGTTTTTTTTTATTATTTAAGTATACGAAAAGCTTCTTCACGAGTGAAGAATATCGAGATTAGCGTTTTTTTGATTATTTAAGTATACGAAAAGCTTCTTCACGAGTGAAGAATATCGAGATTAGCGTTTTTTTGATTATTGAAGTATACTAAAAGCTTCTTCACGAGTGAAGAATATCGAGATTAGCGTTTTTTTTATTATTGAAGTATACTAAAAGTTTCTTCACGAGTGAAGAATATCGAGATTAGCGTTTATTAAGATTCACAAGTAGGTAATCTACTACTAATATAATCTGAGTGAGTTTTGAGTGAGTGAATTGGACGTAAAGAATTTCACCAACACAGTTATACGTTATACCTCAAATCACCAAAATACTTAAACCTCTCAAATGCAGTATTATCTTTTATGAGACTGAATGTATACCTCAGAACTGACTTATGCTTTTGTATGCTCAATAATGTAGCTCTTTCTGTTTTATTTTCTCCTATACCTGATGTAATAAATCAACATTTTACTTGGCATGCCTTTTTTTGGAAGAGCCAGTAAATATCTTCCATGACAGCTATTTGTTTTTTTATGGTCTTCTTTTGCAGGCTCAGTTATGGCAGCTTGCTCAAAGGACAACTGCTCTCCCTATTGGCCGTGGTGCATTTACCCTTTCAACCACATGTACTATGTTAACAGAGGTGAGGCCCTTTTTGTCTTTGAGAAATTTGCTGTACTTTGTAATGCATCAAACACATTCAAGTCAACACTTGAGATATGGTTTATGCTCTTACATCTTTATTTTTGTCTACCTGCTACGATTATCTATAAGAGATAGTCTAACGATCTCCTTTGAATGTTTCTGCAGGCACTTCCTGTACCAGAATTGATATTAGCAGGCAGATTACCCGCCCAACATAACGCAACTGTATGCTCATAATTTCATTTCTTTCAACAATATTCAGCAGTTTTGGCCAGTTATGAACTGGGATAGTAGTAGATAATCTGTATCATTGAAGCTCTGCTTACTAGCTTCCTCTGATACAGTATTAGTATTTTAGCTTCAAAAATTGATTCTGCTTAAACCTTGTTGCTCTCATGTCTATACCAACAATTAACTAAGGGGGTGCTTTGTTGGGAGGGTCTTAGGGTGTAAGGAAAGGTAATCATAATGAAAAGTGGTGGTTGGTCATATACAATGCAATCTTCCATTGCTTAAGGTGGGTGATACTCCATTACTCAGTAAATTGGAGGTAATAAAATTCATTACCTAGATAAGCCTTCTTACGGGCAGTCTTTCCCCCACCATCCACTCTTGCATTTATGGTCCTTAAAATTTTCTTTTAAATAATAACAATATATCCATTATATTCCATAGTATATATACCCTTTTCTTTTCTCTTTGCCATTCTCTTATTTGAACCAAGCGCACCCTAAGATTTATGAAGTGGCATGAGGGAGAAACAAGAAAAACACATTGTATATGGTCTAATTGTAGAAAGCTAACCATTTCTGTTTGGACTAACCAACTAAGAAAATCAGTATATACTTTTTGTAGTAACAAAATCGCCTGATATCTGTTGTCAGTGATTTGGTTTCTTGTATTTATTATAATTTCATTCTTACTCTTTTCATCCTCCCTAGGTTAACTTGGATCCAACAATAAGGAATATACAGGAACTCAAATCTTGGCCCGAGTTTCACAATGCTGTAGCTGCCGGATTACGGATGACGCCTCTCCAGGTTCATTGTTTCTTCTGCAAATATTGTAGGCTTGTAGCATTTAGTTATTCTGTCTATGTTAAATGACCATATCGTATAACACATGAAAGTATGCTCCACTGAAATGTGAATTTCCCAAAGTTTGTTTTGTTGGTCAATGTAATTCAAGCAGAAATGGTTACTTTTACTTTGTAGGACCTTTATATGTAAATTGAACATTTATTTTGGAAGTATACTTGCTAGTTCTAGACCGTAGCATATGAATTTTTTCCATGTTATTTTATTCAGATTTGAAGTTCACTATAATATTCGTATTTATTAGCATTATTTTTACAGGGTAAAATGTCCAGAACTTGGATCCGGTACAACAGGCCCGAGGAGCTAAATGTTACTCATGCAGGTCTTCTATTTGCACTAGGATTATACGGTCACTTAGATGCTCTCAGGATAACTGATATATATGAGTACTTAAGTCAGGTATCATGTTATCATCATTATCTATTTTTTAGCATGAGTTCTCGTTCCCAATTTGGATGTTTAAACGTAAGAGGTAGTTGCTTATTTTAACATGTTCAATGAGTTAACAAAGGGAATCACTTGGAAGATTCTTGGACACCGATATAAGCTATATTGTGTTGTGACTTGTGAATGTCTCAATTTCGTATGGCTGAAGCTCATATTATAATAACCTCTTTTAGCTTGCCTGATGAAACTTTCTGTCCAAATAATTCACAGTTGCAGTCTTAGAGTCTTTGTTCGTTGTGATGTAACATATGACACCATATATTGTACATAAGTAATTAAGTTGTACTTTTGGTTAATGCATGATAAAGTTGTATAGAAAAAATCAGTGATATACTCTGCAAAAGTAATGTTTCCATGTTTCTAGGAACATGAACACACTACAGCAGCACTAATGCTTGGACTTGCTGCTTCTTATAGAGGAACTATGCAGCTGGCAATATCAAAGGTTAGTTATGTGACTTTTTTATTTAATATCATTTTCTTTGTTGCTATATTATCCGCTTCTCTTCATCGTTTATGCTAGCTTTCTATTGTTAGGTTTTAGCCTTGTTGTAGTTTAACAGTTTATTTATTTATTTATTTAAATTTTGTATGTAAGAAAAACCAAAAATTCTCATATTCTTGATGACTTGTGGAAGAAACTAAAAGAACTCAAGCACGTTGTATTGGCATCTTCATTCATTTGTTTTTGCATATAGGGCTAATTCTAATATTTTTCATTCTACAATTCCTTCTCTTCGTAGGCACTATATGTACACATACCAGCTCGCCATCCATCTTCCTTTCCGGAACTGGAATTACCAACCCTTGTGCAGGTAATATATAACTATATTGATACAGCTTTAAGGATAGAAAAAAAAATATTAGTATTATTATTTAATTTATATATGGATGGACATTACCTTCTAATTGTTATTTCACCAATTTTCAGTCAGCAGCGCTCGTCTCAGTTGGGCTTCTTTATGAAGGATCTGCGCACCCCCAGACGATGCAAATTCTTCTGGTACATTTTCATGTCCCCACGGTTGTCACTTGTAATGTCTGAATTTTTATCGTCATATGTAGCAATCTTCTAAATTTTCTGCGAGCTCCGAAGTTCCATGGATTGTTGTCAGGCAATGACAGCAGTTCATACGTATGAAAAATAAACAAAATAATGCAAATTTTTTTCTGTAAGGGATTAGATCTCTTATAATCTTTAAAGTACATCATCTTCCTTTTAGAAGTTAATATGTTCTCTCATAGTCGCTTCATCTTGTTCTGGAATAACCCAAGTTACAAAATCCCGTATGTACCCTATACTCACTCTTTTAATCTTTGAAGTGAAACATGAATCATCTACCCCTTTGAACTTTAATTTTAGTTCATAGTTGACCCTTTCTTTTGTTGATGGTTTAACCTATTTGACCAAACTCTTAGCTGCTCTCAGTTAAGCACTTATTTATAAAGCTTCTAATGCAATTTGTCGCTGCTTGAGTTATATATGAGACCTAAGAATCTTTAACATAGGAAGCCTGAATTTGTTACTGGCTCATTGTAATAAAGCGACAGTCTGTCTTTGCTTTCTTTTTTTATTTTTGTCTTTATGAAAAATTTTGGTTTCTTAACTTGGAGAATTTTTATCTCCAAGCTCAAATCAGTTCACAATCAGTAAGGTTTATAAACTTTTGCAGGGTGAGATTGGGCGTAGAAGTGGAGGTGATAATGTACTTGAAAGGGAAAGATATGCTGTATCTGCTGGAATTTCCTTGGGACTTGTTGCTTTGGGTATGTTTTATCTATAAGTGACAAAATGGGCTTGGTTGACTGACTTAAAGCACTTATCTATCAACATGTTTACTCCTTTCGTCCCAAAATTGCTGTCCAAATACCAAAAGCACTCAGATTAAGAGAAGGGCGATAATTACCTTTCAAAAGCTTTTTGATTGGTTGAAACTAGAAGTGGACAATAATTTGGGACAACCCAAAATGGGAAGGTGGACAACAAACATGGGACGGAGAGAGAGTAGCTTTTTATAAACAAATAAAGTGTCAAATACGATTATAAAAAGTTTTTTTTTTTTTTTTTTTTTTTTTTTTAATTTCTTTTTATTTATTATTATTCTTTTTTTGGAAATATTTAAACTTAGGAGGTTTTATGCGTTTGAATACGCCTTGGAGACTATTGAGCATTTGGCCTGGTATATTTAGTTTTTACGATTTTTCGATTCTATTTGTTTCAGATAAAACACAACCTAAATCATCAAGATGATGATACATATGCTCATCAGGAAATATTTAAACTATGTTCTACAAGAAGGTGATGAAGTGCTTGTCATAGCGGAGGATGATGATACATATGCTCATGTTGCATTACCAACGGTGATTTTCTTTCCTTCACAATACATTCTTTACTTAATTGATTCTTGGAATCTTTAATTGGTGAAATCTTCTGTCATCTAAATGTATAATGAACATGTTTTGATGCCCCATCGTCCCGATAAGAAGGTCAAAAGGAAAAAAGAATTTTAATCCATGTGGAATACGTATTATACAGTAAAGATAAGCATCTTGACAACATGTGACCCATCTAAGCCAGTCAAACTTTTTGCAAGTTTTTATTTCTTTTTACCATTTTGACCCGTTTGAGATATAGCATAATCCGAAACTCCATTCATTTGAGGTGAGTCATACCATGGAATTCAAGGAGTGGGGCACAACATAATAGAGCTCACAATAGTATAATAAATTTGGTCATCAGGTGAAAGAAGCACCATTCATACACATTTCCCGACCATTCATACACATCAGCTAAAAACTTTTATTAAAATTAAGCACCAAACAGCTTAATCTTAAAATCTAAGAGATACCCACTAAATATTACAACTTTTGAACTTTATAACAAAAACCCATGAAGCATTCATCAAATAAGTAGCTAAAAATTTTAAATGAAAAGGCAACAACTTTAGGGTGAAACTGTAGATATAGCAAAGTGGGAGGACACACAACACTGTCTTCCACTTATTGTATCTGGGCAGGGATTGTGGCAAGTCAACGTTACCAGTTTTATGTGATCTTTTCATCATGGATGATGCCTGCTTGTGATAGGACTTTGGTGCTGTGTGTGAGGTAGTAGCTACATACAGTCATCAAAGTAATCTTGCAAGAAGGAAATGTAGTCCTAGATTCTTAGATATCCATAGAGCTTATGATTGAATATATGGTTGAGCTCTATCAGTTGTTGAAGCCAGTTCTATTAGGTCCTGTAATGCTGTTGTGCAGTTTATATGGTCTGATAGATTCTGGAAATGTAGCCACTGATTGGTTTGAGCTTGCCCTTAGTGATTCTACTCTTTTGAAATGTAATCTAAGTGTTGGAATATCCTAAGGTGCTAGGTGAAACTGGTGAATTAGAGTTGCCTTTATGTCTTTGGTTTTAAGGATTCTGTATTTCCTAATAGCAGTGTATTAAGTTTGTTGTAGCAGACTGTTTGTTGCAGTCTGTTTGTATTATGCAGGCAGCTTTAAGGGGTGTTTGGGAAATGTCCGATAAACCTTAAATGTTGTATATATTGTACATTGTGAGTTCTGGGGTAATATATTTCAATATTTTGCAAGACTATGGATATGCACATTGTATGATAAGTTTGCTAGTAGGAATGTGCGTAAGTTGATATGTGATGTGGAGTAATGAAATGGAGACCTAAAACACATGTCTAATATCCGCTAATTACTTGACATGTGGCTTATGCACTCTCCATACATTACTGAATTTGTCACAAGGCGCAATCCTATTGTTAGAATCAATTTTCATATAGGTGGCGTCGTGGTTGTGTAGCTGGTTAAGGATTTTTACCTCAAGTGTTGGTTGTTAAGGTTTAAAATTACTGAAATTGTTGGAGATGAAGTAGTAAATAAGTGAACGGTATCTATTAACATGGTGAAACTTTAGCTGGTAACTTGTTTGTGTTTCTTCTGTATTATCTTATGCTTTAAGTTTATGGCTTTGAATCTATCGAATCTAGGACTCTGTCAAATTAGCGAAAGTTCAATATTTTCATTTTTTCCTGATTGTATGTACCATGTGCTCAATGTTAGCTTTATCTTGCTAAAATGTCATTAACAGATCATTCAGTACCCCAATTATATTAAGTAACTTTCATAGAGTAGCTTGGGAACTTGCATTAATTCTTATATATTAATTTTAACTCTTGATTGTTTAGTAACTTAGTGGATGTTTATTGCGTTTTATAGGTGGGATTCTCTGTTAATGGAGTTATAATTCTAGCATTTTTTTTGGATTCTAAAGGCATTCCTTGAGGTAAGGAATATCACGTTTCTCTAATTGCATCCTCATGTAAACTCTTCACAACAAGAACATTTGTATAATCATAGTCTAACTAAGCAATGGTGCAACCTTTCTCAAGTCTTAGATTCTTATCGGCTACAATAATACTTCTATATATTTGACCACAGTCATAGTGTTTCTCGAATATTTTTTACTTCCTTAGAGATTTATAGCAAGTTGTAATGATAATCTTTGTGTACTTGACGTAACTACATTGTTTGTGAATGATTTCAGGTGTCCTTTAAGATTGAAAAATGGTAGTATATGCGTTACTCGATGACCAATCTGCGGCAATGTTTCAGCCATAATAAGAAGTTTAAAGCAGCCCATAATAAGAAGTTTAAATACACGTATATTTATAAATTAGCATATAGTACTTATTTCTGTGCGTGTGAGAAAACACTAGCCAAGAACCAAACAAAAAACAGTTGAAGCAAATGCCATTTTTTTGATTATTTAAGTATATTAAAAGTATCTGCACTTGTGAAGAATATTGAGATTGGCGATTTTTTTGATTATTTAAGTACATTAAAAGTATCTGCACTTGTGAAGAATATTGAGATTAGCGATTTTTTTGATTATTTAAGTATATTAAAAGTATCTGCACTTGTGAAGAATATTGAGATTGGCCATTTTTTGATTATTTAAGTATATTAAAAGTATCTGCACTTGTGAAGAATATTGAGATTGGCGATTTTTTTGATTATTTAAGTATATTAAAAGTATCTGCACTTGTGAAGAATATTGAGATTGGCGATTTTTTTGATTATTTAAGTACATTAAAAGTATCTGCACTTGTGAAGAATATTGAGATTGGCGATTTTTTTGATTATTTAAGTACATTAAAAGTATCTGCACTTGTGAAGAATATTGAGATTGGCGATTTTTTTGATTATTTAAGTACATTAAAAGTATCTGCACTTGTGAAGAATATTGAGATTGGCGATTTTTTTGATTATTTAAGTATATTAAAAGTATCTGCACTTGTGAAGAATATTGAGATTAGCGATTTTTTTGATTATTTAAGTATATTAAAAGTATCTGCACTTGTGAAGAATATTAGATGTAGATGTTGAAGAAGATGGAAACATGGAATTGCTAGTTCTCTTCTAAGTTGTAATTTGATAGGTAGGTATAAGGTATGCAACAGTAATAAGTCCAAAGCTTTAAGTTTCAATATGTAGTTGATTACTTGATTTCATTGACTAATTGGGGTAACCATATTGCCATGTTTAATAGCATGGAAATAGTAATGCCATACTCTTGGTTGCTATTCGCCATTAATAAGTAATGAAAAAAGAGGAAGGATATTGGGTTTTGAATAATTTTGAGCTCACTTTCACTTGATTATATATTATCTAGAGGTGGCAATGTCAACCTTATATGCTTATGAATGGTTCGCTTTTGGATTTGTCTTTTCTCAAATGGGTCTAGCAAATAGAATTAGCTTAAAGAGGAACATGTCAAATGGGCTGAACAAGTTGCCCAGCACCTACGTTAATGCGTACAACCTCCATATTGTTTTTATTCAAAGATTTTTATTCTTATTCTAAGGATGCATTTTGCAGTCACAGATTAGTCATTTAAATTCTTATTTGTAAGAAAATTGTTTTCATACAAGGATTTAGGAAATGGAGAATGCAGCATTTGCAGCTCAATCTTACCTGGCATGACCTGTTTAGACTAGTACTTAAATTTCAACCAGAATCGTTTTGACTCGTTACCCAACCCCCCGTACCTGTCCATCTTGCCACCTCTAGCTTATCTACATATACTTTATAAATTTTTGCTCTGCTTGCTGCTGCTTATGCTGCAATATTTGTACAAGATCCTAGTGAAGCAGCCTGTAATTATGCTGCTTTCTGATAAAAGAACCTATAAGTTTATAGTTGAATAATAAATTCTCCTGAACGTAGAATGGGTAGTAAGAGAAAACATCAGAATCATCAGAAATTATTATTAGGGGACATAACTAGTTTCATGAGATGCCTTTTTTTCTGGTCGTGAAATTTGATCCACATTGATTATTTGTTAGTCTTTTTCTGAAATTTTGAACATCTGGAAGGTGGTGGTGTTGCGAGTGGAGGTCTTCGGGAACTAATACCGTGCATTGCGAGGACAGCAGTTGCTGTTGGAGTGGATGGGCTTTTCATGGAGGTATGAGACATATAATTTATTTATCTGGATCTGCAGTCCCTTTTATTTTTCTCTAGTTTCATGCTTTTAAACGCATACCTGTGCAATTAGGTGCATGATGATCCACTTAGTGCTCCAGTTGATGGTCCAACACAATGGGTAAATTTCGTGACATTAAAAATACTTTTTTATGTATACATTTATAGACCGTTTACAGACTTGGTGTTTGTTCTTTCAAACAGCCTCTACGCCATTTCGAGGAGCTGCTCGAAGAGCTTGTGGCAATTGCTGTAAGTTCTGATCCATATGTTTATTTTCTACATTATTTATTCTGGAATTATTTTAGGAAAGGAAATGGTAGAGTATTTAAGTTATAGAGAACAAAGATGCCATTATCAAATTTAGCTTCATGTTAAGTTTCTTTTTTGTTGTTTCTTATTTTGTAAAGAGGGTTACCAAGGGGAAGCAGCAATTCAAAATTTATCTTACTCCATTCCGTGAGTAAAAGTGTTCTGGAGACTGGTTTTCGTAATGTGCTTGAATATGTGAAAGGTCTCAACATTATAATCTATTCATAGTGTCTTAATTTACATTTTTGTCAGATTCATGGTCTGTATCAGTATCTAGTTTTTAGTGTTGTGTAATTCAGAATAAACAAACAGACGTAAGCCTCGGCATTTATGATTGATTTCATTGTTGATAAACCATGGTCGGCTGCTTTTTTAATTTATGTCAAATTTCAGTGGGTTTGTCAACGAGTAACCTTTGCAAAAGGTAAAAGATCTTCCGCAATTTCATGTATGTTTTTATCTAATTATCATTGGATCATGTATGAGTCCAATCTCAGCGTGCGTTTTCATAGAGTAATCAAATCGCGGGTGACTCAAATCTAATCATGCAACTCTTGAAACACAGATATTTTCATATATCGTGTAGTTGATCTTCATTTTCAGTTTGCGTATCTAGATAGATACATTCATTGAAAGAAGTATTTCTTAAAAAAATAAATAAATACATAAATAATAAGTTAATCTCATGGCATCGAGTGTTAAATGTTTTTTAGAGTCTTATGGTTTATCTTTGTTGTTATGAACATTCTGAAATATATTTATTTGTGAATTGTGTTATGCGCAGTTTTTCTCATAAGTTTAGGTGAATTATTTCTGTTGTTACCATTGCACATACTAAACCATAATGCAGTTTGTTGTGATGTTTGGATAAGCTTCTCAAAAGGTTATAGTTCCTTTACAATTATGTCACTACCTTATGGGTAACCTCATAGTCACTGAATTATGCTTAGGGTGTGTTTGGCATTAAGTTTTGCAAGTGATTATGTGATAGAATCAGATAACTTGCAACAGATTTTCATCAACCAATTCTCCCGGGTTGCGCATAATGAACGGTGCTCATTCTTTGGGAATGTCTCTCTTGGATCCTCCATTTCTTTATGAGAGCTTCGTCAAATCTACCATGTGGTAAGGTCACAAGCTCTTGCTTAATATAGTTTATGATTTTTTTTCTTTAGTCTTTAGCAGTATGTGTACAATCACAACTGAGAATCGTATGTCATCTATCAGGTTGTACTTGCTTATGGTGCTGAAAGTGAGAGTCTTTGGTATGCCGGGAGAGGTATAATATCTGCAGAACTGGCAGATTTATAGGTCTTTTCATCCATTTAGAAATCTACAGTTTTGATACTATTTCATGCCCTTGGTGCAGGAGTTAAAGGGTGTTCACTCTGCTAGAGAATTTGTTTGGTGGTATAACGGGCACCCAGACTTCAGCAAGTTTACACCGGACTTACAAAGCACAGACACGGCCAAAGTTTTGGTCCAGGTACGTCAGACAAGTGTACTAGCTTATGCATAGCAAAATTGTTGTGATACAAGTGGGTATATTTCTTAATGCTTAGAATGCCTATATGTATTGTTGTTCTTGTTTGTATGATGAGGCAACTCCAGTCTTAAAGCAAATGCCTACTATGAACGACCTGATCTTGCATCTTTTTATAGGGTAATGTAGCTCTTGATGTTGCACGGATTCTTTTAAGACCACGTAAAGAGTTGGCTACCACTGATATTGCCACACATGCTTTGGAGGCTCTAAGGGAGAGCCATAAGGTTATGAATTGTTAGTTAGACACAAATTTAGTTTCTGCAGTTTGTTTTGGTTCCTGATATATATATTTCGTGTAATCTTTCAGGAAGGTTTATCTTGTGGGCAGACGTGGACCTGTACAGGCAGCTTGTACTGCAAAAGAGCTACGTGAAATTCTGGGTAAGTGTTATAGGTCATTAGTTCCCATACCCCGCTTCGGCCGGATTGGGTATGTTGTTGTTTTAGGATTCTCAAATGCAGTTTGGTTCTTATATTACATTGGATTCTGAAATGCAACTATCAAGGATTTGCACATTAACATCAAGGAAGCTGCTCTCCTAAAACCTCTGCCGATGAGGTCAATTCATTTCCATAGCTTTCATTTGGTTATAAAGGTACGACGCGCGAGATCTTTTCCCCAACATATCAAAATGATCAAAAGTTTCTTTAAGTGTATTCCGAATGTTTGAAACCTCAAAGTTTTTTGTTTTGGAACAATAAGTAACACATTAATTATTCATAAGCTACATGAAAGGTAAGACTAAAAACTAACCCGTTTTGACCCTTTACCCAACCCATCGATTTTGCTACCTTTAATTTTTTTTTTATTTTTGAACAAAAACGGGTCAAATGGGTTAAGAGTCATCCAAATAGATGAACTGAACCATCTCTGATTCTGATGTTCACTTGTTTTAATATAACGCTGGTATGCAGGTTCCATGAAACACCAAATAGATGAACTAGATGAAAAGACATTCACATACAAGTATACTTTAATCGAAGGGATGGGCATATCAGATAAGATTGAGAAGGTCTCGTATGATATTAAATTTGAGGGTTCATCTGATGGTGGAACCATCTCAAAGATGACCACAACCATTTACACACATGGTGATATTGAGATCAAGGAAGAAGAACTAAAGGCGGGAAAAGAAAAGGTTTTAGGCCTTTACAAGGTTGTGGAAGCCTACCTCCTCAAAAACACACATGCATATGCTTAAAGATCATCATTTTAACATTCTGTTATAGCCATGTTTGGCATATTTAAGATTCCGAGTGTTTTCTTTATATAAAGATATCATATCATCAATAAATTTTGACAAACTTGTTTTAATGAAATAACTAATGGCTTAGTATATGTTCATTGTGCTGAATGTTATCAAAGTTATATAAACTCTAATCACTAGATTACGAGTGATTTGAGAAATGGGTTAATAGCGGTAAAGCCACTAAAATTTTCCAACTTATTTTGAACTAGTTTTCATGGTTTAGCCTCTTGACTTTTTTGGGGGCTAATTCTTCGCAAATTTTATGCTTCTTCCAAAAGTTATATACATTCACATGTGAAAATATACATCTCGTAGCTTTTTCAGAACTTCTTCACATGTGAAAATATACATTTTGTCGAAATACATTTCGTCGCTTTTTAGGAACTTCACATGTGAAAATATACGTCTCGTTGTTTTTTAGGTACCTCTTCACATGTGAAAATATACGTCTCGTCGCTTTTTAGGAACTTCTTTACATGTGAAAATATAAGTCTCATAGCTTTTTAAGAATTTCGTCACATGTGAAAATATACATCTCGTAGCTTTTTAGGAACTTCTTCACATGTGAAAATATACGTCTCATATGTTTTTAAGAATTTCGTCACATGTGAAAATATAGGTCTCGTAGCTTTTTTAGAACTTCTATCACATGTGAAAATATACGTCTCACAGCTTTTTAAGAATTTTGTCACATGTGAAAATATACGTCTCGTCGCTTTTTAGGAACTTCTTCACATGTGAAAATATACGTCTCGTCGCTTTTTAGGAACTTCTTCACATGTGAAAATATATCTCTCGTCGCTTTTTAAGAACTTCTTCACATGTGAAAATATACGTCTCATAGCTTTTTAAAAATTTCGTCACATGTGAAAATATACATCTCGTAGCTTTTTAGGAACTTCTTCACATGTGAAAACATACGTCTCGTCGCTTTTTAAGAACTTCTTCACATGTGAAAATATACGTCTCATAGGTTTTTAAGAATTTCGTCAAATGTGAAAATATACATCTCGTAGCTTTTTTAGAACTTCTTCACATGTGAAAATATACGTCTCGTAGCTTTTTAAGACTTTTGTCACATGTGAAAATATACATCTCGTCACTTTTTAGGAACTTCTTCATATGTGAAAATATACGTCTCTACGTCTCGTCGCTTTTTAGGAATTTCTTCACATGTGAAAATATACGTCTCGTCGCTTTTTAAGAATTTCTTCACATGTGAAAATATACGTCTCATAGCTTTTTAAGAATTTCGTCACATGTGAAAATATACATCTCGCAGCTTTTTAGGAACTTTTTCACATGTGAAAATATACGTCTCGTCGCTTTTTAAGAACTTTTTCACATGTGAAAATATACGTCTCATAGGTTTTTAAGAATTTCGTCACATGTGAAAATATATGTCTTGTAGCTTAATACGTCTTGTAGCATATACATATATCTTCGCGTGTCAATAAACCTTCTTGGCGTGTACATTTATATACATTAAAAAAGCTTAGGGCCCGTTTGGTTTGTAGATGGGTTTAGGATTAGGATTTGGATTTGAATTTGGTTTAGGATTTGGATTAGGATTTGATGAAAGAGAGAAAATAATATTTATATATATATTATATATTATAATATAAGTTTTAAAATTAAAATATTTCATATAATAGATAAAAATTAAATAAAGAGTGACTGAGATTTAAAAAGGGCCCACGAAATAGTTTGTATTGTCAGAAATCCCACCATATGTGTTGGTTTAGTCAAATACCTCAAATGAGGGTCTCAGACCCAATCACTGGCCCCACAAATATGTACCAAACATCATATTTGAGTCCCAATCCAAAAACTGCGTACAAAACCCAAAAACCAAACGGGCCCTTAATATTCCTAAAACCCAAACAAGACATAAATTAAACACAAGTACATGTGACATCTGGATCGACTTGCAGTAAACTACTCTATGGTGTGGACCCACTCTTTTTGGATGTCGAGCTCTTTTGATTGCTTCTATTGTTTTCTTTCCGCTTTCCATTTGTCTTCTGCATATCTCCTCACCTTCTGCATCTACTTTATCTAATACCTTGTTGAACCCAGAAATAGATTCTTTTAAAAATTGATATCATTTCGGTGAATTGCTAGTACGAGTCAATAAAGTCCTGCATGATCAAACAAGAATAGCCCTCTGAGAACTAAATAATAATGGGATAGAACTATTTGATAGAGGTAAACAATTAGGCAGGGACACAACGGGCTCGGGTCAAAATGTGTAAGATTTTATATTTTTCCAAAGTTGGGTTGTGCAATGGGCAAAAACAGGCTTGAGTCTAATCAGGTAATACATATCTAAACGGGTTGGGTTGGAATTTGTCAAAGCTATATAACCACACCATTTTAACCAATATGCCCCGAAACAAGATGTGATGGCCTTAAAAAATAAAGATTAAGATATACTGCACCTATGTAGAAGTAAGATTACAATACTCATGAAACATAAAGACAATATTTTTTTTCTCTTATTAAGAGCAGCATAAAGTATAAAAACACAAACAATTAAAGGAACAAGTCACTCACATGGTTGGAGACAAATATCTGAACATGCCCAGCTTCAGCAAAGAAACCCATCTGCAAAATTAAAATTGCGCGTAAATGACAGTTTGATTAAACAGAAAAATAAATAAAATAAGAAGTTTATTCCGGAAAGACAACACACAAATACTTAACAGGAAAAGTAACAAAACCAGTTCCATCATGAATAATCCCTTTGCCTATATCCTCAATATCGGTAATGGCGACAAAAAAACCATGCCTCCACTACAAGTTACTTATACATTACTTCATAAAAATGTGAAATAAGTGGATAATCCACCAATGAACAACCACACCAAAATTTCAGCTTATTTGGACTTAAATTGAGTTCATGAAAAATCAAAGACTAAAGCTGATTTGAACAAATAAAAAGGGGTGCATGGCTGCAGGTTTTAAGGGGCTTTTTGAGCTATGCAAAAGCTGTTGAAAAGCTATTATACAAATTCACAAAAATAAGCATCAATTAACCAACCAACCAAATAACAATCCTACCAAGTTTTACCTTATAAGGACTTAAAATGAGCAAATGAAAAATAAAAAGCATGGACTGATCTGCACAAAATGTTTGACTTAAAAAATTTTTGAAAATGGGTAAAAGTGGGGATTTTGACCAAGAAAGTCCTATTACCAGGCTATAAACTTGTTTACTAACTAAAATAGGACCTATTTGAACCAAAAACTTGAACTAAAAATGACCTTAACCTATCTCTACCCTATTGACTATTGACTGTTCTAGATCTCAGTTAAAACTAACAAACCATTAAGCCTAAGAGTATACATTAAATACATGCATTCAAGGCATCACTTACAACTTACAAGTTATGCTAGTTGAAATATCAAGCTATAAAAAGAGGATCCCGCAGAATGGAAGGATGCAACATGTAAAAAGATAACTGAATGTATAAGAGAAGCACATGATCATCTCCTTTATCACCCAGTTGGATCCACATATGCTAGATCTGGAAAATGTAAATTCCTAATAATACATGTACATCTACATATGAGCATATACTTCATAGATAGGGTAAAATGGTCACCAATTTGCCCATAGAGTAGTATAAAGTCCTAGACCTAGAGAGGCTAAAATTGATAACAAAATCCGACCTGGGAATGTTGAGCACCAACACCAGAAGAAGCAGGCCCTTTTGGTCCCCTGAAAACGATAGGCACGTTAATCTGCCAGCAGACATGTAGTTTGACTTTGTTGCAGAATTGATAATATGATCAATTGCCTGCAAAAGATCACCGTGAGTTTAAATTATATTCATTTTGCAACAGATCAAGAAATCAATGTGACAATATATTAGTACAGAGATTAAAACATGTGCTTTATGATAATTGATTATGCATTACATTTCTGAAATATGGTACTAGAGTGATGGTGCACTGGTGAATGAAGGGAAAATAGGCATATATCAATATTGCTAACACAAGAAAATAAGATACTTATATTTTAAGATCCGTAGTCCCCGGCTCCCCGTGTGCAAAATGAAAATTTATAGGTAAAAGTAACAGAAGAGATCGCATAGAAAAATATTTTCTATTACAAATTTTCAAATCACTAACCCCATCTTATGAAATCTTCTCAGAACATATACCTCCCTATGTCATTCAACATTTTGTTAAGCAATAACATCGACCTCCAAAGTACCAAGAAAGATTACTTAATCACTAAAAAAAAGATAACCATGAAAACTTAGCCTTTGCTTTAAAGAGTCCAACATTGCATACGTTAGGATTACAATAATACCCATATTCAAGTAACATTTGTGCTGAAAATACAGAAATCTCAGCTTGTTCTGATAATCAAAATGACTACCAAGTAGAAATAAATCCAAATGTAATTATCTAAGATTCTAGAAATCCTGTTGGACCTCTTTGTTCATTATGGCACTCACTGACCAGAGAGTTAATATGTTCCCTTCTAACCCGTATCCCAAATTGTCTTTATACAAGACCTAAGTAATTCCTTATGAAAGCATATTCACACACGATAACAATAATCGAATGTATAGACGCATAAATATCAGGAGACTAACCTGCATCGAGAAGTTGAAAGTCATAAATTCAATCACAGGCTTAAGACCATGATAGGCAGAACCAACTCCAATCCCGGCAAACCCAGCCTGAAAAATATATGAACATGAATTTATATACTGAAAGCTAAAGAAAAGTTATTAAATCTACTAACACTAATAGGAATTACACCACTAGTTTCTTCACTCCGTTCACCTCCTGCATGTAAACAGATTTTAGATTCTGTTTAGAACATGCTACTTCCAAAAAAGTTAACACATATTGCGACATGCCAACATGCTAATTTCACTTCAATTTATATATTGTGATATTGTCACTGGAAAAAACATATTATTAAAGTCATCCAACTTTTCAAAACCTGTTACAAGAATATTCCAGAAGAATAAAAAAAAAAATTGAGCATGTTGAAGTCATCCAACTTTTCAAAAACCGTTACAAGAATATTCCAGAAGAATAAAAAAATTAAGTGAGTATATTGAATATTACAATTTGGATAAAAAGAATGCTACAGGTGAACCTTTTACCTACGTTGGAACACAATATATGAACCAAAAGATAATGTTTTCACAAGCGCAAACACAAGAATAAAAGTACAGTAGTTTGTGAGTTACCTTGTTGTCCCAGAAAACAGAAGAGCCATTGAGAAATTTGGGTGGCAACTGATTGTAATCAATACCAAACTCCTGCAAGAGTATCTGATACTTTTCCTTTGTTGAAGTACCCTGTATGGGTGTATAACAAAAAAACAAACATTCACATACAAACATTTCTAATATCATGGATATTTACATGTTAAAACAGACATAACTCAAACTGTACTTCATAGCCTTAGAGAATAAACTATCTACAAAACCAGGTCGATATGGCCTTATAGACATAACATCGAAAATTTAGACTGAAGCTGACAATCACTATTCAGAAATCAGAACTGAAAACATAGTATCTCACTTTCAGGTCTGTACTTGTCCAATAATTCTAACCTTGTATGCACCCTGGTATTCTCCAACCTACACATACAAAAAGAAGATGAGCGTGAGAGAAGTGAGGGGGAAAAAAAGAGCTGCAACTTTTACAATATAATACAATCACCTCTTCACCCATAACAAAAACATTTGGATCAGCAGCCATTTCTTCATCAAGAGCAGAGTTCAGAGCATCTCTTACTGTCATCTGTAACAATGTGAAAAGTAAATTAAATAAACCAAACATTTTATGATCTACCAACAACACTAATTTAAGTTCCGACAAAACTGTAATGTCCAGTGACACAGTACATCAATCTTAAGATATATAATTTCAGGAGCTTTTCCCAACTGAATCTTAGTCACTAAATTCTCTTGAATCTTATCAAATTAACTATCCTAAGTTAAGGTGAGTGAGTTCTAATTTATCAATCCTTCTGCTTCCTACAAAATCAAATGGCTTCTGAAACTCATATACAGATCATCGATCGTGAAATTATGCTGAACGTTAAGTACCTACAGAGTGGTTCATTATAATTTCCCTTCTTAGAAACCAAAATCCAACTCAAACTCCGAATATCAAACTCTGGCTGAAAGGGTGTAAAAGACCAAGGTTTGTATTTAAATGCAAGCCATAGTTGATAGTACCAAGTAAATGTCTTCTTTATATGATATAGTTTAAATGTATTATTGTATTTCACATGAAATCACACACATCCTGTGTCTAGGTGGCCCAACTTAATACTAAGCAGTAAGTACAGCTTGAAAAAAAAAACACTGGATCAGTCTACCCGAGTGACCATTGAATAGTATACTTCAGCTTTAACATTCCATGGACACCTTAACTAAACCATACAAGACTCTAAACCATATCTAGGAACAGCTTTAACATTCCATACAAATGTCTAGCCCAATAATTCATATCAAACTTCGCTAATCAAATTTGAATTTTCCACAAGTGCTATTTTCTTTATATCAACTACTAACAATCTCTAAGGTATCAGCGCGTAAAACTGACTCTATACAACAAAAAACGCGTAAAGTTGAATGAATCACCTCTTTAGTTCCAGATGAGTACTGCCTCATCGCTGACGCCACAGGTCTAAACCTCATCAGATTACTCCCCACACCCTGAAAAACCACAAAAAAAACAAAAACATTTAGCCGTTTCGCCAACATTATTCTCGCCTTTGCGGATAGTTAAATAATTCCATATTATTTCAGTAATAATTACTGAAATTAGAACTGTGTCTGATGGTGAAACAGTCACAAGCCTAGACGTTTAATAAATTGAGAAGTAAGTAACTTATCATTTTGAGAAAGGTGGTTAAAAAAAATAAATGAATTTATTACAAAGTAAAGCTATAACCTACTTTGAATTTTTTGAAATATGGTTGATAAAGAAGGCTTGAACAGTCGCTCTCGAAATGAGCTGGAACCTGCGCAGTGAGCATACTATTAATACGATTCCTGCATCAGGAAGATTAGATTAGTGACTTCAAATCACATGATAGGTCTGCTATATCAAACTGATCATTTGACTATTGCAGTAAACAGTTTTTTGAAGTTTGAGCAAAGCCAAAGCCTAATAATTTTATTCATTTCAGTATATACTAAAACACCAAACGAGCAACATAATTAAAACATACAAAACGCAAAAAATTTAACCCACAAAGTGCTCTTGGAGAGATGATAGCCTATCAAAAGGAATCCCGAACCATTGGTTCTTGCAGGCTTGCAGCAAGTTGGCACAAATCTAATACTGTAGACATCATTTTGAGATTAAATTTCCTGAGTACAACTGCCAAACAGGAAGGTCAACAAGGCGTGAATAGAATGGTTTTACAACTTGGTCAACTAAGCAGTTCCAGTCAGCCTTAAGGTTTTTCTTCATGAACATCATCAGTATCACAAAGTATTGGTTTCCCGTTAGATGTGGGCCAGAAAGAATATATTTGACTCCCACACGCATTCAAAGCCAAGTTAATGGAATGGGTTGCCCGTGACTCCACTGTCGAAGTTGATGAGTCTCTTCTTATTTTAAACATATCCAACACTAACCTTACATATGAATCCCGGACACAAGACATGAGTTCACGATTCCAGGATTCAATTAGCTGGTTTCCTGCAGAGATTAATATATAAGCAGAAGGCATCAATGTATTAAATCTTGTAAGATAAGTACATAAGTGCAAATGGCATACCTCCTGGTGTCCATTGTGATTCTTTATGATGTGGTCCCTATACCAATCAATTGATAGTAATTGCCGTATCACTGAACCAGCTGCTCTCAGATCCTTCAGTCTCAAACAGAGGGACCACCCGCAATCTATTTAAGTGATGCAAGATCCAATTGTATGAGCACAATGACATACATATATATACATGATAAATTGTCCGATATTACTTGGAGGCAAATTACAAAAGTAAGTGTATAGAGGAACAAAAAGGAAGCCTTACGGTCCACCAAGAGATGATTTTCTTTGTATCCCGCAAACAGGAAAACAATTATGTATCTGCGTACGAGCTTCTTTCTGCAGAAGCTCCACAGCAAGGACATCATTTGCCTGTAATATAAGAAGCATAACATAACTATCAGGAATCCAACAATCTTAGACATTGATAAAGCACGGGGGATTCCACAGCTCAAACGATATCCTGGTTATTCACCCCCTATCGGGATGGACCACCCAGCTATACCTTTGTCTCATCGTTTAACACGCCAGATACACAAACACTTAATCATCTACTTCTCATAAACTCAACAGTCTAGACCATCTACAAATTTAGACTTTATCAACTTACTTAACCAGGATTAACCATTGCTTTTAATACCTTATTTTAGGCCACCAACACGAATCTGACTTATAAGAAAATTTCTTCACATGTGAAGGTTTTCGATACCTAATTTCTTCACATGTGAAGGTATTCGACACCTTATTTCTTCACATGTGAAGGTATTCGACAACTTATTTCTTCACATGTGAAGGTATTTGATACCTAATTTCTTCACATGTGAAGGTATTCCATACCTAATTTCTTCACATGTGAAGGTATTCCATACCTAATTAACTAGCTTATAACACTTAAAACCTGATTGCTAATCTATATATTTACATGTGAGTTATGCTCAAATTAAACAATTAAAATAAGTTCAAACACATAATAATTATCAATTATACAATAAAATTTAATCAAAAATAACAGAAGTTATAGTTACCTATCAATTTGTGTATAGTATGAATGGAAAAGTAGATCTTCTTTATCAAACCCAGCTTCTGTTGACCTAATTTCATTGATATCTCCTTCTTAATCACTCATATTTGTCTAATTTTATATTTTTATGATCAATTAATATTCCGGTGAGTATTCCGGCAGCGATACCGGTAGAAGACGGTGGTAGAAGGTTAACGACGGTGGAAGAAGGTTGTAGAAGGTGTAGCGGTGAAGCGATAATTGTGGAGGAGTAGTGGTGGTTCGATTTGGCGGTGAAGCGGTGGTTTGAACGGTGGTGGTTGTGAGAATAGTTGTGTTTTCACGTTCAATGTAGAAGATGTTTTTTTTTTTTTTTTTTTTTTTTTTTTTTATGTATAAGATGTGGATTGGTAATTACAAAATTATCCTTGGTTAGTGCAAATGGTAGGCTAATCTTAGCCATTAGATCTAAAAAAAGGAGGGACTAGATGGATGGCTAGGATCTCTTCTCGCGTTCTCACAAAAAATGGACTTCTCACAAGAATGACCCCCTATATATATATATATATATATATATATATATATATATATATATATATATATATATATATATATATATACTAAGTATAAGAGTATATATATATAAGTATATATATGATTAAACAAATAGAGAGAAATAGCAAGCTATATCTATGCAAACAATGTAATCAAATAAAGCATATTTATCTAAGCATGACAATGAATTATGAAAGAATGGCGTACCCGGTGGTCTTCAAAAAATCTTCAAAATCATCAAGATGACATATAGACTTTGAGAAAGTCTATGTTGAGAGAAACTTCAAGATTGCCTCAAAGAATGTTCATTTAGCCATTTGATCCCCATTGTTTCTTTGGTCCAAAGTTGTTTGGTCCAAACATGTTTAACATTTGACTAGGATGCATGAAAGGTGGTAGTATACCCCAAGGATTGTAGCTTTGTTGGTAGTTCCACATTTGATTACTATTGTTATTATAGTTTTGCCTATTTTGGTTTCTTCTTGGTTGAGGTGTTCTAGACCTAGGATTAGGATTATTTGGTTTTCTAGGTGGTGATGTTTTAGATTTTGTCTTAGGTTTAGAAGATCCTGCCTCATTTTTTAAAGACGGTTTATAGAAAACTTTTACTTCTTTATTGTTGGCAAGATGTATTTTTCTATCATTAATAAGTATATACTTAGGATTAGATTTTAGAGGTTTTTGTTCATTAGGTTCATTTTCGAATTTGACATTTTTAATCTCACTTGTTGAAGCTTCATTTGAATTATATCCTAAACCGGTTTTATCTCCGGATGTTCTTTAAATACTTATTATTTTACTAAGTGAGTGACTACTATTTTTAAATTTATCAAGTTTGCGAATTTCTCCCCTAAGTATTTCGTTTTCACCTTTAAGCTCTTGACATGATTTACATTCTTCAAAAATTTCTTTACCTTTTTCAAGTTGATGTATTTTAATTTTTAGTTCTAGTACTTCATTTTCCAATTGATTGTTTATGTATTTTAGTGATTTGTTTTTGGCCATTACTAGTTGTCCTAATTTGCATAGCCTATTATATTCATTATCTAGATCTTTTTCATTTAATGATAAGCTTTCATCACTAAAATATTCGGTTTCGGAACGTACCTCATTTGATCTCTTGTCATCATTGGACATTTTCCAATGAGGCGATTTGGATCACCACACTTGAAACATTTCCTTTCAATCTTGTTGTTCTTGTCATCCTTACTCTTTTGAAATGTTTTCTTTTCATCATGCGGTTGTCTTACGAATCTTCCTCGCCTTTTGAAGAATTTCTTAAAATCTCTTACGGCCATGGCGTATTCTTCGTCATCACTTTCGGAAGATGAGCTATTTTCGATACTAGATTCCTTTCTAGCTTTCAAGGCGATTGACTTGCTTTGCTCTCGTTTTTCTTTGACCATTTCGGAATCCTTCTTAATAATAACTTTGTAAACTTTTAGATTTCCAATTAATTCATCAAGTTGCAATGTTGACAAATTCTTTGATTCTTCAATCGCCGTCATTTTAGCTCGCCATTTTGGATGAAGAGCCCTAAGAAACTTCCTAACAAAATTCTTACTAGAAAAATTCTCATCAAGTGCTTTTAAACTTGTGATGATAGTGTTAAATCTAGCAAAAGCATTATCAATTGATTCCTCTTCCGGAATCGTGAATTGCTCATATTGTTGAACAAGTAGATCTATCTTATTATCTTTGACTTGACTATTACCTTGGTGAGTTATTAGTAAAGAGTTCCAAATTTCTTTTGTGGTTTCACACATAAAGATCCTTTCGTACTCTTTACGTGGTAGCGCATTATAAATAACCATTTTTACTTCATTATTTTTAGCAAGTTTTCTTTTTAAATCATCATTTTGTTTTTCAAATGGTACGATTTCATCTTTCTTTGTTTCGGAGTTATTTTGAATAGGTAAAAAATCACCATTAGTAATAACATGCCAAAGATCTAGATCTTTTGACTTCACATAAGTTTCGAATCGATTTTTCCAATATAAAAATCCATCACTTTCAAATAGTGGTGGTCTTTGCATAGATTGCCCTTCTAAATATTTTTCAGATTCCATAGATCGTTACAAGTTTTAAAATACAATATATTTTAAAGATCTTGCTAGACGTAGCGCCTGATACCAATTGTGGAAAATTAGAAGGGGGGTTGAATAGTTTTACGTCCTTTTTAAATTTATTATCAAAATATTTTGTAGCTTATTAAAAAATTTCGATTCGATCTCAAGTGAATTCAAGTGACAACCAATATAAGCAATTCTAATCTAATAATGAAAGTATTGAAATGTAATGAAGAAAAGATAGAGTTAGAAAGATCAAACCACAACACGCGAATTTATAGTGGTTCTGCTACAAGGACACCTTCCTTGCCCTATTCCACTCCCCGAGTACCACACTCGAGAGTTTCTTCACTATGTCAAAAAACTCCTTATGGTGGAGAAACCTTACACATCTTGGCTTACACGAGTTAACGACACTAAGCTAAATGTCGAGTTCTAATCGTAGCTAGAACCAATCTCACAACTTCTTCAAAGGCTTCACACCTTCTTCACACCTTCACAACTTCTTCAAGACTTCACACCTTCTTCACACCTTGTCAACTTCACACCTTCTTCTATGCACAACTAAGTCACAACTTCTAAACTACTTTACAACACACCTAGTTTCTACAATCAACAAATTCACACAACACTTTTACAAATATCTAACACTACTACAATATGAAACTAGCTATTCACAACACTACTACAATTAGATGGATGTAGAGGAGTGTTCTTCTTCTTGCACTTGAATAGATGAAGCTTTGGATCACTTGGAAACAAAGACTTATGAATTATATGATCAAAGGATTTTAGATCTAGAAATGGAGGTTGGATCAGAAAGTTTATAGTGCAAAAAGGTGAGAAAAAATATGTGAAATGATCCAATATTTATAGGGCCAGAAAATACTGTTCTGGAGCGTGTCGGTCCCCTTAATTAGAGGGCGGTCCCCTTAATGATTAAGGGGGCCGCCTAGTAAAATTATGGGGGCCGCCCTCCTGAACGTTGGAAAAGTTTTTCTGGATAAAATTTGCCCTTTTTGGTTGGAAATTTGAAATCACATCTTTGTAGTTTAATATAGCATTACCAAAAATGATTTACAAATATATATAAAATGTTTATATCATTTTATAAGATGTTATGTCTTAAGACAAAATTTTCTTTGATCATGTAATGCATAAGATACATAGTTTATGCATACCTTAAGTGATATTAGATGTAGAGGTAAATATTTGTTACAAAATACTTGTTTACGTCTTATTCTTGACTTAATTTGATTTGAGTTTTGTGATTATCAAAACATAGGTTTATTGAGAGATATTAATAACATTTTTAAACATTATTTATATCAACAAATTCTATTAAAAAAATTTATTTCAAGGTATCTGCCGCTGCAACGCACGGGTACCCTGCTAGTAACAGTAAATTACGGAGTAGTAAATAAGACCATAAATTTTAAGACCTTGTTACTCGGCTTGGTATCAATCAAGCCCAACTTTGAACACTATTCACTTTGTTAATTAGAGTTCTTTTCGCATATTAGGTGCAGTTTGGTTTGAGGATGTGGAATGGTTTTGGCTTGGATTTGACGTTAATATGTAGTTTGGTATATGCTTTTTGATTTATATATGGGAGTCAAGCTCAAAAACTGATACCACATCAAACTAGTGGGTATCGTATGAATCCAAAAATTTTGTCAGAATTTAGTACTTATTTACTTTCTAAGCCACAAGTTTTTTTTACTCAAGCACTTTTTCATCTTAATTTTTATTAAATATTATTTATTTTTCTCACTCTTCATTTAATTCAAAACTTATACAAAATCTAAATCCAAATCCAAATCCTAAACCCATCCACAAACAAAACGGACCCTTAATGTTTTCTTACCAAAACAGTATTCCATTGGTTTCTTTATTCAAGGTTTGTCAACGAGAGCTCGCACAGCTTTAAATAATTAAATATGGAGACGTTAATTTAGATACTAATAGATCAATCTTTATTTTTTAACTTTATCTAATCTAATAGATGAGATTAATCACAATAATTTAAAAAATACATGTTCGTTATTTATTTTTTTTTTCCAGATATTAATATCTTTCAAACCGTTAATCGTTAAGCGAAAAAAATATACCATTACGACAAGCATTTAATTATCCTTCTATACAGACACTTTGATATATTTTCGAGATTATATCAAAGTGCTCGTCTATAGATCGATAATTAAAAGCTGGTCGCGATACTATAATTTGTTTTGTCTAACGATTAACAGTTAATGAGATATTAAAATTATAAAATATATGTGAAATATTAAAATACTTTTAATCTCATCAATTGATTTTATTTTAGATATTTGGTAAGGATGAGTCTCTTTGTATGTGAAAAAAGTTTGGTAGGTAAAATAACTTTCTTCTAAGTTTATTAATTACAAAATCTGAACTAATTAAGATAAATAATGAAATCAAGTAATGTGCATTAAATGTAATATTAAATTTAATAAAAAAGTTCGTACACCTTAAGCGATGCCTTTAGAACCATAGTTGTCAGGATTTCGATCCTGATCTTAGGATCTTATGATTTTACGATACTGCAAAGCAAAAACGATCAAGATCCTACATAGGATCTTTGCAAGCTTAAGATCTTATAGGATACCGATCTTGACCATACGATCTTAAGATCTAATCCAATACGATCTTACTTTTTTCGGATTACAAACTAAAAAACTATAAATTTATAGGATTATTTATTTATTTATTTATTTTTATTTTTTTTATAATTCAAAAAACAACATGTTAATCTATTTAAACATTTAATAATCATAATTTAGGACAATATTTCTAAGAAACATTTATGAATTTTGTGTTTATAATGTATAATAATTTGTAGATTTGTATAATGTTACAAAAATTATTAAGAAATAACATTAGAGTAGGATCTTAAGATTTCGATCCAATCTTACGATCAATATTTTGCAAAAAGACGAAAATGATCCTGGGTAGGATCCCGATCTTGAAAACCTTGCTTAGAACACTTTTTAGACAATCATTTATTAAATATAGTTTGTAACAAGAAATTTGTAACCAATATACATATTTTTTCTTTTATTTATTTATTTAGTTATTTTTTGCATTTGACCAAAGCAGACAAGATATGGTATATGTGAAGAACTTTGATAATGTATTTCCAGTTACATCCTGACATGGCAATTAACAATCCAATGCATGATGCATCTTACAGGACACTTTCTAGGAGCGAAAAAGAAAACAATTTTCTTGTACATAAGGTTTTTATGAGATAATTATTTTTAAAAGTATCAAAGTTGTTACTTTTATTGAGTTGTGTATCATTTTTTTTTTCTTCTAACAAATGTGCAAAACTTGCAAATCTTACCTATCTCAACACTTGACGGGGTTTTGGTTAGTGTTAATTACATAAATCTTCCTTCTGGTTAGGCCCAAATTGCAAGTTTCGTCCTAATGGTTGTTTAGCAAATGATTGTTAGTAACGTTACTCATTTGTACTAATAACTGTTTTTAATTACTGCAAAATTTGGTTTTTCTAAAAGTAATTCTTTTCTACACAATTTCATACGCGTTTTTATTAAACAGTGAATAAAACCCGGATGTGTAAATTTATTATTAATTGATATTTATATAAACCTTAATGGACCCTAACCCCATACCGGACTTGGGCTATATTTATAATCTAATACTCCCCCAAGTTCGAGCGGCGAAATCGTGAAAGCTCGAACTGTAGTAGTAAAATAGAAAAGAAAAGAAAAACAACACATTAACGTAATAAAAGCATAAATTTGGCCGACTCGCAACGAAACCGTACCAACAGTCGACTAGTAACAATGTTCGACTGTAGAGATTGATACCAACGGTCATGTTTAGTAGGCTGGTAACAAATCCATACGAATAATCAACTAACAGAAAACAATTAAAAAACTATTTGTCCCTCTTCTCCTTTTCTTCATTAGCTTGGGTAGAACCAGATAAAGATGGATATATCCGTTTTATTATTATTATTATTATTATTATTATTATTATTATTATTATTATTATTATTATTATTATTATTATTATTATTATTATTTTGTCTTTTCATATTTACAAATACTTAGTGAATTCTTTCAGATACGAATACGGTGTATGGCCAGAGTTTCATACGCCGTATGCTGTTTGCAAGATGCATACAGAATTATCAAATAAGTTCTAAATCATGTCTTTTTCCATTTCTTTTCCAATATTGCTCCATAAACATTGAAAAAAATAAACTTGAGCAATAAAGTTTCAATTTAGTTATAAACATACAATAAATGAGCAATAAGCGCGTATAAATGACATATAAACATAGCATATATTTGATGTTATCAAATATCCCCCACTTGACTTCTACTTGTCCTCAAGTATACTCTAGATTAAGTAATTATAAAACATCCTAAACCTTGGTTTAGTAATTAAGCATCAAAGTAACTAACTCAACAACAGTGCATAACCATTACACCTCACTAGTAAGAAATGAAATTCGCTCATCTCTCATAACTAATCTAGGGTATTTATTTAGTGGTATACTCAATTGCATAGTGCTGAGTATTTCATCATAAGCTTGGAAAGATTCAAATCTCTACTACTAGAGTCTTGAACAATGACCAATTTCAAAGGCAAAATGAGTTAAAATGTGAAGGCTTAAGGGTTCGCCATTCTTTTTAATCTCTATCGATACAAATCTCTACACGACCAAATCAATGACCGAGATCCTTACGATTGCTCACTCCTTAACTCGAATAAGCTAACGACTAGGGCTAAATAATCTTCACCAATAACATTACACCAAAAAGGGCGACAAAATCATAAATGCTCATCCAAATCCATGAATGCTCAATTCCCAAATTCGAGTAAGCTAAAGATTAGGATGAAAAATGAATAAGGGTAGGATAAGGCATGAAAACATATATAATTGTTTTAAACTGAAAACAAACAAAATAAATGGATTAAGTCCGACACAACCAATTGCTACTAGCTACTACCTTACCACAAACCTGAAAGAGACATTTATCATTGACTAACTCACGCTTTAACATGAAAAACACACGATTTAGTGATACACAAATTAGATTAAAATATACCTCGATCAACATCATCGACATAACATACCAACTTGGCTATCCCGAATAACCAACTCCAATAGAATCTCGAAATATACAATACAATAGTGGAAAAATTATGCCACTTTTACACTAAAATTAAGTGATTTACGTACCACTTAGACTACTAACTCATAATTCATTTTTTTACTAACATAAATTGCAAAACAAATTAATGACACATTAGATTACCATTTCACCAACAATATCCCATTTATGATACTTATTAATGCATAGGAATTCGAATGATATAAAAACTAGTGAAAGTAGTAATACAAGAATATTACACAATATACATACTTTCACATTCCCATTGCATAGTTCAATTTCCCCAACCAATGTCTCTCTAGAAATGAATCAAATGAAAAACTCACACTAATATAGGAAATACACAGAAAACATGTAGCAACTAGCAACCAAATAAGGACTTTAATCTACACATTAGTCTAAGGTGTAAAGGTGATAAAGATTTATTTGATACCTTTTTAAGGGGTCATTTAAGCTAAAAATTGTATTTATATGATCAAAGTACTAATTTCTATGGAGTAATGGGGAATGTCATGTGTTACCTCCATATTTATGTTAATGTTTAAAGTACTCCACATGTTTTGATTTTCTTAATTCGGGGCCATTAATTAATTGTGTATAAAGTATGTAAAAGTTTAAGTGTATGGAGGTTGCAAGATCCCTTTGATATATTACTTCGGATGGTAGGGTAAAAATGTATGAAAAAAATTATTATATAAAAAAAAGAAAAAGTTATAAAAAGAGAAAAAAAAAGGTAGAAAAAGAAAAGAGAAAAAACATACGAACTACCATCCCATTTCTTTTATTTTTGTTTATGTAAAGAAAGTGTCAAGAAGAGTACAAAAAGAGTTAGTAGTCAGCGAGTCAAGTCGAGTCGAGTCTTGGCTTAGCAGCGCCTTATTGTACATGTAATTGACCAAGATAATTGACTTGCCACCAGTAAAAATTCACTTTATCCAATAAAATCGTGCTTTTCCATACCCTTACACCAAACGTTACAACCCTTTAAAAGACCTCTTTGATAGTTTATCCTAGGTGCTTACACCAAGGTGGTGGAGGTTTGATCCATTCTCAAGCCTATGGTAATCTATTTGCTATGACAGGTAGAGAGTGTTTTATTTTCCTGTTTCCATATGTTATATAACTTTATGCACCCGAGAGATGTGAGAATCCAAACACTTTATGTGAGGTGCTAGTATATAATTTCCATGCTTATTTCATCTATCGTGGAACAATTGTATGTTGTAATTACTTTTATATTAATATTAAATGACCCATAACTTGTAAATTTATTAGAATAAAAGCATATTTGGTTGAGGACAAGCAAATCCCAAGTGTAGGGATATTTGATAAAGATTTATTTGATATCTTTTTAAGCGGTAATTTAAGCCTAAAATCATATTTATATGATCAAATATTGCCTCAAATCGTTTCTTTTTGCATTTTAGGTACTTGGGATGAGAAATCTGGAAATCGGCACTTTTTGGACGTATTTGGACGAAAAAGTGACGAAAATGACAAAGTCACAAAAACCCGTCAGAAAAGGAAGGCTGACGGTGTCACAAGCTACAAGGTGAAGTCATCACTTGATGTTGGAGCTTGATAATGATTACATACGCCGCTTCAGAGATAATTCATAAATTAACACCTCACAACGTCATGTGTATTTTGGAGTAGGGAGCAAAGTTGTCAAAATCGCGCCTAAGGCGCTAAGGCGCACAAGGCGCTAGCCTTGAGGATTTTTTTGACTCGAGGCGCACGACATGCATGACTCCCCAAAAAAGCGCGCGCCTTGGCGCTTTTTGCGCCTTTGAGCCTTGGGGGATTTTTGCGCCTAGGCCATATTTTGCGCCTCGGGGGGTTTTTTTTTTTTTTTTTTTTTTTTTTTTTAAGATATAATACATGGGCCTTTTAAGTCATAGGTGAGTATTTATATGATTTGTAAATTTGAATTGATTTTTATGTTTATTTTATTGATTGAAATTTTCTTTAAGAAGTTATTTTGTTTCATTAAGTATTTTTTTACGACATATTATCATGAAAATGTGGCATTGTGTATTGAATATTAATATGTTGCTTGCTTGATATTTTGGGTTAAATTGTGAGCTTTGTTAGATGTAAGCTACAAGTGTAGGACACAAACATATTTAGTCTGATATAGATTTTAATCTCTATATATGTCATCGAGGCAAATAGTTGATCCGTTTTAGAAGTGACAACCGATCCATTTTAATATTTATATTGCAATATGTGTTATGCATTAAGTATTTTAATGTTATTTTGTATTATTTAAGCTATATAAATGGTCACATATGTTATAAAAAACTTAATGTTTTTAGTGCGCCTCGCATTCATGAATCCCGCGCCTTGGAATGCGCCTCGACTCGAGGCTCTTTGGCCCCCTTTGCGCCTTAGTGCGCCTTGCGCCTTTCAGAACACTGGTAGGGAGTTACATTTTAAATCAACAAGAGACGGCCCAGATCTACTACTAAGGGACAACGTCAATAAGAAGGTGACGGCGTTAGGGTTTACTGAGTGAAGTTGTCAGAACGGCGACTTGCATAAGACGAAACCCGAATCACAGAGAGCTGACGGCGGTAGGATCCATAAGCTGACGTTGTTAGAGATGTAAAACTATATATATTTTAGTATGTTTTTCGTTATAAAGTGTGATATCTTGGAGTAGGGTTTTAAGAACGATTTTCTCAGCTTTTGTAAAGGTTCTACAGCCCTCAAAACACATGTTTTGTTAAAGATAAGTTATCCTTTTAATCATTCAATATGTTTATGTGTTGTTTATTTACTTGTTTATCTTTTCTTTTCTTTAACATGCTAGCTTAAGTTAATTAGTGTTTGCTTAGATTTGACGAAACCTAGTTATTGAATGTTGATTTGTTGACTATTGTTTAGTTGATTGCTTCGCTTAAGGTTAAGAAAACTGGCTGACCTCTTATATGTAACTAGCTTGAACGTCTTAGAAACGCAACCGTAGAGAGCACTATTGGTTTTACTCGTTGTATTATTTGCATAAATTGCGGCTTGTAAATCCTAGAAAACTTAATAGACTTTCAGGGTTTTAAGGGAGACTAATATTCATAGAGTTGGGGACTTTGGCACCTCCCACGATTGATATTAAGGAATAAAACGCTTCAACTAAAACAAGGACGTGATAATTCAATGAATCAATAGGAGATAACTAGGGAGTAATTTCATCTAAGTGAATACGTTTTCCCCAACATAAGAAGTTCACCAATTTACTTTTCTTTGTTAATTAGAATTAAAGCTCTCTACTATTGAGTTATGTTATTATCATTTAGGTATACATAACACCGTTCGGGCCATCATAATTCAGAGGTAATGTAGTAAATATTTGAGGAGCCAGGGCACTTTAATTCGTAAACCCGGCAAACTCGTCAAAATGATTACCCAAATGAAACCCCTCACATGAAGCTCCCTAGTATTGTGTTATGTTTTAAGTAAAAATAGGTTTTTTTTATTATTTATATGAACATAGTCCATTTAGTCCCTATACTTATGTATTTAGAGAAATGGCAGAAATAGTCCCTAAACTAACTTTCTATATTTACCATTTATACCTTTAACTTTATAATATTTGCAAAACTAGTCCTTATAAGTTTATAACTTATTCTACTTTCTATCCTAGGGTTCTAGAACTTTGAAAAAAGGGTCCTTATACTTTATACTTCTAAGTTATGTCAAAAATAGTCCTTAGATTTAGTATTTTCAGAAAGTTACCATATATACCCTTGTGCATGAAAACTATTGCAAAACTAGTCCTAATTTCATGTAAACTATATTTTATTGAAACAAAAGAGTTTTCTAACTTATGTTTAACTAATATATACTTAACTAAGTCTCTTAAATCATATTATAGCACATGTTAAGGCAATTTAACGTATAAACACGTATTTTTCTAAAATTAGGGTTTCTAAATGAAAACTTCAAAATGAAAATGATCAAGGCTCATGTAAGGGTTCTAAGACATTCTATATCTATCCTAGGTCAGTACTAAGACTATTAGAATCAAAGTTTAGGCTTACTTGGGTCGTGGGAGTCATAACATGGGATATAGGGTTTTCTCGACTAGGTTTTCAGTTCGACAAGGTTCTAGGGCTATTGTACTCGACTCCTATGGGTTCTAGGGATTTAGTACTACAGAAATGTATGTGATAGAGAAGAGAGGAAGGTGTGAAGTGAAAGGGAGGAGGGTGCTCGCTATTTATAGGGTGCGTTTGGATTGTCGAGCAAGAAAAGGAAGGTGGAGGTGTTGAGGGGGGATAGGTGACTAAGCTGAGGTATGGGGTAACTAAGGAGACCTAAAGGGATGACTAAGGGTGGCTATGGGTAGCTAAGGGGCTGCCCTAGGCCGGTTGTGGCGGTGGTGTGTTTAACGAGCCAAGGTGGTGACAAGGAGGTGATCCACCTCCTTGTGTGCCTGGTAGGGAGGTACTAGGGTACTAGCCCTAGTGCTTAAGCTACTAGGGTGCTTGGTTGAGGAGCTTGAGGTGCTTTGGTTAGGTTTTAACTAGTTTAGTTTTAGTTTTGACCTAGTTTTGTTTAATGAAAGATTAAGGTCTAGCCTAACGTTTTGTGCCTAGATTAGGGTCCTATGAGTGTTTAGTGACAAAGATAAGAGTGGGCAAAATTAGTTGCTAGCCATCTAACCCAAAATTACTAATTAAACAAAATAAAATAATATAACACGAAAAGTAAATGCGGTGGATTACTTATAAGAGACAATTGTGTTCACTTAGATTTCACTACTCCCTAGTTATCTCTTATTGATTTATTGATTTGTTACAATTGGTTGATTGAAGGATTGTATTCCTTAATACTGGTCGTGGGGGCGTGTATGTCCTTCCCCAACTCTATTAGTATCTATTTCTTCTTATGATGACACGTTTAGTGTCCTACCACAGAATCATCAACATCTACTCATGCATTAAATACAATCAATAAAACCGTAGTACACATCCGATTACGTTTCTTAAGACATTCAAGCATGTTACCGTATAGGAGATTAACCAGTTTTCTTAAGCCTAACGTGAGTCAATCAACCAAACAATCAATAACAAATCAACAATCAATAATTAACAACTAGGTTTCATTAAATCTAAGCAAACACTAAGAGATCTAAGCTAGCATGTTAATGAAAAGAAAAGACAAACGAATAATCAAACAACACATAGACATATTGAATGATTAAAGAAGAACTTATCTTTCAATTAAACATGGAAGAGAATAGGGTTTGAAACCTTAAAGTTGCTATAAATTTTGGAGTACAAAGTTCCCTCAAAGTTCCACAAGTTCCACCTCTCTTAATTGAAAAAAATCTAAAAGTATATATAGAGATACATAGGTGACGGTTTCACGCTTTGGTTGTGACGCCGTCATCTCGCCGTCATTAGCGTTTCTTGATGCCCAATTAATCTTTTTGACGTCGTCACTCTTTATTATCACTGGGCTGTCTCTTGTTAATATCATTCGTGACGGCCTACTCCAAATAACACGTGACGCCGTCACGTGTTAATCCTCCAAAAGTTCTTTGGCCCTTAATTTGCAAATAAATTCCATCACTTGAATCTTCAAGTCACGACGTCACCCTGTAAGTCGTGACGTCGTCACGTGTACTTTCCAGCATAGTTTCTTGATTTTGTCGTTTTCTTCACTTTTAACTCCAAAAAAATCCAAAATGCTCAGAATTCTCGTCCCAAGTACCTAAAACGACAAAAGAAGCGATTTAAGGTAATATTTGACCATATATTTATGATTTAGGGCTTAAATGACCCCCTAAAAGCGTATCAAATAAAACCTTATCAAGCACATTGGTGGGGAACTTTTGGTGGTGCAACTCCTAATTTGAAAAAGATTGCAATGAGGATTCTTTCGTTAACTAGTAGTTCATTGGGGTGTGAAAGGAATTGGAGCACGTTTGAAGGGGTTCATAGACTTTATTCAAATTATAATTATATATCATTGTATTGTATATTTTATAACATTTTGTTGCTTTTAACTTTGTAGATACATACAAAGAAAAGAAATAGATTGGAGGCGAGTAAATTGAACAGTCTTGTTTGTTTAATTCAACTCTAATCTGACGGAAAAAAACAAAAGGAGAAAAGAAAGGAATATTGAAGTGCTATTATCAAACGATAGTCACATGGCTCAAGAATGGGTTGCTGAATGTGATGGAGATGGAGATGAACAAGTTGAGGTTCAACCTGATTCAGAAGCATATTGGGAAGCGATTGGTGAAGCTATGGAAGCCCATGAAATTATACAACCCCAACAAAGTTCTAGAACTGCAACTAAAACAACTCCAAGAGAACTTTTTTACGAAGATTTTGAATCCGGCAATGAGGAGGTAGAATATGAGGAAGGTGAATAGGAGTCAGATGGAGTTCAAGTCAGAGTAGATTGCTAAGATGAAGAGTAGAAGGTGATATCACTATTGGACTTATGGTTTTAATGTTTTATTTAAGTTTATTAAACTAACTATGAACTTATGGTTTTAAGCATGTTAAACTTTTTATCTTCCTGTGAGTTTAATGCGAGTCTGCTATTGAAATGCTGATTTTCTGATGTGGTAGTATGGCCTCAGTTCAGTTTTTTCAGATATTCCGCAGTCGTATTTTACTATTTTATGTTATGGTGTTTGTCTGCAAAATACGAGGTTTTGTTATGGTGTTTGTCTACATGTATGCTGATTTTTTGTTTTTATGTTATGGTGTTTGTCTACAAAATACCATGTTTTGTTATGGTGTTTGTCTACACGTATGCTGATTTTTTGTTATGGTGTTTGTCTGCAAAATTATTCCAAGTTCTGCAAATATGCTGATTTTCTGTTATGGTGTTTGTCTGCAAATATGCTAATTTTCTGTTATGGCGCAAATTATGCAAATACGAGGTTCTGCAGTCGTATGGTCTGCTGAATTGGAGCACTTTGGTAGTACCAGGTTCTGCAAATGTCTGTTATAAATATAATTTAAGTTTTGTTTTGTGATACATGTTGCCTATTAAAAAAAATAAATAATTCCTTTATAATTTATGGTCCCACCGAGAACCCGATATATCGCCGCTAAGACCGATATATTGCTTGAAGGTGGTTGACAGCCGTGGTACCGTAAACCGATTTTACAACCTTGGCACCAAATGGATGTCCACAACGCATTTTACATGGATAATTAAATGAGGAAGTTTACATGCAACTTCCTCTTCGATTTGTAGTCCGAGATAAAAGTACAGAGTGTAGGCTCAAGAAATCACTGTACGATTTGAAGTAGGCTCCACTATGTTGGTTCGCCAAATTTTTAAGGGCTCTAAAAGACTTTGGCTATGCGCAATCTTTATATGACTATTCATTATTTAGTTATTTTAAAGATGAAGTTCAAGTACATATTTTCGCTTATGTTGATGATGTAATTGCTGGTAGAAATAATTCAGCGAAACTAAAAGGTTTCAAATTATTTAAGTCGATGCTTTTACATGAAATACCTTGGAGCCGAATCCGGATTGTTAGGGTGCAAGCCAGCCTCCTTAATATCCGATGGATGAAAACCATAAGTTGGCATTAGCAGCACCTCGAGTTGTGAGATATTTGATACGCAACCTTGGTCAAGGTGTATTTTTTAGTTATAATCGTGATCTCTATGTGTTTGCATATTGCGACTCTGATTGTGTGAGCTGTCCATTGACACGGAGATCATTAACGGGATACTTTGTTATGCTTGGTCAATCTATGGTTTCTTGGAAGACGAAAAAGCAACATACCATATCTCGATCATCTTTGAGTATCGATCCATGGCAAAAACAATCTGTGGATTGCAATGGCTTAAGGGTCTTCATCACTCATTTGATGTGGTTCATTCAAGACCTATGAAGTTGTTCTGTGATAGTCAAGCATCTATTCACATTGCCGAGAACCCCGTATTTTCACGAACGAAGATGGTTTGAGTGCTATTGCAACCAAACTAGGCATCGCATTGATACTTGATTCTTACACGTCCACTATGTGCATGGAGTCGTAGGGTAGGTCTAGTTATGCACGTGCCATGATTGAGTTGAGAGCTGATACAGAGTTGAAACCCTCCCTCCGTGGTGGCGGTACCAAAATTCGAGGGTGAGGAGTATACTATGCACATTATTCTTACTGAGTACGAGTGGACACCTCCAAGATGCTCAAGTTGTAAGGTATTTGGACATATTTTTAATGAATGTCCTAAGAAACATGTATCGGATGTTATTAAGAACACGAAAACATCAAGACAACCTATTCGTGAGGTTCATATTGGTTCGAAGACTAAGTTCACTTATCAATCGAAGGCACCAAGGAAACCTAAGGAGACAAATGATAAAATGATACCAAGGTTCCTTCTACATCGAATTTGTTTGATGTTTTAAGCTCTATGGTGGATGTGGAGGATGGAGAGGGTCATTCGGGTCCTTCCAATTCGAACATGATAGCGTCAATATCAACATAAACTATTAATCTTTATAATTCTAGATGTCCACGGTTGACTAAAAGTATTTAGTTAATGCATTTGAAAATACTGAAAAACAACACAGAAATTAATAAATTATCAAAATTTCATTTAAGTTAATACATTCTAAATATTCAAAGTCGTACATTACATGATAGAGTGTCCATATCAACATAAACTAGCAGGTTGACATAGATGGTCAAACAATGAGCACCAACCATATGGGCATCAACAACTAATCAAGATAGAGACCTGTGATTGTCAAAGTTGAGGATGACCCAAACATACCACATGAAAGTTTTCAAACTTAATGACCCACCTATCCCTTAAGGTCCAATCTCCACTCAAATCACACCCACACAACTACATAGGTTTGTATGTTTTCTGTCAAGCAGATAAGATATTAAAACAAGGTACTAAATTTATGAACTCAATTCTGTAGGTTAAAAAAAAATTGAATAACAAGTTACGTTTTCACACTTGTAGTATGAAATTTATAGGTCCCTTGTGCATCAAAAAGGACCACCACTTCATAAAAAAAATAAGTTTTATGGTCCATGTCAATCACTCATGCCTTGAATCACTTCTTTTCTTGCTTTTTATCATCACAAGCTTCCACTTTCCCCTACTATTTCACTTTCTCATGTCTTTATTCATGATGCTTTAGTCTCTTTTATGTGTTTTGAGGTCAAAAAGAAGACTTGAGTGTGTTTAGATATGTCGAAAGAACTACCCATTACATGATTTCCATGCCAAACTTCAAAGGTACCACTTACAAAAGGCATTCTTGACTTTGGTTTGAGTTGGGAAAGTCTTATCCCTTGGATTCCATACCTACATTTTATCGTGGATGCTTTATCTAGAACCATGGTCATTACTTGTACTTTTATTTTAAAATATCTTATTCAACATCTCAGTATATATAGAAATCCAATTTTGGGTTAAAATGTTTGAGATAATTAACAAGTATAGAAAAGTTTTTTAAACAAGATTTCACACAAGCACCCAAACATAACACATGAAAGTTTTCAAAGTTAAACAAAGTACCTTTTACTCTAGGGGTGCCCGTGAGAAAGTTAAGGCCCAAACCAAAAATTTGTGTACTATAAATGTCTTCTCAAAAATTACTAGTAAATTTTTAGTCTCTCAGAAGAATTAGTCAAAATCTAATACCTACCGTATAGTTCAAATGCATTATGCAACTGTTAGTCAAACAACTAACACAATATTGAATAAAGGAAAAGGGATTTGTGAGTACAAGTTAATACCAATAATAGGATTAGATGAAAAGTCATTTATAATCAATGCCATCAACTAATTCACAACATAATAATATCTAAATAAATATAAAAGTTAAAGAACCACACAATTTCCACACTATTTTTCTAGGTAATACATCTTTTCTAGTCAACATTCGTTGCCCATTCTTACCACCTATATTTTATTGACACCTAGACTAAAAATAAGAAAATACTTCACTCCATTGATTTTTTCCACTCACTCTTTTCAACCCTTTAACCTCATTTTTCAAACTTAAAAAATGCACAACTCTCAAATAAAAATGTACAGCACTTCTTGTTTAATTGTTTTTATATGTAGTACTTTTCTACAAAAGCATTTACATCATTGACTTGCACATCCTGGATTGGGATTTGTACCTTCTCATTAGATTTGGTATTTTACCTCGCTCAGTTCTCGAGTTGAAATTTGAGAGGAAAGGAAAGGAAACGGAAAATTTTTTGTGTTCTTGAGTTTTATTTAAGAGGGGAAAGGGGATTTGTAAAGAAGAGGAGAGGAAGATTTGATGGTGAAATCTTCCTCCCACTTTTAGGAGGAAAGGAAAAAGGAAGGGGAAACAAACTCGAGAACTGAGCACTAGACAAAACGAGTACAAAGAACAAGAAAAATTTACTAACTTCTTCCCTCCTATCCATATCCATTGTCACAGACAAGAAAAAATATACCATTGTATGATTCAATGCATAACGTACAACCATGTCATACAATATCAAAATCAACCACATTTTTAACCAAGGCATGAAATTGTACAATACTGCAACACCAACTTGTACATTGTGCAATTAAAATTGTAACTTTTCATTTAACCAATTACTTATGCAAAATTCAACTATCATAACATCATTACATGGGAATTAAAAACAAGAAAAAAAATCATTAATTATTCATGAAGAACCTGAAACCCTAGGTGAAGTAACCGGAAACAAAGGCAATAATCGAGGTTGCTCCGATTCTCTCCTCGGAGTAGTCGCCGGAGATGGATGCAAATAAAACCCTTTCTTAGCAATAGCTTTCTCTTCAGCTTCAACGTTTAAGCTAGGACTATCTCCTGTCACTGGTGACCTATTAAACATATCTAGTGGTGTCACTGGACTTAATACTAAAGATGGAAAGTTAAGTATTCCTGGTGAGAGTATCTCAGGCGTATTGGGTCTCCTAGGTGACCCAGATAATCCATTAACAAAGCCAGGAACTAAGGGACTGATCTTGAAGTTTTTCATACTGTTTCTTCTTTCATATAGTTTTGAGGGTTTTTTGTTGGGGTTTGTTTTCATGGGTGGAATAGGGTTAGGGTTTCTTGGTGTGTCGGATCTTGCTTGCTTGATGGTTTCTTGGGATCCCGTTAGCATTTGGACTACTTTCTTGAAGGAAGATGTGTCAGCTTGGACAAAAGTTGTAGGGTATGGGTTGTTTGGGTCGGATCTTGTGATGGGCGTTGGTGGTGGTGATGAGTGGTGTGTGGTGCTTGTGTTGGAAGTGGTGCTAGTGTTGGGTGAAGGGTTTTTGGTGTCATGAGGTCTAGGTGAATAATTGTTGGTGGTGTTCTCCATTGATGATGGATGAATCTAGAGAGAGATGGTAGAAGAAATGTTTTAGAGAGAAGTGGTGAGAAGAGGTGTTAGAAGAAGGAGGAGGTGATGGTTTGGCATTTTGCATTTCAATTTGTTACTTTTGTTTTGGTTTGGTAGGAAATGTCTTGGTGGGACTTTGGATCTATACCTTTTAACATTCCCACTCGCATCTATAGAGACTCGACAATACTTGCATTTGACTGAGTTCCGTTGACTCGACCCCAACTATTAGTCATTAGATTTTCAAAAAAAAAAAAAAAAAAGCTACCGTATCTAGAAAAACTCAAATTACACCACAACTTTCGCAAAATACGCATTTCTTTTAATTTATGCCAATATACCCATGCATATAGTATCTGTCAACTAGTGTGAGAGATCGTACGAAGATTGTAATAAGTAAAGGTGACGACAATATGCGCTCAAAATATATATAATCTCTAACATATATATAAATATATATAAGAGGAGGTGTATGATGTAGACGTGCAAATTGACCGGTTAAAACCGGTTTTTGGTTTTGGGAAAATCGGTTTTAAAATAACCGGTTTTTTTAAAAACCAGTTTCGGTTTTGTCGTTTTTTTTAATCGGTTTTTTTTTTTGTTATAAATTTTTGGAATCGGTTTTTTACTTCGGTTTTCTTCGGTTATAAATGTTCGGATTCGGATTTTTTATCGGTTATTTATCGGTTCAATTTTTTTTTTCAGAATTTTACTAAAAACTTCAAACATTTATTTAATAAACTTATTAATTATCAAATATATAATTAAACAATATACTCATAACTTTTATTTAAACAATACAATTATAACTTTTATTTAAACAATACAGTTACACAACTAAAAAATACAATCATAATATTTAAACAATACAATCATAACTTTTATTTAAATAATACAATCATAAAAATATATAAATACTAATACATTTCAAGCTTCGGCATCATCACCCGAAAACATATTAGTGTACTAAAGTATTTCGAGCTTCGGCATTGCCATCACCCCTTATACACAACTACTCAAGCATAGTTGTCATAATCGCGCCTAAGGCGCGCCTAGACACAAGGCTCTAGCCTTTGGGCTTTTTTAAGATCGAGACTCACAACATGCATGAATCCCACAAAAAACGCACGCCTTTAGGGCTTTTTGCGCATAGGAGATGTAACAATATATATATATATATATATATATATATATATATATATATATATATATATATATATATATATATATATATATATATATATATATTAAAATATGATACATAGGCCTTTTAAGTCATAGGGTGAGTATTTGTATCATTTGTAAATTTGAATTAATTTTATGTTTATTTTATTGATTGAAATCTAAGAAGTTACTTTGTTTCATTAAGTATTTTGTTTACGACATATTATCATGAAAATATCGCATTGTGCATTGAATATTAATATGTTGCTTGCTTGATATTTTGGATTAAATTGAGAGCTTTGTTAGATGTAAGCTACAAGTTAAGAAACAAGCATATTTAGTCTGATATGGATTTTAATCTCTATATAGGTCATCGAGCCAAAGAGTTGATTCATTTTAGAAATGACAACTGATTCATTTTAATATTTATAATGTCAATATGTCATGCATTAAGTATTTTAATGTTATTTTTTGTTATTTAAGCTACATAAATAGTCACATATGTTATAAAAAACTTAATGTTTTTAGTGCGCCTCGCAGTCATGAATCCCGCGCCTTAGAATGCGCCTCGACTTGAGGCTCTTTGCCCCCTTTGCGCCTTAGTGCGCCTTGATCCTTTCAGAACAATGTACTCAAGATGATATTCTTCCAAAAAATCTTGTACATTTACGTCTTCAACATCAAATTCTTCAAACTCACCTTCATCTAATTCACCTTTGGTATTCGAAGGTGATATCCCCATTTCATCTTCTTCTCTTGCTATTGTTTTTTCAACTTCTTTATCTAATATCGGACCTTCCAACAATTTTTTATTTTGTATCCTATCTACTCCGTCAAAATAATCTTTAAAACATACACATACTTCCACAGATTCAGGGGTTAGTCTTTACCTTCTTTCCATTATAATTCTAGTACTAGTAGAAAAAGCCGATTCAGAAGCTACCGTCGAAGCTTGGACCGCTAATAAGTCATGAGCCATAGCGGATAAAATTGGAAATTGGATTTCCCTTTCTTTCCACCAAGTCAAAATGTCAAAGTTTGCAAACTCTCCGGGACATAAAGTTATTAAAAAGTTTGTAGCCATATATTGTCCCAATTCGCTTGTTAGGGCCGATTTTCTTTGATGCTTTGTAGCGTCTTCAAATAAACTATTATAAAGATTTATATTAATGTCTCTTGCCATTCAGGACGATCCGGCCCGCATTTGGTCAACAATTGGGTTTTGTTGGTGACCATATTTTGTTGCATAAATTCCAAATAATTTTTTAAAATTATCGCTAAATTTAAAAATTTTGAAATGTTATATAGTTGGGGTCTTCACCGTCTAATCCAAAGCATAAGTCTAAATTTTCTATTATTCTTGTTATTAAAAGTTCTACGCCTCCAACAAGTAAACATGGCGGCGGAACAAGTAAAAACCAAAGGTAAACTAGCAAAATATATTATAAATTTCTTTTTTTATACATTTAACCATTTTTCTAAACATTTGAGTAGGTGAGTTTTTTAATTCATCTAATTTTTTTAGTCATTGCATAAATTTGATTTAAAACTAATGGGCTAGTTGGGTAATAAACACCCGATAATATAGTTGTTGCCTCTTTAAGGACTTGTAAAAATATAGTTAAATCATTTAGTAGTTCCCAATCTTGGTCGTCTAGTATTATAACGGACCTATTTTTACTAATAAGTCTATCATTAAAAGCATGTAAAGTAACACGTTATCGTAATATATTTTCAAACATAATGCAAGTAGAATTCCACCTAATATTATTATCAAAGCAAGGTCCTAGGGGTGGTTCTTTACACATAATACGAAAACGTTTATAGTTAATTTGTCGTTCGTTGCTCTAACTAAATATAGTTACTAATAAATTACTAAATTTTGTCTTTAAACTATCACATATTTTTAATGCTGCTTGCACGGATAAATTTATAACATGAGCAACACAACGAGAATGAAAAAAAGCCCCATCTAAAATGGGTTTTATACGTAATTTAACAAGTCCATAGCTCTAGTATTATTTGATGCATTATCTAGTGAAATCGTAAAAACTTTATCATCTAAATTATATTCAACTAAAGTGTCATGTAATTTTTTTTCTTAAATTAGATCTCGTATGAGGATAACCAAATAGTTTAAAAGCAATTGTCCATTTCATTAATAACCAATATTCGGGATTAAACCAATGAGCCGTAACGGCGAGATAAGAAGCCGTACCATGTGGTGCGGTCTAAGTATCTGTAGTTATAGAAACACCATATTTATATTCACGAAAATCATCAATTATATCTTTTTTAGACATTTTCCATAAATTAAAAGCATCACTTCTAAGATTAGTACGACTTACATGTTGATACCGCGGTTGTAGCGTCCTTTTGATGATCTCCATAAGCTTGACGTTGTCAAAGTGGTTGAATGAAAGCGCTTGTTGAATGACAAACTTCGTAAAATCAAGTCGAAGCGCATCATTATCATATATAAAAACTTAACAATCCGCACCAATAGTAGCTTGCGACGTCTCACTTTGCACCGCCTTACAACTACCAATATGATTCCTAAGTGTAAAGTTAGACCCAAGGTTATTAAATTTCCTACATTTCTTGCAACGCGCCCTATCCAAATTATCAACCATAACACACAAATAGTAATTAGACCAAACATCACCTTCTCGGTTAGTTGGTCTAACTTTCATAACATCTTCATTTGTGTAAGCTTTTCGGGCATTGCTAGTAGAAACGACGGGAGTAGTGGAAGCTTGTTATGATTTGATGCGATTTGGATTGTCACACAAAAGTTTTATTTCTCAAGGGATCTTGAGAAACTTACAATCCCCGCCAGGCAAGTGTACCTGACCGATGTAGTATAGTGTAGTGGTAAGAACAAGGGGATTGATCGTTCTCCACATGGAATAGTGTTCGTTAGGATTGAAAAATCTAAACTAGGTCTAGAGGTGAGGGATGATTCTTTTTGTATTTTTATATTTAATGGAAAGCAAGTAAAATCTTGGGTTTTGAAGGATTTGACGGAATTAGTTGCTGGTCAACTAACCCAATTAACTACAAATGCAATAAAAATAAAATGACATGAAAATAAATGTGTGGGAAACTAATATGGAGAAAAACATGTTTACTTAGGTTTCACTACTCCCTAACTATCTTTCATTAATTGATAGATTTGTTACAATTGCGTGGATGACGGGTTGTATTCCTTAATACAATTCGTGGGGGCGTGTACGTCCTTCCCCAACTCTATAAGATTCTATATCTTCCTAACACGTTTAGTATCCTATCATGGCCTCATTAATATTCACTTATGCATTAAACACAACCAATTAATCGTAGTACACTTCCAATTCATGTTTCTTAAGACATCTAGCATATTACCAATAGGAGATTAGCCAGATTTCTTAAGCCTAACATTGAACTCATTCATACAACAACAATTAATAACAAATCATCAATCAATAATCAATAGCTAGGTTTCATTATATCTAAGCAAACACAAACAAACATAGCCTAGCATGTTAATGTAAAGACAAGCGTAAGATAGAATCAAACAACACATAGTGTCACACCCCGCCAAGGCGGAAACGCGAGTGTGTAACTTCATGGATATCATCACAACACATGGTGTCACCCCCCCCCCCCAAATACCTGAATGGCAGCGAAATGGAATACCTGGGGGTGACTGTCATAGCACCACAATTACAATTATATTGAACGACCTAAAGTGTCGTTTTGAAAATACATCGTTTGATTTATTTAAAAACATTCAGAGTTACAAAGCATAGGTCCCAAAGTCTTGAAAAGTTTAAGGAAATAAGTTTAGTACAATCAAACGATAATATATAAGTGCATGAAAATCCAAAATGAGACGCATCATCCTTGCTACTCAATAAAATGACTCCATGCATACCATGAAGGATAAACCCTAGTTACCTGAAAATACATTGCTAGAATGGTCAACATAAAGTTGGTGAATAATCATAGGTTTATAAGTTAAATCGGATGTACATTAGCCATAAGTAAAGTAAAGTGACAAAATGTCAGAAATAAAGCTACATTGGCTCTTAAGCTCATGACCCCGAAGCTAGACATAAGTTACTTGGCCCCAAATGAGTGTTTACCAGACACTCTAAATAAATTAGACATGAAATGCATCCGTAATTCCGTTGGAGCAACCCAAACACGGATGGAGGAGTCACCCTCAATAGATCTATTCACTCACTCTCGCTTGTAGATTAATTAACGCTCCATGATAATAAAGGGGACTTGTCATGACGTGGTAATAATGCAACTTAAGCAATGTAAGGAATTTATACTTTGGCATGTACAAAAAATAAGTGATGCAATGTATTCTCCCATTTGGGATTTGAAATCAAAATATTAAATTAGAAACGGGGCTATGAAAACTCACCTGAAACCATGATACTATGACGTGAAATGATAGGGACAACAAGGCGCGAATATAGCCGCAACCTAATATAAGTAATGACGATCTACTTTAGATCATGACGTGATGTAATGAATGCACATGCACATGATGCCTATACCACTCGTAACTTGAAAATACTAGTTATTGTCAAAGTAAAATATTTTCCATACTTAGGAAAAATAAGTCTAACTAGACTTATAAAAACTAGTCGTAATATATAATATATAAAATGTTAGTGTTATATCCATCGCTTTGAAATCCTTAAAATAACGTCAATTAGTCGTATAAATAAGCTTTGGGTCATACGTACTTCATTGATTAAAAATATAGCTCTTTAACAATATATCTAGAAAATATAGTACTTAGTACATAGTTTATTATTTCTATTAGTGACTACTAAAATAAGTAGAGTTTTGACGATTTTGAAACGTGTATATCTTTGTCGTTATAAGTTCGTTTTCCTCGTTCTTGATATCCACGGATTCGTTTTAACGTATACTAATATATTTTTGATGATTCGGCTCCTTTAGGTTACATCTAACGCCTCTCTTTGTCCGTCGAAAATCGTCCAACAGCACGTATAATTTTCAGAAAATAGTTTTCGTCATTAAACTTGCAAAAATCATATCTCCTTCGTTATAAGCTTGTTTTTATCTGTTCTTTCGCCCACGGCTTCGTTTTTGAAAGTATTTTCTAAATCTTTGGTCCAAAATTTCCCACAACCCACTGAGTTTCCCACGTTTTTAAAATAAGGACAGTAGGTATATATATAGTTTCAAAAATCATTTTCCTAGTTTCAAACTTGTTTTAAATCTAACCAAATCACTTTCAATGACCACCAAACTAATTTATTCTTACCATACACCTTCTTAGGGTGTCATGGGTTCCTAAACATCATCCACCAAGTTAATCTACCAAGGATCTACCTATTATCCATTTTTAAGGCTTAAAAGATATAAAAGTTTAAATAGAGTGGTATAAACTAGCATATGTATGTAGATCTTGTATAAAAATCATATGAACATAATTAGAACCTGGTAAAATCATGAAAAAGAGCTTGACATACTTACTTGAAAGATTAGAGAGTTTTGATGATGAAAACCTAATAAAACCTTGGATTTTTACTTCAAAACCCTAACAAGGAGTACCAAATGGACTTGATTAATACTTGATCTTGAAAAATTGATGAAGATTGCTTGTGATTTGATCCATGGCTGAGCACCCCAAGGAAGAGGAAGAGAAGTTGAGTTTTGCTTGTGAAATGATAAGTCTTGGTGTTTTAGATAAATATCTTGATCTTGATGGCATAATGGTAAATAATTGATCAATTTGAAGTAACCACATGTGTTAGTAGTTAAAGGGGGGGGGGGGGGCACATGTAAAGAAATGAGGAGTGTTGGAGAAGCTTGGGGTTAAAATGTAGTTATTATGTGTTTTAGTTTTAGATATTTCGTTATCGGGTACCGAGTTAACTAAAAATAAATCGTGACGAGTTGAAATAAAATATGACGAAGTTAATCAGGACATAATAAAGTCATAAAAGTTGTAAAAATATGTTGGGTACAAGTATTGAGTGTTCGGATGATTATCGTTTAGTTTTTAAGAAAACCGTCGTAATTATATTAGACGTACGATATAATTTAAATAAATTTCCAAAACACCGGGTAAATGATTTTTATAATATTTGTAACGTTGTAAGTAGTAAAAAAATATATCGGGACCATTGTAGGAAGTGTCGGATATGTTAGTCACATTTATCGATCGCGTGTTAACGTTTATTTTAAAAATAAACTTACGTAAAACGTCAAATATATCAAAAATGTTAATTTGAATATCCTACGAGTGGAATAGCTTGCGCTGGCCCCGGGTCCTTCCTTTCTATTCCTCGGTAAGTGGACCGTAGGAGCATGGGGGGCGGTATCTGCTTTTGACTGATAGAAAGCATCCCTCTTTTGTCCCTCCTGACCGAACCCGCCAAAAAACAAAAATATAAATAGAGAAAGTTTTGATTGCCGGGAGAGTTGCGTCGTAGACATCTTTATCTGAGGAGGAGACTTTGTCTTCCGGCTCCTCACGTTCAAGTGTTTGCTCGTCGTTTAGGCCAGTGAGTGAGATTTCTGCTCATTGCAGTCATCTCCGGGCTTCTTCGCACCTGGATACTAAATTTATGATGAAATGAATAAAGTACATGAATAGTGTTTTTCTCACCGGAAATGAATAGTGTCATGTGAATAGTGAATTTTCTGAACGCTTCTCGGAATCTCAAACTGACTCCAAAAATGATGAATAGTGATTGGTGAATAGTAACTTCCCAATATGAAAATGAAATTTCGACATCTGAAAAGGGATCTGAAATTACGAGTTGTTACAGTCTTCCCCTCTACAGGGAACTTCGTCCCGAAGTTCAGTTTTGGTTGGTTTCTGAAGTATATTTGGTAAAAAGACGTGGATACTTGAGTTGCATTTGGTCTTCCCATTCCCAAGTAAATTCGGGTCCTCTTCGAGAATTCCAGCGAACTTTCACGATAGGAATTCGACTTTGCTTCAACCGTTCGACCTCACGGTCCATGATTTCTACTGGTTCTCCTATAGGTTTAGGTTTTTCATTGGGTTGGATTCCTTTCAATTGAATCATGAGTCACTAATCTGAAAGTCATTT